>JAJOZX010001684.1:95000-827563 GCA_023014485.1 Bathynomus jamesi | reverse complement strand
TTTGCGTTGAAAACTGGACGTAGGCTATAGGCCTTCTTATTCTTAGTTCGCGCAAAGACCTAAGCTATATCATTCGTGACACTTTTAAAATTACATTACATTGTCATTATTGATCATACCTAACCTAGCCTAACCTAATTCGTGAATAAAAATAATTTTCTTCACACCTTAAAACATAATAAAATTTACTGAAATATACTTTGTTAATCATAATACAAACGCAAATTTAGTTGGTTGGTGCCCATAGAACGGAAAAGCTCCCCACGCCCATTTACCTACCAATCATCTTTTAGGGGGAGTGGAGGAGAGGAGTGGGCATTTACGAAATAATAATTTAATAGTATTCATTGGTTAATACATTTATAAATAATAATAATAATAATAATAATAATAGGAGGCACTATGAGTGCCTTTCATGGCACACAAATCACTTTCATACATTATACACACAATTTGCATACGTAAAGTCTACATTTATACTCAGTAATTTGTATTCATTAATGAAACAAGAATTCCGTTGCATTTATTGATTAATACAGATTTGCATTAACTTAAATTAGGTGAGTTTCAAGAAAGTAGCTATTCGTTGCAATTTGCATATGAAACAAATTTTCATTAAAGTTTTGGGAGAGATGAACGAAACAAAGGCGAATTAATGATGATGATGATAATAATGATAATTAGGAGAGAAAATCATTTAATAATAATAATAATATCGCGAACACAGAGACGCTACAACTGATGAAAAAGGCTATGGAATAATTTCTAATTCCAGCTATCAGTTTTGCCAGACCGCGTGGCTCAATTGGTAACAACACCGTTTCCTCCTAGGAGAAGGAGTGACACTGGGGTCGGGGGTTCGACTCCCGAAGATGCTGGTAATAATAATATAGTAGGCCTTATTACTGGCCTGAGCGCTGTGCCAGCCCCCACCTCAGTGATTATTAATATTCATCAATTTTGCAACAACGAAATAAAACCGAACCAAAAAAAATTAAATTTTTTAGTTCGTGAAAGTCAATTATTGAACGAACTTTCCATTACTATTTTAATTCACAAACTATTAGTCCTACGCACTGGAGGGACCTGGATCAGCCACGTCAGGTACAAGTCAGCGTAGATGAGCATAGAAAGCGCACTAGATGTATATAATTAACTATTTGAAATTCTTTAAGCACTAAAATGCGTGCAATGTTGGAATTAATTAATGCGTGGTAGTCCAAAAAGTTTTTATGCGTAAGGTACCTTCGTGTGGTTGGAAAACCAAAATGTTCTTACCTTATTTTAGTTCTCTTGAGAATGCTAAAATCTTAAGAAAACAAATATTCACTGATTCAATAGATCTTTTATTATTTATTGACTTTTATTATAAATTTAAAAACAATGGGGGGGGGGGAAACCCGAAGGTGTCTATTTACTTTTGTCAACCCTCTGCAGAACAAGGAGTGTTTGCCATACAAACTAACGAATACACGAAGGTAAATATAATTATGAACTTGACCACAGTGATTATGCTAACGAGAAACACTGACGCCTCCAGTAGTAGTGATGAAGTACGGGGTGATAAACAATGATTGCCCCCCCCCCCTGCACAGATGAAACTAATAGAGGTACAAAAAAACTGATTGTTGCATCTTTTAGACAATTTAATTCTACGTCTAAACAAAACCGCTCAATAGTTGGTGTTGCATCCTTGTGCTTGGCGGACGGCTTCAGATCGGCAAGGGTAGGAGGTGAGGAGAGACTCGAAAAGGTCAGTGTCGTACTCAAGATTTCGGAGGATTGTTCGATGTGTTGCTCCATGGTCTGGCGGCAGAATCGGGTGGCTGGTGGTTCAGCAAACACCAGAGATTCCACTCGGTCTTTCAGGATGGATCCTGAAAGATTCTGCCGCCGGACCATGGAGCAGCACATCGAAACAATCCTCCGAAATCTTGAGTACGACACTGACCTTTTCGAGTCTCTCCTCACCTCCTACCCTTGCCGACTTGAAGCAGTCTGCCAAGCACAAGAAGGCAACACCAACTATTGAACGGTTTTGTTTAGACGTAGAATTAAATTGTCTAAAAGACGCAACAATCAGTTTTTTGTACCTCTATTAGTTTCATCTGTGCAGGGGGGGAGGGCAATCATTGTTTACCACCCCTTATATAACACATACTGAAGCCTCGTTAGAAGGGTGACTATACTTGGCAATGATACTGCATGCAGCTCGAACCGTGGATGGGTGTACGGGCAGAGAGGTTTCTTAAGTAAAACCTTTCTCCACATTTAATCCATTAACACGTGACCTAAATGTTGATAATCCTCCCTCATAAATGATACTAACATTACCAGCAAAATTAAAGCAAAGTACTACAACTGCAGATAATACTAATACCAACATTATTATAAAAGCAAAGCTGTCAGTTATCCTCGTAAACTTCCCTTGCACATTCCTCCTCCGCCCCCCACCCACCTTAGAAGGTAAAGAATGAGCGCAAACGATTTACATTTTATTACACTTCACTCTATCTTCTTGAAGAAAAAATATCCGTCAAAGACGAGTTCTTCCAAACTTCCTAAACTTATTATTACACCAAACTTTTCGTACAAGGTTAGACGTGAAGGAAATTTTTATTCCGTGCTTCTCCGTCACGAGTGACAACTGTTGGACTCGCTTACCCAGCAGGAAGCAATCAACTTCAAGGTAAGATGAATAGATGGCCTTATTAAACGGAAAGACAAACTAATGAAATTACGACTTTCTGTTCACTGTCCTCACACACACACACAGTATATATATATATATATATATATATATATATATATATATATATATATATATATATATATATTAGTGATGTAGCGGATGTCATTTTTTTCACATCCGCGGATGCGGATGCGGATGAGGATGTTTGATTTCAACATCCGCGGATGCGGATGTCTACATTTTCGTTATTTTTTAGGATATATTCGAGATTTTTTGTTTAACGTATATAATAAGTTATTATATAGAGAGAGCTGTAGCTATAATGTAGTATAATTGATTAATTGTACAATAATTGCTGTACTTTTCTCTGAACATATAAAATAATATCAAGCATCTAACTAATATAGAAATCAATTAGTGAATTCGTCTGCAAATAAATTGGTTACATTTTGTTGAGTTTCAGCTACAATTAGAAACCATAATTGTGTTACAGGATGCGGGACGTGAACCCAACTCAAATGCACCCCACCGACCTCTTTCCCCAACCTCCACCCTTATAGAAAGAGATCTTTAATTAGCTTGATAACTATTTATATTAAGTTTAAAGTTTTATTAGGCATATTTATAAATGAGTAATTAAAATAAAGTAAACTAAGATGTTCATCGTTTAATGTTCAAACTTAATTATAGGAAGGTTATGCTTAAGGAACATTAATTTTTCTGCCTTTTCTGCTGCCAGTCTGTTTCTCTTTTCATCATATATTAATCCAGCACTGCTAAATAATCTCTCGCTTGGTACGTTTGTTGGAGGACAGGCTAAATGTTTCCTCGCAAGTTTACTCAAGTATGGATAGATATTCTGCGTATTTTTCCACCAACTAATAGGATTGTCACATGCAGCCAGGCGTTTTTCTTGGTGATAGCTCTCGATCATTTTTACTACATCTTTTGACATCGCGTAGGTCTCGTCATTGCTGCTTGACTCAAGAAACTGAGAGACAGATTCTGTGATAGATTTGCTTGTTGAAGGTGTTGGTTCTGTCACTGAAACTTTTATTCTTTTGGTGGGTGGCGAAGCGACAGATTCAAGAGATTGAAGCTCTTCAACTGCTTTGCCAAGTGATGATTTAACTCTTTCTAATGTACTAGGTGAAAATAACTTAGCTTTGTAACGTGGATCTAAGTAGGTTGCAAGAGAGTAACTTCATACAAGAACAGCCTCTCGTCTTGTCGCTTGCATCACTTTTGCGCACAATGAACTAGTTCTATTAATATAGTAGAATTTGATAATTTCCGCTTATTAATGACATTTTATCTCAACGGTCCACATCCGCAGTCCAAAGTGCGGATGCGGGTGCGAGAAAATGTGCGGATGTTCCGCGGATGCGCATGTGACCTACATCACTATATATATATATATATATATATATATATATACAGGGTATCCCATAAGTCCGGTCTCGCAGGAAAATTTATTAAAATTGACCAAAGTAATACATTAGAACTAAAACAAATGTTAAAATTAATATCTTGTTTTGGGACCTTTTTTTTGGACGCAATGGCTAATATAGAAGCGAGTTACACTCCTGAGGAAAAGGCGGAGGCGGAAGCCTTTTCCTCACGAGTGTAACTCACTTCCATATTAGCCATTGCGTGTTATTCCACCTGCAACGAAAAGGTCCCAAAACAAGACATCAATTTGAACATTTGTTCTAGTTCTAATGTATTACTTTGGTAACTTTAATTCAAAATAAATTTTCCTGCGAGACTGGACTTATGGGACACCCTGTATGTATATATATACATAAAATCATTTAATGTCTTCTGTTAACGGAAGTGGACAACTTCGTATAAAATTTAGAAATTCTGTTTTACTTATTTTTATAAAATTTCAAAATTTTGGAAATAGAGAAGGAGGGTGATTTCTGGAGGGTTTTGTAAATTTTCGGCTGATCAAAATTCAGTTAGACGCAAAATTTGGAACCAAATCTTTCGAGAGTTCCCTGACATTCAGACAAATGAAATCATATCAAGACGTTTGTAACGAACGAAAAAAGTACAGGGAGAGAGAGAGAGAGAGAGAGAGAGAGAGAGAGAGAGAGAGAGAGAGAGAGAGAGAGAAGAGAGAGAAATATTAAAAAAGCAAATAGCAAATTAAAATATACGATACTGAACACATACCATGCTAGTAGCATGGGCGAAAAAGGTCACGCAACAACGGGGAAGGAGGTTATGCAAGGGGGAAGGGTTATCCCCCAAGCTGCAATGAAGGGCAACTCCCCCAGAAAGCTGGGGGAGTTGGGCCGGCCTCACCCCCCAAAGGGGTATACCTAACCTAAGAGAGGGGGAGAAAGGAGGAGGGTCTTTGGGGGAGAAGTTGGGACGGCCTCACCCCCCAAAGGGAAACCTAACCTCCACGTTAACCTAAGGAGAGAGGAGTGTTCGCCTGACTTCTGCCAGACACATAATGAGAGTTCATCCAAGCGCCAGCTGTCTTATAAAGTCGTAATCAGCCAGTTGGCTTACAGGCTTCTTAGAAGGCGTAAATGGCTTGTTCAGGTGTACATTATTAGGGTTGAGTTGTCAGATTGCGCTACTTATTTAATTAAAGCATATATTTTTGACAGTTGGCTTTCCGCCAGTTGGCATTATCCGACAGTTGGCTTAATCCGCCAGTTGACGTAGCAGGCTGGTGTATATTTTAATTAACTTTTCAGCAGCCAGATTGCGCTATTCAGATATTCTTCACAGTTGGCTTAGAAATCCGTCAGTCGGTTTTTAGAAGGCCTATCCAGCCATTTGGCAAACATATAATTAAATAATAATATCGTTTATATATACAACCAAAAGAATTAAATAAAACATTACATCATTCTGTTTATTTAGACGAATTATTGGAATCAATTTCACGAAATATATAGAAAATAAATATACAATCCTATACAAACGATGGAATATATATGATCAAAAAATAAAATAAAAAATAGACTAATAATATACAAAACGTTGGGTATAATCATCAACATAGTACAGGAAATATATATATATATATATATATATATATATATATATATATATATATATATATATATATACACACAATTATATTAAATAATTAAATATATTGAAAATAAATATACATCAAAATACATTCGTTCTACTGCACTTAACTAAAACACTAAACTCGCACGTAATCGAATCTACAGTCACATCATTATTGCTTTGCACTAGCAGTAAATACAATTTAACATTATTTCACCGCTCAAGTTATAGGGATAACTATACTCGATGTAAATGACCTTCATATCGTTTAATACTATTTTTGTGCCCACTTTACATTCGGTTGGCAAGTTATCTTTAAACACGGATGGAATACAATCAAAAGCACGCACAAAGAGGGTATCGTTAGCACCACATCATTATTAAATACAAGTTTATAAACACCCCTTTCCAATCGAGGGTTTTTTTCTTACCGACCCGAGCTTTTGAATCGTGAACTCTTCTTCACAACGCATAGCGGCAATTGAAATAATCTTCCAAGTCGTAACGACAGCTGCTCATTATATAGAGGTACAATTCTTCAGGGTGAACAGTGTAGGCGAGCTCTGCTCTGTACCGCTCAAGTCCTTTGTACCAAAGTTCATGATATTTCAAAGAGTCTAAACCTTTTAAATAAACATCCAGCTCTAGACCATTCTCGCTCTGCTCATTCCTACATTCGATAAATCCGTCGAGCAGAGCGGTGTATGCGTATTCAAGAACCGTGTCAAAATAAATCATATCCGTAACACGCGCATCTAACATAGGCTTCAGCTTGCGGAATCCGACGATTTCCAACATTCTGTCGAGGATGAATCGGTTTCGCCAAGGGACAAAAACGTTATTATCAGATGCATTCTTCCACATCAGTCGTATATCAATGCATGGCTGATCGTTATTTATACACAACGTACAAACAACGGCATATGAGGGAGCATCACTAATCTGTTCTCTTCTTGTACCTACACCTGCAGGTATTTTATAACGGTCCTCACCTCACTTCTCAACAATCACGAAGACTTTATTCATCTCCTCAACACTTAAATAAATAACATTACGTTTACCAGAGTTTGCTTGTCTACAAATCGTTTCAAGTACATAGTTAATGGCACCGGTTTCACGCCTGAACACGCGCAATGATTTCGTCACGGACACATCGTACGCGGCATTGAGAATGCTTCTCAAAGGAAGTTCCATTGTATTCGAGGAGTGCACGTCCAGTCGGTTCAAGCTCTGAGATACTATGAGCCACGGGTGGGCGGATCGGCTAGATGGGGGAGCGAGTCATACCATAAGCTGTTGAATCGTGTACGGATTTGTTCCAGCATGAATCATACCAGTACTTGTAACCATTATACCGAGCAATTTTCCGACACATAGGGTAATTTCAGTTTTAATGTTTTATGCGCACTAGACGTTCTCCACACATTAACAATCCGGTGCACTATTTGAGAGAAACATGTACCCGTATTTATCCTTTTTGTTTAACAATCGATACTCGTCTCTAAATTCTATTAAAAACTCTCACAGTCCTTTAGCCACAACCCCACTGCGAACCTCGTCATGATATATATGAATGTTGTGGTAAAAGTACTTTAGCTTGTCCATGATGACAAGGTTCACATTCTCAGCCGCAGGGTACGCGTACTAGGTATGATGCAGCATGACATAATACCGCCTGTCACAACACTCATCAACAAGACTCATTATCCATATCCGTTGCTTCTCTTCTACACGCGTTGTTTCTTTCACCTCACGGTATATGTACGCTTTTATACAGTTTACCCCTACAACGTAGTCCATTACGTCATTTGTGCAGCGAAATCCGGTAATACTCTCGCCAGAATATCCATAGGGTATTTGAACATCTTGTTCCTTCGCGTGCAATTCAATGTAGCCTTAAAAGTCTCAAAGGAGGATCGGGTAGGTCGTCTTTCAGTATTCACCACATCTTCCGACTTTACTGAATACCACTTCATAAACGTCTAACACGCAATATCAAAAGTAGCCATCACTATTTTTTCGTCCACGTGAGAAAATACACGTTTGAGCTCCAGAGTTTGCAGAGGTCAACTGAACACGCTGGGTAGAGATATGCCCAGGTAGTAGCAGGAGTCACATGACCGAGCTCATAGTGGGCGGAGTTTAGGATTCTATACACGCACCCACACAAAGGAGAAAATGAAACCCTAATTGAAACAATACACGTAATAAATAAACATATCGTTAACAACACACAAACATATATATATATAAACAATCAAGGATTAAGGTATCCAAAAGGTACGGTATCATAGGTACCAAGCACCTGGAAACGTTTCTTATAGGTGTTACGCATACCTTCGTGCCTCTAAGTTCCTTCACATACCCCAGTTTCTGCGCCCGAAAATTGTGGGTCCCCACAGTCAGTTGGGGTGAATGGTTGCCCTCATCTTCCAAGCACACTAGATCCTTTAACGAGTCCAAGTTAACAACTCGTTGGTTCGCATGGTTAAGCGTGATACTCTTAGCCTTCACGATATATTTCATATCGTCCCCCCACCCTCACCGGTACCCCATAAGTTTTTGGCGCTGTTGATACAAATGAGTAGTCCCCAAAGGTTGATACGGGCATAGGCCGTTGTGAAGCTGGCTACAGGTATGTTTGTAACCCGTGAGGTATCTGTGACCAGTTCGGTGATGTACTTTATGAAGTATTACCTACATTCACGATCTCCATAACCTCTTTATCGGGAGCGTTGGCATAATCCCAGCCTTCACTGTAACTTTGTGCCAAATGAACGTTCCCTTTGCCAGTATTCTGTGCAAATTTTCCCCAGACTCTTTAGACACAACTTGGCACTAAAGCGCTTGCCAGGATTCTTAACAATTTGGGAACGATCAAGCTGTATACCTTCACAGGCACGGTAACGCTGAATATAAGCCGTTTTTTCATCTTCGGTATCAATTCCTCGCGGATACCCCGATGCTTCTACCTTATCCTTCAGAAAAGCGTTCATATATGGCGTGAAAAGGTTGGGTAGCTTCTGAAACCTCCACACCTCATGTATCTTCAATATTCTGTATCTATGGTGAACGGCTAGGTCCAGCTCAGGGCTTGTACATACACCGCTGATCTTACGCTGATTGGTTGTATGATTACAATCCCCGTTGTTCTCCTCTGCGCACTTCACGCACAGGGGGAAACATGAGCTTGTGACCTATAACGACGGGTAAGATCGGCATCCATACATCGCGAGGGGGGGAGCACGTCTACGAAAGAGAGTCCAAAGTAGCGCTCACTCAAGTTAGCTGAGAATTCCTCGATGGTTGGCATGGCGGGGTAGGGTGTGTCAATTTGGGAGGTGAAAATTAATTTTTGCCAATATCTTCACTGAGGGGTTTTAAAAATATGTTTTTGGATGTGAAGAATTCAAATCTGCTATTATTTTTGTGATTGCTCAACACTTACCTTGGTAAATCTACGTTTGATTAAAAAGCACATAAATTGCTCTCGGAAAACAACATTTATTAATTTTAGCTTCTCAAAATGTCAGGTAATGCTATAAAAATTTTAGTTTCTCTGCATAAAACACATCCTAGTAATCATAAAACATATCCTTGTAATCATAAAACAACATTAGAAAGTAATGACATCAGTAAAAAAAAATATTTAAACAAGTTTCATCAAGTCTTGCTTTGATTCGTTCTTGGACATCAGCCGCCGACTTGCTTCTTGGCCTCTGATATAGCCCTCACGTTTCTCATGTGTATACACCCTGCCTGCTGCCTCTGTGACTTGTTTCACACACCTCTCTATTGACTGAGCATGACAGGGCCACTGCGGAACTTGCATAGGCTTGTGAAAGAACTTCTTTACTTCCGCTGTAGTCAGTTTACATGTCAAAGGAGGTTCAAATACCCCGTCAGACCAGTCTGTCAGCTCCAACACGGAAGAAGCACTGGGGTTGATGGAAGGTGTCTTCTTGGAACGTACAGAAAGATCTCCAAGTGTGTCATCATCTCCACCCCTCATGTCAACAATCTTTTGGACACCAGCTCTCCTCTCCTCACTGTCATCTGAGCACAAGAGTGTCTGGATTATCATTTCGCTGAATGCATACCATGCTGAGCGCTTGATGGTTGGCAAAACAGCATCCACTACAGCCTTCTTTTGCAGCCTAACTAGCCGCAGCTGAAACAAGATGTGGCGTGGGCCTTCCACCCAAGAGTGTTTTACTTTGATGTTGAACCAACAGGGGTAGTACACACCAACAATGTATTCCACTATCAGTCTTAAGTTGTTGAGGGTTTTGCCTTTAAGGCCATGTTTGAAACCCATATGCGACAAAGCCTGTTTGCTGTTGTCAACCACCTTGAATGGCTCACTGGACCAATTTCAAGAAGGGACAGATCTGTGGGAAGTTCTCCTGTCCTTATGGCCTGTGTGATCCTATACCCGTACACTTGATCAGTAGAGAGATCCTTTACGACATTGTCACTCAGTGAAGTAAGAGGCTCTCCAATTGAGAGTTTGGTGAATGAAGGATCAATTTCAAGTTCGGTTGCAGTGTCTAGCATCTTGCCAATGTTACCTGTCCACTTGTTGTTAGACAAGGTCTTCCCATCCAGTGCTGTGATCAAGTGTCGCAGGGGTAACTCGTTAGTGTGGAGGGCACAAACCAACCAGATCAGCTTACGGCAAAGCTTGACCTCTACCCAATGCATGGAACCACCCTCCCAGCCAGTGTTAACATTTGTAGAATCACCTCCAATGGCCTGCAGGCTTTTATCAATGCCCTTCTTCTTCATGAAATCTACAAGATTATCAGCAATAACTTCAGCAGGTTTTTTTCTCGTTGAGCCTTTCTCAGGAGTGAAGTGGTAGAGATATCTTCCACCTGGCTCACTGCACACAGAATAATGCTCTTCTTTGATGATGCTGGGGAACTGACGATCTGAATTGTCTGCTTTCAGCATAACTTTAGTTGTATCTTGACGGCCGTCAAAGAAGATGCAGTCAATTTCACCCTTCTTACAAAGATCATCAAATTCCTGATCCAGGGATCTCATAACTTTTTCTTGGGCCCTCTTGACTTTATTGTGATCAACTGCAAGTCTCTTGTCTTCTTCAGTGATCAAGCCAGCATCCATAAAGGCAGCAGTGGTGATGGCAGCTGTGGCACGCAGGCCAACACCATATCTGATGCTATGCATAGCAACATTAGGTATTTCTAATGTGTTGTACTCTGGCTTTTTATTGGAAGTTGAAGACGTGCTTGGTATTTCTAATGTCACTTCATAACTTCCATCCTTTCCATCTTGAACATCAGCTATTTGTTCTTCATTTTCATCATCAGAGAAAATTATTTCATTTGATGGCATTGAAACATCCTTCTTACTTGTCTGCTTATATTCAGCAAGCCTTCTTCTTTCGTCTTCTTGCCGCTTCTGCTTTTTGACTTGTCTGTTGTGCTCAGGTTGATCTGGCAAGCCAATCTGATGTGGTCCAATAGAACCAGACTTGTCTCTCTGACCTTTAATGAAAGCAAGTTCCTTCACAGGGATCTTCATCTCCCTAGGGCATGTACAGTTAATGTGAGTTTCGTTTTTGCAACCAGCATCTGCAAGGCAGCCAAATTCAGAGCAGAGAACAATTTTACACTTGCAACTGAGGATGTCAAAAAGCTTGTCAAGTTTTGCAATGAAAGCCTCTTTGACATGTAGCTTTCCTCTCCCAAGAGATATGTTTTTGGCCTGCTCCCAGCTCTCTTGGATCTTGTTTAAGATTGTGACTCGTGAATTTACAACGGGGGCTACAAAAGAACTGTTTGCTCGTTCCCACTTTTCAAGCACTTTAGGGTAAATGTCCTTTGCAAGACTGGCTGCTGGGTAGTTTCTCACATCCTCACCACTTTGTTCTCTTAGCAGTAGCCCATATCTCAGAACGTCTCGCAGAGTTGGGAGTTCAGAGGGCAACAACTCTCTACCAGTTCCAATTAGGTTGCTCATATGTGTGAATGTCCCCAGTCTTGTCCTCCTTTTAGAAGCCATTGTAGGTCAATTCCCACTGGTTAGGATGGTAGCACTGACGGACAAGTAATCTTCAGCACACTGATGAATATGTTTCAACCTGTGAAATAAGCAAAAACAGCAGTGTATTATATATACAGCATATATAATTATTAATATAATTATTATTATATAATTCCACAAAAAAGTCAAAAAAGTCACTATTTTTATGTAGCTTCTTACCAAGCAAAACTAAATTATATTAAATTAACAAAAATATCTTTAGAATTCCTAAGTCATGCTGCAACTTTTTAGCACCCCTCATATTTGGAATTTGAAAGTTGAAAAATTCGACACACCCTAATGGCGGGCCCACCAGTTTCTCAGGTGCACCTACGGGGTACGGATTGTTCTTCATCACGTAGGGATATAAAGAACAGAAGTCGTAGTAATGGAGTTTCACACCCTCCGTAGGTGGAAAGTATAGCTCGAATGGATTTGTACGCCCTCCGAACAAGCTATCACCGCATTTGAGAGGATCTAACACCATTGGACGCTTGATGGCCCTTATTTCTTCACGGTACTGCTCATCGGTTTCCATCCGTGCATCATACTCATGCTCCCACACGATTTGTGAGTGAACTGGAAGCCTATAAGTGATCGCGGTTACTAGTCCATGCGAGGCTGTCGGCGGGGGATCTTCCATGGAGGTCCCTTGTGACAGCACACTCAGGGCGCGAGCATCCATACCACCAGCAGCCGTTAAAGGAGTACACAGTCTTCTCACCAGTGGTTGGATCCTCACTTAGACCAACCCAAAAAACACGACCATTGACCTTAATGGGTTCTTCCCCCGTGTTGCGGGCGTGTTTTATGTATACCCAGTCTGTTGCTGTAGGTGTATGAGCCAGTAAATAGCCTCGTGCCCATAACTGCGGGGATTGTTTTTGTGAATGACGGCTAAGGTGTCTTTAGGCATGAAGTTATTCTTGCACACCGTAAAACATAATGATGCGATTGTGGATGCGACTTGCAGCGGATCGCATTTGAAACGGTCTATGTACATCCTTCTAAAGGCCTGGAAACATACTCTAAGCACGTGCATATCATTCACGCAATAACGTTCACATTCATCAGCTATATTGTATGGACTAGTTTCATTAAAACTGTTGCAGTAGCGGTCAAAATCTTCACGCTCACTATCACTCATGTTGGTGTAGTTAAAGTAATGTTTGGGTGGAGATAGTCCTACGTAATTTAAAGTTCCATTAGTGAAGAATTTGTAAGGGAAATACCCTTTTGAAACTTCGGCGGCTACACCCATCACCTTGGGTAGTTTGGCTTATTTACAAGGTGTGAATAATAAAGTATCTTTAAACTGAACATTACCTCTTATCTGCATTTGTATAAGTTTGATCCCCGTTTTCAAGGGGTCGCCTGTAAATATCTCCGATGACTCGTGTTCAAGCAATTCCTTATAAAGTAACTGTGTGTCAAATTTTGCCCCGTTATGGGCAAAAATATACAGTCATTTTTTTTAACTAGTCCGTTAATTTGACAATATAGGATACAAAGAGTTTCACAGGGCTGTCGTGTGCATTCGTTTTAAAAACGTTTGTCCGTTTACCACATTTGTGACACTAGGGGTGTGTCAATTTTGGGGGTGAAATGACTAAATTGAAAATCATGTGATTTGGTAGCAATTTAATGTAATCATTTTACATACAAAATATCCTTGCTTCAAAAACAATAAAAAATAACTCCTACCTACATCAATTTTAATTAAAAAATTCCATTTTTCCGTAAATTCGTAACAAAATAACAAATGTGCGCAAACATCCTATCAACATTTAAAGTGGCAATAAGATATCATTCAGAGTCTTTATTTGAAAGTAACCAATGCAGTCATGTCCTTTTTGATGCGGTTCCTTGACATCAGCATTCGGCTTGCTACTTGCGCTTTGATGTAGCCTTCTCGCCTCTCGTGACTAAACTTGACTAGCTGCTTCTGTGACCATTTTCACACATCTCTCCACACTCTGAGTGTGAGAAGGCCACTTTGGCAATTGCATTGGGGCTTCTTTAAGTTGTGTTAAATCTTTGTTTGTTATACATGTTGTCAGTGGTGGCTCCAAAACTTCCGAACTCAAGTTAACTAATTCTGACAATTTTGTGGCATTGACGTTTATCGGAGGTACCTTCCTTGTCTGAACAGAGTAGTCTCCCAGCTGGTCATCATCTAGTGATGTTCCTCTAAGCTTTAGAATGATTTCCACAGCCTCAGTTCGCTCTTTGCTACATTGGCTGCAGAGTATTACTTGCAAAACTGCCTCTGGCCTAGCATACCAAGCGGACCTTCTCACCACAGGTAACACGATGTCCACCACTACTTTCCTTTGGGTTCTCAGTAGCTGTAAATGAAACAAGATGTGGTTGGGCCCCTCCATCCACATTGGATTAAGTTTTACATTGAACCAGTGAGGAAGATAAAACCCAATAATAAATTCAACAATCAACATCAAATTCTGTAGCATTTTGCCCTTCAGTGCATGTTTGGAAACCCAAATCCTGCAGAAACGAATCGCTGTAGTTAACCAACGACTGTGACTTACGGGTCCAATCTCCAAGAGAGCCAGATTTTGAGGCAACTCTCCTGATCTGATTGCTTGAACAATAGATAAGCGTAAGATTGATCCGTGCTGAGGTCTTTGATAACTTCTTCAGACAACACTGGAAGGGGAGGGCCTACTTCGACCTTTGGAAATTTTGTATTTATTTCTAATTCCGTTGCTTCATCTAGCATGTTGCCAAGGGGCCTGACCACTCGTTGTTGCTCTTTGTAGGACCATCAAGTTCCTGGATGAGACGACGAAGAGGTAGTTCCCCTGTGTGCAAATCACATACAATCCAAACAAGCCTTCTTCCAAGTTTTTTCTCTAAATGCGTCATAACACCGCCCTGCCATCCAGTGTTCACCGCAGTTGAGTCTCCACCAACGGCCTGCAGTGAACTGTCAAGTCTTCTTTCTTGAAGCCAACATATTATTTGATCAGCAATTGCCTCTGCATGTTTCTTGCCTTCTACTTCTGCTTCAGGAACAAAGTGAAACAAATAGCGGCCACCAGGTTCAGAACACACACAGTAGTGTTCTTCTTTGATGAGACCGGGAAACTTTCTGTCCATTCCTCTACCTCTAGGAGAACTTTTGTGTCATCTCTTCTTCCATCAAACAAAAGGCAAGAGAGACCTTCCTCCTTCAAATCTTTTTCATGCTAATCAGATATTTCCTTCATTATTTTTTCTTGTGCTCTTCTTATCTTATTATGATCTATCACTAAGGATGTATCCTCTCGGCTGATGAGGCCTGCATCTATCCAAGCGGCAGTGGCAATCTCTGCAGTCTTTCATAGCCCCGTATGGTGGCAAATACTGGCAAAGGCAATGTTTGAGATGGCTTTAGTGTTGTATTTCATTCTCTTCGGCGAAGGTTCAGATGGCATTTTGGAGCTATCATCTGATGTTGCTTCTTTCTGTTCATCTGAAGAGCTTTCAAAGAAGTGAGAAACATCTTGATAGAGCTCTTCATCTCTTTGGGTGGCTTCTTCACTCTCTTTTTCTTCCTTTCTTCCCTCTCTTGGATTTTCTCTTTTTTCTTAGCAATAACAATCTGTTTTTTGGTTTCTGAATAATCTGCCGAACCAATCTGCATACTTCCTTGGCCTCCTGCCTTTGTTCTCTGCGCCTTTATGAATGCCAGCTCCAAAACAGGGATCTTCTCACGAGGAAAGCGACAATCAATGTGAGGGTGAGGTTCTCTTCTGCATGAGGGAGAACAATTGGCTTCAGAACACAACTCTATGGGACACTGGCAGTTAAAAATGTCAAGAAGAGTATCAAATGTGTGCAGAAATTTATTTTTCTTTGCTAGTTTTCCTTTACCAAGTGATGTCTCAACTGCTTTGTGCCACAGCTTTGTTAATTTTAGCTCAATAGTTCTATACTGATTGAGTACAGGTGGTTTGAATAACACATTAGCTTTTTTCCACTGATGCAGAAGAGGGGGAATCATGTCCCTTATGAGCTCTTTCTCTGTGTAGTTCCTTCTATCCTTTGTATTTTGTTCACGAAGGAGTAACCCTAGTCTCAGCATGTCTCGCACTGTTGGTAGTTCTGATACGGGAAGCTCCTTGCCTGTACCGACTAACAGGCTCAAGTGGCATGACGACTGACCTCTTGTCTTCAATTTTGGCATCTTAGGAATACCTGAAAAGAAAGAAAAACATTTAAGTATTTTATATCAATTACGATGTTTCAAAGTTTAGTTCTAAAATTCAATAAAAAAATATTTCATGGGATTACAACATAATTAGACAGAAGAATATGATAATAATAAATAATTGTAATAATCAATAATCCATACTTACAGTTAAACTGTAGTATTCGTCTAGTAGAATAACTATGAAGTAGGTACAAGAGCAATAACAGCAAACCACCGTCTATGACATCTAAGAGGCAACTGAGGACTGAGAGTGAGGGACAGTTCTATTCATGTTGTGACTTGTACATTGTACAACAACTATATGACCTTGAAAACACTCCATATGCGATCAGTGGGATAATTCCGTGACAGATGAATAGTTAATCAATTTATGTCCTATTATTTAGTAAAAGAGTCAATTTCTGAAACTTTAAGGTAAAATTGATGTAGGTAAGGGTTATTTTATTTCATTTTGGTTGGCCAATTTCAAGTTTTGACATGAAGACACACTATATTTTCACTACCAAAATTGATTTGAAAAAAGTTGACAAAATTGACACACCCTATAATGTGACACTGATCACACTCGATCTCCATGCACTCATCGCAGATAGTCTAGCTTACAAGTAAATGTGGAATAACCTCTTTGGTTTCATCGTTCGTGTATGTTTCTATATCGTAGTACACGGTTATACAAGGGCTATTTTTAGGCTTAGCATCTTTCATATAACATACATGTTTTACTCCAGCCGCTTTTTATTTCTCATGGCATGTAGAACAGTGAATTTCATCACATTTATGCTTGAAATTCCCCCAATTATCCATCATGTGAAACATACGGCACTTACAAATCCTCATTTTCTTGCAAGTGCCAGTTGATTTATGATGCTCAAAGCATTTATTATTGAAAAATGTACGTCTACACACATTACATTCCCTCTTCTCAGCTTCAACCACACACGACTTTCACATTTGGGGCTTTTACACTGCTCACATACCATGTAGCATTCCTTACAATGTTTCACTATATCATCAGCAAACTCGAGACATCCCTTACACAAATCATGATGCCTTCCATATTTTCGACTTTCATCATAACTAGCGTAGAGAGTCCTTATATTACGGATGGAGAGATACGATATTCCTGACAATCCTAAAATATAGAGGTCTTGTACGATATCTCAGCTTTTAAAACCATACACAGTCCTACGATGATCATCCATTCCAAATACAACTATACGAACATTCATTTCCTGTTCTGCCCTTCTCAGCTCTTCAGGACCCATATTACACTCAAACTCAAGCTTACAATCTGAAGCCAGTTTACGAGCACGCTGCACAACCGTAGGCAGCCAGATATTATACGCGATTGTATTTAGCTCAGTGAACATATGAGCTAAGACTATTGCTATAAAGCCGCAACCACGATCGACGTTTAAATGTTTTCTGTAAATAATCAAAGAATTGAAGTTGAGTATAAGGTGTGGCACTATGACCGCAACCCGGAATATTCTATCAATATCTATCGTGAAGTTGTTCATGTTGAAGTAGGCTGACCATACGTACCGTTTTTGAACGGGACAGTACCGTTTTTTCTTATATTTCCTGGCCGTCCCGTCGTTTTAATAAAAATGTCAATTTTGTCCGGTTTATGTACTTACTTTTTCATGAATACAGAATATTACATAACCCCCGTCCCTTTTTTGCCATCCCAATGTCCCGTTTTTGTCTCAAGGAAATATGGTCAGCCTATGTTGAAGGCTCTACTACCTTGAGAGACCTGCATTATACGACCCAAGATATATTCCATGTTTACAGTTGCCAAGCGTCTGAATGGTATTACTACCCAAAAATCATCTACATCCCCGTCATCTGAACCGAACCTGAAGGGCAAACCTCGTCCGGACTTCACGTTCGATGCGGTTCTGAAGGGCAAACTCCACAATACGTTCAACTACACGTCGCAGTCCAACACCGTTGCAATCCATGGATCCAGGGTCAACCCTGACCACTTACCGATTTCTAGTCAGGGTAGGGGTGGGGGTAGCAGTGCGGACCAACTCGAATGTTATACCTTCCTCCACAGCACGAGAAGCTGCTGCTGCTGGTGTGGAAGTACCCGGAATTGAACAGGAATAAGGGGGTATATTTGAGGAAGGTACTATGTGGGGGTTGTGTCGTAAGACGTAGAGGGTTGGGGCTCTATTACTGGGGGTCTAACAACCGGCGCAATCCTGGTGCGCTTTATACCTGACGTGGAGGGGTCTTCATGCTTCCACGTTGAATTGTCGCGTGCTACAGGTATCGCTATGAAGGTTCGTCAGCGAGGATGGAGTCTGTAGCTACACGATCATCGGGGCCATCTGTAATACCGATAATGGGGGGCTGTACATCGTCGTCATTCACGGTTCTGTGGAAGAAGAAAAACAGGATTATATTTTGTAAATGACCCACTTAGGGGTATGACGTATTAGAGATGGAATCTGTAGAAAAATTCAGGTTCACAAGCCCCTCCACGTGTATTATATCTGGCCCTACAAGATGTGGTAAAACTGTGTTTATGCTTAAAATCATTAAATATAAGGGGGAGATGTTCTCAAAATTTGTGTACAAAGTAATATGGTGTTATTCGACGTATCAATCAGTGTTCAACGAGTACCATGATGATAGTTTGTTCCACAAAGTGTATATGACGTTAATTCGTTAAAGGGAAATGAGCATACAGGCAATGTAATTGACGATCTCATGTTGAAAATGGATAAAATGTTTGCCGAGACATTTACAGTGGTAGAGCTGTGTCACAAATCAGCGTAAGGAGTTTTTGGAGGTTTATAAAGAAGCTACAAGTCGGCGTTACGGATATTTGCTTTGTGACCTTCACCCGCGAAACACGTTTAGGGTGCTTCTAAGAACGAATATATTCCCAAACGAGCCTGAAACGGTATATATTCCAGAATGACAAATAGGCTGAAGAAATACCGTGAATTAATAAAAATCTATCATCGATTGCCCCGGGCACTGCAACAGATGTTTGTTAAAAATATCGACTCCGACTTTTTAAAATGCATCTGTGAAATCTGTCTTAATGTTATAAAATGTAATGTACCAATAAAACCCCATCAGAAGGCTCGCTTACGTCGTTACAAGGACATAATATGTATACTCGCTCGTAAAAGTCAAACTGTGGGGAAGAAAAAGCTAATTATTTTACAAAGAGGGGGAATCATTCCTCCCCATCTTATATTCAGTTTTGGGACCTTTACTGACTAGATTAATATGATGAAGTGGTAGTGATTCCGCACGAGGTGTATGCTTCACCGCAGAGTTCAAAGAATCCAGACACGGTTCTAGAACCCCGTAAAAGTAGGCTTAAAAGAATGGGAAGCGACTTGTTAGCCCTATTAAACAGTGGTTATTAGGCACAGTGCGAGCAACGATGAGCATGTCGACATAGGACCTGGGTCTGACGTTAGAGATAACCAACCAAAGAATAACGGAACGCAACACATCGAGCATGTATTAAAAAGCAGTCTCCCACATACATTGAGGAATAAAGGCTTGTCTTTATCATCTATTGAGTGAGGACCCCATCTTACAGTGGACCGATACAGGCGAGGTCATTGTTGAAGGATCAAGGGTACAGGGATCGAATATCGTCGACATTGTCTATGATCTGGTGAGAAAGTGGGACAGACCATCATCAGCAGGATGGAAGCATATTAAAGCAAGACTACAACAAATAAATGTCCCTAAAACATTGGTAGGAAATCTGAATAGGTTAAAAGACTTGGAACAAGTCTCGCATGTGCCACAACTGACTACGCCATCACCCTCAATAGTAGCATCTCTGAAGAAGAGAAAGAAGAGACAAACGGCCCTTATTCACGTGTCTCTAAAGTACACAAATGGCTAACATATTAAGAAAACGCTATTATGACATTTCTAACCCAGCCTCCTATGGCAGTGTTAATAGGAGTAGGGAATAAAGATGTTGAGAATTTTTGCGGGAGCAGGATGCTTATACATTTCATAAGCCTGTGAGAAAAAGGTTTAAAACGACCAAGACAACCACGGATTCGATTGACTCTATTTGGCAGGCGGATTTAACAGACATGCAAAGATATTCACTGTATAATGATGGCTACCGCTACATCCTAATCATAATAGATGTATTCTCTAGATATCTGTGGCTAATTCCACTGAAAAATAAATCGCCTGAAACAGTTGTTAAAGCTACCAAAACGCTGATGTTGAAAGAAAACAGGGTTCCTGGCTATTTTTGTACGGATATGGGGAAGAATTTATAGGCCGAGCTTTTCAGAACATGCTGACAGAGTTTAATATCAATTACTACACTAGCAATTCTATACATAAGGCCTCTTTAGCTGAGAGTTCAACGTACCATAAAGGAACGCATGCATCGCTATTTTACCCATAAAAACACATAGATATATAAACATTCTGGGATCATTGGCCTCATCATACAACCGTTCACACCAACGTGCGATTGGCAGAACACCTAAAAAAGTTTTAGAAAGAGGTACGCGCCCAGAGCCTGATGTAAGAAGAGATGGAGCACCGCCACTACAATCTACACGTTTCAAAATCAATGATTATGTAAGGCTATCACGTTCGGGAAATAAATTCGCGAAGGGATTTGAGGAAGGATGGACACGTGAGATTTTAAAACTAATGCTATGAGACCTAAAGGCGAGATAATGATGTATTACGTTGAAGATTTGAATGGGGAGGAAATCGCAGGAGGCTTTTACCGCGAGGAGTTGGAGAAAGTGATATTTAATTTAGGAAAAATGTTTAAAATTGAAAAAATTTTAGGCAGCAAAGGTTCAGGAAAGAGAAAAATGTACCTGGTAAAATGGCTAGGATACCCAGAAAGCTTCAACACCTATATAAAAGGTGATGCAATAATGAAGCTTAAATAGTATGCAACATGGCGCCTAACCACTTCTATGTCATACTCCCGTCCTCTTCTTCTCTGTCTGTACATCCTAACAACACCCTGGCCAACTTTGTAACATAACTTTAAGGGCCCATTGAGTTGGAACGTGATTCGTACGAAGTTGATGTTTGTGAATTCCAGCTATCTACCAAATTTTAACTCTTGAAAATGAATAAATCATATTTCTGATCCTCAGAAGAGTTGATGTGTGTGAAAAATTAGGCATAACTTTAGACAACACTATGCGATTAGTCCTGTTCGGTGAGGTACAGTACTATAGTACAAATGTAACACTAGGAATCGGTCATTATGACACAGCCACGGACATTGTGACGGGGCTCAACAAGAGTCTTAAAAAGTCGTACCTGATAAACGACTTACTTTTTGAAGTCGTAAACATAGACGCACCTGCACGCACGTTGAAGTTAAAATCAACGCTTAGTAGAAATATTAAAGATAAAGAGCTGTTCACAATTGTGGCCGAGGGTCGATATAGTGTAGCCCTCCAAACAAACACCTTTCACGAGGCACAACATGACTTGTCCAGCTTAATGTATCAGTTGAAATTGGAGAAATTGGGAGAAAGCTATCCATCCACAGACATGTGCTATATTTACAGCAATATCGTGGAGCATCAATATGTTGGGGACACCCAGGCGCGCCTGCTGCGCATTGTACACATTCCCAACCATAGAGGGAAGAGTTTCAGCATTACATATGACAAGCCCCATTATGTGAATGTTGCGACTAATCTATTAACCAATATCTCAATATATATATAAGAACGACTGAGGGAAAAAATTTCCCATTCGGTGATCGGAGATTAACAATGAAGCTACACTTTCGTCGCATTCAGTTATAATGATCCGAAGGCCTTTCACAGTCTATCGAGGGGTGAGATATCAGCGTGAGTGGGGGCTCGGCTCCAATTTTTCAACCATACTAGGCACGGCTGTCCCATTGTTGAAGAGGGGTGCTAGATATCTCGGGAGGAAGGCGTTACAATCAGGTTTTAACGCGGTAGAAGACATAATGGGTGGAACTAAACCTAAAGAAGCTCTAAAAAAAACATTTAAAACGTACACGGGACGAAATCATCAAAGATGCAGAGAAAAATGCGTGGTGGCGGAAAGAAGAAGAGGGCTGTCCGGAAGAAGGGGTTACCAACACGTGGCGCTAAACGTAAAAGGACGTCAAAAAAGAAGTGTTCTAAGCGAATGAAACCTATGGTTGATAATTTTTTTAATTGATATAAGCTGAGGACACTGCTCTCACGAATCATAGGCTGATTACTACTTGTCGAGAGAGGTGGCACTATTTCTGACTCGTCATGGCGCGTTTCATCCATCCGTGTAGCTCACAATGTTGTGAATCGGAACTGTCCCTCTTTGATATGCCCCCTACACAGGTTTCTATTGAGCATAGCGACTTTATTACAATTAACCCATTAAACACAATTAGTTCACCGTGCCCCTATAGAATTCGTGATATCCAGCTCAGGCCCATATTTTTTTGATCCAAGCTGTATGCACATGTACGCTAAACTGCGTATAGCCCATTCAGATGGAACGGACTGCGATGATAGTTACTCTGCATGCCCTGAAACCAACTTTCTACACTCTATATTCAGCCAGTGTGAGGTGTATTTAAATCAGGTTAACATCTCGGCAGGAACGGATTATTATCACCTACGAGCCTATCTGGAAAATGTCCTCAACTTTTCAAAAGAAGCGAAGGATACCTTTTTAAATGCCGAGAGCTATTATTATCAGACTAAAGACGAAAGTAGTATAAAGGATAAATTTAAAATTTTTAAAAAGATATACGAGTGTTTTGGACGTCTGCATACAGACTACACGTTCCAGGAGAAACTGCTTATGAATGGGGTGGATATGAAGCTAAAACTCAACAGCACGAATCCTGAGATCTACATAAATCTGGGACCTGATCAAGAAGAGGGCGCAAAGCCCGTTGTAATTCACATCATGGAAACATATCTGCGCGTACGGCGGTGAAATTAAGTTCGCCGAAATATGTAGAAATTGAAAAAAATTTAATACACGCAACAGTAAAATACCCAATTAACAGAGTACAGATCAAACTATATACGGTGCCAGCAGGGTTGGCCTCGAAGCAGCTAGAAAACGTGACCCTGGGAGTTCTACCTAAAAGGATATTAATTGGAATGCAGGATCACGCTTCCACGAATGGAAAATATAAAAAGACCGCCTTTAAATTCGAGAATTTCGGCCTTAAAAATATAATTCTATACGTAAATGGCGTTGCATTCGGCGAGACTATGGTTCCGGACTACTCACCAGACGCTCATCAATCTTGTCGGTGTATTTGCAAAATCTCTTGTTCTAATACTGTATAACCTTCTAGCTCCTAACCTAACCTAACCACAATGACACTGTTGGTCACGGGAGCCCAGCTGAGGCACGAATGCTTACCCTGGTGTCGCAGAGGTCACCTCACAAGATAGTTTAAAGGTCTGAGTGACAGTAGCTCTCATCTGTTTGAGATTTTGCAAATACACCGACAATATTACACTGGTCTACAAATTTTGAAAAAGTTTGTGCTTCGGAGATAAAATGTTTCCTATTATGGATTTTCGGGTGCTGAAAACGAATATGACCATAAAAACAGTCGACTGGCTACAGTTTCCAAGAAAATTTAAGTTACACATTTGGGTATATGTATACCATATATTAATAACATACCTGTATAATGCAGTCACTTATATTGATTCAACCCGTCGCTTCTTTGCTTGTCTCTTGTATTCAACTTCTGGAGCATCTCTTGTTATTGTCCAGCAGTAGTCTGCTAACAATGATGGACTCCATTTCCCCTGGTAGCGTTTCTCCATTGCTGAGATATCCTGGTGGAAACGTTCACAATGTTCATCGCTGACTGCTCCGCAGTTGGCCGGAAAAAATTCCAGGTGCGAATGGAGGAAATGTATCTTTAAAGACATATTGCAGCCCATTTTTTGATAGGACAACAGCAGGTTTTCCACCAGCTCCCTGTAATTGTCAGCTTTGGTATTTCCGAGAAAATTGGTTGCTACTAACCGGAAAGCATTCCACGCTGTCTTCTCCTCACCACCTAGGATACGGTCGAACTCCTTATCTCTAAGAAGCTCGCGGATCTGTGGACCAACAAATACACCCTCCTTGATTTTTGCTTCACTGAGCTTTGGGAATTTACCACCGAGGTGCTTAAAAGCTGCCCCCGTTTTATCCATAGCCTTAACAAAATTTTTCATGACGCCCAGTTTGATGTGTAAGGGTGGTAAAATCTTGCTCGATTCTACAAGTGGAGGATACTGAACATTTTTTATTCCAGGTTCCAATGAGTGTCGGAGTGGCCAATCCTTCTTGATGTAATGAGAAGTCCTAGCCCGACTATCCCATTCACACAGAAAACAGCAATACTTAGTGTAGCCCGGCTGCAGTCCAAGCACGACAGCAACAACTTTCAAGTCACCACAAACCTGCCACTGATGTTTTTCATAGTTTATGCAGTTCAAAAGTTGCTTCATCTTGTCATATGTTTCCTTCATGTGGACTGCACGACCAACTGGAATTGATGGCAATACGTTGCCAACATGCAACAAAACAGCTTTTAGACTCAACTTTGATGAATCAATGAACAGCTAAAACGAATCAGGTAAATTCTTTTTTATTTTCATTATTAATTATAATTATATAATTATTATTCATATTTATTTTTAATATTATTCTTTATTATTTTTTTATCAGAGGATAATTTTTTTTTCTCCTTTGGACTAGGGCGCGGTAAAGTATTACCCGCGCACTGTTTCAGTCCAAGCCAGACCATATAAGGACAATGACGTCATAATGTGTGGATGACTCATTGCTTGATTCATACCCCACGCAGTTTACTCACTGAGAGGATACATTACTCTGACGTCACGGAGTTTAATATATCACTGTATACGTCACTGATACTAGCGTTAGGGGTTGTTAACACTTTTTATACCTTACACGTCATCAGTAGTATAACCGCAAAGGGCTACATTTGGATGAAGTGAGTTACGTTCGTCAGTCTAGTCGAATTCGACCATATAAAGAGATATTATTGATAATGCCGGCAAACAGGATCATGTTAGAGCCTCGCCAGAGTTAGAGAAAATGTCGGCAAAACAGTATCATGTTACGAAGATATTATATTTAATTTGATTGGCCAATCCTTCTTGATGGAATGAAAAGTCCTAGCCCGACTATCCCATTCACACAGAAAACAGCAATACTTAGTGTAGCCCGACTACAGTCGAAGATCTATCTACAACTTTGAATTCACCACAAACCTGCCACTGATGTTTATCATAGTTTGTGCAGTTCTATAAGTTGCAATTTCATGTTGTCATATGTTTCCTTCATGTGGACTGCATGACCAACTGGAATTGATGGCAATACGTTGCCAACATGCAACAAAACAGCTTTTAGACTCAACTTCGATGAATCAATGAACAGTCTCCACTCATCAGGATTGTGAATAATGTTGAGAGCTGCCATCAGACCATCGATGTCGTTGCAAGCTACAAGGTCACCTTCCATGATGAAGAATGAGACAAAATCTTTTTGACGGTCACAAAACTTACACTAACATTTTCAGCGAGGAGATTCCACTGCTGCAATCTGGAGCCCAACAGCTCTGCCTTACTCTTTGGCAGTTCTAAATCTCTGATAAGGTCGTTTAATTCATTCTGAGTTATCATGTGCGGTTTAGAAGATGTCAAGTTATAAACAAATTCAGGGTCTTGTGAAGTTGAAGGCTCACAAGTTTCGCAGGTTCCTTCATTCTCCTCGTCCTCTGACTCCAGGGAGAATGAGTGCGGGGGCTCAGGAACGGGTAGTCAGTCCTTCGCCGTGAGGTACCGGGCGTATAGCAGAGGGTATATTCGGATATTGTAAAATCCACTTTTTCTTCTTGCAAATACCTTTCTTCACTGGAGGCACCATGCAGAAGTAACAATTGCTGATATGATCTGTTGGTTCCCTCGACACCATTGGCACTGCAAAAGGCATAGATTTCCTTTTCCGATTCAACCACTGGCGAAGGTTTGTTGCACAAGTATTGCAGCATGTGTGTGGGGCCCAGCTCTTGTCCTGATCTCCAATCTTACAGCCAAAATAAAGGTAATAGGCTTTCCTAATCACAGCGGTTATAGCACGCTTTTGTGATGCAAAAGTCAATTCTCTACAAACATAACAG
This sequence comes from Bathynomus jamesi, assembly GCA_023014485.1. Classification (NCBI taxonomy): domain Eukaryota; kingdom Metazoa; phylum Arthropoda; class Malacostraca; order Isopoda; family Cirolanidae; genus Bathynomus; species Bathynomus jamesi. Next base: position 801,382 of record JAJOZX010001684.1, on the reverse strand, counting down.
AAGTTATCTACACTGTTCACGCAATTACGACGCATCTTTGTTCAAATTAGGCTGAAAAAAATTCAGTTTCAAAAGCAAACACTAAAAAGAGTTTGACAAGGGTGCCCTGTATGACTTCCGCGAATGAACTGATGCTGTGGCGTAATATGTAGACGCCTGTGACACATCAACGCTTTAACTCTACTGCGCATACGCGGTTATAATTTTTTTTATTTTAATAAATTAATGTAATTACATTGCATTTTAATAATTTTAAATTAGGTAAGGTTAAGTTAGGTTAGTATTCCACTTATATTAATATCAAAAACATTATGGGAAGCAATATGTTAAATGATCCAATCTATTTTTTAATAATTTACAAATACATAATGTAATAGATAAATTTAAAATTACATTTTATTGTATATATATGTACATATTTACATTAATTTATTAAAATAAAAAAATATAACCGCGCATGCGAAGTAGAGTCAATGCGTCGATGTGTCACAGGCGTCTACATATTACGCGACAGATTCAATCCAGTTAGTTGGGTGCAGGGTTGCCTGATATCTTTATAAATAGAGCCAATTGGCAATTTTAGGCATCATTTTCGTATTCAGTGACCCAAAATTAGTAAAGATTGACTACTTTTATTTCCGAAGCATTCTGGCTGTAGACCAGTGTTATTGGTGATTTTTCAAATTGACCGATTTTTGTTTTTGCAAAATGACCAAATATTTAAGGTCATTTTGTAAAATTACTAGTTTTGGTTTCTTTCCAAACTGATCGATTTCGCAAAAAAAACGTGTCATATATATGGGAAGAGAGAGTTACAATAAGAGAAAATGCCGATTAGTGCACCCGGGTCAAATAATAATCACAAAGCAGATATCCTAACTGGGCTCAAAAGTAAGATTAGCTGGATGTGCTACGCATCACCTGCCAGCACCGGGTAACGAGCCCGGGACCGGTTAGCACATACTTACATATATACAGGGGCGTCCACACGAAGGGGCACCAGGGGGCCAAGCACCTCGTTTTTTCGTCAACTGCTTAGATTTTATCATAAACCCAAAATCCAGTCATAATATTTGAAGATAGTAATTGGTTACTATATATATTATTAATATTGTATAATTTCCTATATTGTTGATATTTACTATATATATTATTAATATTATACAGTTTCCCATATTGTTGATATGAAGAGAAAATCCTGTGATTAAAATTAAAACATGTAAAATTTGTTGTGGAGAACACGACTACGAGATCGTTAAGAAGGATATCTTGTACATTACTTAAAGAGCTGAATACTGTCTTCAATAACCTTCTCAGTCCCATAACAATTATTTATATGTATATTATGTAAGAATAATAAACTTGTATATCTACCAAGTTATTGTGTATCTGGTTTCACCCTAATATCATGGATACAAAGGATGTCTAAAAAAATCCTTATTTTTCAGTATTTGAAGCCCTATAATTTGCCCTCCTAACTGCCTCCAGAAGGCAGGAAATGCTGTTCCAGACAACGTAAATTTAAGAAATTTCCCGGACCCCCCTAGAGCTCGCAAATATTTGTGCCCTCCCTGTATTTGGAAGTGCCCTCTTACTTAATTGATCCTGTGGACGCCCCTGCATATATATATATATATATAATATATATATATATATATATATATATATACATATATATATATATATATATATGTATACATATATATATATATATATATATATGTATACATATATATATATATATAGAGAGAGAGAGAGAGAGAGTTACAAGATAAAATGTCGATCAGGGTGCCCAGATCAAATAATAATCACAAAGCAGATATCCTGACAGGTTTCAAAAGTAAGATTAGCTGGATGTGCTACGCATCATCTGCCAGCACTGGGTCTCGAGCCCGGGACCGCAGGCAATTCTTAAAGGTTTTATTAATTCTAAAATCCTACTGGTCGAACTTTCTACAAATTTTTTAAGTTATCAGAAACAAGCGTGTAATAAAATTTCACTTTCAAAGGATACCTTCATCGTATAATAAAATTCATTGTCTAAATGACGTTATCAGGAAGATTAGCTGGGTGTGGTACGCATCGAGCCCCGGCCTAGCTCAGTACTAATGCATACTAATCTATAATTGATGATACCCGCTATCAAACATTTTACAACAAAATGTAACGAGTTGAAAATGCATTATCACTTCCACACCATATATATATATATATATATATATATATATATATATGACGAAATAGCCACGAAGGAGCAGATAATAAACTATGCAACTAGCCTAATCGGGTCAAAAGGAAGTGTAGCTGGGTGTGCTACGCACCGTCTGTCAGCACCGGGTCTCGAACCCGGGACCGCAGCAAATCTTAAAAGTTTTGGTAATTTTAAAACCCTACCTGTATAACTTTCTATAAATTTTTAAGTTATCAGAAACAAGCGTGTAATAAAATTTCACATTCAAATAATAAAATTCAGTCTGAATGACGTTATCAGGAAGGAAGATTAGCTGGGTGCTACGCATCGTCTGCCTCCCCGGGGGCCTCGACCCCTGGGCAGATATCCTTTCACTTCGGTTTATTACGGCTTTTTATAAATTATAACACTTGCACTGAATGAAACGTTAAAAATATATATAGCCTGTCCTTCCGCTTAAATCACCAACTATTTTTTCAAAAGGCATTTATTATGGATTTATAAATTAACTAACACAGGCAATGAATGAACCGAAGTATAAAGAATTAAATTAATTAATTACATTTCAAGGCCGTCTTCATCGGCTGTTTCTTTCTCGCCGTCACAAATTTCTGCAATGCTTTGTATTGAAGGTAGGGCGTTCAGGTCTGCCACTGCGAAAAGGTGAAGTGTAGACAGCGCTGCAGCATCTCCATCTTCAAACAACTGCGTGTAGCCGTAAAGGTTTTGTGATTGACTCATTGTGATATCTGTGGTTACTCGGTGATAAATACAACTGTTGTGGATTTCAGATGAAAAGACCCCCTTTGATATACGTACATTATCCTAATTGTAAACACTCACAATAGCCGAATTTCCTATTGGCCGTCGGTGAAATTTGGGTGGGGCATAACATGTAAGCGTGGCTGCCCACCAACCAGAGGTCCTGGGGCTCCGCCCACTGGGGTGTAATTGGCTGATCGTGAATACTGGGGCGTGTCAGATATAACTTATCCATTCCATAGATTTCTCCCAGAAATGATTCGTTGAGAGAGAGAGAGAGAGAGAGAGAGAGAGAGAGAGAGAGAGACGCTTTGTTTAGAAAACAAAACTTTATATGAAGGATTTACAACCATCTAAAACTGAAAATAATTTTTAAAAAATAAATTGGAAATCGGGGACAGATAGCATCGGTTCAAAATTTATAGTGTCGAGAGATTGGCGTGTAATAAATATCCATTTTACCAACCAATTGTGCCGATATATATATATATATATATGAAGGGTTTTACAACCATCTAAAATAATTTTAAAAAACTAATTGTGGAGCGGATGGATGATAAACATGTTTTATTACCTTGCCTGTGGTGTATTATACGAGGGATTTAGCGAGATTGGAAGATAAATTTGGAAATCGGGGCAGTCTCTCAATATATATATATATATATATATATATATATATATATATATATATATATATAAGGGATTTTACAACCATCTAGAACTGAAAAAAATTCAAATTTAACTGTTATGAAGAGAATGACCGTATCATAAACTTGTTTTATTATCTTACCTGTGGTGTATATATATATATATACACACACATATATATATATATATATATATATATATATATATATATATATATGAGGTACTTAGCGAGATTGGAAGATAAATTTGGAAATCGGGGCAATTCGCATCGGTTCAAAGTTTATGGGGGATTAGAAGTAAAATTCTGTGAACAAGTTTTAGATATGCGTTTTAAGATTTTTCATTAATTTTTAAAAATGGCTGGAAGCGTAATGTATTATGGATGCGAAGACAATTTAATGTTAATGTATTTTACTTTGTTTTCTATAAAAAATTAACAGTTAATTAACTTTGAATTCGCTGGATTTTCTTTATAAAAATAATATAAAAGTGTATAGAAAGGAATGCTGAATGTTATTCTATGAAAATAATTTACCAAATCTGTTTTCATATGGGAAATTTAATATATAGATTTCTCAAATTAAAAGAATGAATATTAAGATGGATGAAAAAATTGTATGAAAACGAGAACCGCGTCGGGTCCGTGCTCGAGGCCCGGTGATTGCAACCGGCACTCGGTAAACGACCATCCTTCCGCATGTTGGAATAATGTGCAGTGTAAAGAGCCCTGTGTATTATTAGATGCGTAGCACACCCAGCTTCCGCTAAATTGGTTGGTAGATAAAATGGGTACTCTGGGGGACCTAGTGGTTAAGATGCTGGGGTGCTGGATTCCCCATTAAACTGTAGGTCTAGAGTGGCGTGAAAAGCTTGACCTTCGACGGAATGAACAATTCGGATATTTTTTCTTTCTTGGAATAAAAAGAAATGCTGTTTTGAAGGCATTTTGTATAATAGATGAATGAGAAAAGTAACTCATCTATAAATGAGTAATTAGTATAAGGAGGTTCCAAAAAACCTTAGCCCCCCATTTGCAGCTTACATGTTTATTTATATCGAAATAGTTTTTAATGATTATAAAAATATATAAAATTCTTTAATTATTGCAGGTATTAAAATTACTCTAGCTGATAAAGTGATAATATAATGGCTTCTCAATTAATTGGTGATTCGGAGAGGCAACGTGTGATAGATCGCATACGAGTAATAACATTTCGGGAAGCTCGTGATGCTGGAGCCACCTTTATAACATGTTCATGGGTTGCCAAAAAGTTGCGAAGAAGTGAGGACTTCGTCAAAAGAAATTGGAATAAAACTTTGGATGAATGTGAAATGGATACAACCAAATCTGGGCGGCCAAATTTGCCACTTAGGAAACAAAGGACATCATTGAAAGCGGTACGCGTAAGCGGAAAAACAGCTGTGCTAAACTTTCTAGAGAGATCGAAGTGTTGAGAGGAAAGATCGTTAGGTGTGAGATCATTCGATTGTACCGTCATAGGCAAGGTTTAAAGCCTTGGCATAAACTTTCAAAGCCAAGAAAAACTTAACATCGATGACAGAATGTGGTTTGCCCATTATCTTGAAGATTGGGATGTGGATGATTTCATGCATTTAGCTGTCTCCGATGAATTTTTTGTTTACGTAACACGTCGGCCTAACTACCAAAATGATCGAGTGTGGGCCACAACACCAGATGAAATCGATGACAATGAACATTATCGCGAATTATTAAAAAGTCCAGACCGTGTTGGTGTGTTTGTTTTGTTCACTGCAAAGAAGTTCATGTGGGTGCTGAAGCCAAATGGTCAGAGTTGGGATGGACAGTATTTTCGTGATATTATTCTATCCCAGCATGTCATTCCTTTTCTAAGAAACCCAAACAATGTTATGGATGTCGGTCAGGTCACACTTCTGCACGATAAGGCCCCCTGCTTTAAGGCATTAGCCACTCAACAGTTGTTGCGGAACCATGAGATCGATTTCTTTGGAAATGAAGAATGGCCAGGAAATTCTCCTGACCTGAACGTCTGTGAACACATTGGATCAGTTATAAAGGACAAGGTTGAATGTCTCTTGTTTCAAGAACCTGCAGCAAATCGATTTTCGAAGGATACAATGACGCAACACACTGAAACTTTTAGCAAATTTGCGTAACGATCAAGATCTATTCACGTCACTTTTGGCAAGCTACCCAAAGCGAATTCAGGCTGTCTTGGAAGCCAATGGCGGGAACACCAAGTTTTAATTGTTTCTCATTAAATGCAGGATTAAGTTCTCTTTTGTAAGGTATGTTTAGTTTTACTGTACCTCTAACGGTTTAGGCCATGGGCGGGGGTGCTAAGGTTTATTGGAGCCCCGTATATAGCTGTGTGTGTAATAATAGGGGATCTGTGTGTGTTTGTGCGCGCTTCTTGAATGTTCAGGCGATGTATACACTGAGCCAACTGGCTGATAATGCTCGGAGGCACTGGCTTCTACGCCAACTGGCGGATTTTGAGTTCTAAGTCAAGTGTTGCTACCATGACCACTCATTGAGCTTCTATCTCTCGTGGAAGCTGGATGGTCTCTTCCTCTCTCTCTTAGGTTAGGTATACCCCTTTGGGGGGGGGGGTGAGGCCGTCCCACCTTCTCCCCCAAAGAGGTCAGGTTGAGTTCCCCGGCTTGCTGGGGGAGTTCCACTACCGCCTTTTTTTTGGCACTGGGGGAGGGGGGTGTCTTGCAACAAGGGGAGTTTGGCACTGGGGGAGGGGGGTGTCTTGCAACAAGGGGAGTTTGGCACTGGCACTCATTGCACTCTAACCTTTTGTGCCCATACTACTCATGCTTACAGTTATAGACATGTAAAGCTTTCACACAAGAACAGTAGTAGAAGCAAAGTATAGAATGGAGAAGGCTATCTCTCCACCTTCAGCCACTAATGACAGAAAATAGTCATGAAAGAAGACTTATAGGAAAGTTGGAAAAAAGTATAATGAAAAGTATAGCTTCAGAGTTAATTCACACCATGCGTAAACTTATCTCGTGTACCCAATTAAGCATTAGAGGACAGCGGAAAATAAATAATAGCATTAAACACTAAACTACTTAATCTAATTTACAGCATACGTTTTTTACGGATCTTTTTTGTTTATTTCGCACAAGTCATCATCATTTCATCGTTGCATCATTTTCTCGATGAATGTCAAGGCCATCGTGCTCAAAGACTTACTTTTACAAATTAATTACATTGCCATCTTTCGCGCTGGAATTACTTACATAAGGAAGCGCTGATCCAGAGGCACCTCCAGCCGGTCAGCACACCCCAAATCTCCGATAGTGTACATACAATGTGTGAATTTTTTTTCCCAAAATTTTGTTGTTTCACAGAATTTAAAACTAAAGTTCTACTCATGCCAAGTAGCTTCCTGAAGCCGAGTATGTCTATTCGTAAGTACTGACTCCTGAGAGTTCTCATAAAGCTTTCCATCATCTTAGAACTCCCAGTGCTCTGAAACCAGACCTGATCAGCAATCCTACTACATTTAATGGCAAAGGGAACATTATTACTACTACTATATCCGAACTAACCCTCCCTGCCAGCAGCTCCCGTTATAATGACGGAGAAAATGGAAGGATCAAATGAAAGAAAGAGGGGAGACGAGTGGCTTCCAAAATAATTTATAACTATTCGGAAGTTTCGACTCCAGAGAATTCCCATCTATTAAAAACATGCAAATAAAAAGAAAAAAAAGGCTATCATTTGAGAACTCCTAGTGCTCTGATTCCAGACCCGGCCAGCGCCTCATACTACATTTACAATCAATAGGGAACGTCACCATCCCCAAATCCACTCCAATCAACTCCCCCATGAACATCCTTTGTAGGATTTATGAGGATTTTTTGATTCCCGAGCGTTCTCACAATGTCAACACCTCGTGCTCTGTAACCAGACCAGCGCCTCCTACTACATTTATATCTTAAGGGAAACTACTGTGTCTATCTCAATAAATAAACACTATGTACCTAAAGGGTAGCCATCCTTTATATTTAACTGGCTATTAGGAGGTTTCGGAGGTTTCCTGTCTCTACCAATGGGGTGTCATCTGAGAACTCTCAGTGCTCTGCAATCAGACCCAATCAGTACCTCCTGTTACAATTACTTCAAAAGGAAAATTGGGCTACTCCCTACACTAACTGAAAAACACCTCCCCAATTCACCCACCCTTTAATGCAGATTTTTGCTATTAAAATACCTATCCCACCTATTCTTAAACATATTAACCGAACTGTTCGCCATGATACGCGCGAAAAGGTTATTCCACCTTTCTATACTATTCACTTATTACCATAAAGTCCATAATGTCGCAGTTTTCAACATATATTAAAGCTTTAGGATCACCTGAAGATCAGGGGCCCCAGCCTTCGTTACTTAGCCTGATAAGGCTAACTAACGAAAATATCACGACTTAACCTAACCAATCGTCAAGGGCGTTACAGTTGACCTAACAATTAGTTAGGTTAAGTCGTGATATTTTTGCTAGTTAGCCTTATAAGACTAACTAACGAAGGCTGGGGGCCCTGATCATCAGGTGATCCAAAGCTTTAAATTCGTTAAACTTATTTGGTACGCTTCTCGCGAAAAAAAAACAATTACTTTTAAACTATTCCTTTTGTTACTCTATTCGCGTTAAGTTACCCTGAGGCCAAGAGTTACATTTTCCAAACGAGAAAAACTATTTCGTCTTACCTACGTTTTATGTAAACCCTACTCACTTTTTTATTAATCAACTTCCCGAGTCGCGTATTACCTATTTCATCCAAGTGAACGCCATCTCGAATGAACAGATTCGTCGAATTAAAATCTGACCAAAAGTTTACGAATTCTACCCCTTATACTCTCCCAAGAACTTTTTAACTTTGGCTGATAAATTTAAATGATGCCTGCATGATACTTCAAGTAATGACGTGCCGTTGATGCATTGAATTTCATACTACTCTGTAGTTTTAATAGACTGAACAAAAAAATTAAAAAATTGAAAAACTATAACGTGTTAGAACAAATATAGCAAATAATAATTACAATGAATCTTTCTGAGGAAGTTCACAAATCTTGACAAGACTTACGAAATTCATTATCAGTACTCAAAATACATTAGTGATGTGTTCAGTAATTTCTGTTAACACCCGTTTCATTCCAGAAAAATTTAAGATGTTCCAACTCTTTGGACAAGGTGTCCACAATATCTTGTCACCCCAGTAAACTATTAACTGATTTTCGTTTTTTTTTCAGACCCATTTATCATTTAGATGGCAGACCAGTTCTTGGTTTATCTTTTACAGTTCTTGTTGTGAACACTTTCTTTTCCTTTTGAATCGGTCCTGGAAGTATGCACGAATATTTTCAATGGTTTTGCCATTACGTGGTCGCTCATGGACCCAGGTACTAGCCAATGTGTGTTGTTCAATCGTATAGTTGCTGCTATCACACATTTCAAATGGGTTTGAAAGAAAAACGGAAATCAGTTAGTATTTTACTGAGGTGACAAAACATTGTGAACACCCTGTACATTTGGTTTCATCGGAAAGAAATATATTTACTTATAAATAGTGCAATCGGTTTCATTCGAGAGAGCCACACTTTTACCTTCGAGTGGCCGGATAATCAAAGTGTTCTTACCTTATTTCAATTACCTTGAGAATGTTAAAACGAGAATGCTTAATAACAAGGTTTGAAAACGGGAGTTTCTCGACGAAATCGGGAGACATGGCATCTCTATTTACAAATAAGTTATGTTGCCATTTATTAAAACACAACTTAATCATATGTTTCCAAACAGTTTTCCGATTTTAACACATGGAAAGTAATTTCTTTGCTTAATAAGCAAAGAAATTACTTTCCATGTTTTAAAATTACAAAACTGATGATTAAGTTGTGTTTTAGCAGACAGCAACATATATTATAAATAGGGATGCCACGTCCTCCGATTTCGTCGAGAATCTCTCGCTTTCAAACCTTGTTTCCCGACACCCGACGTTGGGTCTATCGGTGGGTATAATTATCCCGATATTCTCCAGTACAAGTCAGGACAAGTGTACTGTGTACAACAAACGGTATTCTTGCCCTCAAAATAACGAATATCAGCAGTGGCTCGGTAACATTTGGTATCGAAATCAGACGATAACTGCTTCTTCGGATGACACTAACTTCCTTGCATTATTGCCAATTTAACTTCTCTCCTCTAAATTTAGATTTAGCTTGTAGCAGTTGGCTGCTATCATACATACGTACATTCCTTGCTTATGTGGTGGCACGAAGTCACACAAATACAAGATAAATGGCACACAATAATTTTAGATCTTTTTCTCGAAATCTAGCGAATTTTACCCCTACAGGTAAATTAAATCTAACAACCTAAGTAATATTTCAACAATCAAGAAACAATCAACAAACATTCAAGAAAGTCTAATGAAAAAAAACTTATTTTAAGATCTAAAACTAAAGACAAAATACGTTTTACTTCGTCCGTTAAAATTCTGTAGTTAAGAAAGCGCTTTGGCATTTTTCAAAGTACAAAAAGGTTTGATCAACGGACGAAATTCTCGAAACAGAAATTGTGGACGAAAATGACTTGTTGCATCTGTGCTCACAAAGACGTCAAAAACAAAATTACCTAACCTAATCTCTCTAAATTTGATTAATCCGACTTAACTTGACCTTGACTTTACGTGACCCAACCCAACATACATAAAGTTAGGTTAAATTGGGTACAGAAAACTATACTGACCTACAACCACAAATTTTGTAGACAATAAAATTAAGAATATTTCTCGACAGAATTTTTTTATTTTTTCATCATTAAAAATAGCTTCTTATATTCGTCGAAGATGAATTTGGATTTGTGATTAATAATCCAATTTTGTATGACCTTCAAAAATAAGAAATGAGGGAGAAAACCCCCTCTTCCTTCCATATTATTTAGGTGTATTGAACATGGAACTTGTACTAATACTTTCGAGACGAATAAAATAAAAATGCGTTGAATTGCAACAATTGGTTTGGTTGTTAATCTCTCTCTCTCTCTCTCTCTCTCTCTCTCTCTCTCTCTCCTCTCTCTCTTCTCTCTCTCTCTCTCTATATATATATATATATATATATATATATATATATATATATATATATATATATACAGGGTGGCGCAAAAGTCAGGAACCATATGCATATTTTAATAATTTGTGTTTTAATGTGTGTTTTGTTCTTTTCAGATTTGTTGTTGAACCTTTGGCACAGAAATTGACAATAGATGAACGGGTGGAGATAGTTTTAATGTGTGCAAAGCGTGGTAACACACACCGATCAGTTGCTACTGCTTTTAATGACAAACACCCTGAGAGGCCGCCAGTTGTTTAGGCATCAGTTGGAAAACCGTTCACTCGCTTCAAAGAAACGGGAAGTGTTCATGATCGGCCGCGTAGTGACCGGCCAAAAAGTTCAACCGATGCAGCAACATCACTAACGGTACTCAATCACCTCGAAAACAGTCCACGTAAGTCCTTAAGAAAGTTATCCTAGGAAACGGGTGTCTCCAGAAGATCCATTCAACGAATTCTTACAACAAATCGTTTCCACCCCTACAATGTCCAACTCGTTCAGGAACTGCACGGCGACGACACAGACCGTCGTGTTGAATTCCCCCAGTGGTTGCTACAACATCGACAGCTTCACCGAAGGATCATGTTTAGCGACGAAACGATATTTCACCTCAGTGGTCGTGTCAGTAGGCATAATACACGCTACTGGGCCACTGAGGACCCGCATTGGATGGAAGAAGAACATGTGCAATTCGATCCACGAATTATGGTGTGGGCTGCGCTCTGGGAATATCGATTAATTGGTCCGTACTTTTTCGACGGCATTGTAACAGGTGAAACATATCTATATATACTGTATTGCAAACATTTCTAATGCCCATACTGGACGACATTCCATTGGCAGAACGGCCGGAGATGTGGTTTCAGCAGGATGGTGCACCACCACATTTCGCAACCATCATCTGGAGCTCTTTAGATGAAACATTCCCCAGCAAGTGGATCGGACGGCGAGGGCCTGTCGAATGGGCACCTAGGTCTCCATACCTCACGCCTCTTGACTTTTTCTTGTGAAGTAATCTCAAGTCGGTAGTCTATACTGATCGATCGAGAACCATAAGTTCTCTAAAGGATAAAATCACCTCCGAGTGTGCCAAAATCAGTACCAATGTGTTAAGGACTGTTCAAAAATCATGCATTCAACGCGTCAGAAAGTGTCTCCAAGTGGAAGGCCACCAATTCGAACATTTATGATAATTTAATAAAATGTGCCTACGGTTCCTGACTTTTGCGCCACCCTGTATATATATATATATATAGAGAGAGAGAGAGAGAGAGAGAGAGAGAGTTACAAGGACAAAAGGAAGCCTCAAAGACATTCCGGTCAACTCTGGGAGGTTCCTGTTATTAAATAAGTTTATTTTTCTTTCAACTATCCTAGCAGTAGTAGAAAACTGGATAGAAAAGTATAAGGCTCTCTCCCCACCCTCCGCTGCCACAGGCTGGTACGGAAAAAGGTTGGAGAAAATACCTTGACCCTGGAAAAGTAGCCAAGGAAATTTTACAGGAAAGTGGAGAATATACAAGAAAGCTCTATAATTAGCATGCCCACATAGACATCGCGCAGGCGGACTCCTGCAGAATTACGTTATGTTTTAGTCTTACCCCATGAGAGTATTCAGTACTTTGTCTAGCCTATTTTTAAACACATTTACACTTTGGCAGGAAACAGCCTCTGAGGGAAGTTGGTTCCAGATATTAACTTTAATAGGAAAAGAAATTCCCGCAGACAGAGGTCCTAAATGTCTTTAGTTTCAGTTTAAACCCATTATTTCTTGTCGGATTGGCATTAAGTGAGAATAAGTTTCTGTAATCTACCCTGTCTATTCCATTGAGCATCTTGAAGACTTGAATAAGCTGACCGCGAAAGCTCCTCGTCCCTAAAGTAAACAGATTTAGGTGCTCCAATCTCCGTTGGTAGTTTTGCATTCTCATTGAAGGGATCAATTTTGTAGCCCTTGCTTGTACCCTTTCTAACCTTTCTATATCCTTCCTAAGGGACGGAGACCAAAACTGCGTACAGTATTCCAGTTGAGATCTGACTAATGAATTATAGAGAGACATTACAATCTCCTCGTTCCGAAACTGGAACTCTTTTAATAAAACCTAATATTTTTAAGGCCCTCTTTTCGACTTCTGCACAGTGCTTCGACGGTTTCAGATCATTACTGATATAGATTCCCAAGTCTTTTTCCAGATCGGTCTCAGTCAAGCTCCTTCCCAAGAGAGAGTAATCGGTCTTCGGATTTTTATAACCTATGTTATGAGAGTTACAAGGACAAGAAGTACCTCAAAAAGGCCTTGCGACCCATATCGAGGAGGTACCAATGGCAACGGGTGCCAGGAAAAAATTCCTACACCCTCAAATAGTGTACAAAATTCGGTCTAACCTTTTCTTGAAGTGATCCACAGAGGAACTGTTCACAACTTCCGAAGATAACCTGTTCCATGTGTCACAGATCTTATACGTAAAGTAATTCCCACACACACTAGTGCTAAACCGTTTCAAATCCAACTTCCAACCATTGTTGCGAGTTGAGTTATCATTTAAACTAAACTTGCTTCCAAAAGCGACATCGTCGAGCCTGTGTAAGAGCTTGAAAACCTCGATGAGTTGACCGCGCAGCCTCCGAATTTCCAGCGAAAACAAATTCAGGGCGCGTAAGCGTCGATTGTAGCCCATATGCCCAACGGAAGGGATTAACTTAGTGGCCCTCGCCTGGACTCGCTCCAGCCTGTCAATATCTTTCCTGAAGGTGGGCGACAGAACTGCACAGCATATTCCAGGTGCGGCCGAACCATGGAATTGTACAGAGAGCACAATCTCCTTGTTCCGAAATCGAAATTGCCTCCTGATATAACCCAAGAGCTTCTGGGCTTTCTTTTCCACCTCTACGCACTGTTTAGTAAACTTAAGGTCGCTACTAATTAGCACACCCAAGTCCTTTTCCAAATCAGTGGCCTCGATATTGAGAGAGAGAGAGAGAGAGAGAGAGAGAGAGAGAGAATCTTATTACAATATCTTTTAAATACATTAAAACTATGATTACGTATTTTCAATTCATAGAAATTAGGTTTGTATTAAGAAATACAAATAATTCAAATATTTTAGAGGTCCGAGCACAGCACCTTTAATTTTTTAATTCCAGGTTATAATCCACTAGTTGGCTAATTACGTCTAACTTTAGCTTAATGCTGAGAAATACAAGCGTTTTTTTTAACTTAAATCCACCATGGAGATATTGAACTCTATTTACAATGTACATAACGCTCAAACTCTAAAGTATTTTTGTCAGAACAAGAAATCTGGTACCATGGGACTTTGCATCAGAACATTACATTGTCCCACGAAGGGAAAAAAAAAAAAAAAATTATATATATATATACATACACAGGGTGTCCGAAAAGTTCCTATCTATTTTGATGAAATAGGCTGAATTTCAAATGAATGTTTTAATGACATGACTGCATGCACCTTTCTACAGAAATACATGCATTAGATTTCTATTTTAATTATTTTTAAATTTTTAATTAATTTTTTCAGATCCATATCATTGGTGATGGATGTGCATGAACGCGTTATGATAGTAACATGTCGCATCAGAGGAATGAAATGTGAAATTAGAGACCGATTCTCAAGAAGGTTTCATAACCCTGGATCGACAGATAAAGCAATTCGTGAATTTAGGCCCTGGGCAGCGCGATTAAATCAGAGGTCTATCGTAGAAATATTCGAGATTTACCAGATCTGCGAGATCGCATTAGGCAAGCAGTTGAGAAAATAACCCCTGAAATGCTCGGAAATGTGTTACGCAATGCAGCTGACCGCTTTGAGATTTGCAGAGATACAGATGGAACACATGTGAAAACTACTAATTAAAGATTTTAATGATGTAATACTTGTAATTTGTATAGATATACATCTGTATTCAGGTCAGTGTGACATTTATTTGAAATTCAGTCTATTTCAACAAAATAGACAGGGACTTTTGGGACACCCTGTGCGTATATATATATATGTCCCTGTGTGTATATATATATATATATATATATATATATATTATATATATATATAGGGAGTCCCATAAGTCCGGTCTCGTAGAAAAATTTATTTTAATTTAAATTTACCAAAGTAATACATTAGAACTAAAACAAATGTTCAAATTGAGGTCTTGTTTGGGATCTTTTTTTTTTGTTGCAAGTAGAATAACACGCACTGGCTAATATGGAAATGAGTTACACTCCTGACGAAAAGGCCTCAGGAGTGGAACTCACTTCTATATTAAAACATTTGTTTCAGTTCTAATTTACTTTTGTAAATTTAATAAATTTAATTTAAAATAAATTTTTCTCTGAAACAAAATTTATGGGACACCCTATATATATATATATATATATTCATCATATATATATATATATATATATATATATAAGCGAACGCATAATACATAACTAATTAGTACACTTAGGATGCAGACAGGAAGATCTCTTCCGCTGAATTTCTTATTAACAGGAAATTCCTTCCTGATTTGTTAGCATTCTGATTGAGTTTCCTCATTGAGTGTTTCAGAATGAAACGAAGAACATTCCTCATTACTGTGAGCATTTGAAATAGCAAGTCACGTGAGAGTTATGTCAACTATTAATGACACATTCAGCAGATAAGCTGATGTTCATTTTCTCGGATGCTGTAGTATATATATATATATATTTAGGGTGATTCAAAAAAATCAAAGTTTTTTTTTTAATTGTTCAACCTGTATTTTTGTTCCCTATGACAAAAAAGTAGTGTATGCCAAATTTGGTGAATTTTAAATAAAATTTACTATGTGCTACCAGGCGTCAAAGTTTCCCTCTTTTTCAATTTGTTTGTTTTTGCAACTTATGATTTTATGTTTAATTGTTTATATTTCAGAATTTTTAATTAATGGTTTATATACTAGCTTGCTTTTAATTGTTGCTTGGAACTCGTAATTTTGATACCAATTAATCGATTATGGAAGCTAGGCCTAACTCACCATCACCCAGTTGCTCATTTGGGAGAAGTTCTACAAGAAAAGAAACTGAAGTATGGCTAATTGGGCAGCCCTCTGCAGTACTAAAAACATCCGTATTACCATCAGAGAAGGAAATGATGGCCCTCTTCATGCACTACAGAAATATTAAAAAGCAAGACATTAGAGAATCATGCTGCTCTACTGCAGATGATGTGCTAGCAGTTTGGAAAAAAGCAGGAATACCAGCCAAACAAAGATACATGTAGTAGATAAAATTCAAGGAATACTGAAGGAATGACAGCTGCTTAAGAAAAACAAAGCAAACAAATTGAAAAGATCACAAAATTTAAATAATAAAGAAGAAAAATGGAAAGATAAACTGGAAAACTTATTTGACATTGCTCATGAGAATGCTATGCAGCTTATAAAAATAGAAGATGATAAGAAATTCTTGAAAATGCAACGTGAGAAAGGACGTCATGGAAAAATGGGTACCATTGATAAGGCTGTTGCTAAAAAAGAGCAAAGAGCAGCAGAAAAGCAACAACGTTATGAAAAGAGGAAAGCAGAAGAAGAGATCAAAAGAAAGAAGAATGAAGAGGCTGTCATACTCACCAGTACATCATCAGAATCAGAAGAGAGTAAAAGTGATGAATCTGGTTTCTGTGCTGCACAACCTTAAACATGGAAAAGTAAGGTTGGCAAACGTAGAAAATTGTTTGATGATAAATTATTAGGAAGTCTTGATGTTGCAAAATTGAGTGACAGAAATGCGTCTCTTTTTAATGCAAACAATCAGACATCGCTTGAATGGGACATCTGCGAACAAATAAAATGCATGTGTTTCAATACAACGGCAGCCAATACTGGTCCTAGAAATGGTGCAGCTATTCTTCTAGAACAAAAATTCGACAACGATTTATTGTGGCTGGCATGTCGACACCATATATTTGAAATTATGCTGGAAGCTGTTGTTTCAAAGTCTTTATCACCATCTTCTGGCCCAGATATAGTCCTTTTTAAGAAGTTCAGAGAAAAATGGTCAAGCATTAATAAGGAGGACTACGAAACAGCATTATCAGATCCAGATATCTATGAAAATATTCATGACATCAAGATGACATAATTATATTTGCAACAAATCAACTAGATACATTCCAACCAAGAGACGATTACCTAGAACTATTGCAGTTAACAATTATTTTTTTGGGAGGTGAACCAAAAGGTGGAATCAAATTTAAACATCCAGCGGGAATTCATCAGGCTAGGTGGATGGCCAAAATTACATATTCATTAAAAATTTTTATGTTCAAATCTCAGTTCAAAATTTCAGTAAAAGACAAAAAAGGACTAAAAGACATCTGTCTATTTGCTACTCGGTTATATGTAAAGGCATGGTTTACAGCTCCTGTGCCATCTTGCGCTCCTCGTCTTGCTCTGGAATTATTACAGAATCTTGTAGTCTACAAACAAATAAATGACACAATTGCATTTGTTGCTATTAAAAAACTGTTAGGTCACCTCTGGTACCTATCAGAACTGGTAGTCTGGCCTTTTGATGATGAAGTGCCTACTGAAACGAAAAACAAAATTGTAAAGGCCTTGCAAAATACAACAGAAACTCTTCCTGCAAAACGGGCTTTTCTAGATCCTGCACTTATTCCAACGAAGAAATTAGAAGATTTTGTCATCAAATACTCAAAGATTCTTTACAATAACAGAATTTAGTTCAAAATTTTTACTCAAAGATGCTAAAGAATGGCATAATGATGAGTATAACTCCGCTAAGAAATCTATCAAACTGGAAAGTCGTGAATGATATAGCGGAAAGAGGAGTAAAATTAATGGATGAATATAATAAAATACTAACACATGATGAAGATCAAAAACAGTTCTTGCTACAAGCAGTGAAAAACTACAGGGCTGTTTACCCTGATAGAAAGAAAGAAACATTGATGAAGTAAGGACAGCTAATGTCTCAAATATCATGCTAGTTTAATAATGCATGCTTATGGTTATGGTAGGACCTACGGGGGAGCTTTCCACATTAAAAAAAAGCAATGCGCCTTGTACTGTACCCCCTGGGTGGTGTGGAAAAATTTGACAATTTGAGTCGTTCTGTAAAATTTTTAATTGCTGGTAGCAACCCCTAAAAATTAAAAATTTGCTAAAATATTTTAGGATAGTTGGTTTTATGCTGAAATGAACCATTTAAAGGGTTGAACACATTAAAATATTAAAAAAAATTTTTTACCCCCATATTTGAATCACCCTAATATGTATATATATATATATATATATATATATGTATAATTAGGGTGGTCCATAAAATCAAACTTTCGATTTTTCCAGCTCCCACCCACCTAATCTGTGTCACTACAGGGTGCTTATAAAGTCCTTATCTATTTCAGTGTAAACGTAGCAAAAAGGGTAAAATTCAATAACAATATAATAGAAGGCATACATTTAATGAATACTTAAGCATATGATTCTACATGAGCACCATCAATATCTCTACAGAGTTCGAATCTGTCAACAGCAGTGCGGAACACATTTTGGAGCATGAAAGGGGTTATTTTTGTAACTGCTGTTGCGATACGAGCACGTAAATGTCTCGGCTTCATTCAGACGGCATTTTAAACACCGTCGTCTTTCAACAAGATGGGGCACCTTGTCATTACGCAAACATTGTTCGGGAGTACCTAAATGAACGATTTCCAAATCGGTGGATCGGACGTGGAGGCAACAGGCCCTGGGCGGCTCGATCTCCTGACCTAACGCCCTTGGATTTCTTTGTATGGGGTTTTATCAAATCAAACGTCTATCGTATCGTAACAGCAGTTACAAAAATAATCCCTGTCATGCTCCAAAATGTGTTCCACACTGTTGCTGACAGATTCGAACTCTGCAGAGATACTGATGGTGCTCATGTAGAAACCGTGACCCGACAATTCAGCGCCGACAATTCAGTTCAAGACAATTCAGCGCGAAGACAATTCAGCGCGAAGACAATTCAGCGCAAGACAATTCAGCGCGAAAATACCAACAAAGAAGAAGAAAGAACAAATCCAGAGGGAAGAGAGGCTTGCAACTGTTAGGTTAGGTTAGGTTTCTAGTTTTTGAAATAAAATCTTAATTTTAACAATTCTAACAAATTTTGTTTTTTTAAATAAAATTTTAATAATTATACTCCTTTGAATTTTATCTCCGATTTGTCACTCCTTCGTTATGTCACTCCTTCGTTACGGTATTTATGTCACTCCTTTGTTATGTCACTCCTTTGAAATGTCACTCCTTCGATACAAACCCAATTTAGCATATATATAAATATACAAATTTTTCTCTTTTTTATTTATTGCGATTTATTTTTATTATTTTTAACTAAACTTTTAACTGTACTGACTTGCGCTGAATTGTCGGCGCTGAATTGTCTTGCGCTGAATTGTCTTTGCGCTGAATTGTCGGCGCTGAATTGTCGGCGCTGAATTGTCGGCGCTGAATTGTCGGCGCTGAATTGTCCTGCGCTGAATTGTCGGTGCTCCGTAGAAACATATGCTTAATTAAGTATTCATTAAATGTATGCCTTTATATTGTTATTGAATTTTACCCTTTTTGTTACGTTTTCACCGAAATAGATAGGGACCTTATAAACACCTTGTATAGCAGAAAATTGTGAAAAATTTCACTCACATCGGTGCATAATTAGTGGTCGCTCATGAGGTTATATGTTCTTCTCTGAGTCACTCATTACAGGTTGGAGTGTTAAATATAGCTATATGAAATAGATTTTAAAAGATATTAGTATACCATACATTGGTTACATTTACTTATGGTGACGGTCATGTCAAAACATGTGGTTTTTACCTGTTGGACAAACCGGACCAAAAGATTTTAGGCAGTAAACTGCCTTCAAATGGCCAGGTCCTAGGTGTTTTTTGCACCATCATGTTGTGAATAAGAGACACCAAACAAAGCGCCGAAGAAGTGCTGGATGAAGTTTTCTCATTTTGGGAAAGAGCCCGCATACCAACACGCCGGAAGGACCACTGTTTGGAGAAGCTTTTGGTCTTGTTCAAAGAGTGGCAGGCTTTGAAAAAGAACAAGGGAAGGCGAAATCAAAAACAAGTCCAAAACGAGACGTCTTTCAAAAGCAAGCTGAACAATTTGTACGACATTGCACATGGAAACGCTCTCCAGATGATCCAGTTTCAAGAAGATTGCTACTTCCTTCTCGCTCAAAGAGAGCCCGGTCGGCGTGGCACAATGGGCTCCGTCGACAAAAAATTGGCGGAGAAGGAGCAGAAGGTTGCAAAGCGGAAAGCAGAGGAAGACGTCCGAAACACGAAAGCAGTAGAAGAGCAAGCCTCGACATCCCAAACAGCCGAACTTGCTTCTTCAAGTTCTGACGATGACGAGTTTCTTGAAGGAGCCACTGGAGGTTATCCTTCTCCCTCCCCAAAACAGAACACGCCAGACCAAGAATATTTTCAACTCAGAATTATCTTCAGCCTTAGACAGGACGGGGGTGAGTGACTGGATGGCGCTTTGCATTGTATCGGAAACAGCTCGCAGCCTTGGCCAAAACCTCGAGGAACTGACTCTCAGCCGATACTCTGTGAAGCGCAGCCGAGAACATCATCGCAGGCAGCAGGCTGAATCGGTCCAAAAAGGATTCCATTCCGGACCAGTGGTGGTGCACTGGGACGGAAAGCTTCTGCTAGGCCTTACCAACCACGAGCAGGTGGACCGGCTCCCCGTCTTAGTGTCCACCTCAGATGGCAACTGCCAGCTCTTGGGAGTGCCAAAAATAGCTTCGGGAAGTGGGCAACAGCAGGCACAAGCGGTGTTCGATCTCTTGCAACTTTGGGGACTAAGTGAAAGAGTGGTGGGGATGTGTTTCAACACTGCCGCTGCTAACACTGGTAACAATGGCCGTCACTCAGGATGTTGTTTGCTTCTAAAGCAGAAGTTGCAGGAAGAGTTGCTCTACTTTGCATGCAGGCATCATATCATGGAGCTAGTTGCCGCCGCGCGTTCACGGCGTGTCATTACACAATTTCTGGTCCTAAGGTTCTGTTATTCAAGAGATTCCAGCAACAGTGGAACTACATCGACAAAAGCAAGTTCCAAACCGGTGTCGACGACCCCATGTTGGTCCATCCCTATTACCAGTCAGAGAAGAACTTCTGAAGTTCGCCAAAGACCAAATCCAGCGTGAAACGTACCGAGACAATTATAAGGAATTTTTTGAACTCGCCATTGTCTTCCTTGGTGGAAATCGTGAATCGCCGATTCGATTCAAGCGCCCAGGTACGATGCATCACGCTCGTTGGATGTGCAAGGTCCTGTATTCTATCAAGATGTGGATGTTCTGGGGGCAATTGTAACATTTCACACCGAAAGACAAAACATGCTTGAAAGACACGAGCATCTTCGCTGTGACAGTCTACCTGAAGGCATGGTTCACTGCCCCGATGGCCGCTTCCGCTCCAGCCCAGGACCTTTGCCTCTTGGAATCATTGAGGTCGTATCCACAGTAGAAGATCTCCAAAGCAGCCAGGACAGCTTTGGTACCTCTCTGAGGAAATGATTCCATTGGCCTTTTTCGATGCCGATGTTCCATCTGCAACGAAACGTCGGATGGTCGCAGCCCTATACAAGAAAGAGGGTAGAGAGCAGATTCAAAAGCGTGTCAACCCGCGTCTCGGTTCGTCTTTTGAGAGCCTTGTGATGAAGAATTCGATGAGGTTCTTCCAACGACTGCAATTGCCTGCAGGTTTCTTGAATAAAGATTCGGATGAATGGGAGAAAATGGAGTTTCAGGCGGCGCTTAGGGTTGTGGAAAACCTCAGGGTCACAAACGATCACGTCGAGTGAGCTGTGGCCCTCGGCCAACAGTACAGCAGCCGCCACACCAAAGACGAGGAGAAGCTGCAGTATCTGCTGCAATTAGTGTCGGACATCGCCGGAAGTTTCCGGATGACAAAAAAAGCTCTTTGACTGGGCGACAATGAGTGGTTGCCAACCATGACACTCCGTCGTAGAACGGATAGTACTCATCCATCAGCTCGTGGATTTGGGGAACCCAGAGGCGGTGGAGCTGTAGTGCATAACATATAATACCTATTACAGTGATAAAAGGATAAATTTCGAAACACTCAACTTCAGTGGGTGGGAGCTAGGAAATATTAAAAAAAAAAAAATTCTCCTATATAGTTATAGACCGCCCTAATATAATATATATATATATATATACATATAGGGTGAGTCAAAAGTAGCGCCCGATTTCTGTTTTTTCGGCTGTCAGATTGTGCATCGATCACGAGGGAGGGCACTTTGAAAATTGCATGTAAAACAGCTTGGTACAGTTCCGTAATAATTTTCCCCCTAATAAATGGTTAGATAAACATGTCATTCATTTATTTCTACCTTCTTGTACACTGTAATACAAATGGCAAACAAACAATCAACTGACAGAAATCGGGCGCTACTTCTGACTCACCCTATATATATATATATATATATATATATATATATATATATATATATATATATAATATATTATATATAATATATATATATGAAAATTATTTCACGAAAGTAACACGTGAAAAATATTTATGATGAATAAAACCACGAAGGAAAGGAAACAGAAAACGGTGCTCAAGCGCTTTCGTCTAATGACATCCTCAGGATGTGTTTCCTTTCCTTCGTGGTTTTATTCATCATATATATATAATTTATATATATATATATATATATAGTATAGCATAAGAGTGGAAGAAAAGTCTTTTAGGATTTTATACATACAAATAATTTGTTAATAATAAATAAATTCCAATGATATCACTACAGTGTCTGCGATACTTTTCAAAGCAACTATACAAGGCCAGCAATGACCGCAGGCTAGAACAAGGAGGCCCTAAACCCTAAACTCAGTCAGCAAGGATGGAATACAACAATGAAGAAAAAGTGCATCTTGTATCGTGGGCTATTTCTCATAATAACTGTGAAGAAAGTTTGCGTTTATTTCAAGAAAAATATAATAAACCACCACCAAATGCAACCACTCTTCGATACTGGAAGCTTAAACTTTTGGAAACAGGGAGTATGGTAAAAGATCGTCCAAGAAGCGGAAGGCCAGTAACGGTGACAGGAGAAAACAACAAAGAAAATGTCCTCGCCAGTTTCCAAGTCGAGCTAACAACTTCAACGAGAAAAGTCGCATTGGAAATAGGTATTTTTAAAATTTTTAGTAGTAGCAAAAAATACTCTCAGCTCATAATACGACAATGATTCTGATAGACGGCTGCAGTTTGCCGAAACAATGAGACAAAAGTTCAACAGTGATCCAGATTTCCTTCGAAAGATCAAATTTTCAGATGAATGTGTCTTCGGTTTAATGAGTAAAGGAAACAAACACAACGTTCACTGCTGGGCGAAAAAAAATCCCAAAATACGATTGATTGGATAAACCCGTAAAAATGGCTACACTAACAGTCTGGGCGTGTATTGGTTATACAGGACTCGTTTCTTTTGACGTATCGAGAGATACTATGGATGGAAAACGCTATTGCCAGGTATTGAGAGTTTTGCCACAGTTTACTAATGGCGTTAGCAGGAATTGGCTTTATCAACATGATGAAGCGCTACCACATTACTCTGCAGCTGCCCGTGAGATTCTGAATATGAACCTTCAAGGAAGATGGCACGGGCAGCGAGGTCCCATTGAGTGGTCAGTCAAATCACCTTATTTAACCCCATGTGATTTCTGGCTTTGAGCTTATTTGCTTGACAAACTCCACACTCCTGGTTTCATCTATCCAAATGTGAATGTCCTTGGCCGCATAGATGAAGAACTGCAAAGGATCTCACTCGATATTTTTCAGAAGAACAATGAAGAGTTTCAGAGAGAGAATCCAAATGTATCATCGCGGATGGAGAACTCTTTCAAGATTAAATTACAATTTAACAAAATATTTGCATGAATAAAATTCTTATAAACTTTTTGTTTGATTTGTTTCATCATTTGAACACTTATCTGTATAATGTTAACTAAATAGTTATATGTATAAAATCCTTAAAGACTTTAATACCTGGTATGTTTGCCTTTGGCCTTAATTACCGCCTTTATTCTGTTTGCCATATTGCTCACTAAGTTGTTCCATACTGAGCTTGGTAGTTTATCCCAGTCCTGCTGTATAATGTTCTTCAGTTCACTTTGAGAGGTGCATCTGTGCTTCCTGATACTCTTCCCGAGATGGGCCCACAGGTGTTCGATGGAATTTAGGTCTGGTGATTGAGGGCCAATCCATAACTCTGATATTATTCTGCTCGAACCAATTTTTGCTGTGACGAGAAGTGTGGCACGGAGCGTAGTAGTAGCAAAAAATACTCTCAGCTCATAATACGACAATGATTCTGATAGACGGCTGCAGTTTGCCGAAACAATGAGACAAAAGTTCAACAGTGATCCAGATTTCCTTCGAAAGATCAAATTTTCAGATGAATGTGTCTTCGGTTTAATGAGTAAAGGAAACAAACACAACGTTCACTGCTGGGCGAAAAAAAATCCCAAAATACGATTGATTGGATAAACCCGTAAAAATGGCTACACTAACAGTCTGGGCGTGTATTGGTTATACAGGACTCGTTTCTTTTGACGTATCGAGAGATACTATGGATGGAAAACGCTATTGCCAGGTATTGAGAGTTTTGCCACAGTTTACTAATGGCGTTAGCAGGAATTGGCTTTATCAACATGATGAAGCGCTACCACATTACTCTGCAGCTGCCCGTGAGATTCTGAATATGAACCTTCAAGGAAGATGGCACGGGCAGCGAGGTCCCATTGAGTGGTCAGTCAAATCACCTTATTTAACCCCATGTGATTTCTGGCTTTGAGCTTATTTGCTTGACAAACTCCACACTCCTGGTTTCATCTATCCAAATGTGAATGTCCTTGGCCGCATAGATGAAGAACTGCAAAGGATCTCACTCGATATTTTTCAGAAGAACAATGAAGAGTTTCAGAGAGAGAATCCACAAATGTATCATCGCGGATGGAGAACTCTTTCAAGATTAAATTACAATTTAACAAAATATTTGCATGAATAAAATTCTTATAAACTTTTTGTTTGATTTGTTTCATCATTTGAACACTTATCTGTATAATGTTAACTAAATAGTTATATGTATAAAATCCTTAAAGACTTTAATACCTGGTATGTTTGCCTTTGGCCTTAATTACCGCCTTTATTCTGTTTGCCATATTGCTCACTAAGTTGTTCCATACTGAGCTTGGTAGTTTATCCCAGTCCTGCTGTATAATGTTCTTCAGTTCACTTTGAGAGGTGCATCTGTGCTTCCTGATACTCTTCCCGAGATGGGCCCACAGGTGTTCGATGGAATTTAGGTCTGGTGATTGAGGGCCAATCCATGACTCTGATATTATTCTGCTCGAACCAATTTTTGCTGTGACGAGAAGTGTGGCACGGAGCGTTGTCTTGTTGGAAGATGACACCTTCAGGGACATTATTGTTGAAGATTTTGGCTACTGAGCGCTCGTATACTTGATCCAGCATGGTGGTGTACTTGATAGAGTTCATCCTGCCGTCACAGATTTTCAACATTCCGGTCCCTGCCAGAACCATGCAACCCCACACCATGATGCTACCCCCTCCGAACTTCACATTAGGTACCACGCACTCAGCATGGTATGCTTCACCTGCTCTTCGGCGAACATAAACGGCGCCAGGGGTCCCGAAAATCTGACAAAAAAGTTGGATAAATGAATTGTTTTACCATAACGGTTGTAACGCATTTAAATGCATTTCTATACAATGTAACAATATAAATAAGTAACTACTCTGAATGTGTATCTTACCTCGAAGTTACTTTCATCGGACCAGATCACTTTAGCCCAGTCCTCAAGGGTCCAATTTTGGTGTTGTTTGGCTCACATTAGACGCTTCTTTCGGTTGACCTCAGACAGACACGGCTTTTTCCTGGCCTTCCGTCCTTTGAGGCCTTTTTCTGCAAGCCTTCTTCCAGCGGTACGACTGGCGATGGACTTCCCAGTTATTGACCGAAAGGCTGCAGCGACGTCCGAGGATGATTTCTTACGATCTGTCAGGCTAATTCTTTTCAGCAGCCGGTCTTCTCGGGCCGTTGTTGACCTTTTCCCACCTTCCCCTGCCCTATTATTGTAAGACTTGGTTTCCTTGTACCTTTCTAACGTTGTCCGTACTGCAAATCTTGAGCATTTCATTTGTTTTGCAATCTTAACCGGGGATAGTCCTTGCGAATGTAATAAGACTATTTGGGCCCGTTCACCTTCTGAAAGTAGCTTACCCTTCGCCATTATTGTAGCAACTACTTTTGTAAACAAATAGAACGTGTGATATTAGGTCGTTTCTTCTTCTTAACTTGCTTACATTTGTATTATCTTCGTTTTACATCTCACAAATTTCGTGAAAAACAAATAAATGTATGTTATGTTCTTTATTTATTCTTGATATCTTATGAAAAGCATTAAAGTTTCAATTAATTAATAAAACAACACATTTGAAATTATTAAACGAATTAACATGTAGTTTAAAACAAAAAAAGACGGGTGCCTAATAATTCTGACCAAGGCTATATATATATATATATATATATATATATATATATTATATATATATATATATATATATACTCTTCTGGGAAAATTAAATCCACTATAGTTCAAATAAGTAATGGTAAATGACAAATACAATAGTTTTTCTTTTTCATGATGTTAGCCCGACGTGGGCAACAGGTCACTCGCAAAGAGGCCCCAAAATATAGCTTCCTTCACCCCTGTGTGTATATATACACAAGTAGTATAGCCGCAAAAGGGGAGAGTGCAAGAATGTTGCAAGTGATGACGTAATGTTGCAAATGGGGGTGGAGGTTGTTGCAAAGGGGGGGGTTGTTGCAAGAGGGGTTGCAAAAAAAATTTAAAAAGAAAAGAAAAAAGGAAAAAAAGAAAAAAGAAAGAAAAAAGAAAAAAAGAGTACTGGCCTTTGTTGCCAACCGGGGTTGCAAGGGGCATGCAACTTGGAGGCGGCGTTATCCCCCAAGAGAAAGAAGGAGGAGAGAAAGGAGGAGGAGGAGAGGTGTTCACCTGGCAGGAGCCAAGTGCATATTAAGACTTCAGCCGAGTAGGCGTTGTTTTATAGCTCCTAATCAGCCAGTTGGCTTAGAAGGCGTAAATGGCTTGAGTTGCCAGATAGCGCCATGTATTCATTTAATTCTAATCGAAGACTGAGTTGCCAGATACCACTTTTAGCATTATTATTGTATACATTATTATAGACTCCTAATCAGCCAGTTGGCTGTAAATGGCTTGATTGCCAGATAGCGCCATGTATTCATTTAATTCTAATCGAAGACTGAGTTGCCAGATACCATTGTATACACTATTATAGACTCCTAATCAGCCAGTTGGCTTAGAAGGCTTAAATATTGCCAGATACCGCAATACCGTTGTATGCATTATTATATTTCTTAAAAGAATACCGGTAGTAGGTTTAGAAGGCGTAACATGATATAATTAAGTAAAACAACATTGCATCATTCTGTTTATTATAAATATATAGAAAATAAATATACATTTCAATTGAGGAATATGCATATAACAGTACAGGAAATATATACACACAATTATGGATATATATAAAATAAATATACATTTCAAATAGAAATAAATATACATTTCAATAGAAATATGTACATAACAGTACAGGGGAAATATCACGCAAAATATATATAAATACAATTCAATAGAAATATGTACATAATCGTACAGGAGAAATATCAAGCAAAATATATATAAATACATTTCACTTTTTTTCAAAATACTAAACTCGGTCTTAATCGAGTATATAAAATAAATATACATTTCAAATAGAAATAAATATACATTTCAATAATAATAGAAATATGCATATAATCGTACGGGGAAATATCACGCAAAATATATATAAATACATTTCACTTTTTTTTCAAAATACTAAACTCGGTCTTAATCGAGTTTACAATTACATCATTATTGCTCTGCATTACGCAGTATATGCGGCTAATAATATTTCACCGCTTAAAGTATAGGGAAACCTGTATTCGATATGAAGGGCTTTCATATCGTTCAGTACTATTTTTGTTCCCACTTTACAACCGGTTGGTAAGTCATCTTTAAATACGTCTAGAATACAATCAAAAGCACGCACAAAGAGTTCATCGTTAGCTACATTATTAAACACAAGTTTATAAACACGCTTTTCCAATCGAGGGTTTATTTCTACCGACTCGAGCTTTTCAATCGTGAACTCACTCAACATAGCGGCAATTGAAATAATCTTCTAAATCGTTACGACAACTGCGCGTTATATAAAGAAATAGTTCTTCAGGGTGAACGGTGTAGGTGAGCTCAGCCTTGTACCGATCAATTGCTTTGTACCAAAGTTCATGGTATTTCAAAGAGTCTAAACTTTTTAAATAAACGTCCAGCTCTAGACCATTCTCACCAGCCCTACACTCGGTAAACCCATCGAGCAGAGCGGTGTAGGCGTATTCAAGTACTGTATCAAAATAAAGCATATCCGTAACACGCGCGTCTAATATAGGTTTCAGCTTACGGAATCCGACGATTTCAAACATTCTGTCGAGGATGAAACGGTTTCGCGTAGGAACAAGAGCGTTATTATCAGAAGCATTCTTCCACATCAGCCGTATATCAATGCACGGCCGATCGTTATTTATACACAACGTACATACAACGGCGTATGAGGGTGCGTCACTAATCTGCTCTCTTCTTGTACCTACGTTAGCAGGTATTTTATAACGATCTTCACTCCACTTCTCAACTATCACGAAGATTCTATTCATCTCCTCGATACTTAAATAAACCCGTTTGTTTGTCGGTCTACATTCCGTTTCCAGTACATAGCTAATGGTACCGGAATTACGCCTGAACACGCGCAACGATTTCGTCACGGACACATCGTACGAGGCGTTGAGAATGCTGCTCAAAGGAAGTTCCATCGTATTCGAGGAGCGCACGTCCACTCGGCTCAAGCTCTGAGATAACTATGAGCCGTGTGAGGCACGCAGGTAGGTAGGAATGGTTCGACGGGCGGCTGACTCGATGATACGTGAATGGGCTTGTTCGTATGACCGCGAGTCGAATTGCTGTACATATTTCGGTACAAGAATTAATTTCATCACTACCAGCCTACGCACCAGACATTTTGGATAAGAACTAGGAACATTTTATGTTTTACTAAACATCTCCACACTCCGGCGCACTATTTGAGAGGAACATATGTTCATATTTTTCCTTTCTGCCCATCAAACGATACTCGTCTCTAAACTCTGTTAAAAATTCACGCAGGGCACTAGCCACAACCTCACTACGAACCTCATCATGATATACGTTAATATAGTGATAAAAATACTTAAGATTGTCCATGATCACGAGATTCACATTTTCAGTCGTAGGGTATGAGTAATCGACATGGTGTAGCATGACGTAATACCGCTTGTCACACCACCCATCAGCAAGACTCATTATCCATACCTGCTGCTTCTCTTCTGCACGCGTTGTTTCTTTTACTTCACGGTGTATGTGAGACTTTATAAAGTTTAGCTCTGCAGTATACTTCAGCACATCGTCTGTGCAACGAAAGCCTTCAACGGTCTCACCAGAACATCCGTAGAGTATTTGTACATCTTGGAACTTCGCACAATCCAATGTGTTTTTAAAAGAGGCATAGGAGGGAGGAATAGGAAGTTTTTCGGTATCCACCACATCCTGGCACTTTACTGAATACCATTTCGTAAACGTTGTGCAAGCAATATTAAAGGTAGCCATTTGAATACACGTCTGATCTGAATACACGTCTGATCTCTCGGGCTTACTGCGGTCGACTGACCACGCAGGGACTCCCAGATAGTAGCATGACTCACGGTCTTACAGTGGGCGGAGCTTAGAACTTTCACCTGCACACACACACACACACACACAAAGGAGAAAGTGAAACGCTATTTGAAACATGATTTATTTAACAAACGAGATATTCAAGTTATATATATTTACAAATACGATTTAATAAACGAGATATTCAAGTTATATATATATTTACAAATACGTGTAATAAATCAATTTTACAAATACGATTTAATGAACGAGATATTCAAGTTATATATATATATATTTACAAATACGTGTAATAAATCAATAGATACGATTATATACAAGACGTGTGAGTTAACAATAGAAGCATCATTGGTATCCAAAGGGTACGGTATCATAGGTACCAGGTAACTGGTAACGTTTCCTATAGGTGTTACGGCACACCTTCGTACCCCTAAGTTCCTTCACGCCCCCCAGCTTCTGCGCCCGAAAATTGTGGGTGCCTACAATTAGTTGGGGAGGTTGTTCATCATCGTCCAAACATACTAGATCCTTCAACGACTCAAAGTTAACAACCTCCCGATTCGCATGGTTGAGCGTAATACCCTTTGCCTTCACGATATATTTCATTTCCTCCCCCACCCTGACCCGTACCCCATAAGTCTTAGGTCCTGTTGAGGCAAAAGAGTCGGCGTATGCGTTGTCCCCATACTCATCCTTGATCTCATCAGTGAGCTCGCCGAGGAACTCCCCAATAGTGGGCATGTATTCACCCTCCCTCTCTGTGAATATCACGCTATCTGTATCGGCATACAATACTCTCCGCCCAAGAGAATGCAATAGACCCCAAAGTTTTATACGGGCGTAGGCTGTTGTGAAGCTGGCCACAGGTATGTTTGTAACCCTTGAGGTATCTGTGGCAAATTCAGTGTTGTTGTACTTTATTACGTAAGTATTACCTACATTTACGATCTCCATGACCTCTTTATCGGGGGCATTGGCATAATCCCAGACATCGCTATAACTTTGTGCCAAATGAATGCTCCCTCTGCCGGTATTCTGCGCAAATTTTCCCCATAGACTGTTTAGACACAACTTTGCACTAAAGCGCTTGCCAGGATTCTTTACAATTTGGACACGATCAAGTTGTATACCTTCGCGGTCGCGGTAACGTTGAATATAGGCAGACTTTTCATCTTCGGTATCAACTCCTCGCGGATACCCTGATGCCTCAACCTTATCCTTCAAAAAGGTGTTTATATATGGTGTGAAAAGGTTGGGTAGCTTCTGAAACCTCCACACCTCATGTATCTTCAGTATTCTATAACCATGGCGTACGGCTAGGGCCAACTCAGGACTTGTATATACGCCTCTGATCTTACGCTGGTGGGGTATATGGTTACATTCGCCGTTATCCTCTTCCGCGCACTTCACGCACAGGGGAAACATGAGCTTGTCGTCGATAACGACAGGTAAGATCGGCATCCATAAATTGCGTGGGGGGAGTACGTCTACGAAAGAGAGCCCAAAGTAACGATCATTCAAATTTTTTGAAAATTCATTGATGGAGGGTAGGCTAGGTCCCACCAGTTTCTCAGGAGCGCCCACGGGGTACGGATTGCTCTTCATCACGTATGGGTATAAAGAACAGAAATCGTAGTAATGGAGCTTCACGCCCTCCGTAGGTGGAAAGTATAGTCTGAAAGGATTTGTACGTCCTCCAAACAAGCTATCACCACATTTGAGAGGATCCAGCACCATTGAACGCTTGATCGTTTTTATTTCCTCACGGTACACCTCGTCTGTCTCCATCCGTGCATCATATTCATGCTCCCACAAGACTTTGTGAGTGAACTGTGATCCTATAAGTTGATCGCGGGTGCGGGTTGATGCGAGACAGTCGGCAGGAGACCTACCGTGGATATCTCCGGTGATTCCGCACTCAGGACGGGGGCATCCATGCCACCAGCAACCGTTAAAGGAGTACACAGTCTTCACACCAGTGACACGGTTTTCACTTAACCCATCAACCCAAAAAACACGTCCATTAATCTTAATGGGTACTTCACCCGTGTTGCGGGCGTGCTTTATGTATACACCTGTCTGTTGCTGTAGGTGTATGAGCCAGTAAATAGCCTTGTGTCCGTAACTGCGGGGGTTGTTTCGGTGAATAATGGCTAAGGTGTCTTTAGGCATGAAGTTATTCTTGAACACCGTAAAACATAATGATGCGATGGTGGTTGCGACTTGCAGTGGATCGCATTTGAAACGGGCTATGTACATCCTTCTAAAGGCCTGGAAACATACTCTAAGCACGCGCACATCATTCACGCAATAACGCTCACATTCATCAGCTATATTATAAGGGTTACTTTCATTAAAACTGTCGTAGTATCGATCAAAGTCTTCACGTTCATCCATACAGTCAAAATAATGTTTGGGGGGTGGTGGGCCTACGTAGTTTAAAGTCTCGCTGGTGAGGAAAGTGTAAGGGAAGTATCCTTTGGAAACTTCAGCTGCTACTCCCATCACCTTGGGTAGCTTTGCTAATTTACAAGGTGTGAATAATAAAGTATCTTTAAATTGTACATTGCCTCTTATCTGCATCTGTATTAATTTGTTGCCTCTTTTCAATGGATCACCTGTAAATATCTCAGAGGATTCGTGTTCAAGCAACTCCTTATAAAGGAACTGCGTGTCAAACTTTGCCCCGTTATGGGCGAGAATATACACAGTCATTTTTTTGAACTTGTCGGCTAACTTGACAATATAGGACACAAATAGTTTCACAGGACTATCGCGGACATTCGTTTTAAAAACGTTTGTCCGTTTACCACATTTGGGGCACTCGTCACATTCGATACCCATACACTCATCACAGATGGTCTGGCTCACAAGTAAATGTGGAATTACCTCTTTGGTTTCAGCGTTCGTATATGTTTCTATATCGTAGTATACAGTTATACAAGGGTTATTTTTAGGCTTAGCATCTTTCATATAACATACATGCTTTACTCCATCCGCCTTATATTCCTCCTGGCATGTAGGACAGTGAATTATGTCACACTTGTGCTTAAATTTCCCCCAATTATCCATTGTGTGAAACATACCACATTCACAGATTCTCATTTTCCTGCACGTGCCAATTGATTTATGGAAATCAAAACAGATATTATTGAAAAATGTGCGTCTACACACATCACAGTCTCTCTTCTCAGCTTCAACTACACGGCTTTCACATTTGGTGCTTTTACACTGCTCACATACCATGTGACATTCTTTACAATGTCTCACTATATCATCCGCAAACTCGAGGCACCCCTTACACAAATCATGATGTCTCCCATATTTTCGACTTTTGTCATAACTAGCGTAAAGCCCCCTTATATTACGGATGGGGAGATACGTTGTCCCTGACAATCCTAAAATAAGTAGGGGTCTTGTACGATCTCTCACACAGCTTTTAAAAACATACACAGTCCTACGACGATCATCCAACCCAAACACAACTATGCGGACATTCATTTCCTGTTCTACCCTTCTCAGCTCTTCAGGACCCATATTACAGTCAAATTCAAGTTCACAGTCTACAGCTAGTTTACGGGCACGCTCCACGACTGTAGGCAACCAAATTTTTTGAGTTCGTGTATTTTGTACAGTAAACATACGTGCTAAGAGTACTGCTATAAAGCCGCAACCACGATCGACGTTTATATGCTTTCGGTAAATAGTCGGAGAATTGAAGTTAAGAGTATACGGTATGGCACTATGACCCGCAACACGGTATACATGGTCAATATTTACCGTGAAGTTGTCCATATTGAAGGCTATACTACTTTGGGCGGCTTGCATTATACGTCCTAATATATATTCTACATCTTCAGCCGCCAAACGTCTAAATGGCACTATCACCCAATAATCGTCTACATCACCGTCATCTGACCCGAATCCAAAGGACAGACTCGTCCTGACTTCACGCTCGTCACGATTCTGAAGAGCAAACTCTATAATATGCTGTACAACCCGGCGTAACCCGCGCTCAATTCCATTGCTATACATGACTCTAGGGTCGACCCTGACTCTATACCGATTTCTAGTCAAGGCTGGGGTGGGGGCTGCGGATCGCACCAATTCGAGCGTTATACCATCCTCAACAGAAGGGGGCGGCAGATGAATTAGGGTATATTAGCGGAAGGTGCTGCTGGATGGGGGTATGTTGCGTAGAGGTTGAGGGTTGGGGCTCTATTATTGTAGACTACAGAACGGGGGGCGGCGGATTAAGGTGATATTCGCGGGAGTGCTGCTGGGGGGGCTTGTTTGCGTAAGAGGTGAGGTTGGGGATCTATTACGGCTGCAACAGGTGCGTATTTCGGGCGCTTTATACTGACGCAGGGGTCTCGTACCTCCGCTTTGACGTGCTACCGGTGTCGCTGGTGAGGGTTCGTTGGCAGGGGAGGAGATCACAACTACACTGTCGTCGAGGTCATCCGTAATGATGGGCTGCTCTACCTCATCGTCATTCACGTTCTGTGGGAGAAGAAATATAAGGAACAGCACTCAAAATTTGTAATATTTGTGTAAATGACCCACTTACGAGTGTGGTGTTAGAAATGGACTCTGTAGAAAAATTCAGATTCACGAGCCCATCCACATGTATTATCTGGACCTACAGGATGTGGTAAAACTGTGTTTATGCTTAAAATCATTAAAGAAAAGGGGGAGATGTTCTCGAAATTTTGCGTAAAGTTATATGGTGCTATTCGACGTATCAATCAGTGTTCAACGAGTACCAAGATGATATTTTTCCACAAAGGCGTATATGACGTTAATTCGCTAAAGGGAAATGAACATACAATCATTGTAATTGACGATCTCATGTTGGAGATGGATAAAACGTTTGCCGAGACATTTACAGTATTCTCCCACCATCTTAACATAAGCGTGTTCTTCATCAATTAGAATCTATTTTCAAAAATAGATACATGCGCGATGTGTCGTTAAATACGCAATATCTGTCTTACTCGCGCAACGTAGAGATGTATCACAAATTGGGGTATTAGCCAATCAAATGTTCCCGAATCAGCGTAAGGAGTTTTGGAAGTTTATAAAGAAGCTACAAGCACGTGTTACGGATATTTGCTTTGCGACCTTCATCCGCGAAACACGTTTAGAGTGCTTCTGCGAACGATATATTTCCAAACGAGCATGAAACGGTGTATATTCCGAATGACAAAGAGACTAAAGAAATACCGTGAATTAATAAAATCTATCATCGACTGCCCCGGGCAATGCAGCAGATGTTTATTAAAAATATCGATGCCGACTTTTAAAATGCATCTGAGAAATCTGTCTTAACGTTATAAATTGCAATGTATCAATGAAAACCCATCAGAAGGCTCGCCTACGCCGCTACAAGAACATAATACGTGCACTCGCTCGTAAAAGCCAAACTGTAGCGAAGAAAAAACGAATTATTGTACAAACAGGAGGGTCATTTCTCCCCATCTTATTTTCAGTTTTGGGTCCTTTACTGACTAGATTAATATAATGAAGAAAGTGGTAGTGATTCCCCACGAGGTGTACGCTTCACTGCAAAGGAATCCAGACACTTACATTGAGGAGTAAAGGCTTAAGTCTTTATAATCTATTGAATGAGGATCCCGCCATACAATGGACCGATACAGGGGAGATCATTGTGGAAGGATCAAAGGTACAGGGATTGAATATCGTAGACATTGTCCATGATCTGGTGAGAAAGTGGGATAGGCCATCACCATCAGGATGGAAGCATATTGAAGCAAGACTACAACAAATAAATGTCCCTAAAACGTTGATAGGAAATCTGAACAGGTTAAAAGACTTGGAACATGCAACGCCTGTGACACAATTGAAGGCGCCGTCACCCCCGGCGGTAACACCTTTGAAGAGGAGCAAGAAGAGGTTAAACCAACCCTACCCACGTGCCTCTAAAATACGCAAATGGCTAACGTATTAACTAAACGCTATTATGACATTTCTACCCCATCCTCTTACGGCGGCGTAGATAGACTGTACAGAAGTGTTTACGGAGTAGGAAAAAAAGATGTTGAAAGATTTTTGAGGGAGCAGGACGCTTATACGCTTCATAAGCCTGTGAGAAAAAGGTTTAAAACAGCCAAGACAACGGCTTCCTCGATTGATTCTATTTGGCAAGCAGATTTAACAGACATGCAAAGATATTCTGTGTATAACGATGGTTACCGCTACATTCTATTCATAATAGACGTATTCTCTAGATATCTGTGGCTAGTTCCTCTGAAAAATAAATCACCTGAAACAGTTGCTAAAGCCACCAAAACGCTAATGTTAAAAGAAAACAGGGTTCCTGGCTATTTTTGTACGGATATGGGGAAGGAATTTATAGGCCGTGCTTTTCAGAACATGTTGACAGAGTTTAATATCAGCTATTACACAACCAATTCTATACATAAGGCTTCTTTAGCTGAAAGAGTTCAGCGCACCATAAAGGAACGCATGCACCGTTATTTTACACATAAAAACACATACAGATTTCTAGACATTCTGGAATCATTGGCATCATCCTACAACCGCTCACACCATCGCACGATTGGGACAACACCTAACGAAGTTTTAGAAAGAGGTACGCTCCCGAGAGAGATGGATCACCACCACCACCACACTCTGCGCGCTTCAAAATCAATGATTATGTAAGGCTGTCGCGTTCGGGGAATAAATTCGCAAAGGGTTTTGAGCAAGGATGGACACGCGAGATTTTTAAAGTTAGGGCTGTGAGACCTAAAGGTGAGATAATGATGTATTACATTGAAGATTTGAATGGGGAAGAAATCTCAGGAGGCTTTTACCGCGAGGAATTGCAGAAAGTTGCGTTTAATTTAGAAAAAAATGTGTTTAAAATTGAGAAAATTTTAGGAAGCAAAGGTTCAGGAAGGAGAAAAATGTACCTGGTGAAATGGCTAGGGTACCCAGAAAGCTTCAACACCTATATAAAAGCTGATGCAATAATGAAGCTTAAATAGTATGCAACATGGCTCCTAACCATTTCTACGTCACACTCCCGTCCTCCTCGTCCCTGTCTGTACACCCTAACAACACACTAGCCAACTTTGTAACAGAACTCCATGGGCACATTGAATTGGGTCGTGATTCGTATGAGGTGGGGATATGCGAAATTCAGCTGGACACCGTCTTTTTAAATATTGAACATAAAGAAACCGTTTTTACGATTCTTAGAGACATTGACGAGTGTGAAAAAGCTGGGGTAGCTATGGATGAAACTATGCGCATCGCTCGGACTAAGATTGCACGGTATTACAGTACAGAAGTAAGACTAGGGCCGGGTCAATATGGTTCGGCCGAGGATGTTGTGAGAGGCTTAAACGTAAGTTTAAGAAACTCAAACCTTACGAATGATTTAGTATACGAAATCGTAAACAACCCTGCACATACACTAATCCTAAAATCAAAGACTAACAGACGTATTAAAGACCATAGAAAGTTCCAAATTCTAGCCAATGGCCGCTATAGCGCAGTCTTCCAAAGAGACACATTTCACGAGACACAGCATGACTTGTCCAGATTAATGTATCAATTGAAGATGGAGAAATTGGCTGAAAGGTCCCCAGACATGTGCTATATTTACAGTAATATAGTGGAGCACCAGTTTGTTGGGGATACCCAGGCACGCCTGCTGCGCATTGCTCACATCCCCAACCATAGAGGAAGGAGTTTGAGTATTACATATGACAGACCCCATTATGTGAATGTCGCAACTAATTTAATAACCAATATCACAATATATATAAGAACGATTGAGGGTGAAAACTTCCCATTCGGTAACGGGAGCTTAACAGTGAAGCTACACTTTCGACGCACTGAGTTATAATGGATAGAAAGCCTTTCACCGTCTATCGAGGGATGCGATACCAGCGCGGTAGTGGACTTGGGTCCATTTTTTCATCCATACTACGTACGGCTGTTCCTTTGCTGAAGAGGGGTGCCAGATACCTTGGAAGGAAAGCGCTACAATCAGGCCTTAACACTGCAGAAGACATATTGGCCGGGGCTAAACCTAAAGAAGCTCTAAAAAAACATTTAAAGCGTACACGGGACGAAATCATCAAAGATGCAAAGAGAAAAATGCGTGGTGGCGGGAAGAAGCGGGCTGCCCGGAAGAAGGGGTCACGTGGTATTAAACGTAAAAGGCTATCAAAAAGAAGTGCTGTAAGCGAATGAAACCTATGGTTGACCACTTTTTTGACTGATATAAGCTAAGGACATTGATCTCATGAATCATAGTTTGTTTACCACTTGTCGAGAGAGGAGTCACTATTTCGCCATGGCACGCTTCATCCACCCATGTAGTTCACAATGCTGTAAATCGGAGCTGTCCCTTTTTGAGCTACCTCCAACCCAAGTTTCTATTGAGCACAGTGACTTTATTACAATTAACCCTTTAAACACAATTAGTTCCCCGAGTGCACCTATAGAATTCGTGATACCCAGCTCAGGCCCTTACTTTTTTGATCCAAGCTGTGTGCACATGTACGCTAAGCTACGTATAGCCCATTCTGATGGAACGGTCTGCGATGACAAATATGCTGTATACCCTGAAACAAACTTTCTGCACTCCATATTCAACCAGTGTGACGTATATTTAAATCAGACCAACATATCGGCAGGCACGGGGTACTATCATCTACGAGCCTATCTGGAAAATGTCCTCAACTTTTCCAAAGAAGCGAAGGCTACCTTTTTAAGTGCGGAGGGATATTATCAAACTAAAGATGAAAATAGTATAAAGGACAAATTTAAAAATTCTAAAAAGAAAATATACGAGTGTTTTGGACGGTTGCACACAGATTTCACTTTCCAGGAGAAGTTGCTTGTGAACGGGGTGGATATGAAAATAAAGCTCACCCGCACGAGTCCTGAGATCTGCTTAAATCTGGCTGCGGATCAAGAAGAGGGTGCAAAGCCCGTTGTGGTTCACATTATGGACACATACCTCCGCGTACGGCGAGTGAAATTAAGTTCACCAAAACAACTAGAAATTGAGAAAAATTTACTAAACGCTACAGTGAAATATCCTATTAACAGAGTGCAGATCAAACTATATACGGTTCCTGCAGGGTTGGCATCGAAGCAGATAGAAAACATTGCCCTGGGAAATCTTCCTAAAAGGATATTAATCGGCATGCAGGACCACGCTTCGGTGAATGGAAAATATAAAAAGAGTGCCTTTAAATTCGAGAATTTCGGACTTAAAAATATAACTCTATACGTTAATGGCACTGCTTTGGGTGGAACAATGGGTACGGACTATTCATCAGACGCTGTGTTACCTCTTTGTGCCAGAGCCTATAGTAATCTGACCCATATTGCAGGTGATTGTGATGAGCTTGGTAATGGGGTAACGCAGGAAGAATTCATTGATCAATTTAACCTTTATCCGTTTGACATTACACCTGACTTATCTGCTAGCGTAAATACCCATTTAACCCCACAGCAGAGCGGAAACATCTCAGTGCGGCTGGAATTCGCCAAGCCTATAGACGCTCCTATTAGTGTACTAGTATATCTCGAATCGCAAGCCCTAATAGAAGTAGATAGATTTAGGAGCGTTATCACTGACTTTTAAAATGGATGCTAATACACTTCAGAAAGTAATGGAACGAGTCACACGTTCCAAATTTATCGGCGTGTTTGCGAAGAATGAAACATTGAGTTTGCCAAGTACGCGAGAATGCGGTAGTCTTATTGTGAACACAGACATCATCGGTAATGAAGGGATTCACTGGATCGCTGTCTATTTTAAAAATAGACAGCGCCTGTACTATTTTGATTCACTCGGTACTCAACCCTGGAGTGACCCTATTATTGTAAAATTTCTCGCTCAGTTACATATTCCCGAAGTTGTATGGAACCCATTTCGCATGCAAGGATATTTTACTAATGTTTGCGGAATGTACTGCGTCTCATTTCTCATGCATATGTCAAATGATAAAGAATTTATAAATTTTTTAAATTTATTTGACCCGTGTCACACTCGCCGAAACGATGAAATGGTATGCAGACAGATAAAAAACCGTTTTCCAATTGTACGTACTCGTTGTATATTATAATGTTTTTGTTCGTATATTTGTAACGATATATTCTGTAGTTGTTTATTGTACTGATTTCTTTCATTTAATAAATTTATGAAAATATATTGTGTCTTCTTATCCCAAAAAGATCGAAAAACACTTACATTATTTCGGTGTGACATTGTTGACTGATCAGTATATCTCCTATTCCGAGATTCTTCAAAAGATTGTATAACACGTGTCAAATCCTCATCGGACCTTAAAGGATAATGTTCATTCTTTTAAAACATATACAGAGTATACAGACAGATCCCCATTATGTGAAGATATCTTTGGTTCGAGGAATAACATTGATGCCATAAAAATTTCGATTTTAGCATAATGGGGATAACCAAATAACATTGATTGCCAAAAAAATTTTGGCGAGTATCTATTTGACGAGATACTACAACTCTCCATATATATATAAAAACGAATTATAGACACTTACATTTCTATGGTAGTCCCTGCGTCGGGTTGTAAGGAGCGTCACTGCAAATATCTTCAACGGTTTGCGTTGGAAATAATTCGCCACGGTCAATCGCATTGAAAAGACTAATTGCGGTTAATGCTGCAGTATCACTTTCTTCATACAATTCCGGGGAGACGTACAGGTCCATGGTGGAGGATGTGTGACATTGTTGACTGTTCAGTATATCCCCGTATTCCGAGATTCTTCAAAAGATTGTATAACACGTGTCAAATCCTCATCGGACCTTAAAGGAATAATGTTCATTCTTTTAAAACATATACAGAGTATACAGACAGATCCCCATTATGTGAAGATATCTTTGGTTCGAGGAATAACATTGATTGCCATAAAAAATTTCGATTTTAGCATAATGGGGTAACAAATAACATTGATTGACATAAAAATTTTTGGCGAGTATCTATTTGACGAGATACTACACCCATCCATATATATATATAAATCTAATTATAGACACTTACATTTCTATGGTAGTCCCTTGCGTCGGATTGTAAGGAGCGTCACTGCAAATATCTTCTACGGTTTGCGTTGAAAATAAATCGTCACGGTCAATCGCGTTAAAAAGACTAATTGCGGTTAATGCTGCAGCGTCACTTTCTTCATACAAGTCTGGGGAGACGTACAGGTCCATGGTGGAGGGAATGATTAATCACTGACGCGAAAATAGCTACTGTTACTCCCAACTGAAAAATATCCCCTTTTATATGCACAATCGCCAAGCTCCGCCCAAAAGACCAGATGTTCGTAGTGATTGGCTGCCGATGTAGCTGGGTGGAGCTATGACGTGTACCAATCCGCTATAACGGGACCGGATGAGTAACATATATAAAATCGTGTTTCTTGAATTATAGGCACTTACATTTCTATGGTAGTCCCTATATTATATTTTTACTTACAAGTTAATAGTATTGTTTTCTTGTGTTAACATAATTGTTAACTTATTTTATAATAAAGAAATTATATCCTAATTATATTTTTAAAATAGCATTCAGTTTCCACATTAAACTGTGGCCTAAGGTGACGTGAAAACTTTATCCGTTGTCACTCTTCGAGCTAGTTGTTATTATTACTAAAGAGAAAATCATGCATTTTTCGGTCATACTACTGACTCGTTTCAAATGATGCATTAACATGCTTTTCGGTCATACTACTGACTCGTCAAATGATGCATTAACATGCTTTTCGGTCTACTACTGACTCGGGGTCAAATGATGCATTAACATGCCTTTTCGTCATACTACTGACTCGTCAAATGATGCATTAACATGCTTTTAGGTCATACTACTGACTCGGGTCAATGATGCATTAACATGCTTTTCGTCATACTACTGACTCGTCAAATGATGCATTAACACGTTTTTTCCGGGCATACTACTGACTGCCTCGGTCAAATGATCCTGTTATTTTAAATCCGGTTCAATAATCCTGTTATGTTGAAATGTGGAAGAGTAAGCAACGATCCCCATCGACGAGATGTTTTCTGAATCCATGTTAAACTGGAGGTCTAAGGTATGTTGAAAAGCTTACCAATTCGGCGAGAAGAGTTGATTATTATTGCTACATAGAAAAAATCGTGCATTACGATGTTTTTCGGGCATATTACTGACTGCCTCGGTCAAATGATCCTGTTATTTTAAATAGATTTTTTATAGTTTCCGGTTTTTATTTTACTTACATGTTTATTAGTGTCATCCCTGCATGACATCATAAGTACGATACACTCCTAAACAAAGAGGTATGGTAGGGGTAAGTACAGTAGGTAATTTTACGGCCACATATTTTTTGGAAAAGTCGGAAATCACGCCCCAACGATCCCTGACTGTCCGAAAGTTGATGACATGGGGAAATTGCTCTACAGCCTAACCTACGTACGCCTGACGTGGCAGAAGACTCACCCTGACTGATATAACATAATATGGGTAGGGTTTTCGATTTGGATTTCCTTTCTCACTAGAAACAAACTCTGCCATTTTAAGGGTGGTATACTACTGCAGCACTATAAATGTTATAGTTTAAATGAAGAGGCTAACCTTCTTATTTACATCTTCGTATTTGCGTCTTGGCAACTAAGATTTTATTTAGTTGGTTGTTCATTCGAACAATTATAACGTCGAATAATTGCTGCTTCGAACAACTGTTTTTTCGAACTATGGTTTTTCGAACACAATGGCAAAAGATACAAACATATCCCGTTATTTGAACAAACTCTCTCTCTCTCTCTCTCTCTCTCTCTCTCTCTCTATATATATATATATATATATATATATAATATTATATAATTGTGGGCATATCTAAGAAATGGAGTCGAGAGAGGTTTTTGTTCAAGCTGTCTGGGAGAAAGGTCATTTATGGTCAGAAAAAAATCGCCTCTGGCAATAGGTGAACCGATTTGAACCGATTCTCGGAATCCCTTTCCTCTAGCGGATTGTATTTTGGATAATTTCAACTTTTAATTGAATTGTTTCGTAAATTTTCATATTGTTTCGTTGTTCAAATATTTATAATAAAAATAAGTGTGTAAAAATTATTTATTTAATAAACAGAATTTAATAGGATTCACCCCACAGAACATTCGAAAAGTTTAACTAAGTTTAATGAAGTTCAAGTTAATGTTATATTTGATTCTAATCGTTAAACACTATATACATCTATTGTAAAACCCTATATACATCTATACATCTATAGTGAAACTATATATATATATATATAGCTATTTTTGTACGGATATGGGGAAGGAATTTATACGCCGTGCTTTTCAGAACATGTAGATAGAGTTTAATATCAGCTATTACACAACCAATTCTATACATAAGGCTTCTTTAGCTGAAAGAGTTGATATATATATATATATATATATATATATATATATATATATATATATATATGTATCATAAGCTGCTTAAAAGACTGTATATATAATTATAGTAAACTTGTCGAAATAAACTAGTTAACCATAAAATTAATTATTTTCTATTATTAAGTTTTCTATGTTGAATTATGTTGATTAACTACGTTATTTGTTTCGAAAAGTTTAACTTCAAGTTTAATGAAGTTCAAGTTAATGTTAAATTTGCTTCTAACGTTAAACACTAAACTAAAATTAAATGTTATATGAAAAATAAATAATATATATATTTACATATACCTAGCATAAGATGTTTAAAAGAATGTATATATATATATATATAAGCATAATAATATATATCTAGCAAAAGCAATCCGATCATTGCAAAAAAACTGGAAAGATATGCAATTCCATAATAATAAAGATTGTGTGTAAAAATTATTTATTTAATATACAGAATTTAATTGGATTAACTACCGTCATATATATATTGTGTTACACAATGGATGATTAATATATGGATTTCTGGGACACATGGCGCTATCTGGCAACTGAACACATTGCGCTATCTGGCAACTCAGCCAGAATAGAGGCTTATAAAAGACCGAGAAGCTGATGAAAGAATCATTCAAGCTCGGCTCCCAGCCGAGTAAGGACCTCTGGTCCTTCTCTTTCAGGCCCTTTGGTAAAACCCCTTAGAGGCCTCTTAGGTTAGGAAAACGAAAATAACTTGGGGGAGAACTCCTCTCTCTCCTTCAGGTGTCTCTCTCTCCTTCAGGTGTACCCCTACCCCTTGGCTCAGCCAACTGGCTGATTCTGGCTGATTAGGAGCCTATAAAACAACGCCTACTCGGCTGAAGTCTTAATATGCACTTGGCTCCTGCCAGGTGAACACC
This sequence comes from Bathynomus jamesi, assembly GCA_023014485.1. Lineage (NCBI taxonomy): Eukaryota > Metazoa > Arthropoda > Malacostraca > Isopoda > Cirolanidae > Bathynomus > Bathynomus jamesi. The sequence continues at coordinate 757,347 of JAJOZX010001684.1, read as the reverse complement.
TGTCCTCCTTTCTCTCCTTCTTTCTGGTCCTTTGGGGGGAATAGCTTGGGGGAGAACTCCGCCCCCAAGTTGCATGCCCCTTGCAACCTAGGTTGGCAACAAAGGCCAGTACTTTTTTTCTTTCTTTTCAAATTTTTTTTGCAACCCCCCACCCCCCACCCTTTGCAACACCCCCACCCCCCTTTCAACCCCCACCCCTTGCAACATTACGTCATCACTTGCAACATTCTTGCACTCTCCCCTTTTGCGGCTATACTACTTACACACACCGAAAATAAATAATTAAAACCAACTATTTAAGGATTTGGGCTCATATTTCTGTTTTCTTTTATCTTTTATCACATACAATTTTTGGCTTTTTGTTATCTGTTTTTTTAATATTCGACTGGATTTCCTTCCATCTAAGAGACCATTTTGGGCTTTTTTCCCCCCAGAATTTTCTGTTCAACGCACAAAACTGCAATAATGTAAGAAGGTACAAAAAGACAGAGGATAGCGAATGTTATCCTCACTCAGTATTCCAAGTTTAATGGCGATTTACATAAAAACAGCATTCCAGTGTTCTCATTCGGTGTAATATATATATATAAGGCGTCCCATATGTCCAGTCTCATAGGAAAATTTATTTTAAATTAAATTTACAAAAGTAATACATTCGAACATTTGAATTAAAACAACGGTTCAAATTAATGTCTTGTTTTTGACATATATATATATATATATATATATATATATATATATATATATATATATGTGTGTGTGTGTGTGTGTGTGTGTGTGTGATACAACGTGCAAGGATAATGAAAAACAATTTCGAGCACTTCCGTCTCTTGCAACGGTGGTTCTTCAACTTCTATTCTACAGGGACCGGCAAATATCAGCTATAAAATACCGCGGACCGGCGATTGAGAACCACGTCACTTAGGGTCTATTCCTCACCACGTCATACATTTTTGATAGATTTATACGGTAGTATTTTAGTAAAAATAAGGGTTGACAATAACGTGAACAACATTAGTCAAGGAATATATTTTCATAAGTTGTTTATTTGCTCATAATTGTATAAGAACAGGGAAAATAGAGAGTCATTGCACTATTCGCAAATCATAATCAAAACAATGATAATAGCACACGTACACTTATGAATTCAAATTTACGTCACACACGCGCGCACGCAACTTTACACAACTTCACAGGCATAAACATATAATACGCGGAGTCAAGACATAGAGAGCATAATTGTTATTAATACCTTGGTTTTGCTTCCGCCCGAATTGTTCATGTCAAATTTGATGCTCCACCTTAGACCTATAGCTTAACGTGGAATCCGAACCACGACCCACCACGGGTGGTCAAAAATTATAAAGTCCTCGCCCGGACTCGATCTCACGATCTGCCGATTAGCAGCCCAGCGTCTTAACCACTGAGCTACCTAGCGATAATAGCATGCATAAACTTTTCTGGCAATGAGAGTCTTACAAGACTTTCTCAAGGAATGAATAAAAATTAAAGATTGAAAACAACTTACAGTGGATCCACCCGCAAAAAGGGCTTCATCCGTGGGGTTATATTTTTGTGTATCGCACGCGACATTCCTTCTAAAACTTCTAAAATATTAATCTACTTTTTAAATCTCCTCCGAGATAGTGTTATCTCGTTTGTACACCCCAAGACTCCAAGTTAATAATTGGAGTGGATTTTATACATTCAATTTCTTATATTAAATTAAAATTGTTTAATGCAGGCGTTGCACTATTCCACTTGATTCTGTGGTCATTATTAATTATATGAGTAATATTACACTCTTATTTCTACAGTATCTAAGTATCTACAGTATCTTCAGTAGCCACCAAACATCTTTGTGCTGCTTTACAGCTTGCTGTTTGGCCGATATACTTCAAACTGTTTTCTCTTATTGGTTGTAACGATTGCAATTTTAAGTATACTGGCAAAACAGGCGAGACTTTACAAATATGATTAAAATAGCACCAAAAAAAGCTAGATACTGCAGAAATAATAGTGCAAAATTTTTCTATGTAATTATTATTAATGATGACCACAGGATCAACTTTTACCGACTTGAAGTTCACTCGACGGACAAAACTCCATGCCCAAGTTTGGTTTTCGCCGTATGCACATTATGTCGACAGGACGCTTCCGTCTCTGCAAATGATCGACGAATGTTAGATATACTACCCAAATATTACATATATTAAATATACAGGGTGTTTCAGGTCGACCGTAGAAATACGGAAATTGGCGGAATTTGTAGTTTGTATTTGAAGTTTGTCATAGTAATTCCGTAACTAACAAAGTGTTTCTTTTTATTGCAGGGGAATGAAAATGGCCAATAGAGGAAGTGGATCATTTCGATTGTCCAAGCAGCAACGAATAAAAATGGTCATATTTCCATATTTCTAAGGTCGACCTGAAACACTGTGTATATTATACCGTACATTACATATTACATTATTAAACATATAATTTCACATGATCGGGTTAGGCGTAGTTACGCTTCTATTAGATTAGGTGATTAGTACAAGTTCGGTTAACAATTTCGCACAACAAGCCTTTCCTCAACAAACCGAACGCAGTAAAACAGTCCATCGAATTTCCAGTTTTGGCCTATCGGAATGATTCCTCATTGGTAAAATAGGTCAACAGGTCCGGAGGATATTCCATAAGAATGCACCCCCCCCCCTATACAGCAAAGATGACCAGTAAGACAAGTGCATATTTTGGGAGTTGTTTAGCTTCCTTCGTAACAGTAAAGGTCATTTGACGGAGGTGACCTACAAATTTACGTGGGATCAGAACCACGGGTCACTACATCATCTGGACGCAGAGGATGGTCACCCATCCAACTACTACGCAGACCCAATGTCGTTTAACTTCGCTGATCTATGAGAATTGGGATTCCGACAATGACGACAACGTAGCCTTCAGAAAGAAGCAGGTCAGAGCTAAAGCGCAGAACAGAAATGTAAGTGTAGGAAAGGAAGATACCCGGGATCAACCAAGTTTCTCTAGATGGGAGCAAGGTCTCTTCGTAAGTTTGAAAGTTTGGGGATCCGAACTTGGATGCCCACTAGAAACATGGCAAAAGATGCCAGCGATGGAAAGCCAACACTTCTCGCAGGACGTTGGAAAGAAACCCACTTCTAAACGAGTTCAAATGACAGGAAAAACGGAAAACAGAGAAAACCCAGGACAAAAAACAAAACCGAGTTCATATGGTAGGAAAACCAGAAAACCCAAGACAAACAACAAAAGCCAAAATGCGAATTACTCTCTTTTATTTCAATCACACTTCCATCCCCTTTCCAACAGATCCTGATAACAGATACCAATTACCTCTTTTTCAACTTTTATGATGTGACCTAAAATAATTTTGCCCGAACACAATATAATACAATAAATATGATGACATATTTTCCTTCGTTTATTAATTTAAATAAAAAAAAGTTTGTAATCCTGTATTACTTTGTTTTCGAGGGAAAACTAAATTATTATTATTATTAATGTTATGTATATGAATGAAGGATTATTTCTACATATTACCAATTTTATACTATTTCTAAATACAGTTTCCCGTTTTAATAAAATTACGCAGTCATATTCGAAAGACAATTCACACATTTCATAGATGTATTTACCCCCATGAATAATGACAAGCTGCTAAAATAAATACGAATAAATACATGCATTTTACCAAATATATTTCCCCGCCTGTTTTGTATTTTCTGCTTTAATTTACATACAAAATCATTTCGGGGGAAACTCTGGTATTTTTCATTTGACGATAATCGCCACTAATAAATAGTGTGCGTCGAAAGTCGCACAGGGGTTTTATTTTTTAGTACATTGGAATTATTATTATTATTATTGATATTACTTCAGTTTTTGTTTCACATGATATTTGGACCCTTAAATTTTAAACCATGAGCAAGTAAACAATTCAGCAACGCTCCGCTATCGCAAAGTTTTATTTTCAAAATGGTTTCTCCATAGTTGCTGCTTTAAGTGGTTACCGATGAAAATTCCATGTTAATGTTGCCCCATTGAAGGGTGTCATCGGAAGATTGACAACTTCTTGAGTCCAACATTTACGGAAAGAAACTTACAGAATATGTGGTTCCAGCTATTCAGCGAGACCAACATAGCAATGCTGGGTAGATTATTTCCAAACAGATTGATCTATCGTCACGAAGACAAACTGGCCTGCGAGATCCCCCGATCTCTTCGCTGCAGACTTCTTCCTGTGGGGGGGGGGGTCTGAAAAGAAACGGTTTACTTGAACAAACCACGGACAGTACAGCATTTTAAGAAAAAAATACAGAAAGACAGAAAACATTACTCGAGACAAGGTGCGTTCGTATCGACACTTTTGTATGGGTGTAAAACATTATCATGGCATGGAATGGAGAAATCATGGGTAAGAACCAGGGATGGGAAATCGAAATCTTTTTCGATTCAAATTCGAATCCGATTTTCACGCAATTAGAAATATAGATTCGAATTCGGATTCAAATTTTTCGGTTTTTATCGATTCGAATTTTTTTCCGATTCGGATTATTTCTTTTTCGATTTCGATCCGATTCGAATCCGATTCGGATCCAGGCCTAATTTTTCTTGATTTTTATGAGTTCATTTAATAAAATTATACCTATCATCGTTGTTTTAGTCAAGGGGTGGCTATTATTAATAAGTTTCATTTTTAATAAATAATACAGATAATTCTCAGTCTATTAACGATCTAAGTAATAACTTTAGATTTACTCTTAATAAGGTGCAAAAAAAAATCATTCATATAAGCTAATTTATTAAACAATTAAGGCTCATATATACAAGAAATATTAATTATAACATACATAAAAATTAAAATATGATAATAATACTTTAAGAAATATATCCACTGTATAGATACAAATTTACAAATTAAAATTAGCCCTGACAACTAAGATATTTTCAATGTTCGAAGGCAAAAGGTTATTTCTTTGAGGAGCGTGTGAAATTGTCACTCTCGGACAATACCAAAATTTAAGGATTAGGATTAGCACCTTAATGGATGGAGTATAGGATTATTATGATTTTTGTCCGAGCAAACAGATTCTCGGAAAGGTCAGTCTTTACCTGTGGTGAAACCGGAAACGTTAATAAGCCTTATAAGTTATTTATAAGTTATAACCAAATTTTTAAAATCCGGATCCATATTTTTTATCGATTTGAATTCGAATTCGGATTCATCGTTTCTTTTCGATTCGGATCAAAATTTCGATTCAGATCCGCGCCCGTTTTTCGATTCGAATTTTTTTTCGATTCAGATTTCTCAAAAAATATCGATTAATTCCGATTATCGATTCGAATCCGATCCGATTTCCCATCTCTGGTAAGAACAGTTGAGATGGATAACCTGAGATGTGTGGCGTGCGTCGGATTGATAGAGTGAGAAATTGTGGTTCTGGACAGATATGGGGTGCGGAAGTCAGAGGAAGTGAAAAATGAGGAAAATGTATTAAGGTAGTTTGGACATGTTGAAAGAATGGAAGATGACAGAGTTTTGAAAAAGTGTATGAGTGCGAAGGTAAAAGGAGGAGAGGGAGGCCGAGAAGGTGGATGGACATGATGAATGATTAGGTGAGGAAGTTTGGACTTGATCTGGTTGATGCAAGAGAAGTGGCTGCAAGTAGGTTGGAATGGAGGAGGTTTGTTAGAGGTATGTAAGTTTGGGACTGTTTCTTTTGACAAAGCCTGGAAGCACCACCAAACACGGCGTATGAAACGCCGGAGGTGTGGAATTTAGCCATGTAGGGGAGGTAGGGGTGCTGGTCCACCAGGATGCCGGTGTGAATGAATGTGCATGCTTCAGTTTCTACCTTTCCTCTTCTCCCTCACCTCCATTATTTTATATCCAAGCATGTCTGCCTTCTCACCCAAACTCATTTGGGAAGCGAAACTTTTATGTTATTTTTTCAGAGGTTAGGCAACGACCCTGACCCCCCCCCCCCCCAACCCCTGAAAAGGGGAATTGGAAGGGAGAACTATACATAAGGGTATAACTTCACTTTGGAAGGCAAAAGATTACTTCTAAATAGACGTGTTTCTGGAGTACCCTACAAATTCTAAAGGGCGTTTGGCCAAAATTTCACGAAATGAGTATAATCTGAACAACAATAAGACATACCCAGATACCCACTCTGGGTTAACCCATAAAATAGGAAAGGTATACAAGAAAAAATACAGGGTGACCACCGAAAAAAGGTTACAAAAGTAATATGCAGTTAATTATTTTTTAGGGAGAACAACTTTTTTTGGATCACCCTATATATCTTTTACCAAAAATTTATTCAGTTAAAAGTCGCAAAAACTACGGGTAGAACCACTTACGGAATTAGAAAATCAGAAAACCTGATTTCCCTTGTAGGAGTTTTTACATAAGAATAAATCTTGCACTTCTCATAGAACGCGGAAAAAAGTGTAAGGAAGCAATCCATCTCAAACTGAAAGAGGATCTGTCCTGTTAATGCCAGACAGAGTGAATTAATACTTTGCTGCATAAAGTTAATTTTACCGATTTTATTACGGTTAACGCCAAACAATTTCATTCAGTATTGAATTAAACCTATTATACGCAGCGACGGGTTGAAATTAATCCAAGCCAATCAGCGAGTTAACGCAGTGATGACAGTTCGAAAACTGAGAGAGAGAGAGAGAGAGAGAGAGAGAGAGAGAGAGCTACAAGGACAAGAGGTCCCTCAAAAGCCCTTGCGGCACATACAGAGAAGGTACCAATGGCAACGGGTGCCAGGGAAAAATTCATACACCCTCAAATAGTATGCAAGATTCGGTCTAAACTTTTCTTGAACTGATCCACAGAGGAACTGTTCATAATTTCTGAAGGTAGCCTGTTCCACGTGTCACAGATCTTATAGGTAAAGTAATTCCCACACACACTCGTGCTAAACCGTTTCAAATCCAACTTCCAACCATTGTTACGAGTTGAGTTATCATTTAAACTAAATATGCTTCTAAAATCGACATCGTCGAACCCGTGTAAGAGCTTGAAAACTTCGATCAGATGACCGCGCAGCCTTCGAGTTTCCAGCGAAAACGAATTCAGCGCGCGTAAGCGTCGATTGTAGCCCACATGCCTAACGGAAAGGATTAACTTAGTGGCCCTCGCCTGGACTCGCTCCAGCCTCTCAATATCTTTCCTGAGGGTGGCCGACCAGAACTGCACAGCGTACTCCAGGTGTGGCCGAACCATGGAATTGTACAGAGAGAGCACAATTTCCTTGTTCCGAAATCGAAACTGCTTCAGATATAACCCAACAGCTTCTGGGCTTTCTTTTCCACCTCTACACACTGTTTGGTAAACTGAAGGTCGCTGCTAATTAGCACACCCAAGTCCTTTTCCAAATCAGTGGACTCGATATTACTCCCCAACATCGAGTAGTCCGACTTGGGATTGGCGTAGCCAATGTGCATCACCTTGCATTTACCCAAGTTAAACGGCATTTGCCATTTTCCGACCACTCTCCTATCCTCCGTAGGTCCGCACGCAAGTCCGGTTGCACTGGGTGGGAACCCTGCATTGTTTGTTATAAAGCAAATCTTGACATATTTTGAAAGCTTATACGACCCCATTCAAGAACCCATCGGGTGTACACCTGATCCCCGCTTGGCTTTCTCAATATGGCCACCATTTTCCAAGATGGCCGGCGAAACTGAAAAATCCCATATCCTGGTCAATACTTGATGGATTTTGATGATCTTGGTGTCATTTCTAGGGGTTTTTAGGATGATGAGTCGATCTGGAGGGGTTGCAGATACTTTGGGAGTCGTTTTGACCCACATTCGTCAATACTCAAGGTCATTGGAGGTCAAACGCCCCCCGAAATAAGGAATATCCCATATTCTTGAATGGGGTGATATAAGCTTTCAAAATATGTAAAAATTTGCTTTATAACAAACAATGCAGGGTTCCAGTAAAATCAGGGTCTGTGCTACCGGACTACGCAGTTGCTCGATCGCTTCGAACGTTCTAACGTTGGCCCCAAGCTTGGTATCATCAGCGAATTTGACGATCCTACTGACAATGCCACCGTCGACATCATTTATGTAAATGATAAACTAACAGTGGCCCCAAAACGGAACCCTGAGGAACCCCACTAGTGACCGAGGCCCAACCCGAGCTAGCCCCCTTAATTACAACCCTCTGCCGCCTATTCTTCAGTCAGTTTCCAATCCAGCTATCTTCTTCCCCATGGATACCCAGTGCGCGCCCTTTGGACATTAGCCCATAAGCCGGCTAAAAGTCGAGAAAACTATATCAATCGCCCTACTCTTATCGTACTCACTCCACATGATGTGGAAAAACTCGAGCAGGTTGGTGAGACACGGCCTATGCCGTCTAAACCCAGGTTGAGAGTCCCCAAGCAGCTTGTAGGAATCCATATGGTCAACGATCCTATCCGCTATTGTCTCCTCTAATAATTTACCTTCAACCGAAGTGAGACTAATGGGACGATAGTTCTCTGGACTTTCGTGAGCCCCTTTCTTAGAGATAGGGGTCACGTTGGCTTCTCTCCATCACCAGGCACCTGGCCCGTCTCCGATCTGTTGAAGACTGTAGCCAGGTAGGGAGCCACCTGGTCGCGCACTTCCCGCAAGACTCTGTGGGGAACTGGTCCGGCCCAGGAGCCTTAAACGCATTCAGTTTGTCTATTCTATCAGCAACGTCTGTCGCGGTACACCGAACACTATCCAGGCGAGCACCGTCGTGCCTGACACCTGGCTGGGGGATGACGCGGGTGTCCTCCCTGGTGAACACTCCCGGAAAGTACTCGTTCAGCATATTAGCGGTGTCTGCGTCGGAAGTCCGCAGCGCGCAGCTGAGGTCCTTTAACGGACCTATCATGCTTCTAATGGGCTCTCTACTATTAACGTAACTGAAGAATTCCTTAGGTTTCGCCTTGAAGAGACTTGCCACCCTGAGTTCTTCGTTACGTTTCGCTAGCCTAACCTTCGCCTTCACTTCCCTGCACAGGCGGACATACGACTCAGTGTTCTCATGGGAACGATTGGCCTTCGCCCTCCTATACGCAGCTTTCCTATTTCGGATAGCCAAAGCGATGTCCCGACTGAACCACTTAGGCTGCGTTGAAGCAGGGGTGACCGGTTTTGAGGGTATGGCAGCAGACTGCAGCACCATAAACTCGTCCAGGAATGCACTCCACACTCCCTCAACATCGCCGCCGACCTTTAACCACATCTTACCTACGCTATCCCGGAGGCCAACAAAGTCCGCCCGCCGTAGATCGAGCTTACTGCCTCTCGAGTTAATACGCTTCACCCGAGGGATGCAGACACAGAACCTAATCAAACCGTGATTACTCCCGCCCAACGATTCGTCAATGGTGAGGCCAGTGTCGAGGTTGTCTTCGGTCGTGAATATTAAGTCTAGAACGCTTTCGCCTCGTGTGGGCCCATTGACCCATTGAGTCAGGAAGTTCTCATCAGCAAAGTCAACTAGCCTCCTCCTGTCTTCCCAGTTTATGCCGCGACAGTTGAAGTCTCCTAAAACTACACACACCCTGTCCCCTAGCAGGCTACGGAGTTCGATGTACAGGGCTGTATCCTCCTCGAGGAGGAGATGTGGAGGTCTGTACCCAAGATTAACCTATAGTTCGTCCCTCTCAGATCGACTCCAAGCAGCTCCTGTTCTGATCGGAACTGGCAGTCAACCGGACTCAACGTGTCCCTGACGTATATTAGTACCCCTCCCCACTCCCCACGGGTGCGGTCCTTGTGAAACATTCTATACCCGGGAATCTCGAACTCCCCATCGTAGTCCCTACAATCAGTATCAATCCAGGACTCGGTGATAGCAACGATGTCCTGGTAGTTTGATGCTAAGAGCGCCCGTAGCTCGCAAAACGTATTCCTAATCGACCTAACATTAAAAAGCGCTGCACACATGGACGCACCCTTCAGTTGAAGGTACGTCCGCCAGCGGCTCAAGATTATCTCTCCCCGGTGGGGGCCCATCATCAATCCCCTGGCTTGACCTCACCATACGGTATAGGTGCCGGTCGAGCAGCGCGCCCAAGCACACATTTACCCTTGTCATTGAGGTGGACACCATTTCTCTGATAAAGGTCCCACCTACCCGAAAACGCGTCGAAGGGGTCAACAAACCTCACGCCCAGTGGGACGCACAAGTCTTGCACCCTCTTGTTGATGTCAATGACCTTACTAAGCGCGTGTTCACTGGTATTCATCCGCGGTAAAATACCTATCAACATTCCCCTGAGAGAGAGAGAGAGAGAGAGAGAGAGAGAGAGAGAGAGAGAGAGAGAGAGAGAGAGAGAGAGAGAGCTTTGTTTCATGAATCCGCCAAAAACAGCCATTTCGTTCAGACGTTCCCGCTGGGAAATACCCAAAAATCTAGTGCTGAAGTTGAATAATAGTAAAAAAAAAAATCGTTAAAAAAAAAACCCTCTTTAACGGACATTTCTATTTAGTTTGTCCTTGAAACGAAAAGAACGGAGTTAAGTGACACCAAACCACCTTCAACAAAATTAAGCTTCAAAGAAAATGGTGAGAGTGACAAAGAAAACGTCGCAATAAATGCAAACATTTCCAGAGTCGAATTAGTCTTGAAATGTAAAAAAATGAGTAAAAGTAGGGTACAAAGATCTAATTACAAGGAGTCTGTGAAGCAGTAACTAATTAAAAAAAATTAAAAGAATTTTTTTTTTTTTAAATATACAGGTATCTCATGTCTCAATCTAATTTTTTTTTGAGGAGGGGTCATCCGGGTTGTTTCTGCCTTCTCACCTCAAATCCCTTGGAAATGAGATTATATATATATATATATACAAACTCAGAATGGTCCCCGGAGAAACTTGTATGTTAAACACAGACCGTGCATAGAACAAGGAACTCTTCCAGAAAATTACATCCACTATAGTTCGAATAAGTAATGATAAATGACAAATATTATAGTTTTTCTTTTTCATGATGGAAAGCCCAACGTGGGCACCGGGTTACTTACAAAGAAGCCCCAAAATATAGCTTTCCTCACCAGCTATCTGCAAAGCAGATAGGATCCAGCTTTGGGACAGGATCTAGGGTTTACAGCTTACACCTAGCCTACTACATTCAGAACCTCAATATACGCATATAAGTTTCTCGAGACCATTCTGAGTTTGTATATACTAAACGGACGTGTTATGTGCCTTAAAAAGTGGACGCTCAATGTCCCGGTTGAGGTTTAAATTTTGTTTTTTGGCTAAAAATACAATAGTTACCCCTTTTCTTTGATGTATTTAATCCGACGTGACTGCAACGAGTTTCTTGCGTATATTGAGGTTGTGAAAGTAGTAGGCTAGGTGTAAGCTGTAAACCCTAGATCCTGTCCCAAAGCTGGATCCTATCTGCTTTGCAGATAGCTGGTGAGGGAAGCTATATTTTGGGGCCTCTTTGCGAGTAACCTGGTGCCCACGTTGGGCTTTCCATCATGAAAAAGAAAAAACTATAATATTTGCCATTTATCATTACTTATTCGAACTATAGTGGATGTAATTTCCCAGAAAAGTTCCTTGTTCCATGCACGGTCTGTGTTTAACATATATGTATATATATATATATTATTCACGCGGTTATCCGTGATTCACTCAACTGTGATTAATGATCATAAAACAATTCATGGATCTTTTGCTTTATAGCATCCCCAATTTCTTTTCAGTTTGTAACAATTTTGACACAGGCTAACCCTTTCTGTTGCAGCGATTCTATATGGCATCATCAACAAGAAGTACACGTAATTTCCTCAGATTAGCTTCAATGATGCCTTATGTCATTTGAATATAACAATTAACTGTATAGCAATATCTGATAGTTTTTTGCACATTGACCGGAGCACTTAGAACCCAAAGAGATGCAGAAACTGTATGAAGGGTTACTCTCGTCTAAAATGGCGAAAGTGTGCTGTACCATTATGTTTAACAAAGGACAAAAACAGTTTTAATACATTTCATTCAAAGTAGTATGGTCTACCATTGTGTTCAGCAAAGGACAAAAACTGCTTTTATTTGTTTCATTCAAAGTACCAAAGTTATGTTAGTTTCTCTTATCACTTGATAGTCAATGGAATCATATAATTTCTAGTGTAATTAATTAGATTTCTAAACAAAGTTTCGTTTATGTTTTCATACCTATTTTTAACATTTTTAAGTGTTAAAATTTTTTTTTTTTTTAGCTCAAAACAATAATTTGTGACAGAAAGGGTTGTCGTCATATTTTAAAACTAACGAAAATATCACGACTTCACCTGTTAAAATTGTTACTAACTGAAAAGAAGAAATAATTGGAGGTGCTCTGAAGGAAATGATTCCAATTCCATGATTTGGCGCGGTATTTACATCCGGTGCTCGTCTCCCGCCAGCCCCTACAACGCGCTTCAGTCAGTGTCTCTTCCTGCTTCATGGAGTACACATGAAAACCAGTCAGGAGCGGCTCGCAGGTAGGCACTGTGGAACTGCAGCACCCTCATGATCTTATGATCTTTATATTTAAATATTTAAAATAGCCTCTCTGATTGTTTTTTTTCAATGAACTTTGAGTTTTTAAATCAGATTATATCCTTTTTTCCTTAAACTATTTCAATGCCGAACGAATGAATCACGAAAGTAGCTTCAGCCTTCCCGTGGAACTGCGTACTTAACAGTTCCAGATTTTGTTCGAAACGCTTGAAACCTCGGTGGCGGACGTACGAAGAGCGAGTCAGAATCGCGGGTTTAAGAGGATCCAAAGCACTGTGGACAGAGCAGTGCCGATTTGTTTGTTTGACGTGGTAGTTGTGTTGCTGTATCGTTTGCTAATTCGAAATTTAATTTCCGAATTGCATTTATCAATGATTCATTATCATTTATTTTTTGTAGTGAGATTGAAGTTAATTATATAATAATTGGATTATTTACAATATATAGCCTTCATTTCTTAGAATATTTTTTTCGCAAGTGACTTTTTATTTCTTGAAATTTTAACTAGGCGCCTATTCTATTATCATGGCTGCGCTAGCCCCAGAAGTGAGTCGGGTGACAGTGAGTAAAATTCAGTCTCGTAATTTTTCACAGTTCTCTCTTCAAGAAAAAATAGCTATTAAAACTGAAGGATGCCCTACACCAGAAGTTCAAATATCTCAGCCCGGAATAAGTAACAATAAGAAATATATTCGTAGTTTTAATTCAGAATGGTACCAAAGAAAAAGTTGGCTTTGTGGTTGTAAAGTTAAAAATGCATTATTTTGTTTCCCGTGTCTACTACTCGGTGGTGACTTGACGTGGACAAAAAGTGGTTTTACAAATATAAACAAAATGAAAGAAAAAACTGAAAAGCATGAGCTCATAAAAATTCTTTTGACCATCCCCATGACTACATCCGAGGCCGAACGCTGCCATTCAACATTAAAAAGAATAAAGACGTTCTTAAGGAGCACTATGAATCAGGAAAGACTAAATGCTCTTGCAATGATTTCAATAGAGAAAAATTCGATCAACAGTACACAGAATTTCAATGAAAAAGTAATAGACCTTTTCGCTCAGAATAAAAACAGAAGAATGGAATTTGTTTATAAATAAAATTTTTGGCAAATTCGAAATTACCCGTTAAGCGTAAGTACCCTATAATTGATTTTGGGTCATTCTCTGTCAGATCAACCAAAAAAAATTGAAATTAACACCCTCATCTCATATTTTGCTGAAATTTGGTTTATAGGGAGTTTGTGAGCCCTGAATCCATTTCTGAAATTATAAGGTCAATCCGACCAACGGTTCAAGAGATATGACCTCGGGCAATTTGAGGTCACTCGCGAGGTTACTAACATTTGGCGAGCCATAACTTGGGTAATAATTGTCATAATTATATAAAATTATATATATTTAGAATCAAAAAACGACAAGGAATCCAAATATGCAAGTTTAGAACTCTAGGTTGAAAAATAAAAAAGTTACACTGTAACCAAAATTTGAGGTCACGATTGACCTTTGGGGTATCAAATGAGAATTTTTTTTTTAAATGTAAAAAATGAAGGCATAGGCATTGGCTATTAGAATCAGCAAAAAAAAGTTTGTTTATGTTAGTATTTTTCATGTAACTAACATATAAGTGAACACCATATTCATAAGTTGTGCGTCAATTCTACCTATTTTTTCACACTTAAGCTCATAATTTGACCTATAGAAATTAAAATTACATTTTTTATAGATATAAAAAACAAAGTCAGAGTTCTTGACTAATAGAAACAATCATAAAAAGTTTGTTTATGTTGGTACTTTTCATGTAACTAACTTATAAGTGAACACCATATTTATAAATTGCTTGTCATTTCAAGGAATTTTTATATCTTAGCTATCAATTTGACCTCAAGCTCCAAGAATTTAATAAAAATTGTATTTCACTGCTAATCTACACTGGCAATAATAGTTATAATAGTGAAAGGGGAAGACTAAGCTCACATGTAGCCTAAACAAACCTGTTGAAACATGTTGCTACTTGTCTAAGTGCAGAATCAACACAGATAGTTGCAAAATTCCTTGTCTACAGGTTAGTACAGTTCCAGCCAGCACTGTGGGTGGCTGGTGGGTATGGTGTTTTAATGAGCCTCAGAGACTATCAAGGCCTAAAATATTAAGTGTGTATAGCTATATATTTTCTAAAAAATATATATTACCTAATTGTAAATCCTATATCTTTACAGATCAAAATACAATGGTTCGGCACTTGAAATACTGCCAGGACCCTATTCAAAAACACAAGAAACGCATAACAATCAATCTTAGAAAAGTGACTGATGTACTTGTTGAAAAATGTGCTGGAAGAGTGAAAAAAGACTCATTGTTGTGTGTGAACTGCTGGGCACTGATAATGAAAAACCCCACTATACTTAGTACCACTGAAAACAACGAGTCTGAGCAGGATTCAAATGAATCATCTACTATCAGTGGCTTGAGTAACATCTCTTCAATTCAAGATCTGGACAATGACAGTGATTGCTTGATAAAGGAAAATCCTTCAACTTCAGTTGAACCAGTTCTAGCATTTCTGGACCAAACACCAGTTAAAAAAAGTAAGTAATAAATTAATATAATAACTTATACTTTACTACAAGGTCTGTTTGATCTACTATATAGCCAATTATATAGCATTTAAGGTACTATAATTAATATTTAATTACTAATATTCAGGTGTGTGAAACCTTTTTTTCTGTTCTTTTCAGAAGGGCTGTCATTAAGCCAGAAAAGCGCAAGGCTCATGGTAAGCTATCATCTGCTCAGAAACACCTGAAGGAGAGGCTAGAACTCAGTTATGGTGTTCAAATTACCGAGGAGGTAAGTGATACTTCAAAACCTGAAACTAAATCTGAAAAACATCTAGACAAATTAATGAATGAATTGAAACAGTCATTCCTGGAGAGCAAATGTCACCATCACAAACTACAAATATTGACACTCTCACCATACACAATTGAAAAAACAGCTAGTTTCTTTCAAACTACAACATACATGGTGAAAAGAAGCCATTCACTTAAATCAGAACATGGAATCCTTCCGAAGATTCCACTAATGAGCAAAGGAAAAGTGATATCTGAAGAACACAAAGATATAGTTAGAAGATTCTATGAGTCAGAAGAGGTTAGTCGTATGTGTCCTGGCCAAAAGGATTTGCGTGAAAGTTATCAGTGCTGAAGGTGCAATGAAGGTGCAAAAACGATTGGTCCTCGGGAATTTAAGAGAGATGTTTGAACTATATAAAAATGATGAAAAGAATCCCAAAATAGGATTTTCCACATTTGCAAAATTACGGCCATCATATTGTGTGCTTGCCAGTAGTGGTGGGACTCATTCTGTCTGTGTCTGCACATACCATCAAAATCCAAAATTGCAGCTGGCTGCATTGGGAGAAAGAGGTCTTTCATACAAGGATCTTATGGATTACAGTGTCTGCAGTACAGAAAGAGAGACTTGCATGATGCAACTTTGCAATGATTGCCCAAGAGAAGAGGGTGTCCTGGATTTTCTTGAGTTACTTGACAGTGTGAAATCAGCTCCAAATGAAATATCTTACAAGCAATGGGTGACTGTTGACCGTTGTACAATGGTTGATAAGGTGGAGCCACTTCATGAATACTTATCATCCCTAAGCATGAAAATATCCCGCATTGTTCGTCATCACTTTGTTGCTCAGCAACAATCACAGTACTTCAAGCAGTTGAAAGAAAACACTACCACCTCAGAGCGAGGTAGTTATAGTAGGTGATTTCTCTGAGAATTATTCTTTCATTGTCCAGGATGCTGCCCAAGGGTTTCACTGGGACAATTCACAGTGTACAGTTCACCCTTTTGTCATCTATTATAGATCATCTGCAGACCAGGAACTTAGCCATTTTAGTGTCTGTTTCTTATCTGCATCACTAAAACACAACACTATAATGGTTTACTCATTCATATTGAAGCTTATGACATATGTTAAATTCAGATGCCCACAATTGAAGAAGGTGCACTATTTCTCAGATGGATGTGCTGGCCAATATAAGAACAGATACAACTTCACAAATCTCTGTTACCATGAAGAGGATTTTGGTCTGTCTTGTGAATGGCACTTTGCTACATCCCATGGCAAAAATGCATGTGATGGGATTGGAGGAACAGTGAAAAGAGCTACTGTTCGTGCCAGTTTGCAGAGAACTACAGAGAGGCAAATTCTTACACCAGAACACATGTTTCAGTTTTGTGAAGAAAACTTGAGCAAGAAGATAAATTTTTTCTTGTAACTACAGCTGATTTGAAAGATGCAGAAGAATGGTTGGAACATCGATTCAAGGATAGTAGGGCTATTCCTGGAACTCAGAAATATCATAGATTTGTTCCCCTAAACAAGGGAGAACTGATGGTGTATCCCATTTCAAGTGGCATTGGAGAAAAGAAAAGAATAAGGAAAAGTCATTTTACTAATGAACCTGCAATGCTTGGTAACCTAAAATGTGTCAAACCAGGAGAGTATGTTGGCTGCATTTATGACATGCAAGTTTGGTATGGAATTGTGGAGGAATATTGTGAAGAGTTTGATGATTTCACTGTGAACTTTCTACATCCCTCTGGGTCATCAGGATCAAGTGCATATTATTATCCATCAAACAAGGATTCATGTGCAGTGCCAGGACATCATATATTAACTGTAATGAGTTGTCCTACCCTAAGAGGAGGCAGCAGAATTCAATACATTTTTCCACAAAAAGAAATTGATGAGAGCATCGAGCACGCAAAAATTGTATTAGGCTAGCACATGAATCCTCTAAGTAGGTCTTCCCCTTTCACTATTATAGCCAGTGTAGATTAGCAGTGAAATACAATTTTACATTTTTTGCCTTTGTTTTTATATCTATAAAAAAATGTAATTTTAATTTCTATAGGTCAAATTATGAGCTTAAGTGTGAAAAAATAGGTAGAATTGACGCACAACTTATGAATATGGTGTTCACTTTATGTTAGTTACATGAAAAATACTAACATAAACAAACTTTTTTTGCTGATTCTAATAGCCAATGCCTATGCCTTCATTTTTTACATTTAAAAAAAAAATTCTCATTTGATACCCCAGAGGTCAAATCGTGACCTCAAATTTTGGTTACAGTGTAACGTTTTTATTTTTCAACCTAGAGTTCTAAAACTTGCATATTTGGATTCCTTGTCGTTTTTTGATTCTAAATATATATACTTTTATATAATTGTGACCATTATTACCCAAGTTATGGGTCGCCAAATGTTAGTGACCTCGCAAGTGACCTCAAATTTCCCGAGGTCATATCTCTTGAACCGTTGGTCGGATTGACCTTATAATTTCAGAAATGGATTCAGGGCCCACAAACTCCCTATAAACCAAATTTCAGCAAAATCTGAGAGATGAGGGTGTTAGGCACTGGTTGATCTGACAGAGAATGACCCTTTTATGATACTATTTTACTTATTTTTATGACTGAGTAGTGAGTAGTTATCTATTTATCTATTCGACTTTCTCTCATATATATACAGCGTGTCCCAAAGAAATGTATACCCACTTTGTTCGATAATACCAGCTATGAGGATAATAAATATATTACTTTTTATATATTTTTTAATAAAGAATTTTCTCCTGAATCTAAATATGTAATTATTTTTATTAAAAATTGAAAAACAAAAAAGTTACAGATGTTTAAATTATAATTATTATTTTCGAGACTTCATGTGCGATATTTTCTAATATTTTTGCACGTGCACGAGATAAGTTTGAAACCGACGGCACTGTGCAAAACTTACAAAACCAACGTTCTGGAAGACGTCGAACATCTTAGATAAAGTGTCATTTAACCATGGAATTTGTAAATTTTTTGAATTAACTAATAATTACAACATTTATGCTTCAATATCAACACTAAACATAAGTATCTCAAAACAGTCGGTTAAAATATTAGAAAATATCGCACATGAAGTCTCGAAAATAATAATTATAATTTAAACATCTGTAACTTTTTTGTTCTTCAGTTTTTAATAAAAATAATTATATTTAGATTCAGGAGAAAATTCTTTATTAAAAAACATATAAAAAGTAATATATTTATTATCCTCATAGCTGGTATTATCGAACAAAGTGGGTATACATTTCTTTGGGACACGCTATATATATATATATATATATATATATATATATATATATATATATATATATATATATATATATATATACACAGGGCGTCCCAAAAAAATGTATACACACTTTAAATAATTATAAAGGCAGTGTTTATTAAAATACATTTCATTTTCAAAATGTAATAGAATCTACAGACATTATTTAATTGTTTTGTCAACGCCTGTTTTCAAACTGACGTCCGTTCTGGTCCAGGCACTGCTGATAACGCGAAGCAATGGAATCGCAAACATCACGAAACATTTCGTTTGGTATTTGTGTGCACTCTCGTTCAATGGCTGCTCTCAATTCAGCGACTGTTGCAGGTTTTATATAGCGTAGACTTGTCTTTTAAGTATCCCCATAAAAAAAAGTCTAGTGGTGTGAGGTCTGGTGAACGCGGAGGGTATTCTACGAAACCCCTTCGTCCAATCCACATTCACATCGTGCCAAGTACCACTCGCAATACTCCACTCTTCGGTCCGGATCATCTTCATTAATAGCATGGACTAATCTTGGAATGTAACTTTTCCATTGACAGCGCTTCAAAATGCGTTGGACAGACGATTCTGAAATTCCTACCTCACGACTCGCTTGCCGCACAGATTTTCTTGGACTTTGGTGATACGTTTCCAGTACTCTTTCTTGCTTTGTGGGGCTTGTCGATGTCCGTGGTCTTCCGGAACGCTTCTTGTGGACATTCTGAACAGTTCCATCGGCTTCAAACTTATCTCTAATTCGAGTGATGGTAAGTCGCGTTGGTGGATCTGTTTGAAACTCCCTCCTAAACTGTCTTTGCACTTCAACTGCGTTTTCACACTTCCAGTAGCATTTTAGAATGAATTTCCTTTGTTCAAAGCTTAGTCTGACTGCCATTATTAATTCTAATGGGTTTAACTTGGAAAGAAAGAAACATCAATTGAGCTATCAGCTGTTAAAGTGTGTATGCATTTTTTTGGGACGCCCTGTATATATATATATATATATATATATATACACAAACTCAGAATGGTTCCCTGAGAACATTATATGTTAAACACAGACCGTGCATGGAACAAGGAACTCTTCTGGGAAAATTAAATCCACTATAGTCCGAATAAGTAATGGTAAATGACAAATACCATAGTTTTTTCTTTGGATTTAATTTTCCTAGAAGAGTTCCTTGTTCCATGCACGGTCTGTGTTTAACATATATATATATATATATAATCGACACAATTGTTCGCAATTTCTGAGGTAGCACCCCCATAACTGAAAGTCACGAGCCGCCACTGAAACCAGTTCATCAAAACCAGTTTGATGTGGCCAAGAAAGTAGGTTTACTATAATTAATTAATTATATTGAAATTAATAATTAGAGGTCACCAGCTTGGGCCTACAGCCCAAACAAAACAATATTTAATAAGGAGACGGAAATTACTTTGTTGTTTTGTGTTTAATTAAGAAAATAAATCAATTATTTGTTCACAGTGATTAACAATTCTATAACGTTATTTATAGTGATTAACAATTTTATAACGGTCTTTATGCTATGTTAAAGATGACTGATTAATAGCAATAAGAAATGGTTATACAATCTAATTGTTAAGTAAATACACTAATTCAGGTAGGCTAATAAGATATGCAGAGGTGAACACAGAATAAATAATTAAGCCAATAATAACTGAAATAATGAAAATACGGTATAGTACAGTAAATGGATTAGGTCGGTAAAAATGAAATGCATAAAAGAACACACAAACAGTTCGATGCAAAATAAATAAGTTGTATGAATGAACACAATAACAAGGTGATACAAAACTACGGTATTGGTACAACACTTGAATAGGCCTACTGCTGTCTTAACGGGAGAGTTAGTTTGAACTAGGGGTTAAAACCGGTATTGAAATACCGGTATTGAAGAAGTACAAATAATACCGATACCGATATTATAGGTTTTCGGTATTGACAAAAATTGCTATTGTAAAATTTAGGCAATTTAGTCCTCCGATAAGACTGAAGTGGAAGCAGATTCATTACTGAGTAAATACATGCAAGAAATGGACAAACTAGGAAAAGTGCCATCTAAAAAAAATTCCATTGATTTTGATGTTACTAATGAATTTAAAAGCTTGGAAGTTACTTTACAGAGAAGTGAGAATTTAGAGAAGCTGTACGAGGCACTGCTTTCAATTAAACCTACAAGTGCAGAATCAGAAAGAGCCTTTTCTGCTGCAGGCCTATTTCTGACGAAACTGAGATCAAGTCTATCTGAACAATCCCTAGATGCTCTTTGTTTCCTCAAAGCATACTTTCAAAATCAAACTAAGAAATAAATATTTAGATACTAATAATTTCTATCTACCCCAGTAGTTGTATAATAATATGCTAAAAAAAAATTCAAATAATATTTTTATTACAATTTAGTAATTTACTGTATAAACTTTTTCGAATAGAATGCCATCTATTTGGAGTTGGGTCATTAATTTATAGTAAATATGGTGAGTACTGCAAGTCCCTCAGACTTGTGGGAGGGTTGGTAGGGTGGCACCATAATAAATCAAAATTAATTATTTTTTTCATAATACCGGTATCAATACCGGGATTAGCATAATTGCCTCCAAATACCGGTATTGAAAATTTTCGGTATTATGCAAGCACTAGTTTGAACGGTACTGAAGACACTTTTTAAGGCCTTCGTGATTAGGCTGAGTTTGTGGACTTTTGAGCTTTGAATCCTGGAGAGTCTAGCACGACGTAACAAAACACTGTAGGCCGAGTGAGGGCCGACAAGAGGCTTACCTACCTGCGATTTCGACATGGATAACTCTGGAGACAAGAAATCTACGTGAAGGTTTACTGTCCTGCGTTTCGCCGTAGATAACGCTGAAGACTGTTGGCCTACGTGAAGTTTGACCGTATTGAGGGCCTACGTGAAGTCTGACCGTATTGCGTTTCGCCGTAGATAACTCTGAAGACTGTTGGCCTACAGGCAGGAGAATGTGCTCAGGGCCTGTTGAGATACTTGTTGAACGGGCGCCGATCGAATTGTGGTGAAGGATGAATGAAGCCAGGGCCAGAAGGATGACGCCGGTAGAGTGATGTTTGTTTCTGGCGAGATAAAATTGTAGGTCGCCTCAAGTGTTGATTCGCTTCGTGTATTGTTGAGGTGTTGCTTGAGGGACTGAGGCCGGCTGAGGTCGAACGGCGCTACGTGAAAAAGAATATTCACGAGGAGTAACAAGCAAAGTGAGGGCCGTGTATGCTCGACCGAAGCCTTGAAGGAACAGCCGGTGGCGTGACGAGTGGAAGGCTTTGAGAGAGAGACGTAACGACAAAAACGAGAAGATGGCAAACGAGAGTGATTTGAGAAATGAATCGCATTTTATAGGCCTCGGTGACGTCCTCTGGTGGGCATTTCGTGAAATACCACAAAATCTGTTTCCTCCGTGGGCGTGTTTCATGCCCACGTGTATAGCTTTTGTTTTGATTCCATGATGTTTGGGAACGGCGAGGAAATGAATTTCTGGTCGGTCTCGACACATAATACAAATGACTGCTAGAATATGTATATCTGTGGAATTTTGGTTAAGTAATTCTGTCTGTGATCTCGACAGCATTACTGTACTTCCCACTATCACCAAAGAGAAGAAGACAAGCTAAAAAACAAAGGTAAACTAAGCTCTAATTTTGTCACAGTTTGACACCTGTCTGAAACTTTTCTCGTTTTGGGAGACTCTTAATGTTACAAATGATCATGGGTCAAAAACATGATTTTTATAAAAGAAAATAGGTCTATGCTTACTGCTCAAGTTAAGACTCTTTCAGAAGGAAAATGTTACTTCACAAGAGAAGTTGTTAATAAAATGCGAAATCAGTCATGGTTCCTTGTCAAACATTAAAATTCTCTTACGAACTCTTCACCGAAATCCAAGTATAACACCTGCGCAGTTTGGAAGAATCGGACGTAACTATACGCACGTGCATATAGTTTTTTTTCTTTGTGACCGGTTATATGACTGTATTGAAAATCTCTACCTCTCGAACCCACCATTTTATACGAACATTCATACGTGTTTATACGCACAACCTCAGTAAGCAAAACATTTTCACAATAACGGTTGATGCGTACCTTATACCAAGAAAAAGCTCGTGTCACTAATTTTTATTACAGCATTAGTAGAATGATGGAAAAAAGGGAGACAATTGGATCAATTTGAGAATTTCCTCCTCGTGTTCCTCACCTTCGTTTATGAGGCTTCACGGTCTTTCATGAGATATATTTGCAGGTTCAATAAAAAACAAGAGCAAAAAAAAAAAAGAAAAAAAACAAGCAGAATGGATCAATTTCAGAATTTCCTCCTGGGGTTCCTTTATGAGGCTTCACGGTCTTTCATGAGATATATTTAAAACAAAAAAAAACACACACATTCCCGAGGACGGAGATAGGTTAACCTAATCTGAGATTGATTTGAGTGGGAAAAAAAATTCATGGCTCTTTTTACACAGTATTCCAGTGCGTCCGGTTTCGCGGTCCCTGTTAGTTTTATCTTAAAACTTCTGGAAGTGTTCGTGCAGAAGATGCATTTCTGATGCATCAGGTTTCTACTGATATATATATATATATATATATATATATATAATATATATATATATATATATATATATACTAGTAAATGGAAACAACGTATATATTACGTATATAAGAAGAATTGTCATGGCTGACAAATATGAAAGATTTCTTTAACGCCTACTGTGGCCTTATGGTAACATGATCCGACAAACGAGCCTTGCAATCTGAATATGAGAGATTATTTTGGCTTAAATAGGAAAAACATATACGCTTACACATTATTATTATTGTTATTAGTATTATTATTATATATGTACAATATATAATATAGAAACACACACACACAAATATTATACATATACAAAGCCAGATAAGCAGGTTTGTGCCAAAAAAGGCCACTCTTAATATATCCAATTAATAGAAAACGACTAGCGAGTTTTACAGGGTATACTCTAGGATTTGTATGACGCGCATTCTAACCAGAGGCTATCTCCTTAAATCCCACTCATGATTACCTTTCATTTATCAACACCCAGCTGTAAAATATTTGGCCAAAAGCTAACAACTTAATAAAACTACATTTTACATCATCGGCAAAGATTAATTTATTTAACCTTGTATTAGCTGTACTATACAATAATCAACTTTTGTCTTATTAAATGAAACAGTTATTCCAACAATATTATACACATTAAACAACAGAGGTGCGTGCAAATAGACGTACAATTTAATTTTTCCATTCCCACATTGTGACAGTACTTCTAAGCAATATCTAAAATTATATATATATATATATATAATATATATATATATATATATATATATATATATATATATATATATATAAAGTGAGTGAGTGTTTGTTTGTTTTAACACTGGATGGTGAATTTCTAGAGACCCCGAATTAGGAACTGAAATGCCCGAATATATATATATATATATATTATATATA
Source organism: Bathynomus jamesi (assembly GCA_023014485.1). Taxonomy (NCBI): domain Eukaryota; kingdom Metazoa; phylum Arthropoda; class Malacostraca; order Isopoda; family Cirolanidae; genus Bathynomus; species Bathynomus jamesi. Next base: position 733,117 of record JAJOZX010001684.1, on the reverse strand, counting down.
TATATATATATATATATATATATATATATATATATATATATTCGGGCATTTCAGTTCCTAATTCGTATAGTAACGAGTAGGTAACAATTATCATGATGCCCGAATATATATATATATATATATATAATATATATATAATATATATATATATATATATATATATATATATATATATTCGGGCATTTCAGTTCCTAATTCAGGGTCTCTAGAAATTCACCATCCAGGGTTCAAACAAACAAAACACTTTATTTCAGACTCAACAGGTCCACAGAGGTCCATAGAAGATTAAGAGATAGTTGTCTGGAGCACTGACTAAGTAGGCCAGTGAATCACTGTGTATAATGAACATACAATTGCCTACGTCAATGCTTCTAGATTTGAGGTTTATAAAATATATCGGAGACCAGTCCACTAACCATGGCTTCTATAATCTTATTGACTGACTCACCAAGCTTAGTGATAAATCTAAATACAAAATTGCGAATGACACTGGCACAGTTAGGCATTTTATTGACTACAAACAGCATACTGACACTAGAAGGAGCACCATTTACAAATCTTGGAGTCCTTAATAAACTCCTAAAAATATTATCATATGCAACATAAAATTTCCTCAAATTATACATCCTGTAGTTCCACCACAAATGAGCTGTATACATTGGAGTACAAAAAGTTTTGAACAAAATCAACTTAACATCTAATGAACACAGGAAATTTTCTAACCGAAGTTAAAATATCACAGTCATCTGAAAGACTATCCGTTAGTATGTGGCCAAGATACTTAGTCTGGGTTACTTCTGAAAGCACCATACCATTCAATTGAAATTCAGGGAATTTTATATACTTGTGGGCCTTGGTCCTCATAATCATAACATGACTTCTACCAGGATTTTATTTCATGTCGTTATCCTTCCCATACCTTTCACACACCTTCAAAAGTGTGCTGAGCCCTTTTACAGACGGAGAAATAAGAACTAGATCATCTACATACATCAGATGATTAACAATCATTGTACCAATAGAGCAGTCTATTTTATAGGTGTTCAGCACAACAGATAGATTATCCATATAAACAGTCAGAGCTGTGACTAGCGCCGCTAGTTTTTTAATAGTGCCACCACTAGCGTCGCTATATTTTCAAACTACTAGCGCATTTACCAGCGCCGCTAGTTTTTTAAATAAAAATTAACGCTATGCGCTAGCGCTAATTTTTATTTCAAAAATGAATTTAAAGTCCTTCTATTCCATACGAGTTGACAGCGGAAGTCAAGGAGTGTGGTTGTGTTTCTCTCCCGCTCGATTTTTTCATTACGTTTATGAAAGGATGGCGTCTTCTTCTGCTGACCAGCAAATAGAAGAAGTTAAAAATCCGTGGCCTTACATTGAAAAGTATTTTGAGTTTGTTTGTGACAGAACTGCGAAAAATAACAACAGTTTTAATTTCAAGTGTAAGTTATGTTTACCCAAGAACAAAGTAATCAGCGTCAATAAAAAGTCAACTTTCAATTTAAAATCCCACCTTAGCAGTAAACATCCTTATAAACTTAAAGAGTTTGAAATCTGCGCAAAAGAAGGCGCCACTCAAAATAAAGGAAAAAACTGTTGTTACTAAAATTAAATAAATAATTGTCCTAGGTCGTTGTAATAAAGTACTACTGAAACAAGTTGATACCTAAATTAGCTTGATTATATTGTATTGTTTTTTTCTACTTGATTTGAATAATTACAAATATATTACTTGAAATACTTCTGTTGTATATATGATATATCAAATAATTAAATAAAAGAAATGTATTGTTTTCTATGGTATTAGGTATTTTTTATTTGTTATAGCTAGATTTAAATAAATATACTGGATTTAAATAAATAAAAAGCTTTGGTTCTATAGTATAATTGTTTCATTTAAACATTCTTTTTGACAATATTACTGCATAGAAGTGTAACTAACATAATAGGTAATTTTTATTTGTTATAGCTAATATTGAAAACTAGCGCTAGCGTCGCTAAATTTTGAAATGACTAGCGTTAGCACTAGCGCCGCTATTATTTTGCCTCACTAGCGCTAGCGGCGCTAGTTTTCATGAGTAGCGCGCACAGCTTTGTAAACAGTGAATAAGTAGAGGGATAGTACCCCTCCCTGCCTGACACTATTGGTCACAGAGAATGGCTCTGAATTAACCCCACCCCATCTTACAATCATTGTCTGGTGATTATACCAGAATGTTAATATACGGACCAAGTAACCAGGTACATTACGATTTACAAGTTTCATGAATAATTTCTCATGATTAACACGATCAAATGCTTTAGAGGCATCCAGGAAACACAAAAATATATTAGCATCTAAAGTTTGGTGTTTACAGACCATTTCCTTCAAGGCATACACACACATAGTAGTGTGTTTCTTTTTAAAACCAAATTGAATTGGTTATCACTAGTATACAGGTAACATTCAAGTCTATTAATGAGTATATATTCAAACACCTCAGACATACTACTGGCCAAGGCTATTGGCCTATAGTTATCTTTACTGTTAATTTTACCCTTTTTACCTTTTAGTACTGGCACCGAAACAACGGATAACATTGTATCCGTCAAAACACCATGTATGAGTAAACCTGTAAAGCACAAAGCTAACAGAGGCACTAATCTGACACTACTAAATTTCAGAAGCTCAGCAGAAATACCATCAATACCACATGATTTGTTACAATCTAAACATTTTATGGCCTGTTTAGTTTCAAATACACTAACTCATATCTGGACTATAGTTAGCATCACACTCAACATTATTGTTCTTATGTACAGAGTTGAATAACTCACTGTAGTGTTCCTTCCATAATTTGACTATATTCTCAGTCCCAGTTACATTTTCAATATTAGCAGGGAGAGACTGCACTATTATTCATTGTTTTTAATTCGTCCCAAAAGTTTCTTGGATTCTTACTAGCAAACTTTCTAGCCAGAGCATCCCTGCTTAACTCAGCCTCATGATTTTTTATATACCTTAATGCATACTTGAACCTGGCATTAGCCTTCTGTTTTTGCTATAGTAGAGGGCCTTGCCTTGGCTTCCCTTGTTCACACCACATTAAAAAAGCATCTCTGGATGCATTATGAAGTTCAGCCACATAATCGCTCCAGCCAAGTCTACATGTATAATTTTTTCTTCTAAAGGTATTTAAATTTAGGCTAGCATTATTGAGAGAGGAAACAATTTGTTTATACATGTCTTTAAATGCCAAAATATGTGTTTGAATTCTACAGTTTACATCCTGACAAGCTAGAGCATCATTAGGGATAAATATATTACTTAGCAATACATCAGACTTATTACAATATTGTTGTTTGCCCTCATCATCAACTTTGGACCAGTCTAACTTCGTTTTACATGTATTATTTAGCTGTGATAGCATTGGAATATAATTAATGTCACACTCAATTAATAGGGGCATGTGGTCAGAACTGGCATAGGAGTACAAAACTGCCATATTCGCATCAGGTGTACAAATACAATGATCCAACCATAAGGTGGTGTGCAACTAAGACTAACATAAGTAAAGCTATCACTAGGAAGACTACACATGGATGAAAGAGTCAAGTTATTATCTTCACAGAAGGCTTTTACGTGGTTGCTAAACAAAGAATTATCATTAAGCACATTAGCATTAAGTCACCAATAATAGCTACACATGTCGTATTCAACTCATCAATAATACTGCTGACCTGCTCCAATTTAATGAGGTAATCTTCATTATAAACTGCCTGAAAAGGCATATAGATACACAGAATTACAAATTTTTTATTGTGTACCCAAATTTCTATTCCAGTTAACCAGTTCAAACCAAGTTTTAATTCACTAATATATTTCCCATACCCCAACCTCCATAGAATAACTACCTACCCCACCAGGTGGGTGGCCTGCAAGGAGACCATCTTGTTTATCTCTGGTGGCCTTTCCTATCCCATGAGAGTTACTGAACAGGCTATTCAGGTCCTTTAAGTCCTGTTTCCACAGCCATGCATCCTCTAACAGCTTATCAATTATGATCCGCTTGTGTTTGCTGTTATTGCCTAAGCTTAGGCCTCTACAGTTATAAGAGATTACTTCGAATGATGCAATTAAGAAGATGCAGGAGTTCTGCAGTTTGTGGCAGTTTTTTAGTTTCTGATGAAGACTGTGTCAAACAATTTCTTTTCATGAGCTTACGATTGCGCAGTTTCCAAATGCAGACCGTAATTATACAATTTGAGAAAGGAATGCAATTTATCCAACAGCATCATATTACGCTTTAATTCGTATCAGGACGTATTATTAAGTTCACAACGAGTTGCCAGATATGCACATTTGTATATTGCAACGGTTGTGAAAAACGCTTTTGATACAAAGATAATTGCATACTACATCTCCAGTACAACAACAATAAACAACAGTATACATAATATATCAAACATTTTTCATTAACAAGCTACAAATTTTGTTGGTCACTCTTAGATAAAAACATATCCATCGTACGGAAAAGCACAAACCAAATTAAAATAATGGGGAAATCTGGAAACTGTGTACTGCGGCAAAGACCTATGATCAGCTATATAAACCCAGACACCTGTCTGAAAACTCGAATGAATGAATCGATTGGTCGTGTGGCCTCGCTGGAGGAAAAGATCTTTTCTCTTCCATCCTCCGAAAAGGTGTCGGTGGTTCTTCTACCGGCGTCTGTTGTCACTTTTTTAGGGGGTCTGCTTCCCCCTTGTGGAGTTAGTAAGCCTCGGGGTTCAGATCCCCAAATCTACAAAAGAGTTTGCTCTTAACGCCTGCACGTGCCTGGTTGAGCCCGGGCGCCTGTCTTCTTCTACTCACGCTCTCGTTTCTGTTCCACCCTTTCTCTACTTCTTTCCCATTTCTTCGTCTGTTCTAGTTTCTCTTCTTCACTATCTCCTTTCTTGGTCACATCGACCATCGATCATCGACCGAAAACTCATTCTTTATGCCCGCTCTCAAGCAGCGGTTTGCATGAAACTTCGTTGCATTAACGCTTTGGGAAGTATTTTTCAACCTTTCTCTTTCTTAAACATTATGCTAGTTACACATCTATGACACATTACACACATATATATATATATATATATATATATATATATATATATATATATATATATATATATATATATATATATATATATATATATATATATATATATGAAAAATTATTTCACGAAAGTGACACGTGAAAAGTATTTATGATGAATAAAAACCACGAAGGAAAGCGCTTGAGCACCCCTTTGTGTTTCTTTTTTCCTTCGTGGTTTTATTCATCACATATATATATATATATATATATATATATATATATATATATATATATATTATATACACACACACACACACACACACAGTCATTCACGATAATCCCATTTCGTTTAATACATCTCAATTTCTTCGTAATGAAACATACTGTGGAGCCCGTTATCTGCAAAAACTTAGTCTATATTTAGAGTAAAATGTTTCTCTCACATTACTCGCTGATTTATCTATCGTCCAAATTTTAAGTTTCTCTTCTGCAACGAGATATCCAGACTTCAGAAAAGGCTTCAATTTTAGGAAAACTAAAAAGCTTGTATTGCTTCTGGAAGGGCATACATTATCATCAAAGCCAATTTGCAGCTATTTATAATAAACATACTTAAATTAACTTTGACTACCTTAAATATGTTTCGACTTGTTGAGTTATTACATCATGTCTTCAGCATCTATGACAATGCAAAAACGCGCACGCACACACACACATTATATATATATTAGTGATGTAGCGGATGTCATTTTTTTCACATCCGCAGATGCGGATGCGGATGAGGATGTTTGATTTCAACATCCGCGGATGCGGATGCGGATGTCTACATTTTCGTTATTTTTTAGGATATATTCGAGATTTGTTGTGTTTAACGTATATAATAAGTTATTATATAGAGAGAGCTGTAGCTATAATGTAGTATAATTGATTAATTGTACAATAATTGCTGTACTTTTTCCCTGAACATATAAAATAATAGCAAGCATCTAACTATATATAAATCAATTAGTGAATTCGTCTGCAAATAAATTCGTTATATTTTGTTGAGTTTCAGCCACAATTAGAAACCATAATTGTTACCCGACCTCTTTCCCCAACCTCCACCCTTATAGAAAGAGATCTTTAATTAGCTTGATAACTATTTATATTAAGTTTAAAGTTTTATTAGGCATATTTATAAATGAGTAATTAAAATAAAGTAAACTAAGATGTTCATCGTTTAATATTCAAACTTAATTATAGGAAGGTTATGCTTAAGGAACATTAATTTTTCTGCCTTTTCTGCTGCCAGTCTGTTTCTCTTTTCATCATATATTAATCCAGCACTGCTAAATAATCTCTCGCTTGGTACGTTTGTTGGAGGACAGGCTAAATGTTTCCTTGGAAGTTTACTCAAGTATGGATAGATATTCTGCGTATTTTTCCACCAACTAATAGGATTGTCACATGCAGCCAGGCGTTTTTCTTGGTGATAGCTCTCGATCATTTTTACTACATCTTTTGACATCGCGTAGGTCTCGTCATTGCTGCTTGACTCAAGAAACTGAGAGACATATTCTGTGATAGATTTCCTTGTTGAAGGTGTTGGTTCTGTCACTGAAACTTTTATTCTTTTGGTGGGTGGCGAAGCGACAGATTCAAGAGATTGAAGCTCTTCAACTGCTTTGCCAAGTGATGATTTAAGTCGTTCTAATGAACTAGGTGAAAATAACTTAGCTTTGTAACGTGGATCTAAGTAGGTTGCAAGAGAGTAACTTCATACAAGAACAGCCTCTCGTCTTGTCGCTTGCATCACTTTTGCGCACAATGAACTAGTTCTATTAATATAGTAGAATTTGATAATTTCCGTTATTAATGACGTTTTATCTCAACGGTCCACATCCGCAGTCCAAAGTGCGGATGTGGATGCGAGAAAATGTGCGGATATTCCGCGGATGCGGATGTGACCTACATCACTAATATATTATATATATATAATATAATTTAGTGGTGGACCGGATGTCAGTTTTTCAACGTCTGCGGATGCGGATTTTTAATTTCAATATCCGCGGATGCGGATGTGGATATTTAGTTAATCTATCAATATAGAATTATGAATATGACAATTTTTCAAATTTCGTGATATTACTATTATGGCAGGCAATGCATAAGAATTAAAATTAATATTAATGTTTTCATTATGATAAAAATAATACCTTTCTCAAGAGTTTCAGCCACAGAAAATTCAATGAAACAAGTTTCATTCAATTTTCTGTGTTACCACCTATTTATATTTTGACGTTTATATATTTGCTTGTTCATTAATAATTAATACTTTACATGAAATGTGCATGACTGGGCCCTATAAGCTACTTTATAAGATAATTTAATTGTAAATTGCATAATTTATTAGAGGTAATATAATATACACCTCGGTGGTATCGTGATTAGCGTCGCTGACTACGAATCCATCGGCTCCGGGTTCGAGACCCGACGGCAGCCGGCGCGCAGCAAAACCCAGCTGTTCATCCTTCCACACAATAAAGAAAGGGGTTGGTAGATAAATGGGTACTCTAGGTGGCCTAGTGGTTAAGATTCGGATTCCACGTTAAACTGTAGGTCTAAGGTGAAGTGAAAAGCTTGACCTTCGTCAGAATGAACAATTCGGGCGGAAGCTAACCAAAGGTTAAAGGTAATATCCGCATAACATCCGCAGTCAGAAGTGCGGATGCGGATGTTAAAACCGATGCGGATGCGGATATCCGGTCCACCACTTTTAGATATATATATGTTATACGTTTCCTTTAACCTTTCAAATGTCCAGTGCGATGATTCCTCATTTCACGAAGGTCAAGCTTGTCGCCCCTCCTCTCAAGTTGGCCTGATGAAGTAGAGAGTTGGTTTATTGTACTCTCCACCTCGCACAGCCAGGTACGACCGGCTCCTCACGGATTGTTCTGAGCCAGTTGTCTAATCTTTTTTTGAAGATGCCCACAGTAACATCACTCGTGTTCCTCAGTTCCTTGGGCAGCTGGTTAAACAATCTTGATCCTCTCACAACAAAACTATTTTCCTTCAGGGTGGAGGATGTTCCCTGTCTAGCCTTTAATTTAGAAACACGACACAGTCTTCCTTTTCTACTTTCCACTGTTGTTTGGGGAGTTATAGGGGTCAGGGTAAGATTTGGGGCTAGTTTCTCCATTACTTTCCAAGTGTAAATAATGGTGTATCCCTCTCTTCTTCTTTCCAGTGAATATAAATTTAATTCACGTAACCTTTCCCAGTAATTTAGTTCTTTGCGCCCATTTATCTTGGCTGTGAAGCTTCTCTGAATCCCTTCTAGCTCACTAATTTCTACTTTTTAATATGGGGATGTTGCAACCTAGTAGTATTCCAACTTGGGTATGATCAGTGTTTTCAACAGAGGAATCGTTATATTCCTATCCCTTCGTTTAAAGGTTCTCAGTATCTATCCAGTTATTGTCTTTGCACTGTTCACTGCTATCTTATTTTGTGTTTCAAATTTCACATCATCAGTCATTATAACTCTTAAATCTTTCGCCTTAGGGTTTCTCTGAATTTCCTGTCCATTTTGCGTATAATATTCCATGGATTTTAGTTCTTCCTTTTTTGCGTGCCTTAACAGTTGAAATTTCTCAGTGTTAAACTTCATATTGTTGTCTTCCGACCAATTGTAGATTCTGTTCATGTTTGTTTGTAGAGTTCCTATATCCTCTGGGTTTCTTGTTTTTCTGCTAATCTTTGCGTCATCGGCAAAGGATGTTACTGCGCTCTCTGGTAATGTCATCACCTATATCAGTTAGCATGGCTATGAAGAGTAATGGACCTGATACTGCTCCTTGTGATACTGAGCTGAGGACCTCTGATTCTGAAGAAGATATTCCTTGAACTGTAACGACTTGCCGCCGCTTACTATGGACGTGTGTGTGTGTGTGTGTGTGTGTGTGTGTGTGTGTGTGTGTGTGTGTGTGTATATTTTAACTGCAAACAACACAGTATAATTAATGTAAAGAACGACGCTTGTGTAGAAGAGCGGTTCGCACAAGATGAGGAGGGAGAACGAACAAATGAAAAATGAGATACCTCCCGGGAATCGAACCTGGGATCATCCGATTGTCGGTCAGATATGCTATCCACTACACCAAGGACCTCGATCAATTAGAAGTCGTAATTCTCCCAATCGGATGATCCCGGGTTCGATTCCCGGGAGGTACCTCATTTTTCATTTGTTCGTTCTCCCTCCTCATCTTGTGCGCGAAACGCTCTTCTACACAAGCGTCGTTCTTTATATATATATATATATATATATATATATATATATATATATATATACACACGCAATACAACTCAGAATGGTCACCCGAGAAACCTTTATGTTACACAGACTGCGCCAGTATTTGTCATTTACCATTATTTATTCAGACTATAGTGGATTTAATTTTCCCAGAAGAGTCCCTTGTTCCATGCATGGATTGTGTGTAACATTATATATACGAGTATTAGGGATGGAGCACATTCAGCGCAGGACAATTCAGCGCAAGTCAGTACAGTTAAAAGTTTAGTTAAAAATAATAAAAATAAATCGCAATAAATAAAAAAAGAGAAAAATTTGTATATTTATATATATGCTAAATTGGGTCTGTATCGAAGGAGTGACATTTCAAAGGAGTGACATAACAAAGGAGTGACATAAATACCGTAACGAAGGAGTGACATAACGAAGGAGTGACAAATCGGAGATAAAATTCAAAGGAGTATAATTATTAAAATTTTATTTAAAAAAACAAAATGTTAGAATTGTTAAAATTAAGATTTTATTTCAAAAACTAGAAACCTAACCTAACCTAACAGTTGCAAGCCTCTCTTCCCTCTGGATTTGTTTTCTTCTTCTTTGTTGGTATTTTCGCGCTGAATTGTCTTTGCGTTGAATTGTCTTTGCGCTGAATTGTCTTTGCGCTGAATTGTCTTTGCGCTGAATTGTCTTTGCGCTGAATTGTCTTTGCGCTGAATTGTCTTGCGCTGAATTGTCGGCGCTGAATTGTCGGGTCACGATTAGGGATGTACCGAATACTAAACTTCACCGAATACTGAATATTTGGTGCAAAACTATTGGGCCGAATACCGAATATTAGTTTTATTTAGGTTATTAGGCGTCACTAGAAAAAACTGAAGCCTTTCTCAGTTTGACAGCACATAGAATTAATAGTAAATGTGAACAAAATCAGCATGTTTTAGCCACTAAAAATCTGCCAGATTCCCATACTCATGAAAAATTTGCAACTGCATTGACTTCTACAGGGTGGGCGGAAAGTAGCTCCCTAATTTAAATTACATATAAATTATGTATAAATTGTGATTGTATTGTTATATTGTTATGGTGTGTTCTCTAAAGTGGTACAATTGTAACGGTAATCTTTTTTTCTCTAAAGTGTTCTCTTTGTGTTCTCTAAAGTGGCACAATTGTAACGTTCATTTTTTTTTTTTTCATTTCAGATTGAAGGGTAACATGGCTGAGCGTTTAACACTGCAGGAGCGTGCCCAGTTGGCGGCACGGTACGAAGTTTGGCAATCTGTCGTTCGAGTTCAAAGATGGTGGCGGGCCATTCACGGACCACGTGCCCAAGTGGACCCGAGAACAACCAAGAACTGCCACTCGAAGCTCATGACCACGGGGTCTGTGGCAGATGTTCGAAGATGTGGTCGCCCTTCGACATCCAGGGCCCAGGAGACGGTGCAGGCAGTTCAGGAAATGTTCGCACGGAGTCCACGAAAGTCAACTCGCCAGGCAGCTCGGGAAAGTGGACTCTCCCGCTACTCAGTGCGAACTGTGCTGAAGAAGGAGCTGAACTGGCGTGCGTGGAAGCCGCATTACTGCCAATCTCTCTCGGACGAGGACTGCGACATTCGCATGGAGTTCGGGGAAATCATGCTGGCTTGGCATGAAGACTGGCCCCATCTCTTCCGCAACATCCTCTGGAGCGACGAGGCGGTGTTCCACGTCGGAGGCTTTGTCAACCGCCACAATTGCCACTACTGGGCAGGAGAGGATCCCATGGTTACCGCTGAAAAACGACAGAATCGGTTCAGTGTAACGGTGTGGTGTGGTATGACCTCAGATCAGGTTGTGGGCCCGTTCCTTCTGCGCAACACCATGAATGCTGAGCGGTACCTTGCTATGTTGCGAAACGAGGTCTGGCCGGTTGTCAGCACATGGGAGAACATCGACGATCTGATATTTATGCAAGATGGCGCCCCTCCGCACTTCGCTCTTGTTGTCCGTGAGTGGCTGGATGCCCACTTCCCTGGGCGTTGGATGGTCGTCGTGGTCCACATCAATGGCCAGCCAGGAGCCCCGACTTGACACCGTGCGACTTCTTTCTTGGGGGTGGGTAAAGGAAGAAGTCTACCGCACCAAACCGAGGACATTGGAAGAACTGGAGGACCGAATTCGGGAAGTCATGTCCTCCATCCCGCCGGAGTTCCTGCTAAAGTCAGTGGACGCCATTCCTGGGCGGCTCCAGAAGCTGGTGGAAAGAGTTGGAGCCCACATTGAATTTTAGAGAAAACCTACCATGTATGCCTACCTTTTCATATTATTTCTTCTGAAATAAATGGATAATATACGTATTTTTTTACCAATCCAAAATAGGGAGCTACTTTTCGCCCACCCTGTACATATATTGCAAGAATGGTCAATAAAGAGCGATCGTGTGCATGCAGTTGTGCACGACAATGGCTGTAATATTACTAAAGCTGTTAGCGTTCTCAAAATTACTCCTTTTGCTTGTGCGAATCATACTTTAGCACTTGCAGTTGATGCAGCCCTTCTGAGCCAAAAGTCTTTTTCAGAGATATGTGCAATTGCGCGCCCAATCTGTTGCATTTTAATTATTCATCTCCAGCATTTGACAGACTTAAGGAATCCCAGAAGCAACATAATTTACCAGAAAACAAACTTATAAGAGACGTTATCACTCAATGGAACTCTACATTCTATATGCTACAACGACTTCTTCAACGAAAAACTGCGGTTGTTGCGGTTGTATGACATACTATAGCAACCTTCAATAATCATCAGTGGACTCTAATTCAGTGTTGTAAAGCTTCTTAGTCGATGTGAAAAATTAACGAATGACTTTTCCTCTGATTCTTCTTGTCTTCACATGGTCTCTCCCGATGTAACAGGTCTCGTGGTATTTTTGCCTAACATAACTGATGATGCAGGTGTTCACACTATGAAAAACGATTTAATAGAAAATTTACAGATTTGTTTCAGGCAGTGGAAGGCAGACATTACTCGCATGATACTCGTTTAAAATTTGCTTGCATAACAGTGCCTGAGTTTGTAAAAAATGAGATAATCATTATGTCTGCATCACCTAACGCTAGTCCTGCACGTAATATAACCTATGGCGATGAAGCAACTGATTTTGTTTCACGAGAAGATCAAGAACCTTTGAAAAAGAAGCCGAAGGTTCATTTATGGAGTTATTTCGATGAAGTTATACCTCCACCTATCAAAAAGTCAAAAAAGTTATCGAAAAGAATTAGACATCTATTGAAAGGAGCCACGAGTCAGTCGCGACACGAACCCTCTTGATTGAAGTCGCCATAATGGTGAAAGATTCTTGGAACTACTGAACAGCTGGGTTTTGCTGCGCGCCGCCTGACGTCATCGGATCTCGATCTCGGGGCCGATGGATTCGTAGTCAGGATGCTAACTACTACAGTACCGAGGCGCATATGTATATATAATATGAGGGTGAACCACACATACTGTACATATAGGGTAAAAAGTTAAAATACACAAATAAGAGTTCCTGATGCATTTTCGCATTCCTTATATGGAAACAGAATTCATGCCGGAGTTTGAGCTAAATCCATTAATATGTAAGGGTGGCGCAGGTTTGAAGAAATTTGCCACTCCAAACTGTTTAATGATACTAAAGCTTTGAGTTGCGCCACCTCTAAATATGCACGAATCGATCCAATTTTTTATTTCCAACATCGTTAGTGGTTGTGGAATATGAGCAAATGTCATGAGAATATATTTTTAATCTTAATTTTTTTGGACCACCCTAAATTATATATATATATATATATATATGAATAGAAACGACATAAGTATTAAGGAACGTTTCTGCACACGAGGAGGAGAAATAACGAAATAATGAAAAATGAGGCGAACCGCCTGGGAATCGAACCCAGGGCCTTCCAATTGCCCTGGGTTCGATTCCCAGGCGGTTCGCCTCATTTTTCATTATTTCGTTATTTCTCCTCCTCGTGTGCAGAAACGTTCCTTAATACTTATGTCGTTTCTATTCATTTATATACTGCGCGGTCATTGCAGTTATTTGCATATATATATATATATATATATATATTATATATATATATATATATACAGTCGTTTTTATCAACCCTTTGTACATGGCCCCCTTGTTTATAAAAATCAGTATTCTTTCTGCTCTTTCAAGCAGTTATCCATGAACTTTATTTCTACCCATCCTTTTTTGTCATTCAGAGAGATTCATTTACTATCTTTTCTCCTGATAGAGCTCAAAACCACCGCTCAAACATCGCAACCATCACAATCCTGGAAGGTTACTGTGTTACTACTACAATATTCCTCAGAGAAATTGTACTGTCGCCCGCTCATCCCTTTAATTTATCAAAGACCCTTTAAATTGAACAATCTGTATATACATCTCTATACTGGAGAATCCACCTGCCCCATTCCTATTCCTCTTCCTGTTTTTAGACCACCAGTATTTGGTTCAGATGTGTAGTGTTTGGTAGAGAAATATTTTCTGATCTGTTTTCAAGTAGCAACTTCAGGCTATTTATTTCACGAAGCCATGAATTAATCTCACGTAAAAATGAATGTTCGACTTTCTCCATTACCTTACTATCACTAGTTCATAAAAGTGAGGTCAATAATGTGCATGTATCAACCATATTTTTACTATTCAGTCTGATATTCAGCAGTTTAATTAGGATTGGACACTTACCCTTCATCGTAACATGGTGGATGTTGTAGGCACCATTCAACCAGGGAAGTACTCCGGGGGGAGAGGAGGGCGTTAGACAGAAGATAGGAAGTACTGAAACACCCGTTTCTCTTGTCACTGTCATCCTTAGCTGATCTTTTTCCGTGTCTCATCTACCCTGTGAGCAGTCCAGCATGCTCTCAAGCACACACACAGACCTCTCCCTATTCCTCACTACATATACTGTAAATTCATTTTACACACTACATAATATTTTCAAAATTAAAAAAAAATTCCATCAACTTCAAGAACCTCAGGGGCCCCTGGGAAGGGGACAATAAATGTCCCCACTTCTGGCTCCCACCTGCCGATACAGGGAACGCAGACACAGGTAGTGGGGCTAGATCTGCTATAACCCATTCGAGATGTTCTTGTTCCTCAGCCTGATTCACTTTTCATAAACTTCTGCAACATTCGTGGCCTTTTCTCAAATTTTGCATCTGTTGAACACCACCTCTTCTCTAAACCTCATCTTCTTTTCATCACTGAAGCTCAGGTGCCTGCGATTACTGTCAGCAACCCCTTTTCTGTACCCTCTTTCTCTATACTCAATTTCGTTCCAAAGGTGGATGTTGCGTGTATGTACGCAATAACCTATCTTGTTCTCGTATTCCCGAACTCGAATCCTCCGAATTCTATACCCTCTGGCTGCGGCTTATATGCCAATCTCAAACTAAATATATCTGTGCTGTTTACCTTTCCCCTAATTCTACTGACTATCTAAAATTCTTTGACTACCTCATTTCCAAAGTGGAATACATTCTTTCCCACTCTCCATTTGCCGAAATCTCCATCTTAGGAGATTTCAGTGTTCACCACCACCTTTGCTTTCCGTCCGTTTCACTGACATCCCTTGGTGAACTAGCTTACAACTCTTCTATCCTAAATGACTTCGAGCAGATTGTACAGCACCCTACTCGTATCCCCCGATCGCCTTGGAGATAGGCCCAACATTCTGGATTTATTTCTTACCTCTCATCCTTCTTCTTGCTCTGTGAAACTTTTTCTCCGTTGGGGTCCGCCGACCACAATCTTATATCTGTTTCCTGTCCTATCGCTCGAACCCCCGCGTTTGGATCCTCCCAAGAGGAGTCGCCTTTGGCGGCTCTGATCGGGCGGATGTTAGGTAGTACTGCTGTGATTTCGCATGGAATGATTACGGTTTCCGTGGCCAAGGCCCCTTCCGAGTGTGCTGAGAGCATGACAGAGGTGATTCTCTTGGGCATGTAGGCGTACATTTCATATTCTATTCCTACTACTAGTGCAAAAAAAATTGGTTTAACTTTACTTGTTCTAATGCTATCCGCAACAGAGAGGAAGCTTTCAGAAGGTACCGTCACAATCCAGCTCCTGACTCTCACTCGGCTTATACTTCTGCAGGGAATCATACAAAATCTGTTCTTCGACTCCCCAAAAGTTCCTTTACCAGAGAAAAATGTGAAAACCTATCTAATTCTAATTCTCGCTCTTTCTAGCTAAGAACCTCTTCAACAACTTTACTTCCTCTTCTTTTCCTCCTCTTTTCCATTCCGACGGCAGTTGCCGGGTCTTCTGACAAAGCTGAACTCTTCGTTCGAACTTTCGCCTCCAACTCAACCATGGATGATTCCGGTGCTGTTCCTCCATCTCCTCCCCCACTCTGACTTCATCATGTCTGAAATTAGAATGTCTTCTAAAGATGTTCTTTCTGCAATATGTGGGCTCAACTCTAGGAAGACGTATGGTTCTGATGGTGTTCCTCCTGTTGTTCTTAAGAACTGTGCTTTTGTGGTCGCATCCTCCCTAGGCAAACTCTTACGTCTTTGTCTCTCTTCTGGTACTTTTCCTTCCTGCCGGAAATTCGCTTTCATTCAGCCTGTCCCAAAGAAGGGTGATCGCTCTCAGCCCTCCAACTACCGTCCAATTGCTTTGATTTCTTACCTTCCAAAATTTCTGAATTTATCCTTAATAGGAAGATTCTTAAACACCTTTCTTCTCTCAATCTTCTTTCAGATCGTCAGTATGGATTCCGGAAGGGACGCTCTACTGGCGAGCTTCTTGTATATCTCTCTGACCTTTGGTCATCCTCCTTTCGGGATTTCGGTGAAACTTTTGCTATTGCGCTCGACATATCGAAAGCTTTTGAGAGAGTCTGGCACAAATCTTTAATTTCCAAACTGCCCTCCTTCGGTTTCTATCCTGTCTGTGCCTTCATCTCTAACTAGCTTTCTGGCCGATTTATAGCTGCGGGTGTAGGGTGTAGATGGCCACTGTTCTTCTCCTAAAGCTATCAACAATGGCGTCCCTCAGAGTTCTGGCCTGTTTATTAATTTCTTAATGATCTTTTAATTCACCCTTCCGTTTCTATTCACTCCTATACCGATTATTCCACTCCCCACTTCTTCACCCACTTCCCAAAGCATCCTTCTCAACAGTCGCTCCATGATTCGCGTAGTACGGCTATGGAGCACCTGACCTCTAATCTTTCTGCTATATCTGATTGGGGCAGAGAAAACCTTGTGGTTTTCAATGCCTCAAAACTCAGTTCCTCCATCTGTCCACTTGTCACAATCCTCCACGCGACTAACCCCTTACATTTAACAACATACAACTCAATCCTTCCTCTTCTCTTAACATTCTTGGCGTTTCTTTTTCTCGTGATCTTTCTTGGAAAGATCACATAGACTGCTCTTTCCAAAACAGCTTCTAAGAGGTTAGGTGTGCTGTACTCCCTCCGCAGTTTCTTCACCCCGTTCAGTTGCTGTCTCTTTACAGGGGTCTTGTCCGCCCCTGTATGGAGTATGCTTCTCACGTATGGATGGCTCAACCAACACAACCGTACTTGACCGGGTGGAATCAAAGGATTTTCGTCTCATCAATTCCCCGCCTCTAACTCACTGTATTCAACCCCTCTCTCCTTCCCGCAATGCTGCCTTACTCTTTCTTTACTATCGCTATTATAACGGCCACTGATCTTCTGAACTCTCTAACTGTATGTCCCCTCATTTAAGGGGAGCACGTAGCACCAGGCTTTCAACACTTTCTCATTCCTTTTCTGTCCAACTCTGTATCACAAGGGCTAATCGGTATTTTCAATCTTTCATCTACTCAACCGGTGAACTCTGGAACACTCTTCCTCAGTCCATCTCTCCCCCTGTCTACGACTTCCAATCTTTCAAACGCAGAATGCCTAGACTTCTCGAAAACCTTGGAATTCGATTTTGGCTCTCTTCTTCTTCTATGGTTCTATGGGGAGGCGCTTTTTCGGGCATTCACCATTGGCCCCACCTTCCACCAGAGAGTATTTTTAAATACTTATCCACATGAATGTAATCTCTTTTGCATATCATGGATTCATCGTCTCTACACGTAAATACTTCACCAGCACGGTGTTTAGTTCAATACCTTTAATTCGAAAGGGCTTCTTATATTCCTCAAACCCTTCAAGAAATTTTGATGTTTCCTGATAAAAAAAATTCCTTAACTAGACAATGTTTTGAACGTTCGATATATATAGAAAATTGTATACATGTTAACCCCCTCCGTCTATGGCTTTGGGCGGTTCGAAGTTGACGGGGGTTCTCGTTAGGTGGCAGCAACGGATTTGTTACACTGGAGTAGCTGGTACCGTATAGGGAATCGCAGTAGTTTCTCTTATACTACTCTCCGAGTTCTTCTTAGGGGATCGGAGGATTCTGTGAAGCTTACTAAATTCTCTGAAGATTCGAAGGAGAAGACAAAGATATTCCCTTACTGTAGTTTACTGCTAAAGTGTTACAGGTAATGTTCAGCCTCTAAGTTAGATCAGACAAATCAGAATTAACACTGGAGAAATTTTACACGTATATATACTTAAAATCTCATGACATTATTATTTAATACTGACCTGTTTTTGTTTTTTATTCTCAATAGGCCGATTTATTTTGCAAACTATTTAAAGATAAGGTAAATATTTTACCTGTAGCAATGTCTAGATAGATAAGCAAGATATTTGAAGATGAAGCCATATTTTTATTTTAAACCGCATATTGACAGATCTGATGTTATCATGATTTGCCGAGTTAACTAAAAAATGGAAATTGAAATATGGATTTTACTATGAATTACAATTAAACATGCATATGAGCAAAAATTAAATGCTTAAGATTTAAAATTAAACGTTAAGCAAGACATGACCATCTTTTACAACGAAGAATGTATAAAGAAAATGAACTTAGCTTAATAATGTAATCTTGTTAAATTCTGCAAACTCTAAAAAAAAATATTAAGTAACTTAAAAAGAAATAATTCATCAATTATTCAACAAAAATAAAATAGAAAGAAAATAAAAAATTTATCCGAACTCGTGTCAGCGTTATGCGAATTTGGACTATGTAAAAATTAATACAAGAATATATATGAATATAAGAATTATATGAATATAGGAATTATTCATTGTTCATTTTTACACACACATACACACACACACATATATATATATATATATATACACAAGATCATGTACAGAATTTGAAAATGACGTGACGTTGTCATTAATAACTCTACTAAGCATAAACATAAATTTACCCCACCTTGTACGAACACTTATAATACATGTTGAAGGACTTGTGGACTTAATTTTTTTTTAGAGACTAACTATTGTATGGCATGTTTTCAAGAAACTCTTATTTATTAATTTTCTTCTTTTCCAGGTTAGCGTATGACGACCACTTTAAAATACCTCGATATGCATTACCACCAACGTGCTTGAGTGACGGAAAGTGGGATCGAGGGAATAACCAGGAACCCTTCGGCTCTACTATTGGAGTACCCCTTCAAGTAACCAGCCGAGACAGGCGTTAAAATATCTAGGCCTCATGAAGACCAATCTCCTGCCACGTTCGGTATGGAAGCTAAACAAGCGAGGCTCAACGTCACGTTCAACTCTGAGGACCAGGATTCATCGTCGACAAACTCATTATCAGAAGAACCAGCTGAACAATGTCCTGAAAACCTCCAACCTTACACGTCAACCGTAACATTCCAAGCCCCTTCTACGGATGCGGCCACAATCCATATAGAAAGAATGAGTCATCCTTCATGCAACGGTGTTTCTCTTACCTTATTGCATATGTGTAATACCCCTACACTTTCTAGAAGTCGTTACAACGTCAGGATTGATCCCCGAGTCGCGTATTCGGAGGGTTTCCAACAAGGACTTCGCAATGTAATTCGATGTATCATCGCATATGCTCTTCAGAGCAATGAGGACCGGGAGGTCCGGGTAAGGCTAGCATCTGGGTTTGAGGCAAATGGTGAGGATAGTGATCTGTTCTGGATAGTAATACCTTACAGACGCCTGATGGTGGAAGACGTTGACTACCAGTGATGTAGGTCTCGAGATCGGTCTCGGTCTCGAGACCGATCTCGAGACCCAATTTGCAGATCTCGATCTCGATCTCGGTCTCCGCTATTTAGATCTCGGTCTCGACAGACGCGGTCTCGGTTTTTCTCCCCGAGACCTTTCGAGACCTCTCGAGACCATAATGAAAAATACATGTTATTGGCATACTCATGATGGTGGCTTGGTTGAACAGACACAATTCAGAATGTTTATGAAAGTTTGTAAAAGTAAGGGACTCTAGGTATTCACTAATCAGTCACCCTGTTTTGAGTTGCCACGTTTGTCTTGCGGGGGGGTGGGTCTGGATTTTTTTAGGTTAGCGCTACAAAAGAATTTGCCTCCCCGCCCCCGTCAGATTAATTTTATTGAAAATGGAAACACTAAATAGAGAATTATATATATTATATATATAAGTATTATTATAAGGCCACTTAGTATTGCCAAACGGCATGTCAACCTCTGTGGCGTGATAAACACGATTATCCTCCCATCCAATATGTATTTGAAAAATAAAATGCTTCACACAAAACTAATGCAAGAAATACAGCATAAAGAAAACAGTACCGATAAATTCAATAAAGCATAGAATAACTCGACAACCCTTCACATCACTTATATTTACAATGTACCGATTCGTAGAACAAATCGCAATTGCCAATTGTAAATGTTAAAAAATGACGTCATCAATGATGTCACGGCGGAACTTTTATCACGCCACACCTCCCCTTAAGCGCTCATTCTCACAGCAGCGATGACGAAATAAAACAGAGTCAAACCAAAGTTCCGAGACTAATGGCAAAATATCAAAGCTATCGGTCCAAGCAGAAGAACGTTGAAACTGGGAAGATTTTGAACCGCAGGGAACAGTTGCAGCGGTACCTCTTAGAGATCGATGAATCTCATATTTTAGACAACTGCTTTCCAATAAAGTTTTGGCACCAGAAAAGGGATAAATTCCCATCACTGGCCAATATTGCCATGCATGGCCGTAACTACCTATGAGGTCACCGAGGTCCGGACCTCGGTAATTATTTCCTAAAAAAAAAAAAAGACTGAACCATGAAATATTGCTGCAGCTTTAATAAAAGTATTTTTGCTAACAGGTCCCTTTGTACAGTATTTAATTATAGATAAGGGTTTTGTGTTTAGTGTATAGCTTGGGTTGTTTGTAGATGTCATTTTGGTCTGAATTTTGCTCGTCCCGCCGCGCTCGAAAAAAATCTGGACCTCACTAATTTCTAAACCCTAGTTACGGCCCTGTTGCCATGACTGTTTTAACAGTGCCTGCCTCTAGTGCTCCAATTGAGCGTGTATTTAGCCATGGAGGCATAATAATGAGGCCCCACAGAAGTCGACTTTCAGCAGATCTTCTGAGCATGCTGATGTTCCCTAAGTGTAATGAGCACCTATCATGCTTTAAATAAATGCACAAGTCAAACTGGGTAGTGGGTACGTTCATTAAACCTTCTGTAACAGATATAAAAGAAGTAAATAAATAAAAAGTATGTATGTATATATATATATATATATATATATATATATATATATATATATATATATATATATTTCATTTGTTAATTTATAGGCTACATCTTTTGCATTCAACACACTACATCTGAGAAAGTAGTTATTAGTTTATTAATATACTTAACATAGTCTAATTTCCATAGTAGTGTAAAACAAATTGAAAAGGCATGAGCTTGGTCTCGATCTCGATCTCGGTCTCGAATTTTAAGGGTCTCGATCTCGGAAGGTAGATCTTGATCTCGAACCTTTGATCTCGGTCTCGATCTTGGTCTCACAGGATCAGGTCTCGGTCTCGGTCGTCTCGACTACATCACTGTTGACTACATTCTCTCACGTTTTGCACAAACTTCTCAAAGTTGTTCAAAGTTTTACTTGGAGAATTTCACGGTTGAATTGATCATGTCTTCCGTGTCTTTCCTTATACACTTAACTTCAATTCTCAGGCTATTTACAAACGCCATATAAACACCGAGCGTGGTTGAGGATTTATAGCTATAATCCTGGCTCATATGTTTACCATGCCAAACAAGGCATCTAGAAGCTTCCGATTAGAAGCAATCGTAGAAAGAACACGAAAATTAGCTACAGATTGCAATTTTGATTTTTAACTGTAATATGGGTCCTGAAGAGCTGACGATGGTAGAAGAAAAGATACAAGTTAGGATTGTCGTGTATGGTTTGGATCAGGGCTGTGGAGTCGGAGTCGGAAGCAATTTTGGTGGTGCTGGAGTCGGAGTCGGAAAAAATGTACCGACTCCGACTCCGACCTCAATATAAATTTTAAAAATATGTTTTTGTGTGTGATATCACTGGCAGCTATGGTGGTTAAACCACTTAAATAATAAACACAATGTTTTCCATTTCAGACACTAATGCCATTAATTCATTTTTTCTTTTCAGATAATATTTTTTATTTTTAATGCTTATTTAATTTCGAGTTCTTTCTAAATTTCATAAGTTTTTAACTTTCAAGTCTAAAACCCCTTTCACAATGGCAGACACTTCCAACAAAGTCTGCAGTTTTTTAATATTTTACAATAACCACAGATGGGAAACATTTCGTGTGTCAGTGTATGATAGAAGATGATGATGATGAAAATTATGTGAAGCAAAAATCAGTGGTTTTACTGGCTCTGATAAAAATGCACCAACCAGAGCATCAAATTTGAAAAGACATTTGCAGTATTTCCATCCCAAAATTTTAGAAGTTGTCATTGAGAAAGATAGTAATAAAAACCTTCCAACTACTTCAAAGTTAACAAAAGATCAGAAATCTACTGAACGACAAGCACCACTTACAAGATTCTTTACTACAGACAAAGTTACCGTAACAATGACCACAGATGATGATGCTTCACGTGGTGGTGATGAAATGCCTCTTGTGTAATTATCATCATAGCAGATTTAGAATTAATATACCTTCGGAGTCGGAGTCGGATAGACAAAAAATTGAGGAGGCGGAGTCGGAGTCGGTTTTTTATGTGCCGACTCCACAGCCCTGGTTTGGATCAGGATGGTAGAACAACGTATCTATTTAAAAGCTGCGTGAGAGATCGCACAAAACCAATACTTATTTTAGGTTTCACGAGGACACCGTATCTCCCCATCCGCAGTGTAAACGCTCCAGATGTGAAAGCTGAGTAGTTGAGGCTGAGAAGAGGGAGTGTAATGTATGGAGACGCGTTTTCAATAATACACGTTTTGATTTTCATAAATCGAATGGGACGTGTAGGAAAATAAGGATTTGCGAGTGTGGTATGTTTCATACGATGAATGATAGCGGCGAGTTCAGGCATGGATGTGACGAAATTTGTTGTACTACATGTTATGAAAAATATGAGGCGGATGGTATAAAACATGTTTGTTATATGAAAGATGCCAAACCTAAAAATAAGCCTTGTATAACCGTGTATTATGACATAGAAACTTACATAAACCCCGAAACAAAAGAGGTTATCCCGCATTTACTCGTAAGTCAGACTATTTGTGATGAATGTATAAACATTGAGTGTGATGAATGCTGCAAATGTGGCAAACGTACAAACATTTTTAAGGTGTCTGCAAGAGATTCCCCGTTGAAATTGTTTGTGAACTATATTGTCAAGCTAGCGGAACAATGAAAAAAAATGACTGCGTATGGAGGAGAGAGAGGAGAGAGAGAGGAAGAGACCATCCAGCTTCTGCGAGATACAGAAGCTTAATGAGAGATCAGGTAGCATCACTTGGCTTAGAACTCGAAATCCGCCAGTTGGCTTATTCTGGCTTAGAAAGCAGGTGTATGTGTATTAAATTACTTTTCAGTTGCCAGATTGCGTTATTCAGATATTTTTGACAGTTGGCTTAGAAATCCGTCAGTCGGCTTAGAAGGTGTAACCAGCCATTTGGTATATATATATATATATTCCCATTTCCCCAGTTATTCCTTAATATCGTTTATATATACAACCAAAAGAATTAAATAAAACACCATTACATCATTTTGTTTATTTAGACGAGTTAATGGGAATAATTCATGAAAGATATAGGAAATAAATATAGTCGTTCATTCTACAGTATACAAACGAGGAATATATACATTAAAAATAATAGTATAAGAAATACGAACGAAGAATATATGTATACAATCAAAAAATAATAATAGTATAAGAAATACGAACGAAGAATATACATATATATATATATATATATATATATATATATATATATATATATATATATATTATATATGTATATTAATAAAAAAATAAAATAAAAAATAAAAATATAAGAAACAAAACGACGGAATATAACCATCAAAATAATAGTACAGGATAAAGCTATATACCCATATGAATATAAACAGCAAAACTTATATAAAAACAAAATACATACACTTTACGTTCTACTGCGGTTAACTAAAATACTAAACTCGCACGTGATCGAGTCTACAGTTACATCATTGTTGCTTTGTACTATACAATAAATGCGATTTAACATTATTTCACCACTCAAGGTGTGCGGGTGCCTATACTCGATGTTTACAAAAGGCCTTCATTTCGTTCAATACTATTTTTGTGTCCACTTTACAATTGGCTGGCAAGTTATCTTTAAACACGGTCAGAATACAATCAAAAGCACGCACAAAGAGGGCGTCGTTAGCCACAACTTCATCATTACATTTAAATTTATAAACACTCCTTTCCAATCGATAGTTTTTTCTCACCGATCCGAGCTTTTAAACGCATAGCGGCAGTTCAAATAATCTTCTAAGTCGTAACGACAGCTGCTCATTATATAGAGGTACAATTCTTCAGGGTGAACAGTGTAGGCAAGCTCTGCCCTATACCGCTCAAGTCCTTTGTACCAAAGTTCATGATATTTTGAAGAGTCAACCTTTTAAATAAGCATCCAGCTCTAGACCATTCTCGCCCTGTTCATTCCTACATTCGATAAACCCGTCGAGCGGAGCAGTGTATGCGTATTGAAGAACCGTGTCAAAATAAATCATATCCGTAACACAGGCTTCAACTTGCGGAATCCGACGATTTCAAACATTCTGTCGAGGATGAATCGGTTTTGCGTGGGGGACAAGAACGTTATTATGAGATGCATTCTTCCACATCAGTCGTATATCAATGCATAGCTGATCGTTATTTATACACAACGTACAAACAATGGCATATGAGGGGGTATCACTAATCTGTTCTCTCTTGTACCTCCACCTGCAGGTATTTTATAACGATTCTCACCCCACTTCTCAACTATTACGAAGACTCTCTTCATCTCCTCAACATTTAAATAAACAACATTACGTTTACCAGAGTTTGCTTGTGTACAAGTCGTTTCAAGTACATAGTTAATGGCACCGGTTTCACGCCTGAACACGCGCAATGACTTCGTTACGGACACATCGTACACGGCATTGAGAATGCTTCTCAAAGGAAGTTCCATCGTATTCGAAGAGTACACGTCCAGTCGGTTCAAGCTCTGAGATGACTATGAGCACGGGTGGGCGGATCGGCTCGACGGGGGGAGTGAGTCACACCATAAGCTATTGAATCGTGTACGGGTTTTGTTCCAGCATGAATCACGCGAGTACTTGTACTCATCATACCGGGCAATTTATCCGACACGGGGTAATTTCAGTTTTAATGTTTTATCTGAAAGCGCACGAGACGTTCATTTTCTCCACGCATTAACAATCCGGTGCACTATTTGAGAAACATGTGCCCGTATTTATCCTTTTTGTTTAACAGTCGATACTCGCCTCTAAATTCTATTAAAAACTCACACAGGCCTTTAGCTGCAAACTCACTGCGAGCCTCGTCATGATATATATGAATATAGTGGTAAAAATACTTTAGCTTGTCCATGATGACAAGGTTTACATTCTCAGCCGCAGGGTACGCGTCCTCGGTATGATGCAGCATGACATAATACCGCCTGTCACACCACTCATCACTCACTACCCATACCCGTTGCTTCTCTTCTGCACGCGTTGTTTCTTTCACCTCACGGTATATGTACGCTTTTATACAGTTTAGCCCTACAACGTAGTCCATTACATCGTTTGTGCCGCAAAATCCGGCAATGCTCTCGCCAGAATATCCATAGAGTATTTGAACATCTTGTTCCTCAAGCTTCGCACGGTTCAATGTGGCCTTAAAAGTCTCAAAGGAGGGAAGGCTAGGCCGTCTTTCAGTATTCACCACATCTTCCGACTTTACCGAATACCACTTCATAAACGTCGAACACGCAATATCGAAAGTCGCCATCACTATTTTCCGTCTACGTGAGAATTCCTCAAATATACGTCTGAGCTCCAAGGCTTGCAGCGGCCAACTTAGCACGCAGGGGTAGAGATATGCCCAGGTAGTAGCAGGAGTCACGTGACCCTTTGAGCTTACAGTGGGCGGAACTTAGGACTTTTTCCTGTACATACGCACGCACACACAAAGGAGAAAATGAAACCCTAATTGAAACATTCAAATCTACGTAATAAATAAACACATCGTTGACAATAGGCATACATCATTCAGGTACTATAGTACCCAAAGGGCACGGTATCATAGATGCCAGGCACCTGGTAACGTTTCCTATAGGTGTTACGACACACCTTTGTGCCCCTAAGTTCCTTCACATACCCCAGTTTCTGTGCTCGAAAATTGTGGGTTCCTACAGTCAGTTGGGGAGGTTGGTCGCCCTCATCTTCTAAGCACACCAGCTCCTTCAACGAGTCAAAGTTAACGACCCGTCGGTTCGCCAGGTTAAACGTGATGTCCTTCGCCTTCACAATATATTTCAGCTCTTCCCCCACCCTCACCCGCACTCCATAAGTTTTTGGTCCTGTTAATACAAAGGAATCAGCGTATGCACGATCACCATATCCTGGATCTCGTCAGTCAGCTCTCCGAGGAATTCCCCAATAGGCAGCATGTATTCACCCTCTCTGTGAATATTACGCTATCTGTATCAGCATACAGCACCCTCCGCCCAAAAGAGTGCAGCAGTCCCAAAGCTTGATGCGTGCGTATGCCGTTGTGAAGCTGGCTACAGGTATGTTTGTAACACGTATTTGTGGCCAGTTCGGTGATGATGTACTTCATTATGTACGTGTTACCAACATTCACGATCTCCATAACCTCTTTATCGGGGCATTGGCATAATCCCACACCTCGTTATAACTTTGGGCCGAATGAACGTTACCCTTACCTGTATTCTGTGCAAACTTGCCCAAAAGACTATTTAGGCATAACTTTACACTAAAGCGCTTGCCAGGGTTCTTAACAATTTGGACCATGATCAAGTTGTATCCCTTCACGGTCACGGTAACGCTAAATATAAGCCGATTTTTCACCCTCACTCTCAACCCCTCGCGGGTAGCCTGATGCTTCCACCTTATCCTTCAAAAAAGTATTTATATACGGTGAAAAGGTTGGGTAGCTTCTGAAACCTCCACCACCTCATATATCTTCAATATTCTGTAACCATGGCGGACGGCTAGGGACAGCTCAGGACTTGTATATACACTTCTGATCTTCCGCTGGTTGGTTGTGTGATTACAGGACCATTATTCTCCTCTGCGTACTTCATGCACAGGGGAAACATGAGCTTGTGATCTATAACGACGGATAAGATCGGCATCCATAAATCGAGGTGGGAGTACGTTTACGAAAGACCGAAATAATACCCGTTCAAATTTGTTGAGAACACCTCGATGGGGGGGAGGTCAGGTCCCACCAGTTTTTCAGGTGCACCTACGGGGTACGGATTGTTCTTCATCACGTAGGGATATAAAGAACAGAAGTTGTAGTAATGGAGTTTCACGCCCTCCGTAGGCGGAAAGTATAGCTTGAATGGGTTTGTACGCCAGCCGAACAAGCTATCACCGCATTTGAGAGGATCCAACACCATTGAACGCTTGATGGTGTTTATTTCTTCGCAGTACTGTCCATCAGTTTCCATCCGTACATCATACTCATGCTCCCACAAGACCTTGTGACTGAACTGGGATCCTATAAGCAGATCGCAGGTGCGGGTCCATACAAGACAATCGGCAGGAGATCTACCGTGGATATCTCCTACAATTCCACACTCAGGACGTGGGCATCCATGCCACCAGCAACCGTTAAAGGAGTACACAGTCTTCTCACCAAAGGTTCATCATCGTGCCTTCGCTTTGAACTGCCACGTGGTGGTGTCGCCGGTGAGGGTTCGTCAGCGGGGTTGGAGTCTGTAGCTACACGATCATCGGGGTCGTGTGTAATATTGATGATGGAGTGCTGTACATCGTCGTCATTCACGGTTCTGTGGAAGAAAAACAAGATTGTAGAATATAAGGAGCAACACTTAAATTTTTTATATTTTGTAAATGTTCTACTTAGGGGTTTGACGTGTTAGAGATGGAATTTGTAGAAAAATTCAGGTTCACAAGCCCATTCACATGTTATATCTGGCCCTACAGGTTGTGGTAAAACTGTGTTTATGCTTAAAATCATTAAAGATAAGGGGGAGATGTTCTCAAAATTTGTGCATAAAGTAATATGGTGCTATTCGATGTACCAATCAGTATTAAACGAGTACCAAGATGATATTTTGTTCCACAAAGGTGTATATGACGTTAATTTGTTAAAGGGAAATTGACGATCTCATGTTGGAAATGGATAAAACTTTTGCTGAGACATTTACAGTGTTCTCCCACCATCTTAACATAAGCCTATTCTCATCAATCAGAATCTATTTTTCAAAAATAGATACATGCGTGATGTGTCATTAAATACACAATATCTAGTCTTATTCGCGCAACGTAGAGATGTCACAAATTGGGATATTAGCCAATCAAATGTTCCCGAATCAGTGTAAGGAGTTTTTGGAGGTTTATAAAGAAGCTACAAGTCAGCGTTACGGATATTTGTTTTGTGACCTTCACCCGCGAAACACGTTTAGGGTACTTCTAAGAACGAATATATTCGCAAACGAGCCTGAAACGATGTATATTCCAGAATGACAAAGAGGCTAAATACGTGAATTAATAAAAATCTATAATCGACTGCCCTGGGCATTGCAGCAGATGTTTGTTAAAAATATTGATGGACCTCGGGCCGACGTTAGAGATGCCCAACCAAAGAATAACGGAACGCAACACATCTAGCATGTATTAAAAACAGTCTCCTACATACATTGAGGAATAAAAGCTTAAGTCTTTGTAATCTATTGAGTGAGGACCCCATCATACAGTAGACCGATACAGGCGAGGTCATTGTTGAAGGAACAAGGGTACAGGGATCAAACATCGTCGACATTGTCCATGATCTGGTGAAAAAGTGGGACAGGCCCTTACCATCAGGATGGAAGCATATTAAAGCAAGACTACTACAAATGTCCCAAAAACATTGATAGGAAATCTGAATAGGTTAAAAGAATTGGAGCAAGTCTCGCATGTGCCACAAATGAGTACGCCATCACCCCGAACAGCAGCATCTCTGAAGAGGAGAAAGAAGAGACCAAACAACAACGGCCAACCCTATCCACGTGTCTCTAAAATACGCAAATGGCTAACATATTAAGAAAACGCTATTATGACATTTCTAGCCCAGCCTCCTATGGCGGCGTTGATAGACTGTACAGAGGTGTTTACAATGATGGAGTAGGAAAAAAAGATTGAGAGGTTGCGGGAGCAGGATGCTTATACACTTCATAAGCCGGTGAGAAAAAGGTTTAAAACAGCCAGGACAACAGCGGCTTCGATGACTCTATTTGGCAAGCGGATTTAACAGACATGCAAAGATATTAAGTATATAATGATGGCTATTGCTACATCCTATTCATAATAGTTGTATTCTCTAGATATCTGCGGCTAATTCCTCTGAAAAATAAATCGCCTGAGTTGCTAAAGCTACCGAAACGCTGATGTTGAAAGAAAACAGGGTTCCAGGCTATTTTTGTACGGATATGGGGAAAGAATTTATAGGCCGAGCTTTTCAGAACATGTTCGCAGAATTTAATATGTTACTACACTAGCAATTCTATACATAAGGCCTCTTTAGTTGCAAGAGTTCAACGTACCATAAAGGAGCGCATGCATCGCTATTTTACACAAAAACACAGATATATAAACATTCTGGGATCATTGGCCTCTTCATACAACCGTTCACACCATCGCGCGATTAGGGGAACACCTAACGAGGTTTTAGAAAAAGTACGCACAGAGAGTGTGAGGTGAGAAGAGATATTCGTAGAGCACCGCCACACTCTACACATTTCAAAATCAATGATTATATAGGGCTATCGCGTTCTGGAAATAAATTCGCTAAGGGATTTGAGCAAGGATGGACACGGTGAAATTTTTAAAGTTAGGGCTATGAAATGTAAAGGCGAGATAATGATGTATTACTTTGGATTTGAATGGGAAGAAATCGCAGGAGGCTTTTACCGCGAGGAGTTGCAAAAAGTGACATTTAATTTACGAAAAAATGTGTTTAAAATTGAAGACATTTTAGGCAGCAAAGATTCAGGAAAGAGAAAAATGGGCCTGGTGAAATGGCTTGGCGCTGACGACTTCTATGTCACACTCCCGTCCTCTTCTCTGTCTGTACATCCTAAGAACACACTAACCAACTTTTGTAACAGAACTTCATGGGCCCATTGAATTTGAACGTGAGTCGTATGAGGTGGGGTTATGCGAAATTCAGCTATCCACCAGCTTCTTAAGTATTGATTATAAAGAACACGTTTTTACAGTTCTTAGAGATCGTGATGAGTGTGAAAAGGCAGGGGTAATTAGGGATGAAACCATGCGTGCCGCCCGGAGTGGGGAGGCCCTGTATTACATTGCAGTAGTAACACTAGGCCCAGGTCGTTATGGTGCGGCCGAGGATGTTGTTAGACTTGAACGCAAGTTTAAAAAGATTAAATCTTACGGCTGATTTAGTATACGAAATCGTAAACAAAGAAACCCCTGCACATGCTGACTATAAAATCACAGGATAATAGAAATATTAAAGACAAAAGCTTGTTCCAAATTATAACCTAGGGCCGATATGGAGCAGCTTCCAAAGAGATACCTTTCACGAGGCACAACATGACTTGTCCAGCTTAATGTATCACTTGAAATTCGGTGATGGCTATCCATCCCCAGACATGTGCTACATATACAGCAATATCGTGGAGCATCAGTTTGTTGGGGATACCCAGGCGCGTCTGCTCCACATTGCACACATTCCGAACCATAGAGGGAAGAGCTTGAACATTACATATGACAAGCCCCATTATGTGAATGTTGCGACTAATCTACTAAGAAATATCTCAATATATATAAGAACGATTGAGGGGAAAAAATTTCCCATTCGGTGATAGAGCTTAACAGTGAAGCTACACTTTCTTCGCATTCAGTTATAATGATCCGAAGGCCTTTCACAGTCTATCGAGGGGTGAGATATCAGCGTGGGAGTGGGCTTGGATCCATTTTTTCAACTATACTACGCACGGCTGTCCCATTGTTGAAGAGGGGCGCCAGATACCTCGGGAGGAAAGCGTTACAATCAGGTTTTAACACGATAGAAAACATAATGGGTGGAGCTAAACCTAAAGAAACTCTAAGAAAACATTTAAAACGTACACGGGACGAAATCATCGAAGATGCAGAGAAAAATGCGTGGTGGCGGAAAGAAGAGGGCTGTCCGGAAGAAGGGGTTATCAACACGGCGCTAAACGTAAAAGGACATCAAAAAAGAAGTGTTCTAAGCGAATGAAGCTTATGGTTGATAAAGTTTTTAACTGATATAAGCTGAGGACACTGCTCTCACGAATCATAGGCTGATTACTACTTGTCGAGAGAGGTGGCACTATTTCTGACTCGTCATGGCACGCTTCATCCATCCGTGTAGCTCACATTGTTGTAAATCGGAGCTGTCCCTCTTTGATATGCCCCAACACAAGTTTCTATTGAGCACAGTGACTTTATTACAATTAACCCATTAAACACAATTAGTTTCTCGAGTGCCCCTGTAGAATTCGTGATACCCACCTCAGGCCCTTACTTTTTTGATCCAAGCTGCATGCATTATTGCACATGTACGCTGAACTTCGTATAGCCCATTCTGATGGAACGGACTGCGATGAAAATTATTTTGCATACCCCGAAACCAACTTTCTACACTCCATATTCAGTCAGTGTGAGGTGTATTTAAACCAGGTCAACATTTCGGCAGGAACGGGTTATTATCACCTACGAGGCTATCTGGAAAATGTTCTCAACTTTTCAAAAGAAGCGAAGGATACCTTTTTAACTGCCGAGGGCTATTATCAGACTACAGACGAAAGTAATATAAAGGATAAATTTAAAAATTATAAAAAGAAGATATACGTGCGTTTTGGACGTCTGCATACAGACTTCACGTTCCAGGAGAAACTGCTTATGAATGGAGTGGATATGAAATTAAAGCTCACCCGCACGAATCCTGAGATCTGCATAAATCTCTCTCTTGATCAAGAAGAGGGCGCAAAACTCGTTGTAATTCACATTATGGAAACATATCTGCGCGTACGGCGAGCGAAATTAAGTTCGCCGAAATATGTAGAAATTGAAAAAATTTAATACACGCAACAGTAAAATACCCAATTAACAAAGTGCAGATGAAACTATATACGATGCCCACAGGGTTGGCCTCGAAGCAGCTAGAAAACGTGTCCCTGGGAGTTCTACCTAAAAGGTTATTAATTGGAATGCAGGATCACGCTTCGACGAATGGAAAATATAAAAAGAACGCCTTTAAATTCGAGAATTTCCGACTGAAAAATATAACTATACGTCAATGGCGTTGCGTTGGGTGGGACTATGGATACGGACTATTCATCAGACGCTGTATTCCCGCTTTGCGCGAGAGCTTATAATAATTTGGCCCATATTGCAGGTGCTTGTAATGAGCTCGTGACTGGGGTAACGCAGAAAGAATTCATCTATCAATTTAACCTTTACCCGTTTGATATCACGCTCAACTTATCTGCTAGTGCAAATACACACTTAAATCCACAACAAAGTGGGAACATCTCAGTCAGATTGGAAATCGTCAGCCCGATAGATGCGCCTATTAGTGTACTAGTATACCTCGAATCACAAGCTCTAATAAAAGTGACCGCTTCAAGGACGTTGTCACTGACTTTAAAAATGGACGCGAATACACTCAAGAGTAATGAAAAATGACCGAATCACACGCTCCAAATTTACCGGTGTGTTTGCGATCTTGAAATTACCAACTGCGATTTTGAAATTATCAACTACGAGAAAATGCGGGGATTTTTGTCAATACGGACATTGTTGGGGGCGAGGATTCATTGGTTTGCAATATACTTTAAGAATAGGGAAAGAATGTATTATTTTAATTCACTGGGGACTCATCCCTGGAGTGACCCTGTTATTGTCAAATTTCTCGAACAGTTGCATATCCCTGAAATTGTCTGGAATCCCCACCGATTACAAGGATATTTTAGTAATACTTGCGGGATGTATTCTCTTTCATTTCTCCTGTACATGTCACGTGCAAAGGGATTTATAATTTTTTTAAATTATTCGATTTGTGCGACACTGAGCTGAATGATGAATTAGTATGCAGACAGATAAAAAGCCGTTTCCGTTTGTGTGCACTCGATGTATTGTGTAATGTTTTACGCGTTCATATATAATTGTAACAATATTGTGTAAAATATAAGATGTCTCCATTAATGTTAGTCTTGTGCTCTGTAGCTTATTTAATGGATGCTAGTTCTGTAAGCTGAATTGTACTAAACATGATTTCTATCATTTAATAAATTGGTGAAAATACAATGTGTCTTGTTCTTAACCAAAAAAAGCTTACATTAGTTCCTCGATGACCTGCCAATCGTTGGACCGGATGTGAGCCAATACTTCTACCTCGGTGTTTATGTCAGTGGCTCGAGTGTCCAGTAAAACCTCCAAATCGCCGTCTGCTATTTGCTTTTCTTCAAAGCTGTCACGAAAAATAGCTATAACACGATCGAGTTCCGCATCGGGCCTATCTGGAGAAAGGATAATTAACTTGATTAGTTCATACACTTCCTGAATCTTTTTTAATCAAAACCCATTTGTTCCAAATATATATATATATATATATATATATATATATATATATATAATTGAGGATACATGCTATTTTAATGGAACATTTCACAAACTAATTTTAAATAAATGTTAACACGTAATTATTTGATAAACAAAATTCACTCTAAATACTTAATAGAATACCGGATCAGATAATAAACACAAAGCAACTAGCCTAACTGAGCTCAAAAGGAAGATTTGCTGGATGTGCTACGCATCATCTCCAGCACCGGGTCACGAATCCGGGACCGTTGGAATTCTTTAAAGTTTTAGTAATTCTAAAAACCAACCTGTAGAACTTACTATAAATTTTTAAGTTAACACGTACAGGAAAATAAGCGGTAATAAAATTTCACTTTCAAAGGATACCTTCAGTGCATAATAAAATTCAGTCTAAATGACATTCTCAGGAAGGAGGATTAGCGGGGCTACTAAGCCCCGTCGCAGAGTCTCAAACCCCTGGGCAGATATCCTGTCACTTCGTTTATTATGGCTTTTTATAAATTAACTAACACTTGCAAGGGTTAAGCACTGAATGATACGATGTATATAGCCCGAGAATGAATCACAAACTAAATTATTACGTAATTACTCACATCTCGATGGTAGAGCTTCTGCTGGTTCAAACGGAGGATTCATTGCAGATATCATTAACGTTTTGTGTCGATAGAAGGTTTCCTCCATCAATCGCTGCGAAAAGCTGGAGTGTGGCCCCTGCAGAGGGGTCCCCGACTTCAAACATCTGTGGGGAAGAGTAGAGGTCTGGCTGACTGGAAGTGTCCAGGCTTGATGGTACAGCGTGTTATTCACAGGTAGAAATAGCAACTGTTATGGCACGATCTGCTCGTGGGTCCCATTTTTATATGTGGTACGACGCCCATTTGTACCCAGATATTAGAAAGTCAATCACAAGTTGCTGACTTCCTGAGTGGACATACAGTGGGCGGTGCTTAGACTTTTCTACGATAGTCAACTCTGTGGAGAGAGAGAGAGAGAGAGAGAGAGAGAGAGAGAGAGAGAGAGAGAGAGAGAGAGAGAGAGAGAGTTTTCAGTGTATATATTTAAGGGAATTTCGGAAATATTTAAGGGAATTTCGGAGAGCAAAAAGCATTTCATAAGGCAAAGATGTTTTTCGAAAAATGTAAAAGATAGAGAAGTAAGTTTTCAGTGTATATATTTAAGGGAATTTTGGAAACAGCACTTCATAAGACAAGGATGTTTTTCAATAAACTTTATTTAAGTTTTCCCTATGAATTATTATTTAACCCTTTGACGACCAGTATACGTTCTTTGAACTTAAAAGTTTTGTTTTATTGTTATTTACAATTAGATATTAGTAACTATACTCACTTAAATGACCCATTTTGGGGTTAATTTTCCGACAACTAAACAATACCTGTATAAACATGTAGATGTATTTGTAGAAACGTTGCATCATTGTACAATTTATATTATTATTTCCGTTGGGACAAATATGTCCCGTGATCCTCAAAGGGTTAACATTTAGGGATCATAATATAAAAAGAATCATCCTTTTATAATATATTAAATATTAATATAATGCGAGTATATTAGTAGGCAACCTTTTGCATATGCTCAGAGAGTAAAACTATATTAATTTTATTTACTGACTTGTAGAAGATGCAATTAAACGAGTTATACCATAAATTCCATTTTTTTATAAATACGCGTAGAAAACGATATTTATTGGGCAAGCCTAACTAAAACTATAATGAATATTCTAAGTATTATAATTGCTTAAATGCTGAATTTTAGAGTTTGGGAGAATTTAATGTAAAATAAGTTTGGTACTGCGTTCGTTCGAATTATTCTTGTACGTACAAATAACAATTAATTCAGTGCATAGCGCAATCTGGGATCTAATCTTAAAACATGATGGGCTAAAATGCGAAAAATAACGGTAAAAGATGAAAAAAATGAATGTTGCCCCCGAAATACAATATATTTTTAATATAAAGTTATATTAATATTTTTTATGTTATAGTTTAAGGATAAAAATATATATTAAAGATAAATTTGTGTTCTGGCGTCTAATCTTAAAACATAATGGGATAAAATGCAAAAATAATTGAGTAAAAGGAAAAATGAAATAGTAGTTACCATATTTTAATGTCTATTTTGTTTTAAAAATCATATTAATGCTTTTTATGTTATGTTTAAGGATAAAATTGTGTATTATGGCGAAAATTTGTTTTAGCATTAAACTCAGTTTATCTTATTTGTTTTTTTTGTTTAAAAGATCGCCTACCAAACGTCAAATTGGCCTCGTGGTATTACACCATGAGGAGCTCAATAGAAAAACTATCAGCAGTGCCTTTTTTTGAGACCTTGTCGGTCTATCCCTTGGCCCCATAAACGCATTTGTTTATATTTAATGGCTCTGTCTATTGGGTCGCATTTAGAGACCTTGTCGGTTTACCAGGAGCTGGTAAGTAAAGCGGGGGTTGTGGTGCTGTGGTGGTGGTTGTGTAATACTGCTGAGAGGTCTTAAGGTCTCGACGCTTGGTTGTAGCCCTCATATCGGTTGCGTGGTGTTGATGAGATGAACTCCTAAAAGTCTATATTAGACGATTGGTTGTAACCCTCATCTCATCATGTGCTGTCGATGGAATGAGCTCCTAAAAGTATATGCTTAGACGATTGGTGGTTATGTGGTTTTTTTTGGTGGTGGTTATATGCTCGTATATATTTTGCTATTGGGGCTTTACATGCATCTGTTTATATATATATATATAACCTTTGGTTAGCTTCCGACCGAATTGTTCATTCTGACGAAGGTCAAGCTTTTCACTCCACCTTAGACTTACAGTTTAACGTGGAATCCGAACTACGCCCCACCAGCAGTGGGGGCCGATGGATTCGTAGTCAGCGACGCTAACCACTACACCACAGAGGCACATATATATATATATATATATGTGTGTGTGTGTTTGTGATAATAGGGAATATATGGGCATATAGTGGGGGAGTGTATGTGCGTTTGTGTGCGCTTTTAATTCGTTTGAAGGTTATTAATATATACAGGCCATTTATGCCTTCTAAGCCAAGTGATGCTACCTGAGCTCTCATTAAGCTTCTGCATCTCGCAGAAAGTGGAAGCTGGATGGTCTCTCTCTCTCTCTCTCTCAGGTTAGGTATACCCCTTTAGGGGGTGAGGCCGTCCCACCTTCTCCCCCAAAGAGGTTAGGTGGAGAAGTTCCCCCTTTTTGGGGGCCACGTTGCAACAAGGGGTGGGTGGCACTGGCACTCATTTGATCAACATTGCAATTACTTTGCACTCTAACCTTTTGCGGCTACACTACTGTCCTGGACTGCTCCGTAGGGCAGAGCACTGTTCCAGTCGAGCCGCCAAGTTCAACTGACTCATATAACCAATGTACGGTAGATGGCAGCCGAATCGACGTGCAGTGTTGCCAACAATGAATTCACCTGATACAAGCATATAATCAATGTAGGTCCTTTAGTTACAAAATATACGCCGTGTAAACTTACACATGTACCGGGGGGCGGTCAGAAAATAAGATGGTTAATTATCTTCTCTTCAGTAAATTACAAGTGAATTCTATACATGTCTTGATGCGTTGCCTCATGAGCTCTTCTTGTTCGTTACAACGTCATTATTTTACTGAAGTTATTACTTAAACGAAAAATTCTTTTAAATGATACGAATGTGTAATACATATTGGATACAAAAGGCTACAAACAAAGATAGACATGCTGGTTCCTACGAGAACGTTTGTTTAGGAAGCTCAGATAAAAGATGTAAGAAAATTAAAAGGGTAGATGAAAGTTTTAAAGCACAGCAAAGGAGAGAAGTCAAAAGGAAGTAGAGAACTTTAAAGATGGAGTGAAAATTTAAGAGTAGATAAGTCTGAATTCGAGTGAAAACTTGCTAATACTTTTATGCCGAATAAAATGTTTCTAACTGGGGTAAAAGACAATGTGGATATCTGATCTCTTTTAAAGACTCGAGTGAATTACTTTGAACGTTAGTGGCACTCTATCCCACAAATTAACTATACGCCTGAATGATAAAACATATATAGTTTCACTAAAAATAAGATACTTTCCCACTAATTTCAGAGCAATACCCTGATTTCTACCGACAAAATGTTTTTTGACCACATTATTTTATATATACAGGGTGTTTCAGGAGGAAAGGTCAATACTTCGGGAGGTGATAGTATCGGTCATTGTGAGAAAAAAAGTTCATATGAACATGTCTAATTCTGAATGGTTATGGAGATAGAGCTGTTTGAATCTGATGCGCGCGCAGCTCTTCCTCCCCTCCCCTCCCCTCCCCTATAATCTTGAACCATGTAAGCTGTAATGTAAGCATGTAACATAAGCCAATCGACAGCTGACTGTTGTAAGTGACATTGTTTGGTGTTTGACAGCAGTGTTAAGAATGCCACACACCTTCACACATGCCGAATATGCAGATATGGTGTATGTCTACTGTTTTTGCGATGGAAGTGCAACAGCTGCTGTTGCAGAATACCGTCGACGGTTTCTGAACCGCAGAATTCCGGATCGAAGTGTGTTTACCAGGGTTTTCAACACATTGTGTGAGATTGGTACACTTCCCAGCTGCTCATGTTTCATCTGAACGTGAAGGTCAAGAACATGTGGATGAAGTGGAAAACATTCTTCAGTTGGTAGAGCGTAGCGTAGTCCTACTACTAGTTCACGAAGAATTTCTACACGTCTCGGTGTACCACACACAAGAGTATAGCGAACATTACGTGAGGAAGGCTTGCATCCATATCATGTACAGCGTGTACACCACCTTCAACCAGGAGACGCTGCCATGCGACTGGAATTTTGTCATTGGGTAAATGTTAATCGCCGATTGCTTCGATTAATACTGTTCACCGATGAAGCTACTTTCACCCGTGACGGTATCAACAACACTCGTAACTCTCATCGGTGGTCAGACGAAAATCCAAATGCCACTGTGGAAACAAATTTTCAACATCGCTTCTCTGCCAATGTGTAGTGCGGTATCATCGATGATCAGCTGATTGGCCCTGTTACTTTAGAGAATCGTCTTACAGGACAAAGTTACCTAGAATTTCTGCAAAATGAATTGCCAGGACTATTGGGGGATGTTCCTTTGGCTACACGCGCTGGTATGTACTTTCAGCATGACGAAGCTCCTCCACATTCTACCCGTCTGGTGATGCAATACCTAAATCAAACTTTCCCTGGTCGATGGATCGGCCGCGGTGGTCCCATTCAATGGCCACCAAGATCTCCAGACCTCTCTCCGTTAGATTATTGTTTGTGGGGGTGGATGAAAAGTCAAGTTTACAAAAGAAAGGTGGATACACGAGACGAATTGCTCGCGCGCATTTTGGATGCTGCTGCCCGCATAAAGGAACGTCAAGATCAACTCAGACGAACAACACGCGATCTTCGCACACGATTTGCAAAGTGCATTGAGGTTGACGGTGGGATTTTCGAAAACTTATTGTAAACTGTAACAAATTTCTCATTTCTGTATCTGATACCATTCAAAATGCTAATGTTTAAACATTAAATGTTAGAAACAGTAATTTGTTTCTCTTTCTTGATTACCATTAACAATGCTTTTGTATTTGTAGATTCAAACAGCTCTAGCTCCGTAACCATTCAGAATTAGACACATGTTCATATGAATTTTTTTTTCTCACAATGACCGACACTATCACCTCCCGAAGTATTGACCTTTCCTGCTGAAAAAAAAAAATATATATATATATACAGGGTGTTTGAAAACTTTCTGTACAAATTGTAATGTGGGATAGGCAACATCAAGACAAACCCTTTTCGTCTATAAGTGTATGTCCGCTGACGTCACCATTCGGCGCGAGAGGGCGCCGCTGCAATTGGCTAAAAGGTGAAGTGGGCTAGACTCGCGCTTGCCGCGGGCATTCTTAAGTCGGACGTAGTACGCGTAACATGGAGCGCTTCACGACTGCTGAGATGGCTGACATGCATATGGTGTATGGGTAGCCCTGTTCAAAAATCAACTTTTTCTTATTTTCATAGGTTTCTGTACATTTTCCCATGCCTTTTTACCTGAAAAAGCCGAAAATCACAACTATTTTGACCTAGGATGTTGGGAAGCATTGCCGCATGGAGCTTTAAATTTTCTGCCTTGAAATCGGCCAAAGCGCCAATTCCGGGGTCCCTTGAATTATGTTTTGCACTTTAACTTTTGATCTAAGCAAGATAGAGCAACAAATTAGGTATCAAATGAAAGAGCATAAAAATTAATAAATAATAATAATAATAATAATAATAATATAATAAAATAAATAATAATTAATAATAATAATAATAATAATTATCTATCATTTTTCAGGAAACAACAGAAACTCAATCAGAATCTAGAAAACCATCTACAAGTTACAACTTCACAATGGCATTAAGCAAGGAGCTGAGGGAGCTCCGTGGGCGCACAGTTGATATCTCAGAACCTCCACGTACTGTCCACAAGCAGGTGTCAACTGGGCCATCTACCAGATCTCTCACTGAAACTTTCCTGGTTGGATACCCTTCAACTTTTATCAGTGGTTCCCAGCTTCCCACCAACAGACAGGCGTTCCAGTATTTCCTTAATCTTCAGAATTTACCGGAAAATGCAGGGAGGCCCATGGTTCAAGACCTGCATATGAAACAGTTGAATCTATCATCCCATTCTGGCAGATGGCTAGGATCAAGACAATGACCAAGTACAACGCAATGAAGCTCTTCATGAAACTACATGAGAACATCGTGCTCTGGTGAAAAGCAAAGGAAGAGCAAGTAACCCTGGAGGAAAAAGAGGAGCATTTGTGCTGGAATTAGACAGCCTGTTCGATATAGGAGCGCCAGATGCAATCCAGGAAATACAGAACACCAGACTGTTATCCAGAGAGAGAAAGATGAGGATATCAGTTCTACGAAGACCAAAAGACTGAGAGGAAAGCAACACCAAGACAAACCCTTTTCGTCTATAAGTGTATGTCCTGACGTCACCATTCGGCGCGAGAGGGCGCCGCTGCAATTGGCTAAAAGGTGAAGTGGGCTAGACTCGCGCTTGCCGCGGGCATTCTTAAATCGGACGTAGTACGCGTAACATGGAGCGCTTCACGACTGCTGAGATGGCTGACATGCATATGGTGTATGGGTAGGCCTGTTCAAAAATCAACTTTTTCTTATTTTCATAGGTTTCTGTACATTTTCCCATGCTTTTTGACCTGAAAAAGCCGAAAATCACAACTATTTTGACCTAGGATGTTGGGAAGCATTGCCGCATGGAGCTTTAAATTTTCTGCCTTGAAATCGGCCAAAGCGCCAATTCCGGGGTCCCTTGAATTATGTTTTGCACTTTAACTTTTGATCTAAACAAGATAGAGCAACAAATTAGGTATCAAATGAAAGAGCATAAAATTAATAAATAATAATAATAATAATAATAATAATAATAAATAATAATAATTAATAATAATAATAATAATAATTATCTATCATTTTTCAGGAAACAACAGAAACTCAATCAGAATCTAGAAAACCATCTACAAGTTACAACTTCACAATGGCATTAAGCAAGGAGCTGAGGGAGCTCCGTGGGCGCACAGTTGATATCTCAGAACCTCCACGTACTGTCCACAGGCAGGTGTCAACTGGGCCATCTACCAGATCTCTCACTGAAACTTTCCTGGTTGGATACCTTCAGCTTTTATCAGTGGTTCCCAGCTTCCCACCAACAGACAGGCGTTCCAGTATTTCCTTAATCTTCAGAATTTACCGGAAAATGCAGGGAGGCCCATGGTTCAAGACCTTGCATATGAAACAGTTGAATCTATCATCCCATTCTGGCAGATGGCTAGGATCAAGACAATGACCAAGTACAACGCAATGAAGCTCTTCATGAAACTACATGAGAAACATCGTGCTCTGGTGAAAAGCAAAGGAAGAGCAAGTAACCCTGGAGGAAAAAGAGGAGCATTTGTGCTGGAATTAGACAGCCTGTTCGATATAGGAGCTCCAGATGCAATCCAGGAAATACAGAACAACAGACTGTTATAGAGAGAAGAAAGATGAGGATATCAG
Source organism: Bathynomus jamesi (assembly GCA_023014485.1). Classification (NCBI taxonomy): domain Eukaryota; kingdom Metazoa; phylum Arthropoda; class Malacostraca; order Isopoda; family Cirolanidae; genus Bathynomus; species Bathynomus jamesi. Next base: position 691,408 of record JAJOZX010001684.1, on the reverse strand, counting down.
GTTCTACGAAGACCAAAAGACTGAGAGGAAAGGTCATATGTCTGGTCATGACAAGATTTTTGAGACAAGATCCCTGCAGCAAGCAGCGAGGAATGAAAGACTGCAGCATAGACAAGAACAAGGTAAAACTAATTACTTTGAACGTCACAAAAAGTTTTAAGTTTTACTCCATTGCGATATTTAGCATGTACTTACAATTACTGTCTTAACATGTACTATTTTACAGCTGCAGCAGAACAAGAGGCAGTTGTTCATGTGGATGACATTACCTGGGGTGACTCAACTGACAACGACGCTAACACAGAGGACATGGATTACCATCAGCCTCGTCCTGGATGTTCTCACCATCAAGACACTGTGACTAGTGTGACTTTGACGTTTCCAAGGAAGGTCATGGAATGTGATGTCATCTGCAATACAGCTGATCGTCTTGGTTTATCAGACAATCAAGTTACTGCCATGGTTTCTGCCACCTTGAAAGCTGGAGGGGCTGATCTGGATAACTTCGTCATCTCAACCTCAACAACACGTCGCAACAGAATGCTGTCCAGGTATAATATCAGCCAGAGTCACATGTCCAAGTTTTGTGAAAACCCCCCACAGTACGCTGCCTTACACTGGGATGGAAAGTTGCTCAAAGATGTCTTGGGCAGTGAACCTGGAAGTACCTCAGAGACTTTAGCTGTGCTAGTGTCTGGTCCACCTTCATACACTGAAGGAAAGTTATTGGGAGTACCTGTCATCGACAATTCTTCTGGCACAGCTCAGGCTGAGGCTTCAATGGATTTACTGGAGACATGGGAACTTACGGATAATGTTACTGCCCTTGTTTTTGACACTACATCCAGTAACAGTGGAGTTCACAGAGGAGCTGCCAAACTGCTAGAGAAAATGCTGAACAAAAGGTGTTTTATCTGGCCTGTCGACATCACATCCTGGAAATCCTAGTAGGAGCAGTTTGGGAGAAGCTGTTTGGGAAGGTGAAGGGGCCAGATAATCCCTGGTTTGAGCATCTGAAGGATGTTTGGACGGACTTGTCCAAGGAAAACCCAAAGATGCTGGCTATCAACAGCAAATGGCTGAAGGAAAAGAAGAAGAACAGTGAAGAAATACTCCAAGACATTCTAACAGCAGAAAGGCTTCCAAGAGCCGACTACAGGGAAATGGCTGAACTGACAGTCATTGTTCTTGGAGGAACGCCTCCTCGAGGTATTCACTGGAGTCGACCAGGCCAGATGGATGGCCAGAAACCTGTACTCCATGAAAATGCTGATGTTTGCAGATCAACTTGAGTACGACGAAGACACTGTATCAAAGCTGGAAAGACTCAACACCTTCCTTGCGCTGTTCTACACTCCTGTATGGATGATGTCAATGTCTGCTGCAGATGCTCCCGTGAATGATCTAAGTCTAATCCAGGACATGTTGAAGTACAAGAAAACTGACCCAGAGCTTGCTGATGCAGTACTTAATAAGATGGAAAACCACAAATGGTACCTGACGCAGGAAGTCGTGCCATTTGCCCTGTTCAGCAGTAGATTGAGTGACACATTGAAGCACGACATTGCTGCCCAGTTACATGCCACTGAGAAGCCAGACAGCTTCAGAACAGGAAAGCCTCTATTCCAGAGAGTCACAGCTAAGACCACCCTGGTTGATCTCATTGGCCCAGAATCACATTTCCTGCTGGACACACTGAACATTGATCCGAGTGGCTTCTGGAACCTGTCACGTCTTGGCCACAGAATGAGGACTACAGAAAAGCGTTGGACTATGTTAAGAATCTGAAAGCGGTGAATGACATTGCTGAACGTGGTGTCAAGATGATGAGCGACTTTGCAAATGTCATAACAACAGATGCCAAGCAAAGGGACTATCTCCTTCAAGCTGTGGAGTTCAACAGACGCCGCTTTGACAGCTTCAAGAAACAAACTCTCAACAACTGACTGTGTAAATGTCATTATGAAATTAATCATCATGTAATGCTTTCACTTCTTGATCGATTAGACTTGTGACAAAATGTTAATCTCAAATTTGTGTCATGAATAAGGCGCCTTGTCTGCCTTGAGTGTGAGAAAACGAATTTTGTGATATTTCTGAAATCTTTGTATGTACCAATGTGCCATTTCTTGTTCCAAGACTATCATAATTGTATAAGTTAGAAAGAGGATTAAAAACACTTTAATTTGGTGCCTATTTTGTTGCTCTATCTTGTTTAGATAAAAGTTATAGTGCAAAACATGATTCAAGGGACCCCGGAACTGGTGCTTTTGGCCGATTTCAAGGCAGAAAATTAAAGCTCCATGCGGCAATGCTTCCCAACAACCTAGGTCAAAATGGTTGTGATTTTCGGCCTTTTCAGGTCAAAAAGCATGGGAAAAAGTACAGAAACCTATGAAAATAAGAAAAGTTGATTTTTGAACAGGGTATGGGGCTGCCAATGGAAACGGAAGAGCTGCTGTGAGGTTGTACCGACAGCGCTTCCCAAACAGACGTGTGCCAAACCACCAAACGTTTGCGCATTTGCATCGGCGACTGCGAGAAACTGGAACATTCCATGCAAACATGCATGACACTGGTCGGGAGAGAAACGTGCGCACTCCTGACATGGAAGAAGAAATCCTACGGCGATTTGAGGACAATCCAAGCGCAAGCACGCGAGGTGTTGCACGTATCCTCGGTGTGAACCACGACCTGGTCTGGAGAGTGTTGCACGAGCAGCAGTTACATCCGTTTCATCGTCAGAGAGTCCAGGCATTACAACCTCGGGATTACCCTCTTCGTGTGGAATTCGCACGCTATTTCTGCAGCAGACAGCGGTGCAGCCTAATTTTCCGGCTTATGTGCTGTTCTCAGATGAGGCCTGTTTCACACGTGAGGGTGTGTTTAACATGCACAATTCTCACGTGTGGGCGCACGCAAATCCACATGCTACACGGGTGCATGCTCATCAAGAACGGTTCGCCGTCAATGTTTGGGCGGGTATCGTCCATGGCAAGTTGATTGGGCCGTACCTGCTGCCTGCCCGACTCGACGGGCGGGTTTATCGGATATTTCTTGAAGAAACGTTGCCGGAACTGCTGGAAGATGTTCCCGTGGCTATTCGTAGACGAATGTGGTTTCAACACGACGGGGCCCCAGCACACTCCAGCAACGATGTGCGGGATTATCTGAACGCCACTTTTGGGGACCGATGGATAGGCCGGGGTGGGCCCGTAGCCTGGCCACCGAGATCGCCCGATTTAACATGCCTCGATTTCTTCCTGTGGGGACACATGAAGAACCTCGTGTACGAGACTCCCATTTACTCAGAAGAAGACCTCGTAGCAAGAATCGCTGTCGCCGCTGGAACTGTTCCCGAAATGCCGGGAATCTTTCGACGTGTACGTCGGTCAATGCTTCGACGCTGTCGGGCATGCATTGATGCTACCGGTCGCAACTTTCAGCACCTTCTTTAAATAAACATGTTACGCGTACTACGTCCGATTTAAGAATGCCCGCGGCAAGCGCGAGTCTAGCCCACTTCACCTTTTAGCCAATTGCAGCGGCGCCCTCTCGCGCCGAATGGTGACGTCAGCGGACATACACTTATAGACGAAAAGGGTTTGTCTTGATGTTGCCTATCCCCCATTACAATTTGTACAGAAAGTTTTCAAACACCCTGTATATATATATATATATATATATATATATATATATATATATATATATATATATATATATATACTAGCTTTGCAGACATTAAACGGTTCATAGATGAATTAATGAAATAAAGATTTTAAATTATGAACTATAGATGAGGTGAAAACCTAATGATGATGCAGTCTGAGATTAATTTATACGACATATTTAAAGCTTTGAGGTGTGCCACAATCAGGACAACTAATATTGGCTTTCATCGTTCTGTATGTTTTCCCCTAAACTGCATATTTCTCTGCAATACATGAACTATATACATCTCTTGAATAAAAGGTGATGTTAGGATACCTCAGCAAATTATATATATATATATATATATATATATATCGGGTGGTCCGAAAAAAATGACGCATTTTTTAAAAATTAATATCTCAGTAACCCCCTTCCTTATCATGACAATTTTTATATGCAAGATACTTTCAAACTTCTTTTTTTGAATGCAAGAAACGGAATTCTGATATCTTTTATAGTTTTCTCGCAATTAACAAAAGTAACAACATGGGTCAAAAAAACAAAAATTGCAATATAATATCCGTTTTTTATACGATATCATTTTTATACGATATCATGCGATATTTTTGCAAGTTATTACAAAACTCTACAGGAATGAACAAGTCAAATTGTGGATATTTTTATTTTTTAACAATTCGTCAGTACCCTTAATGATGTTGTCAGAGGAAGATCGTATTCTCATTAAAAATTGTTACTGTGAAAAAGGATGGAAGACTGGAAGGTTATTGCAAGAGTTTCCCGGCAAAAAGTGGAAAAGGCGTGCAGTGGAAAGACTCTTAAAGAAGATTCGCGAATCGGGAAGTACTGCCAGAAAACCAGGAAGCGGTAGACCTAAAACAGCTTCGGTTCCAGAAAATGTGGATTACATCAACGATAAAATCTGCTCTCAAGAAGATAAACCAGGAAGTCATTTGTCACAAAGAACAATTGCTAAACATTTGAATATTGGAAAGACTTCTGTACACCGAATAATTAAAGCACAAAAACTAAAAGCCTTCAAAAGAATAGTATCTTCTAGAAAAAGTGATACTGTTAAGGATAAAAGAAAAACAAGGTGCAGAAAGTTACTTGATAATTTCTCTGTCGTTGATATTAAAAAGATAGTCTTCACGGATGAAAAAGATTTCACTCTAGAAGTTCCGCGAAACCGTCAAAATGATGTTGTCTACGGGCGTGGTAAAAAGTGTGACATTTCAATAAACAGATTGTATCATGAAACGTCAAGATTCTCCAAAAAGGTTATGATATCTGCAGGGGTCTCTTGGAATGGCAAGACAGATGTTCATTTTATTGAAACTGAAAAGACAAAGGTGAATTCTGCAAATTACATTGAACTTTTAAGAACAAAATTGTTGCCGGATTGTCGTCGCCTGTATCAAGAAAATGATTTCATATTTCAACAAGATGGAGCACCGTCGCATACAAGCTACGCCACACAGTCGTTTCTGATTAGCAATACACCAAAATTAATAACGAAAAATGAGTGGCCACCACAAGCCCAGATTGTAATCCTATGGACTACTCAATTTGGGAGTTACTAAAAGAGAAGGTTTACCGAGGTCGACGAGAAAAATTCACCGAATCAGAATTAAAAAGTAAAATACTTGAATCTTGGCAAGAAATTGGCATTAATGAAGTAAGAAGTATTATTTTTGTGTGGAAGAAAAGACTTAGATTAGTGTGTCAACAGAGTGGTGGTCCAATCGATCATTTACTGTAAATTAATTAGTTAAATTTCTGATTAAATTTTTCCTTTCTCATGATATTCGTTTTTTTGACCCATGTTGTTACTTTTGTTAATTGCGAGAAAACTATAAAAGATATCAGAATTCCGTTTCTTGCATTCAAAAAAAGAAGTTTGAAAGTATCTTGCATATAAAAATTGTCATGATAAGGAAGGGGGTTACTGAGATATTAATTTTTAAAAAATGCGTCATTTTTTTCGGACCACCCGTTATATATATACGAATATAAGCGGAAGCCTAATGCACCAGAAATACATATTCTGCACGAACGCTTCCAGAGGCTTTAAGCTAAAACTAACGGGGACCGCGAAACCGGACGCGCCGAACGCTGTGTAAAAAGGGTCATGAATTTTTTTTCCCCACTCAAATCAATCTCAGGTTAGGTTAACCTATTTCCGGCCTTGGAAACGTTTGTTTGTTTTTCTTTTTGTTTTCCTTTTTTGTTTTAAATCTCTCTCATGAAAGACCGTGAAGTCTCATAAAGGAACCCCAGAAGGAAATTCTGAAATTGATCCATTCTGCTGGGTTTTTCCTTTTTTGTTTTTGTTTTAAACCTACAAATATCTCATGAAAGACCCGTGAAGCCTCAAACGAAGGTGAGGAACGCGAGGAGAAAATTCTCAAATTGATCCAATTCTGTCTCCCTTTTTGCCATCATACTACAAGCATTAACAGTAATATGAGAGAATCAATCAACTGTATTGATGTTCATAGCTACACATTAATAATAATATGTGAGAACGTGAAATATTGCAATTAATTACAGCTTATTGCTTTTATATATTTCTGATAATTGTATTATTTCAGAATTATTGTTAATTTTTCAAATTAAGCCGTTACCTTTCATTTGTCATTTCTGATAAGAATCGTAGAATTTGCGATTAATACTCTCACAATTACCAATTACCTTTATACTCGAGGAGAAAATGTTGAATTTTTAATTCCGTTTTCTATTTTACAAGAAGCTTAACCTTACGAACGAAGCGATCATGAGGGAGACGAGATGTCAGTTAAAGATATCATCGAAACTTTTTTTTTTGCAAAGGATTTTAGTTAAATGTTTAAGTCATATACGTGTCATTGGACTATTTATCGTCTACATTTTATTACAAAATGATGATCTTCAATCAGTTTCAAGTTCTGTATGACATTTTTCGTATGCTTGACAGTGTTCTGAACCCACAGAACTTATGATAGTTTAGATTTTGGCTGTGTTGGAGGGTATGGGAAAAAACTAATATTCCCTTTCATTCATTTGTGTATTGGTTTCTACATTAATTTCATTTGGGTATTTATTTAATTATTTATCTATTTATTTTATTGTTTATTCATTTGTTTATAGTCTTAATACACTTTTTTGTGACGTTTGATTTATTTTCGATTTTCACGCCCTCGTGGGTATAGTTCTGGAATGTCTGGCTACGCCCATGTTAACTGTATGCATGAGCATGGTGAGAGTGAAGCAATGGGATTTAGTAGTCAGACTGAGAAGGGTGCAGACACTACAATCCCAAAGAATTTGCTTTATAGCATCAACGATGGACCGCGGACAATTGAAAAAAAGGACGTTACCTTCAATTATGCGGGTTGCATTCAGTTATGAATCAGCATTTGAGTGCCAAGAATGAAGACAAAGATGTGTAGGGAAATCATCTAATAGACTTGTTCCAGTACGCCACGGGGTGAAGAAATCAACAATAGTAATGGTGTGGTTAGTAACATCTTATTTGGGCTCTGGAAACACGCACATCCGTGATGGCAAAAGGAACAGTGCCAATTATTTAGGCATTCTGAGGACCAACATGGTGCCACAAATACGCGGGTCGCTTCCAAATAATGATGGAATCTTCATGCGCGATGGAACACTTTGTCACAAAGTAAAAGCTGTGAAGAAATTATTTTCTGACAATAACTTACCAGTTTCAGAATGGCCAGGTAAGAGCCCAGACCTCAACCTCACCACCATAGAAAATCTGCGAGAAATTGCTAAAAGAAAGTTTTCACAAATCACAATTACAACTAAAGACAAATTAATGAACCAAAGGACGGACATTTAGCAAAATTCTGACAAAACTGTTGTTGGGATTGCAAAATTGGGAATTTATTAATAATATAAAATATAGTAAAATTTTTAACATAAATGAAAAACATAAGTTAATTAGCACATAAATTCAAAATATAAATCCCAAAAAAAGTCTACGTTACTGCCTGCACGAAAACATCCGAACAGGTCTCAACGTGTGACGTTGTGTTGTTCAACCAATGGAGTGCGAGAGAATACGTCACGTGATGCCACACCTTCATTTCAACAAAAAATGTATTCGTAAATAATCTGTTTCGAATAATACTTGAAATACTGTATATAATTAAATAATTTAATATTGTCAAACACATAACAGAAGTTAATTAAGTAATATAAAACTAAGAATTTGTGAAACTCATAATATAATATACGTACTTAAAATTATTTGCAAGTTCCAAGATCAAACGAAAAAAGACGCGAGATTGTGTTATTTTCCTTTATTAATTGTCTTATTTTCCTTGTATAACGAAGTGTAATTTAATTTATTCTATGAACGAACATAAGATTAAAATATTGAAACTTTGTAGTTTCATAAAAAAACAGTTGAAGGCAGGGGCGTACCTAAAGTATTTGGCACCCGGGGCGGATCCCCCCATAAATAATTTTAAAATTTAAACACACAGAAAAATATATTATGTTTGCAAGTAGATTTTGTAGATTTTTAAACAGTACAGTACTGTCATAAGCAAATTGGAAATAAGAAAAATGCAGGACATTAAAAATTCAGTGAACAGGTAATGCATTTTATTTTATACAAAAAACAGGAAATCCAGTCTCAACGCTCAGCCTATTCTTCAAAGGTAAATAGAGAGGATTCACAGTCTCTGCTTTCGAGCCTCAATTTCTACAAATTGATCAATGACCTCATCAAAATTCACCTTCTTTGCATATTCATATTCAATTGAAAGTAAAGTCAGATTTGTCAATCTTGTCTGACTCATGGTCGAGCGAAAGAAATTTTTTATCAATTTCAATTTGGAAAAACTTCTTTCACATGAAACAATAGAGACACAGACAGTCAAAAAGAATCTCAAACAGTGACGAGCTTGGCAAAGATTCACAAAAATCCCATTTCACAAACTCCAGAAACTGCAATGCTGTCCATTTCTTTGCCTCTTCAATGCTGATTTTGGCAGCTTCCAAATGCCTCCGAAGTCGTCCAGTTTCCACGCTGATATCTTCATCAGAGAATTCATCGAAAATCTGAATCAAATTTGGAATATACTTCCGAAGTTCTTCTTCAAGAAACAGTTTTAGAGTTTGAAGCTTCACAATGCACTTTTCAAGGCTGATTCCAACTGTTTGCAAATACTTTTGTGTGAGATTAATTTCTTCCAGGACTTAACACCAGAAAGAAAGGTAACTCAAAAAAGAGAAATCACATACAGCAGACAGCAAAATCTGAGCTGATCCTCTTGTGTCCACATTTTCTTTGGGATCGCACAGTACTTCAAGGGTTGAGGTCAGCTTTTCAAAATTTGCCTTCACTGGTTTCCCAGCGTCATAATGAGCACTCCATCTTGTCTGGGAAAGTCTTTTGACTGTCATGCCTACATTCTCCATCAGCACTTCCCATCGATGAGTTGAGACTAAAAAGAAGAACCACTGACAAAGTGAAAATTAACAGTATATCCAGTAAATAAAGAAGTAAAAAAAATTACTACAACAGAAAAGCTTCAAACAAGTGGTTCTCAAACTTTTTCCAACCAGATACCCATTGAGTTATCAGATTATCAACCCAGACAAGCAGAGACAATTAATTATCAATGCCAATGCATTGACACTAATTCAATATAGTATGGTATAACGCTAGCTATTATAACTGACATCATTATTTAATAGGCAGTAAGCATTAACAACATTAAATATACAATGATACTACACTGGACATTGTAAAATTGTTGAACTTGACTAAGCCAATAAGCATTAGTACTAATTCAATATAGAATAGTACTGTAGTTGTTGATGTAAATCTGAAACGGTGTTTACTATATTAAGCATGTAAGCATTAACACATCTCCATGCAGCCACATCATCACCCTCTCTTTCTTAACATTATTATGTAGTTACATTAAAAAAATCATGCAGTCATATCACCACCACCATCGTAAGATCACCACATAGTCATCATAAAAAACTCACTCAGGCATACACATCATCGTTACTTCAGTAGTCATGGTTGTAGGAAAAAATTCAAGTCTAAAGTTTAGTGCAAAGTGTGACTTTCCTGTATCTTTTTACTGATAACCAGTATTCACTGGGACCACCATTCATAAACATGAGTTTCTATAACATCACGACGATGCATTTATTATAACATCATAACGATGCATTTACCGGGTATTATAACATCACGACGATGCATTTATAAACACTTAAACATCACTATGATACCACATTGTCAAAAATTACTGGACACTGGTATAAGTACCATGATATTGTTATAAACACCAGCACTTTATGCTTTATCATAATTATTTAATGAAACATACCTCATGTACGTGGAGTCACAGTGTCAAGTGAACAAGACGGAATGTCAGTTGCAGTCAGCTGGCTATGCTCAACAAACTGATGACTAAAATGTCAACAAACGTTCGCCTTTCGATGTAATTTTTATCAAATATTTAATTTTTCGTTTGTAAATTTTGTATTGCCAATAAAAATAAAAATTTATTTTATAGTGGAAATTAACATTAAGCTGTTGTAATAGTTGGAACATTTTAAGAAAAATTTTCTTACTTTGGCGAATTTTTCATTTGGTTTGAGAACTTGTACTGGTATTTCAACTCTCCCGATGGCACCCCCCTCCTGGCTGTCACCCGGGGAGGACCGCCCCCCTCGCACCCCCCTTAGTACGCCACTGGTTGAAGGTATATTTTAAATTGTTCCGGTAACCAGTGTCACTTAGTTGAGGTTGGAGTGAATACAATTGGTTTGGAAAACATCGTGTCCGCGCTACCAGACGTGCATTAATATCGTTAACACCACTCACCCACAAATGGTTCACTGGAAGGGTGACCGACTACCAGAGGTCACCGGGAGAAACTCCGCACTCAACATTGGTGGCAGCAGTGGGATTCGAACGAGAACTACGATAAAGTCTCAGTTGGACCAAAACTGCAACCAAGTAAAATAATGTATCGTTCCTTAATTTTAAAATATAGGCTTCAGTAAAATAATGTTCCATTCGGTAAAAATTGTTATAAATTTGCTTTTTTTTATCGAACGGATTTTCGACGTAGACCCAATTGTTAATATTGTTGGATCCATTTTTATCAAATCAAGCATGTATCTACTCAACCAATCAACTCTGGAACAACCTTCCTCAATCCATCTTTCCCCCTATGACCTCCAATCTTTCGAACGCAGTGTCCTGGCATCTCAGGAGGAGGGAGGGAGGGCAGTTCGCGGATGTTCGCCCTTGGCCCCTCTTTCCTGCATAAAAAAGGAAGATGCCATAATCGTTCTCCAAAGATGTTCGAATTAAGGCGATTTCAAAAGGGTACCAATGAAGCTTATCTCGCGGAACGTTAGGGGCACTCAACTTTGACATCCACACACAGTTCAGCGGAAACATGACATATTAACTGTTGGGGACTTCACTCAACACATTCACGGACACGTTCGACGTCTTCCATGGCTAAACATTGCGTTCTCGTTCGCGGTTAATCATGAACAGCAGTGATATTTTCAAAGGTACGACGTTGATCTTCTCCATATTATATTTACTAGTACAATACCCGTCGCTTCGCTGACGGTTAGCTAAAGACCCGCCCTACGTGCGGGTAGTAAAACATATCCAAGTAGAGGGCCGGAATATTTTTTGTAGTTCGAAGGCTGTTATTAGCTAGGTTAATTGAATGGTTAGGTTAGGTTAGGTTGATTAGGTTGGTTAGGTTAGGTTGGTTAGGTTAGGTTGAGTCGTGATATTTTCGTTAAAGCTTAACCTAACCTAACTTAACCTAACCAATCGTCAAGGGCGTACAGTTGACCTAACCGGGCATTCAACACCCAGGTGCACAACGGTTAGGTTAGGTTAGGTTAATTGAATGGTTAATTGAATGGTTAGGTTAGGTTAGGTTAGGTTAGGTTGGTTAGGTTAGGTTGAGTCGTGATATTTTCGTTAAAGCTTAACCTAACCTAACTTAACCTAACCAATCGTCAAGGGCGCACAGTTGACCTAACCGGGCATTCAACACCCAGGTGCACAACGGTTAGGTTAGGTTAATTGAATGGTTAATTGAATGGTTGTTAGGTTAGGTTAGGTTGGTTAGGTTGAGTCGTGATATTTTCGTTAAAGCTTAACCTAACTTAACCTAACCAATCGTCAAGGGCGTACAGTTGACCTAACCGGGCATTCAACACCCAGGTGCACAACGGTTAGGTTAGGTTAGGTTAGGTTAGTTGGTTAGGTTGAGTCGTGATATTTTCGTTAAAGCTTAACCTAACCTAACTTAACCTAACCAATCGTCAAGGGCGTACAGTTGACCTAACCGGGCATTCAACACCCAGGTGCACAACGGTTAGGTTAGGTTAGTTGGTTAGGTTGAGTCGTGATATTTTCGTTAAAGCTTAACCTAACCTAACTTAACCTAACGAATCGTCAAGGGCGTACAGTTGACCTAACCGGGCATTCAACACCCAGGTGCACAACCTCGGGACCTAATCAATATGTGTGTGAAGTTTTATGTTTGTAATTGCTTTCACTTTGGAGCTGTGGCTGGCACACACACACACACACACACACACACACACACACACACACACACGCTGAAACACAAACGCACGCACGCGCACACGCTGAAACACACAAACGTACGCACGCACACACGCTGAAAGTGACGGACGGACGGCTCTCTTATTATAGTATAGATTCCAAATTACCTCTGATCTGTTACTTCAAATTAATATATACAGTGGCACTCATAGGTACTCTTAGAAAGAAATATTTTAGTTATATTTGTCCTTATCTTTTGTACCATGGATAAGATAATTGTGAAAAGTTCACCGTTCGTTTGAAAAATTTTATATATAATGTAAAACATCAAAGAAAACTTTTGCATTTCAACTTTACTTTTTTATTTTCCACAAATTCTTTGATGTTTTACATTATAATTAATGTTGGAATTAAACTAATTTTCTTATATTTGTTAAAATTTTCCAAACGAATAGTAAACTTTTCATAACTATCGGATGCATGGTACAAAGGATAAGAACGAATATAACTGAATTAGTTCTCTGTACATATATTTATGGGCACCACTGTAACTAGCCATAAGAGGCACTGTGTCCTCTCCTCTACAATCGTCAAGCTTTATAAACACACTTCCTTTCCGGCAGCCATAATTATTATTAAGATATCCTTTTTATACTCAAACGCCTCTCCCACCGCAGTGAGGTCGCGTCAGGAACAGGCAGGAAGCGCTCAATCGCTTACATTCACTTCATCAGCTGTCATGACAATAATGTACCTGCCTCAAGGCAACAATTCCACAGCCCAGCCCAGCCCGCAGACTACACGGTTTACCCAGACCGCTTCATACACCTGAGGCGGCGCATTGCCAGCCCGTCGAACCCCACACACCACATGGCTCCATTTTCTCCATCCAATGCACGTCTTTCACCCTCCGAGACGTCCAAGCCCCGCTGACCCAAAGCTTCCTTCACCCCATCCCTCCATCTCCTCCTCGGTCTACCCCTCCCCCTTTCCCCCTCCGACACATAAATCCTCTTTACCATCCTCTCCATATGCCCAAATCATTTTAACACCCCTCATCTGCTCTCTCCACATGACTACTTCGACTCTCACACTTCTCACGGATAACAGTGTTTCTCACATGATCAATCCGCCTCACCCTACACATCGTCCTCAGGCATTTCATTTCCAGTACATCCACCCTTTTCCTTTCCTTCGCATTCGCCACCCAAGCCTCACATCTATACAACACTGTTGGCACTACTATACCTTCATGCATACCCATCTTCGCACCCATAGAGACTGATCTCTCCTTCCAAACACTTCTTAGGACACCCAGTAGCTTTGCCCCTTCTTCCACCCTGTGACTGACCTCCGCCTACATAGTCCCATTCCTCGACACATCCACCCTGAAGTACCTGAAACATGTCACTTTTTCCATTTCCTTACCATACAAACTTACATTCAGTCGCTCACGAACCTCCCTTTTACAGCACCACATAGCCTTACTTTTATTCACATTTACTCTTGCTTCCTTCTTTCACACACCCTCCCGAACCAGTCTCTCTAGCTTTTCTCTCACGTCCGCCACCAGAGCCATATCATCCGCAGACACAACTGATTCACTTCCCAAGAACCTTCCCTCGCAACATGCTTCATCCCCCTTCCCTTCCCATGACCCTTGCATTCACCTCTTTCACCACCCCGTCTATAAACACATTAAACAACCATGGAGGCATTACACAACCCTGCCGTAGACCCACTTCCATCGGAAACCACTCACCCTCCTCTCTTCCCACACATGTTCTACTCTCTCGGTAAAAACTTTTCACCGCATTCAACAACGACCCATGCACCCCATACAGCTGCAGTACTTGCCACAACGCATTTCTGTCAACCCTATAATACGTTTTTTCAAGATCCGTGAACGCCACATACAAATCCCTTTCTTTCTCCAAGTATTTCTTCAACCCAAACACCTGGTTCACACACCCTCTACCTCTTCTAAAAAACCCTTGCTCCTTCCCAATCTGTTACTCCGTGTATGCCACCACCCTTTCAATCACCACTCTCCCATACACCTTCCTTGGCACACGCAACAGACTAATTCCTCTATAATTCGAGCATACATTTTGTCCCCCCTGCCTTTATATAGGGAGACGATACATGCACTCCGACAGTCCTGAGGCAGCTCGCCTCTGTCAATACACAAAACAGACGCACCAACCAATTAACACTACATTCACCCTTTTTTCAGGGGCTCTACAACGACCCCATCCACTCCTACCGCTTTTCCACCTTTCATCCTGCCTCGAGCCTCCACCACCATCTCCTTACGGACCAACCCATTCGCCACAACTCTCATACTCTGAACCCCCCTCTCTGCCCAAACATACCACATCTGCTTCCGTATCTTCCAACACGTTCAAGTCCCTCAAAATACTCATTCCACTTTGTCTTCACATCTTCTCTCTCTGTTATCGCTTCTCCATCGACTCTCTTCACAGTCATGCTCAATTTAGGGTGGCCCACTTTTCAATTTTTTTTTAAAAGTATAGGTTATCGTAGTTTTCCCCATTATTTGGCACTGTACTAGCACATTGGTACCATTTCTACAAAAATTGATCAATATTTAGGGGTCTCGCATCGACCTTGAAATTACAAGTTTTTTTTAAAAATGCGTACTTTTTAACGTTTTACTGAATCAAGATAAATCATTAAGTAGGGATGTTTTCTGAATCCTCTTGATGAGAGAAGTCGTTTGGTATGCCTTCCAATGTCATACGACTAACGGTTTAAAAGTTGTGCCTGTATACAGGTAATACCAATGTGCTAGTATAGTGCCAAATAATGTGAAAAACCACGATCACCTATACTTTTCAAAAAATCAGCAAATAGCAGACAAATAAGGAAGAAAGAAACAATAACTTAAACAATCACTTTTGCATTGTATTGACCACTATCACACGTCACTGGCTGCAACGTTGTCCCTCTGTGCTATGTCATCGTGGCGAGTGATGACTTCTTGAAGTCGCTGAGCTCTTTCCGGTTCTTTTCCACCACTTGCAGAAGATCCTGCAGCTGTGCCTCGTCCTTTGTGACC
Source organism: Bathynomus jamesi (assembly GCA_023014485.1). Classification (NCBI taxonomy): domain Eukaryota; kingdom Metazoa; phylum Arthropoda; class Malacostraca; order Isopoda; family Cirolanidae; genus Bathynomus; species Bathynomus jamesi. Next base: position 676,070 of record JAJOZX010001684.1, on the reverse strand, counting down.
GTGTTCGCATAGTCCTGTATCAGTTGGACTCCTCTTTCAGCGACGTCATTGGTGACCTGGAGATTAGAGATCACATCCTTCAGACGACAAAAGTCCTCGTTCTCGTCCCACTTATCAGTTGGCAGGGTGAGCCACGAAGACCCATACATCTTCAGACCTGCAAATAAGAACCAGGACGACTCGTCGATCAGGTCAGGGAGTAGCGTCATCTCGTCGACTGAGACGTTCTCGTATGTGAAGTCTTTGGGTACAGGGAGGTGGGACAGCTTCTCTGCCATCTGTTGCTTTACAGTGCCATCCACCTTGTTGCTGCATAGAGCGAAGATGACGGTCTGAGGCCTCAGATACCAGAAGTGCCGCCTCATCACTGCCAGTGACGCTTCTGCCACCTCGCGGTCCACTGCCCTATACCTCAGAAAACACATGCCATATATTTCAATTCCATGGTTGTAAAGTAATCTATTTTTGTTTACATTCAGTTCTCTTTTTAATTGACATTATGCTTCATGAATCTCATTACTAAATTGATAGCTATGAAAACTTAATCAACTGACCTTGACCATTTTGCCATCCCAGTGGACAACAGTGTGCCTCGGTGGCGTGAAGGAGTCCTTCACAGCCGTCGCCACTTCACGGCGATGTGACACTCTTCCCCGGCGAGCCGTTTCTTTCGAGATGCTGAACTGATTGAGGTCTGCTGGTGGATCCGCCGAACGTGTGATAGCAGCCACAATGCTTACTACCTATGTAGAGAATGGAAAGTGGAAAGGAAACTGTCAAGAATACATGTGGGTTACGGGACACTTTAAAACTGACGCTATCGATGAATACTATACACAATACGCACCTGATTATTGGACATGCGGAAACGATCAGCCACTTCCATGACAGCAGGTGCATTAAGGATGCGGCGAGGAAGATTGACACACACACTTGGCTCTTTCGGCAGGGGGAAAGCTAGTTCTGTCTCCGACTCTCCTGACATGCCAGTATCATCATTCTCCATGGCCTCATCTCCGGTTTCGTATGCACACTTTGAGGTTTGCGGCTCCTGGCGAGGACGTTTCCTTCCTTCCTGTAGCTTTCTTTTTACAGCGAAAACATTATCGTTCCCGCTCATCGTTGCCACCCGAGGACCACGTTGATCGAGGTAGAAGTCAATGTCTTCTTTCTTGTCCTTGTCGGACAGCAGTCGATTCTTCTTTATATCTTCGACAGCGTCAGATGCTCCGATATCCCACAGCTTGTCCACACTGTCCGAAAACTTCTGCCGTTTTCCTCCGGCGTCAGTTTCTCGTTTTCTGCTCTTTTGGAGTAAGTGCCACTCTTTCCACAATGCCTCTAGCTTCCGTTCGCAGTTGAGTTTTGTGATTGTTTTAATGCGGGCCATGTTCCAAAACTTTAAGACGTTGTTTACGGTTTCTTTGAATGCTTCTTTCCTGTTAGCAGTGTACTGGATAACACTGAAGAAGTATTGCAAAACCTGCCCTGTTGTTGGCAATTTGCTACCACTGATGGAGGACGACGGTTGGCCAACTAAAAAAATTTCCGAGGCCGATCTTAGAGAAGGTAGCGATGTTATTTTCGCCTTTCCTTTTGATGACTCTCTATTTGTAGCTTCAAGAGTTCTTCCAGTTATGGTTGCCATCGATTTGTCCATGACAAAGGATGAGGAACTCAGACAGAATTTCAAAATGTTATGATCTGCAAAAAAAGAAATAGGTTAGGTACCTGGCACAGGCATAGTGCATTTTCTAATTACCTATATACATTATACATTCCGCCCGGGTATGGTGACTCATTTTTTTGAAAAGTATAGGTGATCGGGTTTTTCCCATTATTTGGCACTATACTAGCACATTGGTATTACCTGTATACAGGCACAACCTTTAAACCGTTAGTCGTATGACATTGGCAGGCACACCAAACGACTTCTCTCATTAAGAGGATTCAGAAAACATCCCTACTTAATGATTTATCTTGATTCAGTAAAAAGTTAAAAAGTACGCATTTTTTAAAAAAAACTAGTAATTTCAAGGTCGATGCGAGACCCCTAAATATTGATCAATTTTTGTAAAAATGGTACCAATGTGCTAGTATAGTGCCAAATAATGGGAAAAACTACGATCACCTATACTGTACTTTTAAAAAAAAATTGAAAAGTGGGCCACCCTAAATTGCTCATCTGCCCTCTCACTTTCCTCACACTATTCACTTCTCTCCAAAACATCTTGTTCTCTCCGAAATTTTCTGACACTCTCCTACCCCATCTCTCATTTGCTCTTTCTTTCAGCTCTCGCACTTTTCTCTTTACTTCTTGCCTCTCCCTCTTATACTCTTCCCAATCAACTACACTTCAGCTCTGCTCTGTTTAAGATAAATAAATACATTAAAAACCGTAACATGAACACAATTAAGACAAACATCAAATTACTTATCACAAACTTCAAGGTCTTAATCCGACCAAATCCAATCTGGATGATCACTTTGTATTGTAATCTAAACATGAAGTAATTTTCAAAATAATTTCCCAAAGTTATACAAATTCCTTTCTCAATTACGACCAGAGAATAATCAAGATCCTCCCATAATTAGCTTTAATAAAACAAGTTACATTATTCCGTCTCAGAACTTCTGCCGTGGTGCAATTCCCAGTAATAAGATGTGAATTAGAACTTGAAGCATACTCCAACTTTCAATAACATATATATTATTATTATATATATTATAAAAGGAGGTGGTTGTTGATGGTCGGTACTACAGCTTTACTGCATTGGTTCTCTTTGCAGCGATGAGGGGGATTGTCTTGTCGGTTGAGTCGTCACTTAATTGTCGGATAATTTCTTAGTCGAGGGATGATTAAAATGATATGGTCAGAGTTTATAACGACTTTAATGTGACTCACTGAGTTCTGTGGTTGAGCTTTAATCTTAATGTGTCAACACTCGTATCCTATAACCATTATTATCTACCAGGCCACTCCCGAATCTAACAGATCAAGCAAATACTAGGCCATCCAAATGAGCCAGACCTAGGAGAAGCACCAAACTTCTGAATATGGGAGTCTCACATGGGTGCGCAGTCAGGATTTTATAAAAAGGGGGAGACCCAGCCAGCAATCGTTACCAACAGCACTGGTACACACACACACACACACACACACACACACACACACACACACACACACATGCGTGTCAGAATTGCCCATTTTCAGCTGTGCAAAATTCAAAATATTTCACTTACGTGAGCCAAATACACAAAGTAATATAAATTAATATCAATAATAGATTTGTTATTAACTATAAATTAATTTTATATTGGCTACTGCTATAAATTATATATGCCATTCTTATTGGGTACCAAATGGAAAGGGTCTGATGAAGGGGGGCTTCCGGACCACCTGGCCTAAACTTTGGCAACTGCAATAGTGCCTATATATATATATATATACACACAGGGGCGTAGCCAGAATTTGTTTCCGGGAGCTAATATATATATATTTATATATATATATATATATATATATATAGGGTACACACACACACACACACACACACACACACACACACACACACACACGGTGTCCAATAAGTCTGGAACCATAGGGCAAAATGATAAAACGGCAATAAAAACGCCGAAGAGACTTTTGGGGACTGTTTCTGAAATGAGCGAGGATGGTAGCAGCTGTGTCATCGTCGGTGGATGTCCTCGGAGGTCCACTGCGTGGTTTATCTCCAATGGATCCCGTTTCCCTGAGCTTTGCTACAAGTTTGCCGACACAGCTGTGTTATCAGCGCGCGGTCCGGATGCAATCTGTTAAATTCCTCAGCGACCTCCCTCTGACTCCGATTTCCTACGAGCAGAATTACCTGGATACGTTCTTCCTTACTCAAAGACATCATGGGCACTTGCATAAACGGAAAAACATGAATTACTTATTTTACCCTATGGTTCAAGACTTATGGGACACCGTGTGTGTACATTATATATATATATACACACACACACTGTATTAGGGTAATCCACAGAGGGGGGGAGATTTTTTCTCCGAAATTTTTCTGTGCTCATAGCCCAAACGTACCCACTAGATGAGAAACTAGCGGACGTGAATTTTCTTTTAAATTACGGTAATGAATATTTTGGGTATGCACACGGCTGCCATTTTTAATGCCCTGTAATGCTCGGCTCTGACGTGGCCTATATAGCAGGCATAACTCGGAACGTAAAAAAAAAATTGTGCAATTCGTCGTTTCTAATTCCAAATTACGTTCCTAATTAACTAATTAAGTTTACAGTTGGCAACTCTTATTTTTGAACATACTACGATTTGGCATCGTATTTCAAATACTAACGGTTTCGATCACACTCCCGGCAAGAATCGGACAGGGTGTATTAAGTGTTCACGCATCACTGGGAATCATTTATCTTAGCTTGTTTTTTAATGATTCAGGTGAATACTTAATTAATTAATATTTAATTAATAATTAATATTAATATTTAATTAAGGTGAATATATATTCTATAGTGTTATAAATTGCTATGACGCTTAAAGTTGTTATATTACTATTGCGTTATTACTTTTGGTTTATGTTGAATAATAATTTTTTTCTGGAAGAGATGTACATTAGTGCAAGTTTAACCCTAAAGAATAACGTTAAAACTGTGTATGCTTAAAATTGCTATATTTTCTATTGCGTTATAACTTGCTATGACGCTTAAAGTTGCTATATTACTGTTGCGTTATTGTTTTTGGTTTATGTTGAATAATAATTTTTGCTGAAAACTCATGTACATTAGTGCATGTTTAATGTTAAATTGTGACTTTAAAAGTCTACATGTTTGAAGTTGCTGTACCTATTTCTACATTATTTCCATAGTAATAAAAAAATGTCAATTTTTGGTTTCTCTTTCTAGGTTGTGATGATGCAACTGTATTGCATAAGAAAACCACTATCTACTTGGTTGACGGCACCATCGAAGCGATTCCTAAGTCCTGTCTGCCTACTCTTAGGCAAGTTCTCCAACGTTATTTTCATCTCCTGAAAACGAGTGAGCCAACTCCTACGAAAAACGAATGCATCAATATTGTAGTGAAGGCAACCATGGATATCTGGGGAATGGCCCGCATCCCTAACTCAAGAGGAGCAGATTATCAAACGAACCCTGAATGGAAGGAATCCTGTCCACTTGGGAGAAGTTGAAAAAGGTTTCCAACAGAAGCCACAAATAAAGAAGGAACAAGAGTTCTCAAACAATCTTGAAAAGCTCTTGAGCATTAAGCATCATGATGTGGAAAGACTGATCCGGATAGAGGAAGACCGTGTCTTCTTGAAAGACCAAGAGAGGGAACGCAAGTTTCACATGGAACAAGTCGACGAAGCCCTGGCTAAGAAAGAAATTAAACAGAAGTATCTTAAGAAGGCCAGAGAGCAAAAGGAAGTAGCAGAGAAGCAGATGCGTGAAGAGCAAGACACCGTTCAGCTGGAGTCAATCCGCACCTCTTCTGATGATGAAGGCCCTCGTTCATTTCGAAGATGCCTCGAGTTGGAATGGATCCGGATTTTCAGGTCCCTGGCCGGTCAAAAGCAGCTCCTCGTCCTGCACCTCAAAAGAGGCCTAAGAACTTCATGTCCCCAGGTCTCGCTGCCGCCATGGATAGAATCAACACCGGCGATCGTGAGGCAGTTCAAATCGTGACAGCTACTGTGAAAAGCCTTGGAGGGAACATTGATGAACTGGCCATCGGTCGCTCCACATTCAGGAGAACCCGTATGCGACATCGCAGTGACCACATCACTTCTGTGAAACAAGCTCTCTCATCTTCTGGCGCCAATACTGGAATTGTTGTTCATTAGGACGGGAAATTCCTTCCATTCCTCACAGGAAATGACTACGTCGATCGTCTCCCAGTACTGATTCTGGGAAGGACGTTTCGTCATCGTCAGAGGAGAACATCCAACTCCTGGGTGTTCCGAAGCTCGCATGTGGAACAGGAATGGCGCAAGCAGACGCCGTGGTTGAGGCCTTGAAGGATTGGAAGGTCGAAGACCGAGTGTCGCCATGAGCTTTGATACGACCCCAAGCAATACGGGTCATAGTGGTGGAGCTTGCACTCTGATTGAACAGCGACTGAAAAGAAATTTACTCCACCTTGGAGGTCATTCTCAGAGATGTCTTCAAGACAATTCATGGATCGTCCAGCGGTCCGGAGGTTCTCCTATTTCAACGGTTCAAAAAGAATTGGCAGCGGGTAAACAAGCAAACTTCAAGACTGGAATGATGGACGACCACGTCAATGCAGTTTTCAAAGAGAACCCTGAATGGGTATAAGAAGCTCTCGACTTCTACATAAAAGCTCTTGAGTGTACGCAACCCCGCGACGACTACCGCCGACTCCTGGAGCTCAGCGTAGTCTTCCTAGGTGGGGTACCTCTCCGAAGGATTCGATTTGGACAGCCTGGCCCCATACACCATGCTCGCTGGATGTCAAAGGCAATATACTGTCTCCAAATATTCATGTTTCAACCTCAGTTTAAGGTGTCCCCCAAGGAAGAGCAGTACATTCGAACCATGGCCCTCTTTGTTGCTCTTGTCTACGGAACAGCATGGTTCAAGGCTCCCATAATCTTTGAAGCCCCGAGCAACGATATCTCCTCCTTTAAGAAAATTCAAGAATACAGGAATAAAGTTGATAGAGCAGTTGGAGTGGCAGCTACAAAGGCATTCCAACGACATCTGTGGTATTTGAGCGAGGAGTTGGTAGCTCTGGCTCTATTCAGTGACGCAGTTTCCCTTATGGAGAAGAGAGGAATCCTGGAGTCGATGAGGGTAAGGGAAGGAGAGAAAGATCCACCGAAGAGAATTAAAGTGCCGGAAGAGGACATTCCGTCATTGACGCTGAAGAAGCTGGCATCCAAGAATACCAATCGCTTCTTCCAGACCACATTACTAGGCTCCGGATTCATCTCTAAAGATCCATCCCAATGGAAGGATGATCCGCAGTTCCTCCAGGCCAAGGAAGTCCTCCAAGATATGCTGGTAGTGAATGATGTGGCTGAAAGAGGGGTGAAGCTAATTCAGGATTATAACTCTTCCATTACGAAGAACGAAGAACAGAAACAGTATCTGCTGCAGGTGGTCGCTACACATCGACGCGTTTTCTAGTGCAAGCAAGGCTAACTCGTAATCGTGAGGACGGGAGAATTGTTTTCCTGTTTCAATCAACATTGTTTTTGTTTGGTTTGCTTCTAATTAATAAATTAATCACTTAAATAATAATTTACATATAGATATGTAATACTTGAGAATCATTTTCCTAATACAAGCGTCATTCTATATGGAAAGAGATCAAACAAATGCGAGCTTTCCTTAGTCAGCTCGTGTATACCCTAAACAGTCATAATGACCTAAAACCTGGTATACAGTGTTTTCTTTGGGAAAGGAACCAAATAAACACTGAGCACAAAAAATTAACTTCCATTTTGTGAACTACCCTAATACTGTATATATATATATATATATATATATATATATATATATATATATATATATATATTTGATACAAACCCACAAAAGAAAAATGATTCCAAGGCCTTTCGTGTATTTAGAAGTACACCTCGTCAGGGAATGTACTTCTGAATACACGAAAGGCCTTGTAATAATTATTCTTTTTCCTTGTGGGTTTGTATCATTTATTCATTTCACGTGTATATATATATATATATATATATAGTATTTAATAATTATATTCTATATATATATAATTATATATTATATATATATGTGTGTGTGTGTGTGTAAACGAACAATGAATAATTCCTATATTCATGTCTTTATATTCATATAATACTTATATTTGTATATATTTATATTCTTATATTCATTTTTACATTACACGGTGTCCCTTAAGTCTGGAACCATAGGGTAAAATAAGTAATTAATGTTTTTCCGTTTATGCAAGTGCCCATGATGTCTTTGAGTAAGGAAGAACGCATCCAGGTAATTCTGCTCGTAGGAAATCGGAGTCAGAGGGAGGTCGCTGAGGAATTTAACAGATTGCATCCGGACCGCGCGCCGATAACACAGCTGTGTCAGCAAACTTGTTGCAAAGTTCAGGGAAACGGGATCCACAGGAGGTAAACCACGCAGTGGACCTCCGAGGACATCCACCAACGACGACACAGTTGCTACCATCCTCGCTCATTTCAGAACAGTCCCCAAAAGTCTCTTCGGCGATTTTATTGCCGTTTTTATCATTTTGCCCTATGGTTCCAGACTTACGGGACCATGTAGAGTCCAAATTCGCGTAACGCTGACACGAGTTTGGATAATTTTTTTATTTTCTTTCTATTTTATTTTTGCTGAACAATTGATGAATTATTTCTTTTTAATTTAAGCATTTTTTTTAGATTTAGCTTCATAACGTAATATTGTTAAATTCTGCAATGTTCACATCCTTTATACATTCTCTCTTCGTTGTAAAAGATGAAGTCATGTCTTGCTAACATTTAATTTTAAATTTTAGACATTTAATTTTTGCTCATATGCATGTTTAATTGTAATTCATAATGAAATGTATATTTCAATTTCCACTTTAGTTAACTCGGCAGATCATGATAACATCAGATCTGTCAATATGCGGTTTAAAATAAAAAAAAATGTGATCAGTCTTTCCTTGTGAACAGACGTGTTTTATCGAGTGTCCAGTGTTACCAATTGAATAAGTGGTTTTCGTTGAAGTGTCTTTAAAAAAAATAGTGTTTGGTGCATTCTTAACTAAATTACTTCGTGTTACTAATCATTCATTAACGAATATATTTCATTTATTGACTTTATTCATCACTATATTATTTGATTAAACCAAGGCTAGTGCACGTGGCTTGCCTTGTTTGTTTCCCGAATCTATTACTACACGAGGTTTCATAAGGTTGAAATTCCCTTGGTTTGCCTTTTTTGTTTTACAAATCTATCAGAAAACGTGGTTTCATAAGGTTCATTTTCCATTCCTTCGGGGGATCAAGTAGAGTGTGGTCACCCACCGTGGGAAAAAGGAAAAACGGAAAGAAAACAGTCGGTCGAATAGCGGACAGATAAGTTTTATTAATACTTTTTCTTTTACAGATCTTTCGTCGGTAGCTTAATTATATATTCATTTAGTATAAATTTGTGTTACAAGAACCTGTTTCTGCGTTTCAGGAACATTTTTGCGGGTTTGCGCAGGTGAAGGCACAATAAGCACGCGGTAGACCTACGTTGTAATTTATTAATTTCCAAACGCTCGTTTTTTGTTTTTTAACTAAGAACATGGCACCCCCGTCAAGTACTTGCAGTCGCTGTGAAGGGAAATTTGCCGCTTACGCGTTTACAATGGCTAATAATAATGAACAGTTAGTTTGTAGGTGGTGCTCAAGCATAAAAGTCCTGAGAAACGAGTTAGAACGTGAGAGGGAGGCCAGAGTGAGGCTTGAAGAAAGCGTGATGCTCCTGACGGCAAAATTAGAATCCCTTGAGACTCCAATTACGACCCCTCCTACCTCAGCTTCTACTAATATAAATAGTACTAATAGCCCTCTCTCTTCCCCTAGTTCCCAACCCTTCGTTTGAGTGCGTAATGGAGCCCCATCGAGGAAACCTAAGACTTGTCTACCAGTAATAACAAACAATAAGTTTTCTGTTTTAGGTTTCGAAGATGCTGATGAACCGGAAATACGACTCGTTGGCGATTCCATTGTTCGAGGGCAGCTCGAGGAATTCTGTGGGAGAAAACCTCGTCGTAGGCGCCGTTACTGCTACCCTGGTGCAAGGGTGGAGGATATAACTAATAGTGTTGACCATTTTACAGACGGTACCTCTGAGGACACAACGTATGTTATTCATGTCGGTACTAATAACGTTTTAAATTCTAGATCGGAAGAACTGCTGGCTAGGTACAGGGACTTACTAGAGCGACTAAAGGAAAAAACTAATAAGAGTTTTAACAGGTATACTTCCTCGAATTATCCAACGTAGCGATTTCTACAGCAAGGCGACCTATCAACAATAACCTAAAGTCTCTTTGCCAACAGGAAGGAGTGCATTTTGCGAATTTTTGGAACAGTTTCTACGGCAGGAGGGACTTGTTCCTCGGAGATGGACTTCATCTTAATGACGTTGGAGCTGCGCGTTTAGGAAGACTATTTCATAATACTGTCTCTTCTTTTCAGGCTGCCGTAACTCGAACGGTCCCAGCGTAATTTCCACAAATTTCCCCTGCGCTCGCGAAGGTGTCGCAATTACAAACAATTTGAAGGTTCTATCCTTAAATGCTCGTAGCCTACGAAATAAAATAAACGAATTTTTTTCTTTAATTGCTTGTAAAGACTATGATTTAATTGCGATAAATGAATCGTGGCTTAGCACTGAAACACGTGACTTTGTAGGGGAGTATCAAATTAGAGGTTATAGACTTTTTGTTAAAAACAGAATAGGTAGGCGAGGAGGCGGTGTTATGTTGTATATCAAAGATAATATTGCGAACGTTATAGAAGTAAAGCACACAATTCCAGAACCGATAGATTCGACTATAGCAGAACTTAAATTGAACGATTTCAAACTTGTTGCGGTTATATATAGGCCCCCTAATCAAACAGCTGATACGGACGAAGCGTTATATCGTGAACTAAAGAGAATAATAGGTAGTGAGCAGGCTTTAGTTATGGGTGACTTTAATTGCGCCAACGTGAATTACGATACAATGCAGGGAGACGCGGAAGGTAATCGTTTAGTTAATTTTCTCGAGGATAGCTTTCTTATTCAAAAGGTTGGGGAACCTACGAGGTTGGACAGTATTTTAGATTTAGTAATAACTACGGATGATAGGCTAATCACTGATCTTCAAGTAATAGAACCGTTAAGCAATAGCGATCACAATATGGTAGAGTTTGTCCTCTCAGTAAGTCACTCGAAACCAGCTAACTCGACTAAAATTCCTAACTTCCAGCACGCAGACTTTTGTAAATTTCGAAATAAATTGTCACACGTCAATTGGGAAAACGTAATGGGGATCTCCAACGCAAAACTAATGTGGGAATCGTTTGAAACAGTATTTAGGACTATAAATGAGGAATGTGTACCGTACAAAATTAAGCGTGCGAAAGTAAACAACAAGCCCTTGTGGTTTACTTCTAGAGTAGGAGACATTATAAAGAGTAGAGATAGGGCTTATAGGCTACATAAGTGCGATAAAGACAATTTGTGGTTACGAAACAACTACATATCTCTAAGGCGTGAAGCGAAAAGTGTAATAAAAAAGTCCAAGCGCGAATTTGAAATCTCCATAGCTCGTGACGGTAAAGAAAACCCCAAGCGATTCTTTCAATACGTCAACAATAGAAATCCAGTAAAAAGTGTCTTGGGGCCGTTGAAAAATGTTAACGGAGAGCTAGTTTCTGAAAACAAGGAAATGGCTACCTTGCTAAACGAATTTTTTACGTCAGTTTTTACTATAGAAGATGTAACGAATATCCCTACGGTCATAGACATAATACCTTTTGATAATGGTAATATTTTGGATAATATTGTGGTTAGTGAAGGGGGTAATGCGTTATTGATAAAATGAAAATGCGTAAATCACCGGGGCCGGATTCCATATATCCCATACAACTAAAAGAATTAAAAGATAGCATTGTTGTGCCGCTAACAAAGATTTTTAATGCGTCTATTTCTGAGGGGTGCGTACCAGATAATTTCAAGTTAGCAAACGTAACACCTATCTTTAAGAAAGGCGATAAAGGTGCGGCGGGAAATTATAGGCCAATCAGTTTAACGTCTGTTGTAGGTAAGCTACTGGAATCAATAATTAGGGATCGTATAGTCGAACACTTAGAATTGCATAACTTAGAAATACGCAGCACGGTTTTAGGCGAAACAAATCTTGCTTAACTAATCTTTTAGAATTTTTTCAAAGCGTGGTTGACGTTTACGATAGTCATCGGGCGGTTGATGTAGTGTATTTAGATTTTCAAAAAGCGTTTGACACCGTACCGCACAAAAGACTCATTGAAAAAACTAAGGCTCATGGAATCAGGGGTGTAGTAATAAATTGGATAGAAGAGTGGTTGCGAGATAGGAAACAGAGGGTGGTCGTTGATGGAGCAGAGTCGTGTTGGGCTAATGTAGCGAGTGGCCCCTTGCTTTTTCTTATATATATTAACGATTTAGATGTCGGCCTAGTCAGTACAGTTTCAAAGTTTGCGGATGACACGAAGCTGGGTGGTAGGGCGATTAATGACGAAGATAGAGGTAAAATCCAGGAAGATCTGAATAAAATCGTTGATTGGTCAGTCACATGGCAAATGAGATTTAACGTCGATAAGTGCAAAATTTTACATATAGGTTCGCGTAACGGTAATTTTGCGTATAGTATGTCAGGGAAGGAGTTAACAAGCGTAGAGCAGGAAAAATTTAGGAGTTATAGTCACTGGTGATTTAAAAGTAGCGAAACAAAGTACAGCAGCGGTCAATAAAGCGAACAAAGTGTTAGGTTTTATAGCTCGGAATTTTGAGTACAAATCGCGCGATATTATAGTTCCTCTTTATAAATCATTAGTTAGACCCCATTTGGAGTACGCGATCCAATTTTGGAATCCGCATATGCGAAAAGATATAGACAAAATCGAAAGAGTTCAAAGACGAGCAACTAAGATGATTCCGTCGCTTAGGTCAAAGTCGTACGAGGATAGGCTTAAGGAGTTAAAATTGACTACACTCGAGACTAGGAGGCTAAGGGGTGATCTAATCCAGGTTTTCAAAATTATGAATGGGTTCGATAACGTAGATAGAGATAGCTTTTTCGAAATATCTCAATATAATAGGACTAGAAATAACGGGTGTAAGTTGACAAGTAGAAGGTTCGAGACAGCAGTTGCCAAAAACTTTTTTACGCATAGAATAGTAAATAGGTGGAATAGTTTGCGGGTAGAAGTAATTAGTAGCACGTCTATAAACATGTTTAAAAATCGATTAGACGCATATGTTGATAGATTGGGTATAGTTTAAGGTAGTAAAATTAAGGCTTTGTGGTTCGGAACCCACGTAAAATTGTAGGTCCCCTCCGCCACCACGGAGGACATGCACAATACACAATTACGAACACAGTTAGGTAGACCAGCCATGAGTGGATCCTAGGGTCTTTGTTGGTCTGAAACATTATAACATAACATCTTCAAATACCTTGCTTATTTGTTTAGACATTGCTACAGTAGGGTGTGTCAATTTGGGAGGTGAAAATTAATTTTTGCCAATTCCTTCACTGAGGGGTTTTAAAAATATGTTTTTGGATGTGAAGAATTCAAATCTGCTATTATTTTTGTGATTGCTCAACACTTAGCTTGGTAGATCTACGTTTGATTAAAAAGCACATAAATTGCTCTCGGAAAAAAACATTTATTAATTTTAGCTTCTCAAAATGTCAGGTAATGCTATAAAAATTTTAGTTTTTCTGCATAAAACATATCCTAGTAATCATAAAACATATCCTTGTAATCATAAAACAACATTAGAAAGTAATGACATCAGTAAAAAAAAATATTTAAACAAGTTTCATCAAGTCTTGCTTTGATTCGTTCTTGGACATCAGCCGCCGACTTGCTTCTTGGCCTCTGATATAGCCCTCACGTTTCTCATGTGTATACACCCTGCCTGCTGCCTCTGTGACTTGTTTCACACACCTCTCTATTGACTGAGCATGACAGGGCCACTGTGGAACTTGCATAGGCTTGTCAAAGAACTTCTTTACTACCGCTGTAGTCAGTTTACATGTCAAAGGAGGTTCAAATACCCCGTCAGACCAGTCTGTAAGCTCCAACACGGAAGAAGCACTGGGGTTGATGGAAGGTGTCTTCCTGGGACGTACAGAAAGATCTCCAAGTATGTCATCATCTCCACCCTCCTGTCAACAATCTTTTGGACACCAGCTCTCCTCTCCTCACTGTCATCTGAGCACAAGTGTGTCTGGATTATCATTTCGCTGAATGCATACCATGCTGAGCGCTTGATGGTTGGCAAAACAGCATCCACTACAGCCTTCTTTTGCAGCCTAACTAGCCGCAGCTGAAACAAGATGTGGCGTGGGCCTTCCACCCAAGAGTGTTTTACTTTGATGTTGAACCAACAGGGTAGTACACACCAACAATGTATTCCACTATCAGTCTTAAGTTGTTGAGGGTTTTGCCTTTAAGGCCATGTTTTGAAACCCATATGCGACAAAGCCTGTTTGCTGTTGTCAACCACCTTGAATGGCTCACTGGACCAATTTCAAGAAGGGCCAGATCTGTGGGAAGTTCTCCTGTCCTTATGGCCTGTGTGATCCTATACCCGTACGCTTGATCAGTAGAGAGATCCTTTACGACATTGTCACTCAGTGAAGTAAGAGGCTCTCCAATTGAGAGTTTGGTGAATGAAGGATCAATTTCAAGTTCGGTTGCAGTGTCTAGCATCTTGCCAATGTTACCAGTCCACTTGTTGTTAGACAAGGTCTTCCCATCCAGTGCTGTGATCAAGTGTCGCAGGGGTAACTCGTTAGTGTGGAGGGCACAAACCAACCAGATCAGCTTACGGCAAAGCTTGACCTTACCCAATGCATGGAACCACCCTCCCAGCCAGTGTTAACATTTGTAGAATCACCTCCAATGGCCTGCAGGCTTTTATCAATGCCCTTCTTCTTCATGAAATCTACAAGATTATCAGCAATAACTTCAGCAGGTTTTTTTTCTCGTTGAGCCTTTCTCAGGAGTGAAGTGGTAGAGATATCTTCCACCTGGCTCACTGCACACAGAATAATGCTCTTCTTTGATGATGCTGGGGAACTGACGATCTGAATTGTCTGCTTTCAGCATAACTTTAGTTGTATCTTGACGGCCGTCAAAGATGCAGTCAATTTCACCCTTCTTACAAGATCATCAAATTCCTGATCCAGGGATCTCATAACTTTTTCTTGGGCCCTCTTGACTTTATTGTGATCAACTACAAGTCTCTTGTCTTCTTCAGTGATCAAGCCAGCATCCATAAAGGCAGCAGTGGTGATGGCAACTGTGGCACGCAGGCCAACACCATATCTGATGCTATGCATAGCAACATTAGGTATTTCTAATGTGTTGTACTCTGGCTTTTTATTGGAAGTTGAAGACGTGCTTGGTATTTCTAATGTCACTTCATAACTTCCATCCTTTCCATCTTGAGCATCAGCTATTTGTTCTTCATTTTCATCATCAGAGAAAATTATTTCATTTGATGGCATTGAAACATCCTGCTTACTTGTCTGCTTATATTCAGCAAGCCTTCTTCTTTCGTCTTCTTGCCGCTTCTGCTTGCTGACTTGTCTGTTGTGCTCAGGTTGATTTGGCAAGCCAATCTGATGTGGTCCAATAGAACCAGACTTGTCTCTCTGACATTTAATGAAAGCAAGTTCCTTCACAGGGATCTTCATCTCCCTAGGGCATGTACAGTTAATGTGAGTTTCGTTTTTGCAACCAGCATCTGCAAGGCAGCCAAATTCAGAGCAGAGAACAATTTTACACTTGCAACTGAGGATGTCAAAAAGCTTGTCAAGTTTTGCAATGAAAGCCTCTTTGACATGTAGCTTTCCTCTCCCAAGAGATATGTTTTTGCCTGCTCCCAGCTCTCTTGGATCTTGTTTAAGATTGTGACTCGTGAATTTACACGGGGGCTACAAAAGAACTGTTTGCTCGTTCCCACTTTTCAAGCACTTTAGGGTAAATGTCCTTTGCAAGACTGGCTGCTGGGTAGTTTCTCACATCCTCACCACTTTGTTCTCTTAGCAGTAGCCCATATTTCAGAACGTCTCGCAGAGTTGGGAGTTCAGAGGGCAACAACTCTCTACCAGTTCCAATTAGGTTGCTCATATGTGTGAATGTCCCCAGTCTTGTTTCTCCTTTTAGAAGCCATTGTAGGTCAATTCCACTGGTTAGGATGGTAGCACTGACGGACAAGTAATCTTCAGCACACTGATGAATATGTTTCAACCTGTGAAATATGCAAAAACAGCAGTGCATTATAATATATATAGCATATATAATTATTAATATAATAATTATTATATAATTCCACAAAAAAGTCAAAAAAGTCACTATTTTTATGTAGCTTCTTACCAAGCAAAACTAAATTATATTAAATTAACAAAAATATCTTTAGAATTCCTAAGTCATGCTGCAACTTTTTAGCACCCCTCATATTTGGAATTTGAAAGTTGAAAAATTCGACACACCCTATTGCTACAGCTAAAATATTTACCTTATCTTCAAATATTTTGCAAAATAATTCAGCCTCTTGATAATAAAACACAAAACAGGTCAACATTAAATAATAATGATGTCACCAAAAATCCAGTATAAATAGTCAAACAATTTTTCAAATTACTATTCTGATTTGTCTGATCAAACTTAGAGGCTGAACATTACCTGCAACATTTTAGCAGTAAACTACAGTAAGATAATATCTTTGTCTTCTCCTTCGAGCCTTGCTCTCTTCAAAGAACTTAGTCTTAACCCTTTAACGCCGGAATTGTTTGTAAGGTTAAGTTATGAATGGGTGTATTTGAAAGGTTACCACTATGTAGCGTCGTCCTTTTAGGGTTAAACAGAGAAAAATAATTTCTCGATACATTACAAGAAGAATCGGGGCACCTTCAGAGAATTTAGTAAGCTCCACAGAAACCTCCGATCTACTACAAGAAGAAATTGAAGAGTAGTATAAGAACTACTGCGATTCCCTGTACGGTACCAGCTACTCCAGAGTAACAAATCCGTTGCTACCACCTAACCAGAACCCCCGTCAACTTCGAACCGCCCAAGGCCATAGACGGAGGGGTTAACATACTGTGTATATATATATATTAAAGTGTGTAAATGAGTAAAAACACATTCCTAAATGTATTACAATAATTAAACATGTGCTGAAGGTACTTGGCATGCCGTACTTACTCACAAGTAATGCATAGAAATATCAAACCTATGATTTTATTTCGGGGGCGGCTGAAGCCCCCGAAGTCCCCCTGTCTACGTCCCTGTATATATATATATATATAGGGCGTCCCATAATTTTGGTCTCATAGCAAAATTTATTTTAAATTAAATTTACAGAAGTAATACATTAGAACTAAAACAAATGTTCAAATTAATGTCTTGTTTTGGGACCTTTTTTTGGTTGCAGGTAGAATAACACGCAATGGCTAATATGAAAGCGAGTTACACTCCTGAGGAAAAGGCCTCCGGAAGAGTGTTATTCTTCCTGAAACAAAAAAAATCCCAAAAGAAGACATCAATTTGAACATTTGTTTTAGTTCTAATGTATTACTTCTGTAAATTTAATTTAAAATAAATTTTCCAATGAGACCGGACTTATGTGACACACATTATATATATATATATATATTACACACACAGGGTGTTTCAGGAGGAAAGGTCAATACTTCGGGAGGTGATATATCGGTCATTGTGAGAAAAAAAGTTCATATGAACATGTGTCTAATTCTGAATAGTTACGGAGATAGAGCTGTTTGAATCTGATGCGCGCGCAGCTCTTCCTCCCCCTTCCCTCCCCTATAACCTTGAACCATGTAAGCTGTAATGTAAGCATGTAACATAAGCCAATCGACAGCTGACTGTTGTGAGTGACATTGTTTGGTGTTTGAAGCAGTGTTAAGAATGCCACACACCTTCACACATGCCGAATATGCAGATATGGTGTATGTCTACGGTTTTTGCGATGGAAGTGCAACAGCTGCTGTTGCAGAATGCCGTCGACGGTTTCCGAACCGCAGAATTCCGGATCGAAGTGTGTTTACCAGGGTTTTCAACACTGCGTGAGATTGGTACACTTCCCAGCGCTCATGTTTCATCTGAACGTGAAGGTCAAGAACATGTGGATGAAGTGGAAAACATTCTTCAGTTGGTAGAGCGTAGTCCTACTACTAGCTCACGAAGAATTTCTACACGTCTCGTGTACCACACACGAGAGTATGGCGAACATTACGTGAGGAAGGCTTGTATCCATATCATGTACAGCGTGTACAACACCTTCAACCAGGAGACGCTGCCATGCGACTGGAATTTTGGCATTGGGTAAATGCTAATCGCCGATTGCTTCGATTAATACTGTTCACCGATGAAGCTACTTTCACCCGTGACGGTATCAACAACACTCGTAACTCTCATCGGTGGTCAGACGCAAATACAAATGCCACTGTGGAAACCAATTTTCAACATCGCTTCTCTGCCAATGTGTGGTGCGGTATCATCGATGATCAGCTGATTGGCCCTATTACTTTAGAGAATCGTCTTACAGGACAAATTTACCTAGAATTTCTGCAAAATGAATTGCCAGGACTATCGGAGGATGTTCCTTTGGTTACACGCGCTGGTATGTATTTTCAGCATGACGGAGCTCCTCCACAATCTACCCATCTGGTGATGCAATACCTAAATCAAATTTTCCCTGGTCGATGGATCGGCCGCGGTGGTCCCATTCAATGGCCACCAAGGTCTCCAGACCTCTCTCCGTTAGATTATTGTTTGTGGGGGTGGATGAAAAGTAAAGTTTACAAAAGAAAGGTGGATACACGAGACGAATTGCTTGCGCGCATTTTGGATGCTGCTGCCCGGATAAAGGAACGTCAAGATCAACTCAGACGAACAACACGCGATCTTCGCACACTAGTTGCAAAGTGCATTGAGGTTGACGGTGCGATTTTCGAAAACGTATTGTAAACTGTAACAAATTTGTCATTTCTGTATCTGATACCATTCAAAATCCCAATGTTTAAACATTAAATGTTAGAAACAGTAATTGGTTTCTCCTTCTTGATTACCATGAACAATGCTTTTGTATTTGTAGATTCAAACAGCTCTATCTCCGTAACCATTCAGAATTAGACACATGTTCATATGAACTTTTTTTCTCACAATGACCGATACTATCACCTCCCGAAGTATTGACCTTTCCTCCTGAAACACCCTGTGTGTATATGTATATATATATATATATATACTTTTTTCCTTAACAATGTCCCCCTCATTAGTTGAAGTTTAATCTATTTTTTAAAGCTTGTGCGAACGCAAATGCAAAAATATTGCCATTTATGTTTCACTGCAATAATTTTCCTCTGCTAAATTGTGATGGGTGGCAAGAGCCCCGGGGTCCTTCTTGTTTACAAGTGTTTATATTTATAAATATATTTAAGTTACATCGGCGTGCATACCTTTGCACGCATGGATATATATATATATATATATATATATATTCCAGGTTGGCCAAAAAATAACTGACCAAGCTGATGTTCTCAGTATTTTGTGCCTTAATATTAAACAATGTGACTGAAATTTTTATACATGTACGACTGTACGAGTATAAGCGTTCATTATATTAATTTTCACGTTTTTTTTCAGATTTTATGAATTAGAAAAGAACAAGTACAGTGTAAAGTGTTCAGTAGCTTGTTAAGTAAGTGTAAAATTCCCTCATACAGTGGAGAGGATAAATTACTAATTGAGAATCGCGAAGGCATTGGATGCACGGCGTATGTTGAGTGAATTTCCAGACAAATCTTGGACAGAATCAGATGTGAAATACATAATAAGCAAAGTTGACGAGACTGGTGGTATTGATAAACGTGAAGGAAGTGGACGACCTCGGAG
Source organism: Bathynomus jamesi (assembly GCA_023014485.1). Lineage (NCBI taxonomy): Eukaryota > Metazoa > Arthropoda > Malacostraca > Isopoda > Cirolanidae > Bathynomus > Bathynomus jamesi. The sequence continues at coordinate 656,382 of JAJOZX010001684.1, read as the reverse complement.
TGCTAGAACGGAGGATAACATCGACTTGGTTGAAAGTTACATCTTGAGTGAAGAAGATCAGCCCGGAACTCCTCTTTCTCTCCGAGGGAACTCGAAAAAAAGACTGGTATTTCCTGTGGTACCATTAGGAATACTGCAAAAAATTATTTGGGGCTACGTTCTTATAGACGGCAATCTGTTGAGTCACTAACGGCTATAAACAAGGCCAAACGCCTAAGTTGTGCTCAGAATTTGCTCGACAGATTTGAGGGGCAATCAATTAGACGAATATGGTTTTCTGACTAGAAATATTTCACCTTATTTCACCCGTGTTTCAAAGGGAAAACCAACATTGTTATAACTGGACCCCAAGCCAAAATCAATGCCGAGTATTACTGCACGCAGGCTTTATGACAGTATTTGAGATATATTCGACAAATTAGTGGCAACAATTACACTTTCCAGCAAGATGGTGCTCCTGCGCACAGAGCACAACGAACTATGGCTTGCCTGCAGAAAGAAACCCCAAACTTCATTGTGCCACACATGTGGCCAGCCAACAGTCCAGATCTTTCACCTTCACATTATGGTATTTGGGAGACACTGAAGTAAACAGTTTATATTCCCAGTGAAAGAATTCGAAATGAGAACGAATTGTGTGAACGAGTTTTGGAAGGTTGGAACAATGTGTCACAGTGGTATATTGACAGGTGCAGTGATGAGTGGCGTCCACGTTTGACCACATGTATTCAGCAAAATGGAAGTCACATCGAACAATTGTTCAAATAATTTTATCGACACTCTAAAGTAGTTCTGTAAAAACTTTGGTAACTGAGACTCCTATTTTGACTTAAATAAAGCCATTTGTATTAGCATAGTCAGGTTTTTTTTGCCCACTCGGTGTGTGTGTGTGTTACACAGCGGGGTGGTAAAAGTGAATAGACACCACGATGATTGTCCTCAAGAACAAATGGCAAAGCTCATCAATGGAATACCAGAACGTGTGTCAAATTTACATAATGTAAAGATGAAAGCAACACGATTCTAAATATATTCATTCTACATATTTTTTATTATTTGTTAACTTTTATTATCAAATAAAAAACTATGAAAAAACCAAAGGTTTTTGTTTTCCCTTTTGTCAACTCTCTCTCTCTCTCTCTCTCTCTCTCTCTTATATATATATATATATATATATATATATATATATAATATATATATATATATACACACACAGACATGTAAGAAGTAAATAGACAGCCCAGATTTTGCTGTAACAATTTTATTTGAAAATTAGAGTACCAATAAATTTTAATTTTTGAACAATTAAGGTTTAACTATTAATACTTTGTTGACATTCCTTTAGCTGCTTTAAGAGCAGCAACTCGCCTAGGCATAGAATTAATGAGTTCTGAAATTGTAGCTTGAGGTATTTCTAACCATGTTTGGCGTAAAAGATTCAACAATTCTGATCGTGTTGCTGGTTTTTTGGGCTTTTTACGTAAAGTCTTGTCTAGTATTGCCCACACGTGTTCTATGGGGTTCATGTCCGGGGACTGACTCGGCCAAGGAAGTCGTTTGATACCATTTCGCTCCTCCCATTCTTTCGTCCTTTTTTTGCAGTGTGGCATGGGGCTCCATCTTCCATGAACAGGCTCTGTCTTTTTCAATTTGACCACTTGAGAATATTGGCATAAGTCCTTCTTCAAGGATAGAAATGTAGGAAACGAATATTAGTCATAATAATGGCAAAAAATTTGGATGCATACATTTTACCATAAAATTAAGGGTCTATTTACTTCTTGCATGACTCTGTATATATATATATGTGTATATATATATATATATATATATATATACACTATATGATCAAAAGTATTCGGACACCCGGAAAATCCGCATTTCTGCAAATATCACCGCCGAAAGGTATGCTGGGAAAAAGCGTGGCGAAACTATAATGCTGAGGTGTTCTGTTAAGTTATCAGTAACTGTTGTGAAGCCATGCCGCGCGGACGTGAACTCTCCAAGTTCCAACGTGGACTCGTCATCGGATGTTATTTAAGTAACGTTTCTATACGAAACATTGCAGCCAACAGGATATACCAAAGTCGACTGTAGCGGATGTTATCATGAGATGGAAGCACGACGGTGAAACTAACGCGAAAAAACGTTCCGGACGACCACGCAAACTGACGGAACGTGATAGAAGTCTGGTACGACATGTCAAGAAGTCCCGCACGTCCTCTGCCGCTTCCATCGCTGAGGAGGTAGGAATAGCATCCGGTACCTCCGTTAGTACTGTAACTATCCGCAGAGAGATGCACAGACTCGGTTATTAAGGTAGAGCAGCTGTACACAAGCCACTGATTACAAAAGTTAATGCCACGCGTCATTTGGCCTGGTGTGTCTCCCGTCGTTCCTGGACCGTGGAGGACTGGAAAACTGTTCTTTGGAGCGACGAGTCGCGGTATTCACTCTTCCAGTCTGATGGGCGTGTTTGGGTGTGGCGACAGCCCGGAGAACGGCTTCTTCCTGACTGTGTACGTCCAACGGTGAAGTTCGGTGGAGGGTCCATCATGGTATGGGTTGTTTTTCCTGGCTAGGGCTCGGCCCGTTGGTTGTTATACCCACTACCATGAACGCTGACGTTTATCTCGACGTTCTGGACAATTCGGCCCTCCCTACACTGTGGCAATACTACGGAGATCGCCATTGTTTGTTTCAACAGGATCGAGCTCCCTGCCATACTGCAAGGCGTGTGCAGGACTGGTTTCGTGAAAATAAGGTGGATTTGTTAGACTGGCCTGCTCAGAGCCCCGATCTCAACCCAATCGAGCACATATGGGACGAACTGGAGCGACGGATACGAAACCGCACACCACGCCCGGCTTCACTTGCATCAGCTCTGCAAGAGGAATGGCGAGCCATTCCTGCACAGACTTACCGAAAACTGGTGGAAAGTATGCCTCGACGTGTTGACGCTGTAATAAAAGCAAAGGGTGGACCTACTGGTTACTAAATGCCATAATAAAACCATTTTTCCCAAAACCATGCGGTGTCCGAATACTTCTGATCATATAGTGTATATATATATATATATATATATATATATATATATATATATATGATGAATAAAACCTGAGGATGTCATTAGACCAGTGGTGCACAAACTTTTTTGATGTGAGGGCCAAGCGAAGAAAATAACTAAATGTATTAGCCTACTTACTTTCCATCTAAGTCATAAATTGGGTCACTTTTATATTCTAACTTTTTCATTGAATTGAAAAGACCCGTGGGGCCACTGAAAAGAACCGTGGGGGACACATTTGGCCCGCGGGCCAGGGTTTGTGCATCACTGCATTAGACGAAAGCGCTTGAGCACCACTCTGTTTCCTTTCCTTCGTGGTTTTCATCATAAATATTTTTCACGTGTTACTTTCGTGAAATAATTTTCATATATATACAGTATATATATATATATATATATATATTATATATATATAATATATATATAAAAGATCTCAACGATTTGATTCGTTAATATTTTTCATACTAAATAAGATATAAAGCATGAGTAAAGGATAGAGCAACTAATAAAGTTTTTTTTCGTACAAGACCAAGGTTGTCAACATTCATGAACTACAAATCAGGATCAAGAATGTAATAGTGATGGTTGATGCTGGCATGCTTGAACGCACATGGCGAGAAATTGAATATCAATTGGATGTTGTATGGGCGACCAATAGCGCACATGTTGAAATTTAATAAAACATCTATGTAAAACTTTTAGCTGTGCGGAGTTACATGGACAAACTTGTTTCTTTGTATGATGTTACTGGGTTATCTAGGGCAGTCAAAAGTTGACCGAAAAAATTAAGAAAGTTGACCTTACGAATTGAAAAAATTGACTTATAAAGTTGCCTTTACTTTCAATAATAAAAACGATACTTTAATTACTTATTCTTGCTCTTCTACATCAGTTGACCGATTGTGGTAAATTATGAAGTATTTGCCGACATTTTCTGGCAAAAAATTGCGATCCTTACTTAATAATTTATTAAGCATGGAGAAAGATCTCTCTACAGCGGCAGTTGTTGGTTGACATTGCAAAAGCTGACCATAAACTGTTGGTGAGATTTCAGGTCTACTGAGGTTAATTATTTCACAAATACCATTTGTCTTGAGTCTTGTTTCAATGTATTGTTTGACTGAACACATATCTTCGCCAAGGTTGATAGAAGAAATGGTTTCATATGCCTCTCTAATGGTGCAATCAGATGCTTCCATCCTAGTCACTAAGCTAGCAATCAAACTATAATTCATTTTGATTGACATTAGTTGCTTTGGCAGTTTTTCATTAGCAACACTCTCTTTAGCCTTCTGAACAATGATTCCTTAATCTTCAAAATTTTCCACAATTGTCTTCACATTTGGAAAATTGTCTGCATAATAAAAAGCAGCGTTCAGCCAGCTTGCCCAACGTGTTACAATCGGTTCTGGAGGAGTTCTATTTCAGCAAACAATTCCTTCCTTCTTTTGTTTTTAAGAGTAGAAGCCTTGACACATGCAATTAAAGTGTCAACATCACTATAAAATGCTCTTATTTGCATCGCACAATTATGTAACAGATGCGCAAGACACGTTACATGGAAAAGTCTTGGAAAATTGCTTGAGTGTCGCTCCAGCTGACACCATGTAACGAGCTGCATCAGACAGAAGTAAACAGAAATTTTCTCTTGGTATCTCGAATTCTTTTACAGTATCGTCAATCTTGTGTATGACAGTTCGTGCATTAACATTTCCAAGAAGAACATCGCACCTGATTAAATATGTTTTCTTGGGAACATCAATAGATCCAGCAAGTATGTTCAAATATTTTGAGCCCCTTACTTCACTTTCATCAACAATTAGGAAAACTAATTTACCCTCTAGCAAATGTTTTATTCTACTTAACTCGCTTTCTGCCTGTTTCATTGCTATTGATCTGCAAGTTGACACGCAAGGCACTGCTACACCTAATTCAGAGAACAATTGTTTCACATGAGGGTTGCTCAACTTATGAAGAGGTATTTGGCTGACAGAAATGTAGTCACAAGTTTTTCCGAAAAAATCTGAAGACTTGTACTTTAAAAGGGTTTGCGTCTTTTCATTTCCCACATTTTGGTCTATACCACGCTGGTGCTTTTGGGTAGAGCGATGTTTATCCACAAAAAAGGATTTGTCATGCTTGACCACAACACAACAAATCTGACAGTATAGCTCATTTTTTCCTGAACAAAGGAATTCATTAGGATATTTTGCAATTATAGCGCGCACTTTAGCAATAGAACTAACTGCAACTTTTGGCATTTTAAATATCTGAAATCAAAAGAAATCGAAATCAGTGAAATCACAAATCAGAAAAAATCACAAATCAAAAATGGTAACCAGTAACCACAATACATACAACACAACCACATCCAAAACCAGAACGGACATAACTGAATAAGACAAATACGAGCAGCGAAGTTGCCAGTTAACCAAAAAGATGCCAATTTTTAGTTATTTTAATTATTTATTCCAAAAAATTGACTTTATTTACCTCATTGCTATTTTTTGACCTAACAGGTAAAAGTTGACTTTTGGTTGACCTATTAACTTTGGTAATATACCCCCTACAGGTGTTTTTATTGCATTTTCAGTCGTTTCAGCGAAAATTGCCCCATAGGAAACAATTTGACTTTATTGACTTTTGACCGCCCTAGTTATCACATTAATAAAGATTGAAATCGTTCAGATCTTTTATGAACACCCTGTGTGTGTGTATATATATATATATATATATTTTTTTTTTAACTGCAAATAACACAGTATAATTAATGTAAAGAACGACGCTTGTGTAGAAGAGCGTTCCGCACAAAATTAGGAGGGAGAACGAACAAATGAAAAATGAGGTACCACCCGGGAATCGAACCCGGGATCATCCGATTGCCGGTCAGATATGCTATCCACTACACCATGGACCTCGATCAATCAGAAGTAATTCTCCTACATACGAGCAGAAACCAATGCCCTGAGGGGGCACCTTCGCATGCCGTACCTCATTTTTCATTTGTTCGTTCTCCCTCCTCATCTTGTGCGGAACGCTCTTCTACACAAGCGTCGTTCTTTACATTAACTATACTGTGTGCTGTTTGCAGTTAAAATGTATATATGTACGGCATGCGAAGGTGCCCCCTCAGGGCATTGGTTTCTGCTCGTATGTAGGAGAATTACGACTTCTGATTGGTCGAGGTCCATGGTAGTGGATAGCATATCTGACCAGCAATCGGATGATCCCGGGTTCGATTCCCGGATGGTACCTCATTTTTCATTTGTTCGTTCTCCCTCCTAATCTTGTGCGGAACGCTCTTCTACACAAGCGTCGTTCTTTACATATATATATATATATATATATATATATATATATATTTATTTATTGAATATTAAGTTTCACGGAGGCCAGCTTTATGACAAAGTCGAAATTTGTTAAAGATTTTTTTTTTGTCTGAAACTGGTCACGTGGTAAACAACTAACCAATTTAACACGACCACCTAACATAGTGTAATCTAGTCACCGCAAAACTAATTAAAACACCAGAATTCCTTTCACAGGACACACGTTCCTTCTTTCAGGCGGACAAACAAACAAAAATAAGAGAATTTATCCCGTAGAGCAGGGGTCGGCAACCTATGGCTCGCAAGCCAAATATGGCTCAGTCAGGTATCAAATATGGCTCTTTGGTCTTCTGCACTCTACCGTAAAAATAAACAACTTTTTTATTGAAAAAATCTATTAAAAACTGAAATATACATAATGGCTCACGCCAACTGATTAGTTTTTTGCTACATAGCAACTTGATTACTAAAGCGTTAAGCATCTGTCACCCAGGTGGGCGGGAACATTGTGACGTCAGATGAAATATTGCCCATATATGTCAGAACAAAAGCCAATACCTGCAGTAGCAATAAGCATCTGATTGGTGGTGTGTGTGATTGTTATTTGTGAATATTAAGTGATAAATGGCGAAAAGAATGAGAGACGATGACTGCCGTAACTTTAAAAGGAAGTCGACAGATCTTTGTGTGTTTGTGGAAAGGTCTGGATGTCCATATTGCCTCATTTGTGATGAGACTATCATCGAACAAAAAATCAAATTTAGAGCGACATTTTACAACCAAACATGCAGCATTTGCCACAAAATATCCTGAAGGTGACGCACGAAAAAAAGGCTTGCGAGGAGCCGCAGCGAAAAATTAGTAGTGAAATAAGTATCCTTCAGACATGGTCAAAACCAGGTGGAGCTTAAACTCAGCAAGTTTTGCTGGTTCATTAAGCATTATTCGAGAAGGGAAGCCATTCACTGACGGGGCTATGTGAAAAATTGCATGCTACAAATTGGTGAAGAGCTGTTTGATGAGTTTTCCCTACAAGACCAAAATATTACAAAAAATAAAAGATCTGCCAATATCGACAAAAACCGTTCATGACAGAGCATTGAAAATGGCTCATCATATCAAGAAGGAACAAATGCTACATTTGAGTACAGCTGCATATTTTTCGTTTGCCCTCGACCAGACAACCGACATATGTGACGTTAAACAATTATACATTATGGGACGATATATTTGTGGAAACTCGATGCTCGAAGAAATGCTGGCGATATTACCAATGAAAAACCGAACAAGGGGAGAAGACATCTCTGAAACTGATGAATTTTGTGAATGAGAAGGAAATATGGATTGACCATCTTGTGTCGGTGTGTACGGACGGTGCACTTTCAATGGTCGGCAAATACAAGGGGTTCCTTACTCTTTTTTGCAGAAAAGCTAAACCGCCCCCCTTTGACTTTCCATTGCAGTGCGCATCAGGAAGCACTTTGCGCACAATCTTGTGGAATCGAACTAGGTGGTGTTATGGAACTGGTCGTTCATATCGTGAATTTTATTCTTGCACGGGCCCTACGTCACCGCCAGTTTGTCTTTGCTGGAAGAGGTAAATTCTGAGTACCCCGATCTAGTAATGCAAAGTAATTTCGCTGGCTTTCTCGTGACAAAATCTTATCGCATTTTGCCGCCTGCATTAACGAGATTAAAGAATTTCTGAATTCAAATGGAGTCAAACTCCCTGAGCTCTCGGACTCTGATTGGTTACTTAAATTTTATCTCGTCGACATTACTGGTCACTTAAATGAGTTGAACATGAAGCTACAAGGGAAAGGAAATACAGTTCTAACTCTGCAGCAGGCAATGTTTGCATTTGAAGCAAAATTGATCCTCTTCATCAAAAATATCGAGATGATCAGATTGTTGCATTTTGAAAGATTAAGAATGTTTCGTGATTCGTGTCAACGAGAGAATCTGAATAATACCCTGAATTTGCCGCAATTTGCTGGCTTTGTATCAGGGCTACTGATGGCATTCAAGTCTCGTTTTGTCGACTTTCGCAAGCACGATGCCAAGTTTAAATTTATGATTCTGCCACATCAAGTGTCAGCTGAAGAACTAAAATTTACAATGATTCCCGGCATTTCAATCAGCAATTTAGAAATGGAAATCATAGATTTTAAGGAATCAGATCTGTCTGTGGATTGAGAAATTCGTCAAACTGAATTCTGAATTAGAAAGCCTTGCTCGACAGCGCGCAGAAATGGCAAAACAACACAAGTGGGTTGACATGAAGAGACTAGAGCGTGAGGATAATCTCATTCTGCAAACTTGGAAGGAAATTCCTGCCACATATAAAACGATGCAAAGCCTTAGTCTGGTTTTAATATCAGTGTTTGGATCAACCTATATGTGCGAACAGGCCTTCTCCCACTTAAGTCGCATTAAAAACAATTTGCGATCGAGATTAACAGGAGAGAGCCTGAATGAGTGTATGAAGGTCTAAATTTCAAAGAAATGAGTGAAAAAATGCAGCAACAGAAGTCCCATTAAAGAGAAAAACATATGTAAGTACGAAAATTAAGTTTGCATTATGTTGTGTATATATACACTAGGGGCACTCAATATACTTTGCCCCCCCCCCGTTTTTCTTAACTAAATAATAGGCCATGGGGCTGAAATGTCTTTTGGGCCGTAAGTTTGAACTTTCTGTGCTTCACATAACAGGATTTTTTCGTTTGAACCTACCTCCCTTATATAAAACCGCTTTTAAACGCCCTTGTATAAAACCGATGGTTAACGCAGTTTCGAAAATGGCGTCTGACAGTGATGTGCGTCGTAAACAGAGAGCTGTTATCGAGTTCTTAACCGCAGAGAAGGAAACAGTTAGAAATACAAACGTCTACAAAACGTTTACGGAGATGCTGTCGTTGATCGAAGCACAGTTGGACGCTGGGCTAAACGTGTGAGATCATCGGAGAGAGGGAGAGCCAGCATCGATGATGAACCACGTAGCGGTCGCCCGGCATCGACTGTGACATCCCACACTGTGCAACGTGCTAGCAGCATCATTCGATTAAATCGGCGCGTCACATACAAAGAGCTATCACTGGAGCTAGGAATTAGTAAAGGAAATATGAATACAATAATTCAGCAACTGGGATACTCAAAAGTGTGTTCACGGTTTGTTCTCGCCCAACTAACTGAAGATTACAAAGCCCAAAGAAAAGAAATTGCTTCTGAGTCGTTGGGTCGATACGAGACAGAAGAGGTTGGCTTACTTTCACGAATTGTGACTGGGGATGATACTTGGGTACACCACTTTGAACCTGAAACAAAACGCCAGTACATGGAATGGCATTACGCAGACTCCCTACGAAAGAAAAAGTTCAAAATGGCTCCCTCTACAGGAAAGGTTATGGCCACCATCTTCTGGAACATGAAAGGGGTGATTCTGGTGGACATTAATGGGGAAGAAAGGACAAACAATCAACTAAGAGGCATATACTGCTACCCTACAGAGACTCCAGAGACGTATAAAGTAGGGATGGAAAATAACCGAAAAGTGTAAAACCGGTTTTCATCGTCGCTATATTCTTAAAGCCGGTTTTTACCGGTTTTCACCGATGGGATTCTGTATGCTTTTTAGGGAGGTAAATGACCAAAATATTAAACAGAAATAAGGTTTTAAATGATTCAATGAAGTATGTGTAACATTTGAATTAAAAAGTTTATTATCGAACTTGATATTTGAAATAACACTTGAGAAAACAAAGAGCATTAAGTGTCTGATCTGACATTCTTGATCGAATCTTTGTGACGAATAAACCAGCACCTGAAAACACTCTCTAGGACTCTACGCTGGTGGCTTTTACTGTAAGCAACGCCTCGTACATTCGATCCAAATTTTCGCTTCTATTCAAATTAGCTTCAAAATATTTGAATTCAATGTTTACGTCAAAGGTCTCAAAAGAATCTTTCTTGGGTTTCATTTTCAGTTTGTTCATCTCACACATGTACTCGTTCATAAGTTGATCGTCATCATTTACTTCACGACCTGAGCTGCATTGTGAATCTTCGAGTTTCGAAGCAATTGATTGGACTTGGTCGTCTGTTTCTGAAATCTGGCAAGCTTCTGGGAAAAGCCTCTTAATGTATGATCCGCATACTTCTTAAGTGCTTGTCTTGAAGGAAAGAGGAACGGTGCTCATGATTCATTTTTCAAGACCTCGGGATTGTGGAGAAAACTCAGCAAGGCGACAGCTTCTTTTTGTCTTCTCGATGAGTAGCGATCAATGAGACACTGACGTAGCTCAAAAGCTAAAGATTGTTTTTGCTTTCAAATTTATCCAAAATGAACTTCATGGAAGATTCAGCTTTAAGCAAATTTGCATCTTCGGAACAGAGTCCCTTCAAAACAACTTCCAGTGGACGAAGCGTGTCAAACAGGCTCTTTAGAGCATTCCATTATTCATCTAAAATCGTCTCTGTTGAGCGTATCACTCTGAGGGCCTTTGGAATGCAATTTTTTAGTTCCAAAAATCTTTCTATCATGGCCAAAAGACTGTTCCACCTCGTTCTACAGTCAAAGATAAGCTTCATTTCCTTTCCATTAAATTCATCTTTGACAAAATCCTGCAATCTCATTTTTTCAAAGGAGACTTTCGAAATATGCGGCAGATTTTTCTCACCTTATTTATTACTTTTAAGTAATCTTCTCGAAGTTTTGGAAGAACAATTACGTCAACTATGTCGGACTCAAAAATTGTATCAGTGCATAAAATTTCACACTCATCTTCGCTTAATTCATGTGCAGTGTTCATCTTCTTCGATGGCTTCATCTTCAGGGGTAGGGTCACTTTCCCCTTCAACTGAATTTTCAGCAGTTTTTGAATACAAGATATCCGAAACGGCGAGATGTATAGCATGTGCAATGCATTGCTGGTGATCAAGTACTATTTCTCTTCCAAATTTGACCACTACTGAGGCACCGTCGGTGGTGCAACCCACGATATGCTTATCTAGGTCCAAGCCAAAGTCTTCCAATCTTTCCCTAACGACTGCAATAGTTTTGGCGCTATCGAGAGAACCATTTATTTTCATGAGACCAAGAGACCAATGTTGATTTTAATCATGAACATTAATATTAATATATCTTTGGTTTTGCAAAGATGTATACTCATCCACAGTTAATGAATAGCGGATTCCTTGTCTCACCTGATTCTTGAAGTAGTTGACCAATTCATTTTCTTTTTCTCATAAAAACTAAGCACCATTTTTCTGACACCATTATGGGAAGTTGGATGAGGCTTGTCGTATTTTATCTTTCTTAGGCTTTCTTGAATGAATTAACTTTTAGCAAATGATTGGAAACTCAGTCCATCTACACACGCAAGTTTCGAAATTTCCTCTGCTATGGACTTTTTTTGCACAAACTCTTCCACTGTTCTTTGTTTCTTCAATGGCTGATTAATCTGGTCGATGTTTATGCCATGAATATTTTTCATGTGGGATGATAAACTTGAAGTAGAACCTCCACAACACTTTAAAACTTTGTGACATGTCATACACTGCTTCTTTATTCTTACGAGTGAAATGATACCAAGCATTTGATTTCTTTGACATGATGGAGTATTAAATCTTAGAATCTTAACTGATCAATGTGCAATCATCCACATAACATTCAAGACTGAAGCATCAATTATTTACACTTATAAACAAACAAAAAACGATACGAAACGATGCAAAACGTAATTACTGTTTTTAAATGTTTGGAAACGTTTGTTTCATAGAAAGTGGACGAAAGTGATCGGAGACTCTTGCAAAAATGTGAAAACCGGTTCTTATCGTCGGTTTCGGTGATGATTAAAAATTTTCATTACCGGTTAAAAACCGATTTTTTAAAACCGGGTTCCATCTCTAGTATAAAGCGAGTTCGACCGGAGGGAAAACTGGAAGTGTGCTTCTTTTGCACGATAACGCAAGACCACACAACAGTTTGCAAACAAGAGAGGCCATCACAAAAATACGCTTCATTGTGTTATCCCACCCTCCATACAGCCCGGATCTGGCACCTTCAGACTTCCATTTGTTTGGGTCAATGAAGGATGCTATTCGTAGAAGAAAGTGTCAGTGTGAAGATGAGGGGTTAAGAGGTAACTCCAGCGGAACCCAGCGGACTTTAACCAGCAAAGAATGAAGGCCCTTGTTTCAAGGTAGAGGAAAGCCGTAGAAAAGGATGGAGACTATGTGGAAAAATAAAACCTTGTAAAAAAGGTATGTAACTACTTGGGTACAAAATTTCTGGAACTTACAAGGGAACTTGGAAAGAAAAAAAAAGGTGTGGCAAAATATATTGAGTGGCCCTATATATATATATATATATATATATATATATATATATGGGTGGCCCCTATTTTTCAACTTTTGACATTACTTGCTCCCAACCCCTAATCTTCTTTCAATATATAAAAAAGTGCTCTGTGCAAACTTTCAGCTCAATTGGGCTATACTAAGGTGGCCCTCAAAGGCCCTAAAGTTTCAAAATTCACCGATAATTGGTATTTCTAATATAAAACCTTTATAATTCATTTGCAAACTTTGTTTGGGAAAATAATGACAAAGCATAATCGAAAGTGAATTTTATTTACAACAAATTACAAGCGTTTTTTTACGCACTTATGATACTTTTCAATTTCCGTGAATATCTCGTCCAATTTTGGTTTTAAGTAAATAATGGTTATAACTAAATTTATTGTAAATTGAATTCTCTTTCGATCATATTCTATATTTCTTTCGAATAAAACACTGTAAAGAAGATAAAAACGGTTTTATATGAAAAAATATCAATATTGTTAAAATCTGAAACTTTAGGGCCTTTGGGGGCCATCTTAATATTGTCTGATTGAGCTAAAATTTTACACAGAGCATTTTTACATGGATTAGAACAACTTTGGAGGTTGGGAGATGAAAAATATTTCATTTCAGAAAATCACATACAACTAAGGGCCACCCTAATATACACACAGGGTGTCCCATAAGTCCGGCATCATAGGAGAAATTCATATTTTTTCTCTTTCTACAGGCCATAATGTCTGTGAGCAAGGAAGAACGAATCCAGATAATTCTACTTATAGGAAATCGGAGTCAAAGAGAGGCCGCTGCTGAATTTAACAGACTGCATCCAGACACAACTCTGTGTTATTGGCTCGCGGTCTGGATGCAGTCTGTTAAATTCAGCAGCGGCCTCTCTCTGACTCCGATTTCCTATGAGTAGAATTATCTGGATTCGTTCTTCCTTGCTCACAGACATTATGGCCTGTAGAAAGAGAAAAATATGAATTTTGCTTTGTAGAAATAGAAAAATATGAATTTCTCCTATGATGCCACTTATGGGACACCCTGTATATATATATATATATATATATATATATATATATATTATGGCTCTTTGCTGATTTCTTGCTCTAAATTTTACACTGTATGGCTCTTTCATTTCTAAAAGTTGCCGACCCCTGCCGTAGAGGTTCGTGCGACTGGCATCTAAAAATCTTTCAAAATCCTTTTTATTATAAAGATATCTTTCAATAAAAAAATGGTCGGTAAGAAAATCAAGAGTGAAAATCCGCGACTTTAATCAAAATTCATTAATTTCTTTAATTAAAAGTGGCCATTACTTTTAATTAAAAAGGATTCAATTATTTCTTTTATTGTAATTTTGACTCCAAAACACTCAAAAGGAGACTAAAATAAATCTAAGTGGATTTTTCTTAATTAAAAATAAAAAACTTTAATAAGTCACCGATCTTTTAAATTTGATTTTCTCGACAATAACTTTCGATCGGAAGAGACTTCTTTAAAAACACTTTTGAGAATGTTTCAAACGCCAGATGCGCGAGACTCTCCAGGTTAAATTGTATTTTCGCCCTTACTCAGTCTGACTGTCCACTTGAGATGAGGAGGAACTCTTCGTTAAGCTTTGCGTCTAATTGTCTTAAACCTTTTACATTTTAATGTTTCAGTAAATTTTTCCCCTCTTTCTCTGGGGATATTTCTAGTATTATTTGTGTACGGTAATTGTACCTTTCGTATATCTATCTACCTATATCTCTATATATATTAATAGGCTAATGCTGTCTGTCCCATCCTAAAATATGGAAACTGCTTTTTGGAGAGAAAAAAATTATAAAGTAAAAATTGCTTAAAATTAATCGAAGCCTTCGGGAAAATTATAATCTTCTGAATAGATAAAGCTGAAATTGGATAACGTTTGTTTATGTGCTCATTCCGGGAAATATTATTAAAACAAAATAAAAATGCCCATGTTGATTGTTTTAGCGTGGTATTTTTACCACGGGCTTCTGCTAGTATAATAATAATAATAATAATAATTACATGTAGCTTCACCAAATTTCATTGCTAGCTTTAGTTTTGACTAAATAAATAAATATTTACCATAAGAAAAACAATCGCCAATTTAGGTTTTCGTCCTTCAAAAAGTGCCAACAAACCAAACGCAACTTAAACTCAAACCGAACCAAACCAACATAGTTTTCAGGGAATTTTAACGAGGGAAATTTCTGCTTTAAAGTCTTCCCTGAAAGAGCGCTTCCAACTCCATCTATCGTTTGGAACACGAGTTAAATAATGCATGGAACGATCAATCACCTATTTGTAGCTCCTCGCCGCTGATCAGGAAAGGATTCTAAAGAGCGTCTGATAAATGAATGTCAATTTTCTTTAAAAGCGCCTCACTACGATTCTTCGAAAAGATTGATCAAATGCTTAGAACTAAACAATGGCCATCGAAACATGTTTTATATATCTTTCTTATCTTATATCTCATGTTATCTCCTCTTATCTGTATATATATCTACCTATTGAATTTCATGTTATATATTACATTTTGATACGTTACCTGATCTTATGGTTAGACTTGTTGCCCATCCTTGGACCTACAACTTAACGTGAAATCCGAACGACGACTCGCCAAGGAAGTCTGAAATCACAAAGTCATTGCCGAGACTCGATCCCACGATCTCCCGATTAGCAGCACAACGTATCAATAGACTACCCATGTGTGTATTATTATTATTATTATTATTATATTATTATTATTATTAGGGGTAGGGTAGATTCCATAAGAATAAAAAAAAAAAAAAAAAAAAAAAAAAAAAGAGAGGGCGGGGAGGGAAAAGAAAGCAGAAGAAGAGAGAAAAGATGCTCAAGGTCATCCAGGCGTGCTCGGACAGGTTCTGAGAATGGGAATTTTCTCTCATCTGTCGGAACTTCCGAGAGATGAGAGAAAATTCGTCTTCTAGATTTGGATATCCAAACTCCGGGGCCTACGAACTCCACAATGAGGCCAGTTGGCTCCCTAAACACATGATAATTGATTCAAACGATGGGTCCCCAACATTTCCCGCTCGTACGTGAGTAAAAAAGAAAAAAAAGTCGGGTTTCAGGATTGAAAAGCGATATGCCACTCACGCTCCTCTTGCTCCTCACTGCAAAAGTCGTCACTTCTGCCAATTTATCAACTTCGCCCATCACCATTATTATTTAAATTTAGGATCAAAGATCAACCAAATCTTTATAAAAAATACTTTGAAAAGTTCAAAGTAATTGAAAATTGGTGTTTCAAAAAAAAAAAAAATTTTAATTTAGTCTACGATTATTTACACCCTATTAATGATAGAAATTTTTTTAATACATTGGTTTTAATGGTTAACAAATAGGTAACTGTCAATTTAAATGAAGTTTTCTCATTGCTCTTAAGTCTATTTAAAAAATGAAACTAAAATTTTACATTTCTTAGGGGTAACTATTATTTCTGACGGAAAATAAAAACGCATTGAAAAAGTAGAAAATAATTTTAATAGCTTTCATGATATTCATGAATATCGTACAAAGGTTATAAGACTTTCTTCATACAGTCTAAAGCGAAGAAATTCAAAACTCAGACAATCCAATTGTCGAAGTTACTCATCAAGTCTGGTTTTTGTATCTTCTTAACTATCATGAGTGTCATGGTATCAAACTTTTTGTCTACAGCTCCACCATATCATTATTATTGGAATTTTCATTTCTTATATTTTTATATTTTGTCCTATTTTTGTTTTTTAATGTTATTATTACATTTATTATTCATTATTTCACTATTCTACTTTAATTTATTTTTTAGTCCTACTTCAGTATTTAGTTTTTTATTATATATTATCAGCCAATAAAGTTTATATATATATATATATATATATATATATATATATATATATATATATATATATATAACGGATGCAGGGGGCGCGCGCCTCCCCCGAAATTTTTCTTACTGTACTTTTGAAATATGTAATGTTATGTAACGGTGAATTATCCCTATCCCTTAACAGAGCATTATTGTTCTTAAGAATTCTTTTATTAATAACATCAGCACACGTGCATTTGTCATGAGTAGAAGGGCGTGGCTTCAAATTTTTTCAGCCTATTAGGTCAATGAACAATACAATACAAAACAAATCAGTGTTGTAGGCGAGATTGTGCTGTGTTCTAATGTTCTGTGATACTATTAGACCACGTGGAAATCACATATTATAACCTTTTTGAAAGTTTTTTGTTTGTCTTTATTATTTATAATGAATAATTATTCATAATGAAACGAATCAACGATTATTCTCAACCAACTACTAAAAAAGCATGCTGTGATTCTAGCGATGTTTCAGATTCCAATGAATCAGGTCAAGCCGAACCTCAGCCAAGTTCCTCTTGCTGCTTTTCAGCCTAATAATTCGACTGATCTTTCAAATAATAAATTTTTTTTCCACCAATACGAAGGACATCGGCTTGTATATTGGAAAAATTCTTTCTGACGACGAACGGTCAGATATATTGTTTAAAAGATGGAAACCAGAGAGAAACTATTCGTTTCCACTTTCCTGTAGACAAGATAAACGCCGTGAAGGAGAAAGTAGGCAGTATTTGCGACTAGAACATCTCGAGAGGCATTCATGGTTAGCATTTTCTCATGTTCACCAAGGATTATACTGCGCCTCATGCGTTGCTTTTTCTCAATCAGAAGTTGGAAAAGGAAATCATAACACTGCTGTAACGTTAATTACTAAGCCATGCCGGAATTTTGGAAGGATGTTCGGATCTATTACTGTACATGAGAACCGTATCATAAAACAAATATAATAAAAGCAGCAGAATTTGAGAGGATTCGCACCAACCCTGATCGTTGTATTACTCAAATAATTGCTACAAATAGATTCAAGATAGCTCAGAATAATCGTGAAAAATTGAAGCGCATATTAAAAACTACAGTATTATATTTGCTGGACAAAATAATTTACCGTTCCGCGGTAAGCGAGATGATGGTGATTTGACAGATGCTGCAGTTACGAGTGAAGGTTTGTTCAGAAGATTTCGTGTTCAAGCTGGTGATGTAGTCCTAGGTGACCATTTAAAGTCATCAGCTAAATCAGCAACTTATATAAGTAAAACGACCCAAACTAAGCTTATTCATTATTGTGGTGAGCAAATAGGAGACAATATATTGGAGAAAGTGCGTAGTAGTGCATTAAATTCGTAGCATTGGAAAGTCAATCAGCTGCGTCAAATGCTACAGCCATAATTAACCAACTTACACAAATGAATTTAGACTTAAACCAGTTGATAGGCCAGGTTATGATGGAATTAAGCATTAAATGGAAAGCGATAAGTGGAAAATTTGGTGGATGCCAAGTTCTAATTCGAAATTTACATCCTAGAGCCATCTATGTGCATTGTAGTGCACATGCTTTAAATGTGTGCCTCATAAAAGCACGTACAATAAACGACTTTAGCAATTGCCTCTCAGCTATATCAGACTCAGAAAGTTTTATACAGTCTTCTACCAAACGTTCAGCATTATTTAAAAGGAAAGTTGACAGCGTAATGATACCAATTAGTAGAAAAACAAAGCTTGTAAAACTATGCGAGACCAGGTAGGCAACATAGGTGATGCAACATCCGCATTGATTTCTTTGATAGATCCCGTGATAAATTACTTAGAGGAAGTTGCATGCGAAGAGGTTGGTAATACAGCTTCTACAGCAAGATCATTAATTCTTCATCTACACAATCGAGTTGCTTCATCGTCAGCCTTTTCATCCTTGATGACATTTTATCAGTAACCTATCCTCTCTCCTGCTATCTACAACAGAAAAATATAGATCTTTGCGCTGCATTAAAGCAAGTGAAGTTGATATTACAAAACTTGAAGCAAAAACTTGATGAACCACAAACTATTTGAGGATACAATAATATTCAATTTTTATGCTCTGATAGAATAATAAAATTTTAATATTATTACTATAATATTATAAGAATAACAATAATAATAATGACAATAGCTATAATACACACCATTACTACTAGTACTACTACTACTATTACCAATAATAATGTTAACTTTCTCCTCCTCTCCTTCTCTGTCTCTTTTCTCCATCTCTCTCTTCTTTCTTTCTCTTTTATTGTTGTTTACAATATTATTTATTGGCCATTTAAAATTATCACTCGCAGAGTTCTCAAACATGATTGGAATAAAATTAGAAGTTCCTAGAAATGAAATGAACATGTAATGAACATGACTGAGTATTTTCATCCTAATCTATACGTCCCATTTTTTAAATATATGGTTAGTCAAATAGAAGCGAGATTCGTTCCGCACTAGCAGAAAGTTTTCACTCTTACTTCAATTATCCCAAAATCGGTCGGTATGTACAGGGTGTCCCGTAAGTCTGGACCCATAGGGAAAAATAATAAAATTACAAAATAGTCAAAAATTTATTACATAATCTGTTCAAAGTGTCCGCCGTTGTGTCGCACACATAGTTGAAGACGCAATCTCCACTGCGACAGCACTTTCTGAATCACAGTCGCAGAAATTTCTTGACACGCCTCCACAATGCGTACTTTAAGGTGGAAAATGTTCTGAAGTTTGACCTCGTACACTTTGGCTTTCAAGTGGCCCCACAAATAAAAATCATAATAAAAAATAATAAAAAAATAATAATAATAAAATAATAATAACAAAAAAATATATTATAAATCCCTATGGGTCCAGACTTACGGGACACCCTGTATATTATATTTCATTGAGAAATAATAATAGATAATTACTTAGTTTTTTAATACCAGGGCTTCTACAAGTACAGCTTAGGTTGTAGTCCCAAGCCATATTTGACTGGAGTGGATGTTGAGCGCACCCAACAACCATTAAATTACTTAGTAATTATTGCATAATAATATTGAAATAATAATAATAATAATAATAATACATTACACAGGCCTGCGATGGAAAAACGTTTTTCATAATTTTAGCTGTTTACAATGTATTTTTGTGTGCTGAATTTGAAAAACACAATAAAAATGTCATACGACACAAAGTTATTTCACAAATTCGATTTTTTTGTGAAGCGACTTCGAGAAAATGCCAGATTTCCGGAAAGCCTTATTTAGCCTTTATTAAATTAAATTCAAGACTCTTATTGTGTTCTGGGTACTGTAGTAAGTTGTGAATCATGGCTAGCCGTGGATGTGTTAACAGTCCCGACAGCTTCTGCTACATATGCGGGGAATTTGTGATCAAGAAACATCAAAGAAACGTAACAAATTTTATTAGGCAAGTGTACCATGCCTACTTTGGAATGAAACTAGGAGACCAAGACAAACCATGGGCACCACACAAAGTTTGTTTTTTTGCGTAGAGGATCTAAGGAAATGGTGTAAAGGCAAAAAGAAAGCATTCAGATTTGGTGTGCCAATGGTATGGAGGGAGCCAAAAAATCACTGTGATGACTGCTATTTTTGCTCTTGTGATGTTAAAGGCTATAACTCAAAAAAAAAGAAAGCCATATTCTATCCAAATCTTCCATCAGCTTTTCGACCTGTTCCTCATGGGCCAGAAGTTCCAGTTCCGCTTCCACCAGAAACATTGGAAGATTTGCCTAGTAATTCTGGTTCAGATACTGATCATGAACAATTTCAGTGTGATAGGAAGTCAAGACCCCCAGTTGTTCACTCAATCTGAACTAAACGATTTAGTGAGAGATTTGGGATTATCCAAGGAATCTGCTGAACTCTTAGGCTCCAGATTAAAAGAAAGAACTTTATTATCAGCTGGAACATCGATATATTTGTAGAAGAAGAGAAAAGGAGTTTATTCACTACTTTTCACATGAGGGCAATTTAGTTTACTGTAGCGATATTGATGGTTTGGTACAGGCATTTGGCATTGAGTACAAAGCGGATGAATGGAGACTTTTCATCGACTCTTCTAAAAGAAGTCTAAAAGCTGTTCTTTTGCACAATGGGAACAAGTATGCCTCTGTACCTGTTGGTCACTCGGTACATCTCCAAGAAAGTTATGAGAATTTGGAATTGGTTCTTACAAAGATAAAATATTATGATCATCACTGGATGATTTGTGGAGACCTTAAGGTATTGTGCATGCTTCTGGGGCAGCAGGGAGGATATACTAAGTTCCCATGTTTCCTTTGTGAATGGGATAGCAGAGCAAAGAGTCAACACTGGTAGCAAAAACACTGGCCACAAAGATCTCTAGAACCTGGAAGCAAGAATATTTTGCGTAAAAATTTTGTTGACCCAAAGAAAGTACTTCTACCACCTCTTCATATAAAACTAGGCCTTATGAAACAGTTTGTTAAGGCATTAGAAAAAAGTGGAGAATGCTTTAAGTACCTCTGCAAGAAGTTCCCTAACCTATCAGAAGCAAAATTAAGAGAAGGTATTTTTGTAGGCCCAGACATTAGAAGACTGCTGTCAGATGAAAACTTCTTGTCTACGATGACTGAAGTAGAAAAAGAGGCTTGGAATTCCTTCAAAAGTGTGGTTACTAAGTTCCTTGGGAATAATAAGGACCCTGAATATGCACTCATTGTTGAAAACATGCTGGAGAAATTCAAAGCTTTGGGATGCTCAATGAGTATCAAAATTCATTTCTTGAATGCACACTTGGACTTTTTCCAGAAAATCTAGGTGCAGTAAGTGAGAAACAGGAAGAACGTTTCCATCAAGACATTAAGGAGATGGAAAAGAGATACCAAGGCCGGTGGAACGTTAATATGATGGGGGATTATTGCTGGATGCTGCATCGTGAAAATCCGGAAGCAGCGCACAAAAGGAAATGCAACAGGCGCAGCTTCACTGGCAAAAGAAAACGGGACTACTAAGCCATTCCACTAATTAAAGATGTAAGTATCCAAGTTTTATAGTTTTTTAAAATAAATATATTCAGAAATGGTCAGGAAATAGGTTTCATGTGGTAATTCTTCACTACTTATTTTATTCAGTAACATATTACAACATAAAAACGTCATAGCAAATTGTGAAAAAACTATACGTGATGGAGA
Organism: Bathynomus jamesi; assembly: GCA_023014485.1. Lineage (NCBI taxonomy): Eukaryota > Metazoa > Arthropoda > Malacostraca > Isopoda > Cirolanidae > Bathynomus > Bathynomus jamesi. Next base: position 634,588 of record JAJOZX010001684.1, on the reverse strand, counting down.
AAATCTGAGGCCGTTTTTGGATTTAGCACCCCAAATTCCTATAAAACCAGCATACAATTTCAAAAAAGGTTTTAGGACCCTCAATTTTGCAGGCCTGTGAATTATTAGAGAATGATGAAATTATATGCATAACAACATCCTTATTAATAAAAATAAAAACAAATAGTAGTAATAATAATAGATGATTCTTTGGTGTATTTAAATTACAGTTTAGAGTTCATATGAAGATTTGGTACCAGCAATTAGTTTCTATGAGGAGCTTCTGCCATTTATAGTGATAATCAAATGAAAGCGGAGTTCAATCGTTGGAAGTTAATGTGGAGCAATAATGATAGTTTACCCGATACTGCAATGGATGCGTAATAATGGAATGTAGTGACGACTTTTTCCCTAACATCAAAAAGCTTTTACGGGTATTGTGTACCCAAATTTTATGATCTAATACAAATCCAGTAACAAAGTAAAACCAATTAAAATAATAATTACTAATAAGTATATTTGTATAATTTAGATACTGATTACTCTACCAGTCACTACAGCAACGGCAGAGCGATCATTCTCTACAATGAGGCGATTGAAGACCTATTTAAGGAATACAATGAACGAGGAACGATTAGATTGATTAGCATTAATGAGCATACACCAAAACTTTTCCTTTGATAATGATGATGATATGTATAAATTTACTGAAAAAAACGTAAATTATTGTTCTAATTTAACCTGTTTCACCGTCATGATTTGTAGATACTGTACTGTAGTATACTTAGTGTTTTGCATTTTTGCCTTCAATACAGTAAATATATTGTATTTATATATATATATTACATACATTATATATATACGAAAAATATATTGTGTACTGTATATTTCTGGGCATTATAACAAAACTTCATATATTTCTTAGAACGCTTACTATTTTATTCCCTAAATTAAGTTAAAAAAACGTGAAACCGCTACCAACTTGGTCAACACCGCTATCTCGGAACATGTTCTAAGTCTCATCATATTTAATATGTAAAAACATGTCATAAACAGTAAGCTTTTTAGCTGATTTGGGGTCAGATATTGTTAGAAAATGTCATCGGCTCACCCCAGACCCCTAGCTAAAGGTTTAAGAGTCCCTACGCTCGCATTAAATCTTGCCGCGCCACCCCGGAAAAAACCTGGATCCGCCCTTGAATTTTATAATATATATATATATATATATATATATATATATATATATATTATATATATATATATATATATATATATATGCTGCAAACCCAATAATACTTGGATGTGGACTTATTTCTTGGTAGGCTCAACAATTTAGTCCCATCTATTAAGTTTACTGTTGAAAAAGAAAATGATGGAAGCCTATCTTTTCTTGATCTAAAAATTTGGAGATGCTCTAATCAGTTCAAATATGAAGTCTACCGTAAGCCTACTAATAATAACTCTTATACGCATTTTTATTCTGGCCATCATCTTCGATTAAATCCTCTATTTTCTCTGCTATGTTTCTTCGAGCATTGAGAGTTGTCAGTCCTGAATTTTTAGATTCCGAGTTATGCAATATCATGAATATTGGTACTAAATTATGATATCCTATTTCATTTTTAGATAACTGTCTTAAGAAAGCCAAGAATAGGTATTATAATAATGTAATTGTAAAGGAATTTCAGCGTAAAAATATCCTTAGCCTACCTTACCATGTTAATTTTCAATACCTTCCAACTGTACTTAAAAGCAATTGGCATTAATGTAATCTTTAAGTATAATAATACTGTTAAATCACGCCTAATAAAGAATAGCCCTGATATTGTTGTTGGTTGTGTGTATTCGATCGGATGTACACAATGTAACTCAGTATATATAGGCCAAACCGGTAAAACGTTAGATATTAGGGTAAAACAGCATAAATATGCTTGTAGAACAGCTAATAATTTCAATGCTTTATTTAACCATATGTATAGATGTAACCATAGCATCAAGTGGGATAGTTCTAAAGCGCCTGTTAAAAACAGATATAATAGAAAGAAATATTCTAGAATGTGCATTTATTCATTTTAAAAACAATTTCAATAACAGTGCGGGGACGTATAAAATTGACGATATCATGTTAAAATTTCTTTTGCCTCTCATTAACCCTTGTTAAGTATGTGCTAATTGTTTTGTTTTCCTGTACGTTGTATATATTTATGGGCATCTCGCCTTCTATCTTCATTCCCTGACGAGGTGTAGCTTTGAATACACGAAAGCCTTGGAATCGTTTTTCTTTTTCCTTGTGGGCTTTGCAGCATTCATTCATTTCACGCGTTTTATTGTGAAATTCATCCCATATATATATATTATATATATATATATATTCACTTTATTTGCATGTAATTAACAGTACTCCAAAATCTCCCAAATTCCCCTAAATTCCTCAAAATCCTTTAAAAGTGCTCAAACTGAGTTCAGAATAGATAATTATAATTGATTCATTATAGTCTAAATTTAGTGCCAATTACAGTCAGAACATTTTGCGATTAGAATTACACCCTCGGCTTTATATGCCCTTAACCACATTTTACTACCCATCGTTAAAAATTTTATTTATTTACTTACTGAACAATGAAAACGGTTTTAAATGAAGGTATAACTATTAAATTAGATAATTGACAAAAGGTACTTAACATTTTATATATATATATATATATATATATATATATATATATATATATATATTTCCCCCATTTGTTGACAAATGGGGGGAAAAGGAAAACATGTAAAACTAATCTTTATTATCTCGTATAATACGATCGAAAGTCGTTCCTCGCTAATTAAAAGTATCCATTATGTCCCCTAAATTGAGGATTTGGAGGTCGTTTGAAAACCGTAAAGGTGACCCTTTAAAAAGGGAAATAGCTATACATATAAGGTTTAATTACGCGTCTGGAAGTTAAGGCGTCACGTTTTTTGATGCCAGAATTGAAATATTGTCCTTGCACATGTCACTTAAGAGACTTTGAAGAAGTATTTTTTCGAAGTAAATAGAAGGTAATTGAATTAATTAAACGTTATTTACCAAAACGTAAAAGCCAATTAAATTAACAGCTAATTGAAATAGGATATGCAAAGAAATTTGGCAAATGAACTTTAATATGGATAGTGGGCAGAAATTTGGCAAATTAACTTTAATATTGATATGTGCAAAACGTTGCAAATCTGTAGAAACAATGTTGAAGAAAAGTATTTTATGCGCGAAAATACACTGACGAGGGTTACGGAGAAAAATTTAGATATTATTGTTGCCGACACGCTTAAACCGAATGAGCAATATATCGAAGTGGTCAGGAAAGCAAATAGAATCTTAGGATTTATTGTAGATCATTTGAATTTAAATCGGAGAACACAATATTAATGGTAGCTAGCCAATTAGGTGCGCCTATTTATAGTAGCCACTTTTCATTAACTTAAAACATCATTAATCAGCTTGTTACTATTTCTATGTGCCCCCAGTTCATCTACTCTAACGGACAGCTCTGGAACATTCTCCCTCATTCCATCTCTCCCCTGTCTATGACCTCCAATATTTCAAATGCAGAGTGCCTAGGCACCTCAAGAACCTTAAGCCTTTTGAGAGCATACAACTCATTCAACTTTCACTGTGTTCCAATAATAAAAAGAAATTCCAGCAGACTTTCTCACCAGAGAATTATCCCACAAGTTGTCGAGGTTAAACAAAGCTTTGTTCACAGTGCCTAAATGGTATGGTTCTGTGATACATGCACACGGCATGTGGAACAAGTTAACATCACATTAAATTTAACCTTTTCAAATGAGAAGGTTGAGCCAATCACTAATTATGAAGATAATTCTGACTGCAGCAAGCTTGCCAGGGTCACAGCCTCCTGGATAAGATATGGTTTAGTGAGCCATTTGACTTGAATAAAGGGCCTCATAACCTATACCTATAGATTGTTGTTCGGAGGCAATTGCTTAGGAGGCCTCAAAGACATACGTATATGTATTTGGTTAAATTAGTTTACTTAAGGGATGATTCATCAATTGTAGCAGTGAGAGCCCATTCACTTCGACGATGATGCATTATTTTTAATGTGATTTAACAAACAGCTAAATTTGTCAATATCAGAAATATAGTTTTCATTCCCAATCAAACTAAAGGTACTGATTTCCTCCTGACCCCCTTTTTCTTTTAAAGGGCGTTAGCTTGTCCAAGTTAATTGTAAGCCTATTAGACTCAGCCATAATTATGAAAAAGAAAATTAGGAGTGAAAATAATGAAGGAAAAAGTGTAAGTGTGAACTTAAATACTCGTAGTTAATATTTGTCCTAGCCTAAGGTAAGCCTAACAACAGGGTTACCCTATTACCTACCTTATCAAGGCCTAATGAGATTATGTGTAATTCTAGGGCTCAAAGAGAGATGACTGATGGAATTTTGGTAGACTCCCTAGTTATCATGCGGAATATGGACCGGGGAGTATGGAAATGTGTCTGCGTGGATTGGCTACAATAATGATGACGATTTTAGGAGAATATTAAGAAAAACTAAACCCTAGTACAATAAATAAATAAAAAAAAATTACGTCTCTAGTTTTCTTACATCCTTTTAAAATTCATAAAAACTTATAATCCCATAAATTCTAAACACCAAACCACCCTGAACTAAGATCTGATTCTATCTGAAAAGGATTCATGCAAATTTATGATATTATTATATAGATATATATAAATATATATATATAGACAGACAGATAGATAGGAGACAGCCTTGTGTTTCGTGTAAATAAAATTAATAATTGGATGACAGAGATACTAAAAGCTGAATTAAACTTTATTGTACTTCAAGCTCAAGAAACTACAATAATTTAAGTGTAATGGGTTGGAGCTGTAAATAACATATATCATAATCATAGTTTAGTGTAGTGTATGCTAGCCTAGATTATGAGAAAGTGAGGAATATATATATATATATATATTATATATATATACAGTGTGTCCGTAAAGTCATGTGGATTTTAAAACAGCTATATTATTGCAACGAACACATGATGAGATGAACAATGCCAATTTAAGAACAACTCTCAAAGTTGTAACTTGTAGTTAGTCTAGGCTAAGCTTAACCTTTATCTCGTAGTAGTCTAGGCTGTCCACAGCCATATGTTGAGCATGAGCGTAATAGCCGAAAGTTAATGTGTGTATGCTCTAGACACGAGATCGAGTGATTGGCCCATTTTCTTCGCGGAAAACCCACTGTGACGTCACACAACTACCTCGCTATGTTGGAAACATTTTGCAGTACCCAATTTATTGACAATAATTCATCTTTCAGCAAGATGGTGCTCCTCCCACTATGCCAACGTTGTTCGAGAATTCCTTAATGAAAAATTTCCACAGAGATGGATAGGAAGAGGAGGATGGAAGCCATGGCCTCCACGCTCTCCGGACCTGACACCTTTGGACTTTTATTTGGGGGTTACGTCAAGCAAAGCGTGTACAGTGTACGATTAGGGATATTCATCACTTGCACGAGCGAATCACGGAAGCTATCGCATCCGTCACTCCTGATGTTCTTGGGCGTGTGTGGCGGAATTGAATCACCGCCTAGATGTCTACAGGGCTACCAGAGGAGCCCATATCGAACTACGTAAATAAAGTTATTCTTTTAGAGTTGTTCTTCAATTTGCCTTTTTTTCATCTCATTATCATGTTTCGTTGCAATAATATCGCTATTTAAAATCCCACCATGACTTTACGGACACACTGTATATATATAAAAATAATATATATGTATATATATATGAAAATTATTTCACGAAAGTAACACGTGAAAAAATTTATGATGAATAAAACCACGAAGGAAAGGAAGCACAGAATGGTGCTCAAGCGCTGTTTCCTTTCCTTCGTGGTTTTATTCATTATAATATATGTATATATATATATTATATATATATATATATATATATATATATATATATATATATATATATATAACGTAAAGAACGACGCTTGTATAGAAGAACGTTCCGCACAAGATGAGAAGAAAGAACGAAACAAATGAAAATGAGGTAACCACCCGGAATCGAACCCGGGATCTTCCGATTGCCGGTCAGATATGCTAACCACTACACCATGGACCTCGGTTAATCAGAAGTCGTAATTCTCCTACATACGAGCAGAAACCAATGCCCTGAGGGGGCACCTCCCGCATGTCGCACATATATACATTTTAACTACAATAACACACAGTATAACTAACGTAAAGAACGACGCTTGTATAGAAGAACGTTCCGCACAAGATGAGAAAGAACGAACAAATGAAAAATGAGGTAACCACCATCGTTCTTTACGTTAATTATACTGTGTTGTTTGCAGTTAAAATGTGGTATATATATATATGTATATATATATATATATATATATATATATATATATTATATATATATATATAGTATAGTATGTAATATATATATATACTATATATATATATATATATATATATATAGATATATATATATATATAATATAGATATATATTTATATATATATATATATATATAGTATAGTATAGTATATATATATATATATATATATATATATATATATATATATATATATATATATATATATAGTTATGATAGAAGTGTTCTTCGGGAACCTTATCCTCAATAGGAATATGAAAACAAGAGATACGACTCTCAACATTTATTGGCCAAACGTTTCGGTCCACTCAGGGGCCATCTTCAGTGACTAAATAGAAGCATCTAAAAAGCAATCATATAACTAAAGTAAATACAAATGTCATAAATATACTGTACAATAATAAAATCTAATACAAAAAGTTAAAAAAAAAGAGAAAAAAAAACTATCTAGATTATAAGACAAAATAAAAGAAAGTAAAAATAAAACAGAACAAACCAAAATTTCAAAATTAAAAATTTAAAAAGTTAAAAAAAATTTAAAATTTAAAAAAAAAAATTTAAAATTAAAAAAAAAATCAAAAATTTTAAAAAGAATTTAAAAAAGGACTGACCTGGATGGTAAAAGTTACAAATGACAAGTGGAGAGAAAGGAAAGAAGAGAAAACTTAAGTTAGTGCGTAAGTTCTACAGATCTACAGAAGCTAAGGCTAACAAAGACCCTAAGATCCACTCTAAGGTTAGCCCGAGAGAAAGAAGAGAGTAGGGGGTTAAGAGAAGAGAAGAGAATAAGAGGTTAAGTAAGGAGGAACACCTATCACTCGTGGGTTAACATTCAGAAAAAGAGAAAAAAAGACACCATCATCATCCGCCGGCCACTGCCGACAAGTCAGAAAAATAGTCGGAGAGAATAGGAGAGGGGTGAAAGATGAAAATAAGTAAAATAAGAACGCTTACAAACCATGCAAACACAGTCTTAACTCACTGTCATACCATGCAAACTACAAACATGCAAGAAAAGAGAGTTACAGACAGGCAAAGTAAGGAGAGGTTTAAAAAAAGTAGGTAAAGTTAAACAAAAAGTGGGTTAGTTTACTCTATGAGCTACATCTACGTTCGCGTTAGTCTAATTTTTTTTTTATTTATTTAATAATTTTATTGCTGGCATCACACGCTGGCATGTCACAAGCTGGCATTAATCGTCAACAGACTCATCCTCGACCACCACCCCCAGAGCTCCTGTGGCTAATTGTTTTTTTTTTATTTTAAACTAATATTTTTAAAATGTCTGTCAAGACGGTTCTTAAACACATTAACGTTGGTAGAGTTCACGACGGGCGCGAGAAGATTATTCCATTTATCAATTACTTTAAAAGTAAAGAAGTTTTTAGCGATATTAGTAATGAAACGTCTGCCACGCAACTTAAATCCGTTATTACGAGTATTACTATTATCGAAAGTGAACAATTTGTCAAAATTTACGTTATCGATGTTATTAACGATTTTGAAAAATTCAATAAGCTCCCCCCTTAATCTCCTAGTTTCGAGTGAATACAGGTCTAACTCTTTAATCCTATCTTCATAAGGCTTGTTGCGCAATGACGGAATCAGTTTCGTGGCACGACGTTGAACCCCTTCTAACCTATCAATATCCTCACGCAAGTACGGGCACCAAAACTGAACTGCATATTCTAAATGAGGCCTGACTAGGGACTTGTAAAGGGGCAATATAATATCCTTCGATTTAAATTCGAAATTACGCGCTATGAAGCCTAACATTCGATTAGCTTTTGCGCAAGACTCCAGGCACTGGTTCCTAACCTTTAAATCCTTAGATACGCGTACGCCTAAATCTACTTCCTCGTCAACGCTCGCTAACTCCCTATTATCCATCGTGTACGTGTAATTATTGTTGCGAGAACCTATATGCAAAACTTTACATTTGTCTACGTTAAATTGCATCTGCCACTTATCCGTCCACTCCATAATCCTATTTACATCGTCTTGGAGCCTATTTCTATCGCCCTCGTTAACAACCTTACCGCCTATTTTAGTATCGTCCGCGAATTTTGACATGTTACTAGTCAATCTTACATCTATGTCGTTAATGTAAATTACGAATAGCAATGGGCCTAACACTGAACCCTGTGGGACACCGCTACCTACATCTAACCACCCCGATTCACTACCATTAACTACGACTCTCTGTCTCCTAGCACGAAGCCATTCTTCTAACCAGTTAGCTACCTGACCGCGTATACCGTGCGCTTTGACCTTCGCAATTAGTCTCCTATGCGGAACTGTATCGAACGCCTTTTTAAAATCTAAATAAATAACGTCAGCTGCTCTATGTCTATCTTATTCGCGCACTATTTCGTTATAAAATTCTAAGTTGCGTTAAAAAGGTGTTGGTTGGTTAGAAAGTATGTAATTTTATCGAGGAAAGGCTGTCGTTTAATTCTGGATTTAATTTCTTGATAAAAAGGGATTCTAAAATTTTAAGATCAAGCGAATTAGAAGCAGACGACAAAATCGCAAAGGAGTCCTGGGGGCACGGGTGGTCGGGTGGTCATGGGTCTCTGAATGATGCCGAAAAGCAGAGGATTCAGGAGTGGAAAGAGGGCGAGAAGTTCGATAAGAAAAACCCAAATGCTTCGAAATCCTAAGTTTTAACTGCAGGGCAGTCTGCCCCACATAACGACTTTGGCAAGTCGCACATGTATATAAATAAATAAAGGATCTCAAAAGCACGGGGAGGTGATCTTTATGGCGAAAAAAGGATTGCAGAGAATTAGAATTAATAATTATAAAGTCGCATTGAGGGAAGTGTCTGTCGAAAATAGAGTGGACATCTTTATTAAGTTGAAAAGTTAGTTGGTCTAAAAAAGGAAGCTTATGGTAAACCTTTTGTTTCACCGTGGACTGAATTATTTTGGGCGAATATAGGTTATTTAGAAATTTAGAAATTAAAGTCTCAATAGTCAAAGCACAATAAAAATTATAGTTAAAAAATCTTTTAAAATACTGAATTTCTAAGTCAAATAAAGACCAACTTGAACAAAGGTGATAAGCTCTAAAAATACGACTCTTAATACTAGCCAGCTTAAAACTAAGTGGAATATTGCTGAAAAAATTAGTACCGAGCTGGGTAGTAGTTGGTTTTCTAAATACTTGTGTTGAGAAGCCTGTACTATGTTTATTTATGGTAACATCAAGAAATGAAATTTTATTGTATTGTTCTACTTCCGGAGAGAATTTAATATTAGGATGCTTAGTATTAATGTAATTTAAAAATAAAGGGGCATGATCTTTATGCTTAAAAATGACAAAACAATCATCTACATAACATTTAAATAAAATAGCTTTAAAATCAAGCGGACAATCCCTCAGCCACTTTTCCTCGTGAAAACAAAGAAAACTGTTAGCAAAGGACGGACCAAGGGGGCGAACCCATTGCCATTCCCTCGTGCTGGTGGAAAAGTTCCTTATTAAAAAAGAATATGGTATCCTGGACTGATAACTTTAAACGTTTTGAAAACAATTGTCTGCTTAATCCCAAAATGTCATTAGTAGAACCAAACAAAGAATTTCTTATAATATCACAAGTTTCTAAAACAGGTACATTGGTAAACAAAGACCGAACATCAAAAGAAGCCATGAAACAATCCTCAAATTTCAACTTGGTGACACAATCAACAAACTCAAATGAATCCCGCAAAGTGAAATGACTACGTGTGAGAGGGTCTATGATTGGGACCAAAAATTTTGCGAGGTTATAACTTGGAGTGTTTATGGCTGCTAGAATGGGACGAAGCGGAACTCCAGGTTTATGGGTCTTAGGTAGGCCATAAACCACCCGTGACCCATGACCACCCGTGCCACCAGGACTCCTTTGCGATTTTGTCGTCTGCTTCTAATTCGCTTGATCTTAAAATCTTAGAATCCCTTTTTATCAAGAAATTAAATCCAGACTTAAACGACAGCCTTTCCTCGATAAAATTACATACTTTCTAACCAACACCTTTTTAACGCAACTTACGCACTAACTTAAGTTTTCTCTTCTTTCCTTTCTCTCCACTTGTCATTTGTAACTTTTACCATCCAGATCAGTCCTTTTTTTAAAAAGTTCTTAAATTTAAATTTTTTTTTTTTTTTTTTTAAATTTTAAAATTTTTAAAATTTTTAATTTTGAAATTTTGGTTTGTTCTGTTTTATTTTTACTTTCTTTTATTTTGTCTTATAATCTAGATGGTTTTTTTCTCAAATTTTTTTTTTTAAACTTTTTGTATTAGATTTTATTATTGTACAGTATATTTATGACATTTGTATTTACTTTAGTTATTTGATTGTTTTTTAGATGCTTCTATTTTGTCACTGAAGATGGGCCCTGAGTGGACCGAAACGTTTGGCCAATAAATGTTGAGAGTCGCATCTCTTGTTTTCATATTCCCATTTTATATATATATACATACACAGAGTGTCCCAAAACCATGTATATATTTTTTAAAAACTTATAACAGGCGAACCCACTAACAGATTCAGATGATTTTTTTCTTTTTATAGCCTATAGCCTAAGGAGATACAACAGCGAAATTAGTAATAGCCTTGCCTGCCTACAGTAAACATGGAAAATGGAAGTGTGCGCTTATCATTTGAGCAACGAAAATGGATACTAAAGTCGTATTTTAAAGTTGAGAAGATATCAAAGGTTCAACAACAGTGGAGACACAATTTTGGAACTAATCCTCCAACTCGACTTACCATTTCACGTATCTGAGAGAAATTTGAAGTATACGGTACTGCGCATGATGTGTACAAGCAAGCGACTGGGCGTCCAAAGACATCAACAGATGCTAACACTTCTGATGAAGTGCTACAGGTATTCAACCGATCACCAAGAAAATCTGTGAGACAATGTGCTCGTGAAACAGGAAAAAGTAAGACAAGTGTCCACAGAATTCTGAAGAATGCTAAATGGAAATCTTACATCCCGAGATTATTACATGCCTTGAATGAGGATGATCCGGATCGCAGAATCCAGTTTTCCGAATGGTTTCGAGTAAAAAACACAGAAGATGGCCAATTTGCGGACAAAATTGTGTGGTCTGATGAGGCTACATTTAAGTTGAATGGTATAATTAATCGTCATAATTGAACATACTGGTCACAAGAAAATCCACACATTTATGTGGAACGACATGTAAATTTACCGGGTATAACTGTCTGGTGTGGTTTTTCTTCCAAAGGTTTGGTTGGTCCATTCTTTTTCGATGGTACAGTTACCGGTCATAGCTACCTCAACATGCTTCGGGGAAAAGGTTTTCCTGCAATTCGACAGTTATACGGAGATGAGGACATTTACTTTCAACAAGATGGAGCACCTCCTCATTACCATCAGGATGTCAGGAACTACCTTGATGAAACATTTCATTATCGGTGGATCGGACGACGAGGTAGTATCGAGTATCCACCACGTTCACCAGATTTGAACCCACTTGACTTTTTTTTATGGGGTCATTTGAAAAATGAAGTACACAGTAGAAGACCTACATCACTTGAACAACTAAAGAGCACAGTTGAAGAAGCGTGTAGAAATATCCCTACAAACATTTTTGTTGAAGTCTGCCAATCAGTGAATCAAAGAGCGCAGGTGCATTGATGTCAGTGGTCGACATTTCGAACACTTACGTGTTTAAAACAAATTAAACTATCTATTATTTCGATGTTGTATATTTTACCTATAAAAAGAAATAAAAATCATCTGAATCCGTTAGTGGGTTCGCCTGTTATAAGTTTTTAAAAATGTATACATGGTTTTGGGACACTCTGTATATATAATATATATATATATATATATATATATATATATATATATAATATATATATATATACCAGGTGTCCGAGAATTATCTGTACAATTTTTGGCTGTTATTAAAAGTCAACCATGAAGTGTAGAAATTCCAGTGTTGTCCCATTTTACAGAGAATCTCATTAAGTTTTTTCTGATACCACGTTTTGACAAGTTTTTTAGAAATGTACGCGGGTGACAGACATTGATGATTTAAAAGCAAGAATCACAGCTGCTATTGAGCGAATTGATGTGGATATGCTGCAGCGTACATGGCAACATTTGGAGTATCGATTGGATGTTTTGCGAATCACTAATGGTGCACATATCGAATGTTTGTAACAACGTTACTTTAATAAAAGAAACTTTTGAAAATACAGATTCTAAATAATCTTGTTTAAGAATTTTACGTGTTATCAAGAATTTTATTAAAAGATGAAATTGTACAGATAATGTTCGGACACACTGGAATTTCTAAAAAACTTGTTAAAACTTGGTATCAGAAAAAACTTAATGAGATTCTCTGTAAAATGGGACAACACTGGAATTTCTACACTTCATGGTTGACTTTTAATAAGAGCCAAAAATTGTACAGATAATTCTCGGACACCCTGTATATATATATATATATATATATATATATATATATATATATATATATATATATATATATATATATATATATATATATATATATATATATATATATATTAGGGTGTCACTTAAATGCAAAGTTTGAAATTTTCATGCTGACACCCCGCGAATCTATTCCATTGGTAAAAAAAACATGGTGACTGAAAAATCTTTTTATTTGAATAACTATAAAAGGTCGCCCCGCCTTCCAAAGTTTAATGCTTGCGCGGCGTCTCCATAATCGTTCATTAGATATATATATCTCTATATATGTGTGTGTGTGTATCTGTGTGTGTCTGAATATCTGAGAAATAAAGTGAACAATACTTAACGATTCACCGTTTCTCATTTCAGCTACGTGATTTCTGGTGATGGAAACCCGGAAGTGTATATACCTATTAGGGGCAGCGGTTGATGAGGTGAAAGGATGCAAGCTTCCTTCCTACAGCAAGCATTCGGTTACTTCCTTTACCTTCACCATGAAAAGAAAATGACAATACGTGACGCGTTGAGGAAGTCACTTCGAGCAGTGATGTCCTTCTGGGAGAAAGCTCACATTCCAACCAGACTCGAGACACACTGTGTCAGCAAACTGGATAAAGTCTTCGAGGAGTGGAAAGGACTCAAAAAACACGCCTCAAGGACGAGCGATTCACATAAGACGAAAGAAAAAGAATTCATTGAACGCCTCGATCGTCTCTTTGACATCGCCCACGCTGATTGTGAGAAATTGGTCAAGTACCCAGAGGATTGGGAGTTCCTTCAGCAGCAGCGCCAGAAAGGACGTCCAGGTTCAATGGCAGGTTTGGACATGACCCATCAGCGCCAAGTCAAAGATTGTACTCGACGTCGGGAGGAAGAGGAGAAACGAAGAAAGCGATCAGCAGCTGAAATGGAGGCAGTATCCAACGAAGCGGTTTTGGAGTCCTCATCCTCCAGCTCAGATGATAGCGAAGAAAAAGGAGCATGTGGTGGTTCGTTAGCGTCTAAACAAAGAGCAACGAAGAACATCATAACATCGGAATTGGCGGCAGCGCTTGATCGCACGCAACTCTCGTCAAGAAAGGCCACATATCTGCTGTTTGAGGCAGCTTCCAGCTTAGGGCATGATGCTAGCGACTACAACATCAATCGTGGATCCATTCATCGTCAGCGTGAAAAATTCCGTACCCTTAAGGCTCGGCAACTGAAGAGCGAGTTCCAAGGCAATAGTCCGTTGACTGTTCACTGGGACGGAAAACTCATGCAAGATCTGACGTCACGAGAATATGTTGACCGCTTACCTATTCTTGTATCTGGCTCCGGGACAGAGCAGCTCCTCGGGTCCAAAACTTCTGTCAGGAACCGCGCTGGCACAAACAAATGCCATCATAGATTGCCTGAATGAATGGGGAGTGACCGATCATGTCAAATCTATGTGTTTCGACACAACCGCGACAAACCAGGCCACCGTGGAGGAACTTGTGTTCTTCTGGAAGAAAAAGTTGGACGTGACCTGTTACACTGTGCGTGCAGACACCATGTACTGGAGTTGGTGCTACAGGCGGCATTCGCAGCATCGCTAGATTCAGTATCTACCGGTCCAGAAATTCTGCTTTTCAAGCGCTTCCATGATTATTGGACCCGCATTGACCAGCAACAGTTCCAAACTGCGGACACAGATGCGTTCACCAAAGCAGCTATTTTTAAGCACAGAACGGAGTTCATTGAGTTTGCAAAATCACAAGCACTTCAAGTTCGTGATGACTATCAGGAATTCCTCGATCTTTCCGTCATCTTTCTTGGAGGAGTTCCATACAAGGGACTAAACTTCCGCGCCCCTGGTGCTATGCACCGGGCGAGATGGATGGCTAAGGGGCTCTATGCCATCAAGATCTGGCTCTTCCGAAGACAGTTTAAACTGACGAACACTGAGGAACGCGGAATTCGAGATATCTGCCTCTTTTCTGTTCTAGTTTACATGAAAGCGTGGACAACAGCTCATCTGTCCATCGAAGCTCCGCTGAATGATTGGGAATTGATGAGGACGCTCCTTCGATACCCGCACAAGAAGATCTCTGATGGTACCACCAAGAAGCTGTCTGCGCACCTGTGGTACCATTCGGAGGAGGCAGTGGGTCTGGCGTTCTTTGATGAGAGGATATCGATGGAAGTGAAGTGCAGCATGGTTGCAGCGTTAGATCAAGAAGCCCCTCACATGCCGCCAAAACGACCTTTGGTTCTTGATACTATGTTCCTCAGTGACAGCAAAGGACTGGAGCAACTGATCACAAAACACCCGAGGATTCTTCTCAAAACTTCAGTTGCCAGATTGCTTTCTGCTCCACCATCCCAGTTCATGGACGTCAAACTCTGAATACGTGCAAGCTCGGGATGTGGTCTCCAAACTTGCAGTGGTGAACGACAGAGCAGAACGGGCCGTGGCTCTGGTGAAGGAGCTGAACGGAAAGTTGACAGTGAAAGAAGAACAGCTCCAGTTCCTCGTTCAAGTTGTCACTGACCACAGAAAGCAACACCCAGCTCCGAACAAATCAGCATTAGTGAGGACGCGAAAGAACTAATCACTGATCAGCGTATGAGCACCAATTATTCTGCTACTGTATATGTATTTTATTTCTCAAAGTTTTGCTTTTGTTGCTTCTCCATTTTGTACCATTATTCGCCAAATTATGTCTTCTATTTTGATTATATAATAAACTGTTTGTATTCTTTGCGTTTTTAAGTGTCTTACTTTCGTTATTACACCAAATTGCCTTGTTTTTTATTATCTGGTTCGGCCCAAGCTGTGAACACTGAACAGCTTGTTGACGTCAACAAATGGGTCTTGTTTTCAGTGACGAGGGCGACCTTTAAATGATGACCAATCAGGACCAAATTTCTCTTCCGTATGTTTTACACCAAATGGAACAATTTTAGGGGGTGTCATAGGAAAATATCCATCGTTTAATTTTCCCCCTATTACCTAGTGACACCCTAATATATATATATATATATATATATATATATATATATATATATATATATATATATTATATATATATATTGTGTGTGTGTGTGTGTGTGTGTGTGTGTGTGCTTCTCTCTTTCCTTCACACCATAGTTTAATGAATAAAATGTTAACACCTTTCTGTAGGCATCTGGATTAATAAATTAGCTACCAGGAAGTTCATTAACACACAAATAATGAATACGGTAGCTATGAGATTTATAGAGAGAGAGTTTATCATCGTAATTAGTCGTGATTAGATGGTAAAATCGCGTATACTCTCAGCTTAAGTTATGCAGGGTGCTTTGATAGTGGTAGTTGTGTGTTATATAGTTTGCTTGTGAATGAAAATTTGCAAGATTTTTGAATAGTGTACATCCTTAGCGGTCGTGAAATCGCCAGTTTGTACAATGTGATAGGATCGGCCTACCAAAACCGAGATCATCCAGTTAACTACTCGCGCTGTAAAAGGCGCTGCTCTACGAATATCTCTTCCCACCTCACGCTCTGCGTGCGTACTGCTTATAGGATTTGCTACTAAAGTAAAAGCTTTGTTATTTGGTTTGAACGAATTCCATCGTTATAAACCTAACTTAACCTTGCCAGACCTAACCCAATTTAACTTTTACCTACCATAATCCAGTCTACTGTAACCCAATCACTTTTATATTGAAGTCAAATAACACTTAAAAGAATAATAAATTAGTGAATATTTCAACGGATGCAGGTTCATAACTTTTCAACAGGTCGTTTTCATCAAGATTTTATCCTGAACACTGAGAAAACAATATAATATCTAGGTTTATATACTGTATAACTAAATTAGGAATTCATTATTAAAGTCGACCCTATAACACAATCAGAATCAACCTAATCTAACTGAACTTAACCAGACATAAAATAAACTAACCTAACTTAACGTAATCTTTTTTTTTATGCAGGAAGGAGGCTAAGGGCGTATCCCATAGCGGAAGAAGAGAACCAAAATGAAGGTCCAAAGTTTTCGAAATTCCTGGACACTCTGCGTTTGAAAGATTGAAGGTCATTGACATGGGGAAAGATGGACTGATTCAGTCCAACTTGTATTTAAAGACCTCGACATTATTCCGGATCAAATTAATTCCTGTTTATGCGATTCCATCCAATTCCTGTTCGATTTTATTTCCGTCTCAGATTTTTGGAGTGTATTCTCACTCCATTTGACAATTTCGTTCGATCAATTTTTAATATATACAGGACACTCCTATATGTGTTAGAAATATTGAAAACTCTATAACGTAAAAATATGCTGTATACAATAATTCGATGAACAACTAAGAACCCCCTTAAATAAAATTCCATTCTTTTTAATAAATATGTGTAGAAAATTGCATTATTTGAATAGAGCCTACTAAATGCTTAATATAAATACTATATCATAACATTACTGTGGAAAAAATGAAATATTTTAATTGTAAGCGTTAGCTAATTAGTTTTTGATTAAAAGATATATTTTTGTATTAAGACGGAATGTCTTAAATAGCTCGCTGTTCGGATTAAATCCTTGTAAAGAACGCTGTTTGAAATGTAGAAATCAATTGGTATGGGGTAAACATATTTATTTAACCTTGCAAATAAATATACATAAAGAGACAAACAAATAACTAAGAAGGATTGGTCTGACACAATAAAGGTGGGTAATACGTACATAATAAAGAACTTCATTATACGGAGAGCATCTCTTCTCCATTAAATATATACAAATTAAATAAATACCGCAGTCTGGCAACTAATCTTGTGAATTACCTCGATATATTATATATATATAATATATATATAAATATATATATATAATATATATATATATATTATATACTGCCTTCTGAACATTATATTACATTACTGCAGAAAATATTTTAATGGTATGCATCTTTAATTTAGTTTTCGATTAAAAATAAAATTGCATATATTAAGCATCGCAATCTGGCACCTAGTCTTGTGGAATGCCTCGATATATATACACTAACAGGCAAAAGTTTAAGTACACCTACTAATTTCCAATGTTTTGCTGCTTAGCTCATGATAAACTTCAAATGTAAACTTAACAGGTACTAGAGATGAATTTACTTACCTGGCATTCATATTATATGCTTCAGTGCATCTACCCTATGCAGTGTGTTTTAACACAGAAGCTTCTTCAAAATAGCCTTCAAAATGTGTTAATTTACTTCTAGCATGCAACCTAAAATTAATGCCATTAGCTCTGCACAAATGTCCAAAAACAGTTTAAAAGTCTTTACTGGGGTAGTGTGTTTCTTCAGGAGTATGTTAATACATGTGTTCAGTTATTAACATGCGTTGCAGGTATTTACATATAAAATCCTTGCAGAGGAGCTAACTGTGTAGTTTAAGGTATATTTCTGTGTTTCAAAAAGCAAAAATGGGTGCCAAAGCTCAGTTAACAACAGAAAAAAGACAGTCGATTGTAACTTTGAGAAATGAGGGCCAATCACTGAGGCAAATTGCAAAAAAGTTAAAAGTTTCTGTGAATGCGGTTGCTTGTGCCATCAAATGGTACGAAGAAACTGGTTAAAATAATGACAGAAAAAGGTCAGGGCGACCAAGAACCACAACAGACTCAGAGGACAAGTATATCCGAGTCACTAGTCTGCGCAACAGACGCCTCACAGCACCTGAAATCAAAGCCCAGCTGAACAACAGTTTCAACATCAACTGTTCAGAGAAGACTGAGAGAGGCAGGATTAAAAGGACGAAGTGCAGCAAAGAAACCAATGCTGAGACTTCAGAACAAAAAGAAAAGGCTAACTTGGGCTAAAAAACACCAAAAATGGACTGTTGAGCAGTGGAAATTTGTCCTTTGGACTGACGAATCAAAGTTCGAAGTTTTTGGGTCCAAACGCAGAGTATTTGTGCGGCGCAGAGCGGGTGAAAGAATGACACAGCAGTGTATTGTGCCAACAGTGAAGCACGGTGGAGAAAGTGTGATGGTCTGGGGATGTTTTGCAGGGGAGCAAGTTGGAGATCTCCACAAAGTCACTGAAATACTGAATCAACGTGGCTATCACAGCATTCTACAGCGCCAAGCGCCATGCCATCCCATCAGACTGCGACTAGTTGGCCAACAGTTCATAATGCAGCAAGACAACGATCCTAAACACACTTCCAAGCTGTGCCAAAATTACCTGAAGCAAAAAGAACGGCAATGTCAGCTCACAGTTATGGAATGGCCAGCACAGTCCCCGGATCTGAACCCCATCGCGCGCTAGTGTGGGATGAGCTGGATCGACGAGTGAAAGCCAAGCAGCCATCCAGTGCTCAGAAGCTCTGGGAACTCTTACAAGAGTGCTGCCAGCAGCTTTCACCAGACTATCTTCTCTTGTTGAGCGCATGCCTCGAATTTGTTCTGCTGTAATTGCTGCTAGAGGAGGCTATTTTGATGAATTTAAAATTTAGACTTTGCTTTTGGTAAATTGTCCTGATTTGTTGTTATTTAAGTTCCCATGTTTGTACGTATGAATTGTGTCATGATAACGTAGTTAATAAATAAAAAACTTTAAACAAAATTTGAAATTTATGAATATTTCATGATGTACTTAAACTTTTGACTGGTAGTATATATATATATATATATATATATATATATATATATCTAAAAACTATATTGTAAAATTACGGTGAAAAATATTTTAATAGCATGCTTCAACAAATTACTGCTTTTATTACAGAGAACATCTCCTCTCCAATAAATATATACACAAATTAATTAAATAGCGCGATCTAATCTTTAAACATGATGGGGTTAAATGCGAAAAATGAAAGTTAGCCCTAATTTAATTTCTATTTTGTTTTAAAAATCATATTAATGCTTTTTATGTTGTAGTTTAAGGATGAATTTGTGTATTAAGGTGAAAATTTGTTTTTGCATTAAACTTAGTTTATCATATTCGGTTTTTTGTTTAAAAGATCGCTCACCAAACGTCAAATCAGCCTTGTGTTAGTTTTCTACCATGTGAAGCTCTAATAGTAGCATTGCCCTTTTTTTTGAGACCTTGTCGGTCTACCCCCTGGCCTCATAAACGCATTTGTTTATGCTTAATAGCTTTGTGTATTAATTGGGTCATATTTAGATACCTTGTCGGTCAGGTGTTGGTAAGCTATACTTAGACGATTGGCGGTTGTGGTGGTAGTTGTGTATTCTTTTTGTGTGGTAGTTACTCGGCATACTCGTATATATATTGGGATAGAGCCTTTACATGCATCTGTTTATATATATATATATACACATATATATATGTGTGTGTGTGTGTGTGTGTGTGTGTGTGTCCGCGCGCGTTTTTAATTCGCACGAAGGTTATTAATATATACGACACGGTTTTTTTGCGAAATCGGTCTTTTCGCAAATTCTCCGGTCAGTTTGCAAAGAAACCAAAACAATAGTAATTTTACAAAATGACCTCAAATGTTTGGTCATTTTGCAAACACAAAAATCAGTCAATTTGCAAATAATCTTGTTGGTGTATTTGCAAAATCTCTTGTTCTAATACTGTAGAACCTTCTAGCTCATAACCTAAACTAACCTAACCAACAGTGACATTGTGTTTAGGTTAGGTTAGGTTACGTTACGAGCTAGAAGGTTCTACAGTATTAGAACAAGAGATTTTGCAAAAAAACCGACAAGATTATTGGTGATTTTGCAAATTGACCGATTTTTGTGTTTTTGCAAAATGATCAAACATTGAAGGTCATTTTGTAAAATTACTATTGTTTTGGTTCCTTTGCAAACTGACCGGAGAATTTGCAAAGAAACTGATTTCGCAAAAAAAACGTAACATATACAAGCCATTTATGCCTTCTAAGCCAACTGTCAAATGACTGATTAGGAACTTCATAGCCAAGTGATGCTGTCAAAAAATCTTATTATGCGTCTGGCTGCGCCAGACGTAGGATGTTCTCTCTCTCTCTCTCTCTCTCTCTCTCTCTCGTCTAGGTTAGGCGGATTCCCCCACCTTTTTGGCACCCTGGGGGGTTGCACCTCGCAACGTTTGATCAACATTGCAATTGCTCTGCACTCTAACCTTTTGCGCCCATGCTATTTCTTATCTTGCCTTAAACCCCAAGTTAGAAGCATTTGTTAGCGCATAAAAGTATTGTAGAATTTTCAATAGGATTCCCAACTCTGTACTTTAAAATTTTCACTTTATCTTTAATTTCTTTCCTTCCTTTCAACCTCTTTTCTTTGCTTTGCTTTAAAACTTTCACTTTTCTTTAAATTGTCTTCCTTCTTTTAACCTTCCTTTTCAAACAGACACCCTCGTTGGAACCAGCCGGTCTGTTGCTGTTTGGTGTCCACTGTATTCCTTGTACCAACATAGTGTGTCCAAAATTGTTCGAACATATAGTATCCCTGAAAAAAGCAACTCCAAGAATAATAATGCTACTACTAATAATAATAATAATATATACAAGATTCGAACCCGCAACTTCTTCGTTAGCACTCACGAACGCGACTACCACACTGACGGGATAAAGTTAACACAACTTGATATATATATATATATCGAGAGAGAGAGAGAGAGAGATTATAGACACCAATCGACCAGGGAAATATTCCGGGGGGGGGGACGTTAGGCAGAAGATAGGGCGTGCTGGAACTCCCGTTTCTCATGTCACTGTCCTCCTTAGCTGATCTTTTTCCGTATCTCATCTACCCTGGGAGCAGTCCAGCATGCTCTCGAACACACACTTCTCTTCCCACACATACAGCATCTTAAACAGTATACAATCTTTTCAAAATTAAAATAAAATGGCAACAACTTCAAGAACCTCGGAGTCCCCTGAGGAGGGGACCATAAATGTCCCCGCTTATGGCTCCCCTGCTGCCAATACCGGGAACGCCAGCCTAGGCAGCGGGACTGGATCTGCTACTGACCATTCGAGATGTTCTGGACCTCTGCCTGTTTCACTTTTCTTAAACTTCAGCAACATTCGTGGCGTTTCCTCAGATTTTCAATCTGTTGACCACCACCTCGCCTCCTCTAAACCTCACTTTCTCTTTCTCACTAAAACTCAGGTGTCTGGGACGACTGACAGCAACCCCTTTTCTGTACCCTCTGACTTTCTCTATACAGCAATCCCTCGCCAACCGCAGGGGTTACGTTCCTGAAAACCCCGTGGTTGGCAAAACTAAAGGCTTATGGGAAATAGGGTGTTAGGTTCCACGGCCGTGGTTAACACTCACTTTTTTCCTTAATTACGCATCCTATTCATTCAGTAAACATGAGAAATATGTACCTGTACGAACAAAACAACATTAATATATATCTTAACATGAGCATTAACGAACAAAACAACATTAATATATATCTTAACATGAGCATTAACGAACAAAACAACATTAAATATTAATAGTGAATAAGAATACTTTTATTTACCTTTAATAATGATGGGATGACCTTCACCTCACTATTAACATCAACTCGACGCTTAGAGGCCATAATTACTTATAATTGCAAATATAAACGAAATAAATGATTGCTTCGGTGCGGAACACGAAAAACCGTGGTTAAGCAAAACTCTAGTCCGCGGTAGCCAAAACGGTATACAGAAAATTTTGCGTGGATACTGGAAACTGCGGTTGGCAAGGGATTGATGTACTCAATTTCACTCCAAAGGTGGATGTTGCGTATACGTACGCAATTACTCAACTTGTTTTCGTACTCCCAAACTTGACTGTTTAGAATACTATACCCTCTGGGTACGGCTTACATGCCAATCTCAAACTAAATACATCTGCGAGGTCTAACTTTTTCCTAATTCTACTAACTATCCAAAATTCTTTGACTATCTCACTTCCAAAGTGGAATACAATTTATCCCACTCTCCTTTTGCTGAAATCTCCATTTTCGGAGATTTTAATGTTCACCACCACCTTTGGCTTTCCTCCCATTTCACTAACTTCCCTGGTGAACTAGCTTACAACTTTTCTATCCTGGATGACCTCGAACAGATTGTACGGCACACGACTCGTATCCCGATCGCCTTGGAGATAGGCCCAACATTCTGGATTTTTTCTCACTTCTCAGCCTTCTTACTCTGTCAAACTTTTTCCTCCACTCAGTTTCTCCGACCACAATATTATAGATTTCCTGTCCTATTGCTCCAATTCGGCCTTTGGATCCTTCCAAGAGGAGACGACTTTGGCACTTTGGCGCTGCTGATTGGGAGGCCCTCGGGGAGTACTTTTCTGATTTCACATGGAATGATTACTGCTACCGTGGCGGAGCCCTTCGTGTGTGCTAAGCGCACTACTAACACAAAAAACATTTCATTTAATTTTGCGTGTTCTAATGCTAACCGCAACAGAGTGGAGACTTTCAAAGGGTACCATCGCCATCCAACTCCTGACTTTCACTTAGCCTAAATTTCAGCTCGGAATCGTGCAAAATCTGTTCTTCAGCTAGCCAAAAATTCCTTCATCAGACAAAAATGTGAAAACCTATTTAATTCTAATTCTTCTCGCTCTATCTGGCATCAAGCCAAGAATCTCTCCAACAACTTTAGTTGTTCTTTCCCTCCTCTTTTCCATTCCGACGGCTCAGTCGCTGTCTCTTCTCCTGATAAAGCTGCTCTTCACTCAAACTTTCGCCTCCAACTCAACCCTGGACGATTCCGGTGCTGTTCCTCCATCTCCTCCTCCCTGGCTTGATTTTGTCTGAAATTTGAATCTCTTCTAAAGATGTTTTCACTGCCCATTCTGGACTCAACTCTCGGAAGGCGTATGGTCTTGATGGTGTCCCTCTTGTTGTTCTCAACAACTGTGCTTCTGTGGTGACACTGCGTAGGCAAACTCTTTCGTCTTTGCCTTTCATCTGGTACTTTTCCTTCCTGCTTGAAGTTCACTTTCATTCAACCAGTACTAAAAAAGGGTGACCGCTCTCAACCCTCCAACTATCCTCAAACTGGATTGATTTCTTCCCTTTCGATTCTGTTTATATAGAATTTTTTATGTTTTTATATGCATTTGTGGGCGTTGAGTCCAAATCTGGCTTTGGTTTGTGTGTATCATCAATGGTTTCAGAGATAATCCATTTTTCATGTTTTACCAGTATAATGTTATTATGGGCGCAGCAATATCAGAATAATCAGGAATTGTTGAGAACAATCCGGATGTTCGTTGACAGTTTCTTGCTCTAGAAATTGCCCGAAACTTCCACTGTGCTATATAAAGAAGAGCGCAGTGTCTGAGAAGTCAGTAAGTGTGAGCACACAAAGAAAGCAGGTTGTTTGTCTGATGGTTACCAGCACTGAGGTACTGTGTTTCTGTGCTGACGATTTGAGTGTTATCGATCCTTTTTTATTGCGAACATTATTTCAGTGTTGTGAATACATCTTTTTTCTGGAATCTGTAATCTGTTGCAGATTTAATAACTCTTCTCTCTATATCTGCAGGTTATGATTAATGTAGTACAGTTTGGTAAATAGAATGGCAACTTGAGCTTGTAAACACTCGCCGGATATATTCTGCTACGTTTGTGGGTATTACATAGGCCCCAAGCAAGTATCGCACAAGATTGTGAAAGGCACCAAGTTCCAGATCGCGCATCGGCTCTATTTTGGTATGCCTATGGGTGAACAAAATAAGCCCTGAGCACCCCATGTGATCTGTGGAAGCTGCCGCTCCACACTTGAAGGGTGGCTGCGGGGAGTACGCAAGGCAATGCCCTTTGCGGTACCCAGAATATGGAGAGAACCAAAGAGCCACCACGACGATTGCTACTACTGCATGGTAGATGTTTCTAAGTACAGGAAAGTTAAAGGAAGGCAGACTCTTCAGTATCCAAGCATAGCGTCGTCCATAGCTCCTGTACCACATGGCGAAGGTCTTCCAATACCACGTCCACCAGAACAGGTATCTATCCATTACTTTACCTTCTGTATTTACAGACTGTGGGTCATTATGTGTCGATTTTTCTAAGTGCTGATGCTCTTCTACATATATAGCTATGCATATATTTTGTTTCTTTGCTTTGCAGGTCGAAAATGAGGATGCAGCTAGCTCATCCGAGATGTCGGCTGGTGAGGACAGTCATGATGAAGAATATACAGTAACTTTCAGTACAAACCCTCACTTTCCAAATCAGAGGGAATTGGACGACTTAATTAGAGATTTGGGTCTGACGAAATCAGGGTCTGAGCTTCTGACCTCCAGACTCAAAGAGTGGAATTTGCTTGGAGAAGACTGCAAGAGCACTGTATACCGAAAGCGGCATGAAGAGTTTGCAAGGTTTTACGATGTCAATGGCTCTCTCTGTTATTGCAGCAAGGTTAATGGTCTATTCACAGCTATTGGGTTAACACATATACCCTCAGAGTGGCGCCTGTTTATTGACAGTTCAACTCGGAGTTTAAAAGCTGTTCTACTCCACAATGGGAACAAATATCCATCTATACCAGTTGCACATTCTGTTCAAATGAAAGAGGACAATGAAAATGTCAAACAACTGCTCACTCAAATCAGGTATGAACAATATAACTGGGACGTGTGTGGTGATTTCAAAATTATTGGTTTCCTGTTAGGTTTACAAGGAGGGTTTACTAAATATTCATGTTTTCTTTGCCTGTGGGATAGCAGGGCTTCAACTGAGCACTATAAAACAGTTCAGTGGCCTCCACGTGAAGGACTGCAACCAGGAAAGTACATTGTACTTAGGGAACCTCTTG
This sequence comes from Bathynomus jamesi, assembly GCA_023014485.1. Classification (NCBI taxonomy): domain Eukaryota; kingdom Metazoa; phylum Arthropoda; class Malacostraca; order Isopoda; family Cirolanidae; genus Bathynomus; species Bathynomus jamesi. The sequence goes on along the minus strand of JAJOZX010001684.1, from coordinate 608,992 downwards.
TGAAGCCTGACATAGTTCTGCTACCACCTCTCCATATTAAGTTGGGCCTAATTAAGCAGTTTGTAACTGCGTTAGATTTTGGAGGGGAAGTTTTCCAACAGATTCGGGTCATGTTCCCTAAACTCTCTGAGGCCAAAGTCAAGGCTGGCATCTTTGTAGGACCACAAGTCAAGGCGCTGTTGAATTCAAAGAACCTTGAAGCCAAGATGACTCCGATCGAAAAAGAGGCTTGGTGTGCTTTCCGTGATGTGGTTCGTGGGTTTTTAGGCAACCATAAAGCACCAAACTATAAGGAGTTAGTGTCAAACTTGATTAAGTGCTATGGCAAAATGGGGTGCCGTATGTCTTTAAAATTACACTATCTACATTCACATCTAGACTTTTTTCGTGATAACCTGGGCGATGTGAGTGAAGAACATGGCGAAAGATTCCATCAAGATATTCAAACGATGGAGAAAAGGTACCAGGGCCACTGGGATGCTTCCATGATGGGAGACTACGTATGGTCGCTGATCAGAAAGGATAAGAATGTTAATACGCGGAAGTCGCGTTCTTCAGTGCATTTTTAAGGAACGCACACTGTATAACGAGGCTTGTTATTCTCTTATCGGTTCTCCTCATGATATACATTGGACCAGATAATGAAAAAATTATGAAAATAAAATTATGAACAAAACTTAGAAATTTATACATTTTTAACACATATTAAACATGATAAACATAAATAAAAGTGTGTTTTTAAAAAATTTGTCCGATTTCATTGAAATAGATAGTTAATTCTGGGACACCCTGTATATTATATCCTTTGCACCATTTTGGATTCGTCAAACAATTTTGGCTCAATAAACATTAATTTCCAATAGTGTTTTTATTTTCAGAAAATATCAGGTCATCCCATAAGTAATGTCGTTTTTTACGATAGATTAAGTTTAAACTAGTCCTACTCGGTTTAAGCATAAATTTTCCGAAGGTTATCTCTAAGAGGAGATCTATCGTGTTTCGCTACATACTTTACAGACCTTGACCAGTGAAGACGTGTGATTTGCTTTATGTGAACCCCTCATAAACATGGCGGAATCAGAAGAGCATATCGGTTCAAAAAAGGGAATAGTGCTACTGAAGCAACGCGAAACATTCAGGAAGTTTATGGCAACGATATTCTGCATGTGAGGAAATGTCAAAGATGGTTTCAAAACTTTAGGAATGATTACTGCTGTTTGACAGATGCAGCACGCTCTGGACGCCCTGCTGAGTTTGATGACGACCTGCTGTTAGCCGCTCTTGAAGAAGACTGTTCAACAACTGTCGAAGAATTGGCTCAGAAACTGAATTCATCCCCGTCCACCATCCATCGACATTTGCAACAACTCGGGAAAGTGCCTAAGTTAGGAAAATGGGTGCCACATGAATTGTCGGTCGACAATCTGAGGGTGCGGGTAAACATTAGCACGGCTCTTCATTCCCGTGAACTCCAAGATCCGTTTTTGCACCGTTTAGTGACTGGTGATGAAAAGTGGATACTATACCAGAATGTTAAGCGCCGTCGACAGTGGGTTTGTGCCGGAGAACCAGCGACACCACAGCCAAAACCAAATCTTCACTCTCGGAAGGTGTTGCTTAGTGTTTGGTGGGATAAAGTTGGTGTAATACACTTTGAAACCTTACCACACAACCAAACAATCACTGCTCAAGTCTACTGTCAACAACTGGATCGACTGAACACTGCACTAACAAAAAAGAGACCTTCTTTGGTTAATCGGAAAGGAATCGTGTTCCACCACGAGAACGCACGTCCTCATACCGCTCGGATCACTTCTGCAAAAATTGAGGAGCTTCGGTGGGGAAAACTTCCACATCCTCCATATTCTCTAGACCTTGCGCCTTCAGATTATCATCTCTTCAGGAGTCTGCAAAACTATCTTGGCGAGAAACAGTATACTTCTTTAGATGACCTGCACACCAGTCTTTGTACGTTTTTTGCCTCAAAACCGCCTGAATTTTATAAACATGGCATTAAAAAGCTTGTAGGACGTTGGCAGAGTGTCATTGATTCCGATGGAAAATATATACTAGATTAAAAAGTTTCAGTTGAGTTTTTTTTTTGTCCTTCAAATTCCGATCTAAAAAACGACATTACTTATGGGATGACCTGATATTTATGTTAGCCTTCTTTATATACTTTGCCAGATGAAAAGTGTGATAACCTATATTTTTGAAACGGTTGATGATAGAGCAAAACCAATATCATTTTTGGAATCAGCGACCCGAAATCATTAAGAAACGACAGAAAAAATCACAATAAACAGAAAATTTTTCAAATTTTGTTACCCAGTGATAATAGGAAGATTCTTAAACATCTCTCTTCTCACAATTTTCTTCAAGATCGTCAGTATGGGTTCCGCAAGGGACATTCTACTATCGATATTCTTGCATATCTCTCTAACTCTTGGTCATCCTCCTTTCGGGACTTCGGTGAAACCTTTGCTTTTGAGTTGGACATATCGAAAGCTTTTACAGAGTCTGGCACAAATCCTTAACTTCTGAACTTCTCCTTCGGTTTCTATCCTTCTATCTCTGATTTCGTTTCTGGCTGATCCACAGCTGCGGTTGTAGATGGGGACTTCTTCTCCTGAAGCTATTGACAGTGGTGTTCCTCAGGGTTTTGTCCTGTCACTCAGTCTTTTCCTTTTATTTATCAATGATCTATTAAGTCGCAATTCCTCTCCTATTCACTCCTATGCCGATGATTCCACCCTTCACTTTTCCACCCGTTTCATAAAGCGTCCCTCTCAAAAGTCACTGTATGCTTCGCGTACGACGCCTATGGTACACCTGACCTCTAATCTTTCCACTATCTCTGATTGGGGGCAGAGAAAACCTTGTGGCTTTCAATGCCTCAAACTCAGTTCCTCCATTTGTCTACTCATCACAATCTTTCACACAACCATCCCTTTACCTTCAACAATACACAACTCCAATCTTTTCTCTTCCATTAACATTCTTGGTGTTTCCTTTTCTCGTGATATTTCCTGGAAAGAACGCATACTCTCTCTTTCCAAAACAGCTTTTAAGAGGTCAGATGTGTTGTACTGGCTCCGCAGTTTCTTTATACCCGCTCAGTTGCTCTCTCTGCACAGGGGTCTTGTTCGCCCCTGTATAGAGTACGGTTATCATGTGTGGAACGGCTCAACCCACATAGCTCTACTTGACCGGGAAAATCAAAGGCTTTTCGTCTCATCAATTCCCCGCCTATTACTGATTGTCTTTAATCCCTCTCTATTCGCTGCAATGTTGCCTCACTCTCTCTTTACTATCGTTATTATAACGGACATTGTTCTTCTGAACTCTAACTGCATGCCTTCTCCTTTAAGGAGAGCACGCAGTAGCAGACTTTCTAAGCATTCTCATTCCTTTTTCGTCCATCTTTCTCACCCAAGAATTAATCAGTATTTTCAATCTTTCATCTACGCAACCGGCCAACTCTGGAACAATCTCCCTCAATCCATCTTTCCCCCCACATCTATGACTTTCAATCTTTCAAGCGCAGAGTACCCAGTCATCTCGAAACACCGGACCTTGATTTTGGCTCTTCTTCTTCTTTCATGAAGGTGGGGGGAACATTTTTGCGGGCATTCGCCTTTGGCACCTCCTTCCTGCATAAAAAAATGTAAACAAGCGAGGAAACGAGAAGCTTTTTCGCATCGACAGGCATCTTACTCGTTAACCCTTCTGCACCCGGGGTAACAGCATGATGTTATTCCATCTATGAGAACCAAGTGTTAAGCCAGAGAAATCTGAATTAAACTCTGCCATTACCTCGAAAGCGAGAGGATTAACGCGTGAAATACCTCTGGACACGAAAGCGTTAGGCATTTCCTCGGTTGTTTAAATACATGACAGGTTGTGTTAACTTTTATCCCGTCGTAGTGTGGTAGTAGCACTCGCTGCTCTTACTGGAGAGGTTGTGGGTTCGAATCGCAGTGGGATGATTTTTGTTTGGAACAAAAACCACGTCTCTCTCTCTCTCTCTCTCTCTCTCTCTCATATACATATACTGTATAAGAAATTTTTTTCCATATTTTTAGCACGTCTTACTTTACAGTCTAAATTCCCTCTCGTCAAGCATACTTTAATATTCTTGCTTGCGTGCATGTTTCTCGAAAGATTTAAAAATAAAATTACTTTGTTGATCCAAAGTTAAATGCTCTTACCGTATTCAATTTATTAATATATTTATTAATATATATATATATATATATATATATATATATATATTATATATATATATATATAATATATATATATATATATATAATATATATATTATATATATAGGGTGTCTCAGAAAATTTTTTCCTATTTTTATTTGCCAGTTATTTTATAATGGATGTATATTTTATTATTGGGGTTTCTTCTTCAGAAAGGTAACAAATTGAGGGTTTTTATTTCACATATACTTGTACATTTCTGATGTCTGAACCCCAAAAGAATGATGCCGCGTTTGCAGCTGGAACAGAAAATTAACATCGTTCAGTGGTTTCATGTGACAAATTCTGTGACGAAGGTGCAGAAGAACTTTTGCAGGAAATATGGATGCAGAAATCTACCCGAGAGAAAGACAGTATTACGAATTGTGAGAAAATCTCAAACAAAAAGAAATGTAAGCCACATAAGGGTAACATTGTGGTAGGCGACGATCCACGAGAACTGTGCAACACTTAAAATAATATGGTCATGAAATTATTACGCACAGTTCGCTGAAGTCAAATCGACGTTTGTCAGCAGAAGTACGTATTTCATTGCATCGTATACTTCCTACCGAATTAAACCTTTTTCCTTACAAACTTCATTCACGAGCTTCTCTCTCTCATGTTCAAAAACGAAAAACGAATGAATTCGCAACGTGGATGTTAGTAAAGCTGGAACTCAACATTTGGGTCGGTGATGGGTGGTATGATGTAGCAAGTCCGCACTTCTTTGAGAATGAAACTGGAAAAACAGCAATGGTAATGCAAAATCCATATCGTCAGATGTTACAAGATTTCTACTTACCACATCAGTTTGTCTCGTAAAAGAAATAACTGCATTAATTCAGATTCATAATGGTTTCAGCATTATGGAGCAGGAGCACCTCCACAAGCAGTCTCCACATACTGCTTGTGGAACAACTTTTTGAGGAAGCATTTTTCCGAACGACTAATCTCCCTTCATGATCCAGTGGAATGACCTCCGTACTCACATGCCCTCACACCACCTGACTTTTTTGTGTGGGTTACATAAAAGACAGGATCTGTTCTACGAAGCCTAAGAGACTCGAAAGACTAGAAACCAAAGTCAGTGAGTTAATGAACATCATCCCAGCTGAACTATTTCCAAAAATTATGTAAAATATTTGTGTAAGGTTGACTGTTGCGTCAGAAGAAAAACTGCAATTACACTGATTATGTTGTTTAATTAAAGTTAATAAACTCCTACCATTATGTACCTATTGCGTTTGTCTTTGTGTCTTAATTCCTCTTTTTTTAAATTAAAACATTTATTTAGAAACAGGGACATTTTTGTGGGATACGAAGTATATATAATAAAAAGTAATACACAAACTATACAAGTACTGTACCTCCAACTAAACCAGAAGCACTTCTTACACCTATAAAACAAGTGCATTTAACCGTTTCCTGAACCAAAAATTGGGCTGCGTTGTGGCACTGTAGCGACACTACTTCCCGTGAGATCAGCAAAGGTAAGCGACGTTGGATCTGTTCATTAGTTGGATGGGGGACCGTCATTCTATATCGAGATGATGTAGCGACCTTTGTCTGTTTAGTTAGTAAAGTGAGTATGACCGTCATTCTGTATCCAGAGATGATGGAGCGACCTGTGGTTATGATTCGGATTCCACGTTAAGCTGTAGGTCTCCTTTATCATATGATCCCCAACATAATTAAAATTAACTTCGTCTAAACCCGTAAAATTAGTTAATATTTAACATAATTCTCTTAAAATACTAAACTGCGTACTTGGAAACTAAAAAAAAAATAGGCTCCAAATACGAAGGGATAACTGGAAGCAAATTGTATTCCACTCTATCCCCTTTTTCTGTGATAAGAGGGGTTAGTAGGGGTATATAAAAATCCCTCTTTGTATTTTCATTCCACACCAACAATTGTCCGCGGCGAAAAGCTTATAGTACCTGAACAAGAAAGGCGTAATAGCCTATTTAACACGAGAAATAGCCATGGAGAGAGTCAATTCAAGAAAGCATTATGCATAATTATCTTAATAGTCTTTTTAACTCTTATAATTTCGTTTGTTAAGGACCAAAATCAAAGGTTATAATGAGTTAACTTCAACGTTATAATACTTTCTTCCGTTCTTTAAAAAAAAAAAAAAAATTCTTTGGGGTTGGTGCGTGGAGGGGTTAGAATTGGGGGCTAAAAAGTCTTTCCGTAACTTTAACTCTCTCTCTCTCGAATAAATTGTTAAGAGGATTTTTAAGCTTTTTGGGACTAAAATTTGCAGTTTCAGCTTCTAAATTGGTCTATTTTAAAGGATTCTTAAATTTCCTCAGCCTCGAGGGGACTTTCAGACAATGTAATGCAATTTGGTACACACGAATATAGAGTTGTGTTACTTTTAATTTAGTACCTTGATAATATATTATGGTTTAGTACACATTATGAGTGACAGTGAGCATAGTTGTATATAAAAGCGTGTTTACGACTTCGTAACGCGCGCGCGCATACACACACTCACACATTGAACATTCCACTACAATTAACGTAACCGACTATATATCAACTTCACACAGATTATGATACAATCCACTAAAACTAAGGATGGATATATATATATATATATAATATATATATATATATATATATATATATATATATATATATATATATATATATATATATATATAATATATATAGAGGGTGTCCATAAATGATTACCTTAATTAAAGCATGCTACAACTTTTAAATAAACACTCGTATTCAAACAGTTTTAATCATAAGTAGATAAACATACAAAGTTTTGATACATAGTTAATGAACTTAAGCTTCCACATGTGCACCCCTAGAGGCACGTAAAATGTCTAAATGGTAATCACACTCACGCCACACATTTTCCAACATTTGTGGGTTAACTGTTGCAATTGCATCCGTAATGCGTTCTCGCAATGTCCTGATATCTGGAATAACTGTTGCATAAACCAAATCTTTAACATGACCCCAGAGAAAGAAATCCAGCGGGGTAATGTCTGGTGATCTTGGGGGCCATGGGATTGGCCCGTCCCTGCCAATCCATCGATTTGGAAATGTTGCGTCGAGAGTTTCACGCCTTGTAGGTGTGTAACTTCAAACGTTTGTGTAACACCTTGTGCACCGTAGACTTTGGTATCTTTAGTTGGCATGAAGCTTGTCTCACCGATTTCCTTGGTGACCGTGTGAAAGCAGTTTGAATGTTTTCCACCGTCCCATCTGAAACTGATGGTCTACAACTGCTCTTTCCCTTTTCCACGTTTCCAGTTTCCAAGAATTTTTTCATCCACGACTTAATTAACTTCACATCAGGTGGATTATTTCCATACTTTGTTCTGAACCTTCGCTGAACACTGACAGATTTTGTTTCTGCAAGCCACACAACACATTGTGCCTACTCTGTCACAGACGCCATCTTAACTGAACAGCTACTACAGCGTTCCTAATGGCGAATGCGATAGACGAAACACAGCAGCACAGAAACTCTATGCGTGTACGAGATCACCTTTAAAAAGAAAACGGATGTAAGATTTGTCATTAAAACATGAGAGCATACTGTTTTCAGGGTAAACATTTATGGACACCCTGTATATATATACACCTTACTTTCCGGTGTATAACGCGCACTTTTTTTCCCCAAAAATACTCCAAAAATCATGTACATGTTAAAATTAACTCGTTAAAATTGTACATGTGAAGTGAGGCTGGAGGTATATTTTTTCCTAATTTTTTATTTTCCTAAATTTTCTCTTCAAAATTAGGGTGCGCGTTATATGCCGGGAAATATGGTATATGGTGGCACAAAAGTCGCGCATCATATGAATTTTCAGTGTTAACTATAATATATTTTTTTTCTTTTAGGTGGGATGGCTCCGAAATTAACAATAGACGAGAGGGTGAGCTTGGTTTTAATGTATGGAATACCAGGTACTACAAATCGATGAATCGGTACGGAATTTAAATTCTGTACCGATTCATCGATTTGTAGTTCCTGGTATTCCATGCATTAAAACCAAGCTCACCCTCTCGTATATTGTTAATTTCGCAGCCATCCCCTACCTAAAAGAAAAAGAACAATACAGTATAGTTAATTAACACCGAAAATTCCTATGATGCACGACTTTTGCGGCCCCTGTGTGTGTGTGTGTGTGTTGTGTGTGTGTGTGTGTGTGGTGTGTGTGTGTGTGTGTGGTGTTTGAAAACTTTCTGTACAAATTGTAATGGGGGATAGGCAACACCAAGACAAACCCTTTTCGGCTATATTGGTGGAACTGGTACATAAATGAATGAAAACAAGTGTACACGGCATGTTTATTTAAAGAAGGTGCTGAAAGTTGCGACCGGTAGCATCAATGCATGCCCGACAGCGTCGAAGCATTGACCGACGTACACGTCGAAAGATTCCCGGCATTTCGGGAACAGTTCCAGCGGCGACAGCGATTCTTGCTACGAGGTCTTCTTCTGAGTAAATGGGAGTCTCGTACACGAGGTTCTTCATGTGTCCCCACAGGAAGAAGTCGAGGCATGTTAAATCGGGCGATCTCGGTGGCCAGGCTACGGGCCCACCCCTGCCTATCCATCGGTCCCCAAAAGTGGCGTTCAGATAATCCCGCACATCGTTGCTGGAGTGTGCTGGGGCCCCGTCGTGTTGAAACCACATTCGTCTACGAATAGCCACGGGAACATCTTCCAGCAGTTCCGGCAACGTTTCTTCAAGAAATATCCGATAAACCCGCCCGTCGAGTCGGGCAGGCAGCAGGTACGGCCCAATCAACTTGCCATGGACAAACCGCCCAAACATTGACGGCGAACCGTTCTTGATGAGCATGCATAGTGATGTAAAAAAAACGTTTTTTTTGTTTTTTGTTGTTTTTTTTTGTTTTTTTTGTCTTTTTGTCTTTTTTTTTGTTTTTTTTGTTTTTTTTAATAATTAATATAGATATTGCCAATTTAATTATAAGGTATACTTTTGCAATGATATATATTATAAAAATAAATAAATAAATAATAAAATAGGCCATATGGTACCAGTATAGAATGTCCTTTTCAGCCTATTTACAGAAAAAAATGGCCTCTTTCTTGCACTGAAAGTCTTGTATCTTGAGATCCATTAAACTTGCGAGAACACTGGCTGGGAGCTGACTGCCCATTGTCCAACCTTCCCAGGACTCTCCCATCCATGCCTCGGATTTGAATCTCCCACTTAACTATCCTTTAGACCTGCGATGACATATTCCCCCCCCCCCACGAGACCATCCATATATATATACATACACATACACCCATATACATATATACCAATATATACATAAATACTTATATACACATTTATATCTATTGTATACCCCATACACATGCATACATCCAGAATTCCAGATACATACGCATGCATACTCACATATATACCTACACAAACTCATACACCTCTATTTCGCCCTTTCATTACCTCCGAGATCATTTAGCACATACAGTAATATCCATACAGCCAAAAGAAACCAATTAAGCACAGACAGAGCAGCAAAGCTAGTATTTATATCCCAAAATGCAAAATTCCAAGAAAGTGAAGTAAAACATGGTGCTACATTGGCTTCGTCAACATCCAAATCTGCAATAAATACCAGTACCTGTGATATTGAAACTATTTGCTTTAATCAATCTAGTGATAATGATTCTTCAATGGAAATAGAATCAGATAATGAAAGTTAAACAGCATTAGGTTAACACAAAGGTTAAAGAAAGAGATGAATATTTATATATTTTTTATTTTCTATTTGGAATATATATATAATATATATATATATATATATATATATATATATATATATATATACACACTGGTATTCTTGCCAATCACAATTATATCTATTGTTTTATACCAGTATTATGGATATTATACCAGTACCTGTGATATTGAAACTAGCATATATGCTCTACCCAATCTAGTGATGATTCTTCCATGGAAATGTAGGTTAACAAAAAGGTTCAAAAAAAGGTGAATATTTTCCTTTTCTATCTGGAATATATATACTGGTACTCTTGCCAATCACAATTATGTATATTGTTTGAAACGAGGAAGAATGTTTTATGTTCTAGTTAAAAAATATATATACATAAAAAATGAGGGTTTGTTTTTCCTTTCTATTATATACTTTTTGCGTGATTCAATTTTTCTAAAAGATGACTATATAGTATATATACTAGGTATAACCGTATAAGCATGGTAGTATAGTAAATTATAGTTAATACTAATATACTTATTAGATTAAAGGAAAAAAAATATGGAATAAGTTTAAAACAATAAAAAACAAAAAAAACAAAAAAAACAGACTACCTTCGTTTTAAACAAAAAAAACGACAAAAAAAACAAAAAAAACGACACAATAAAAAACGACTCACATCACTAAGCATGCACCCGTGTAGCATGTGGATTTGCGTGCGCCCACACGTGAGAATTGTGCATGTTAAACACACCCTCACGTGTGAAACAGGCCTCATCTGAGAACAGCACATAAGCCGGAAAATTAGGCTGCACCGCTGTCTGCTGCAGAAACCAGCGTGCGAATTCCACACGAAGAGGGTAATCCCGAGGTTGTAATGCCTGGACTCTCTGACGATGAAACGGATGTAACTGCTGATCGTGCAACACACTCCAGACCAGGTCGTGGTTCACACTGAGGATACGTGCAACACCTCGCGTGCTTGCGCTTGGATTGTCCTCAAATCGCCGTAGGATTTCTTCTTCCATGTCAGGAGTGCGCACGTTTCTCTCCCGACCAGTGTCATGCATGTTTGCATGGAATGTTCCAGTTTCTCGCAGTCGCCGATGCAAATGCGCAAACGTTTGGTGGTTTGGCACACGTCTGTTTGGGAAGCGCTGCCGGTACAACCTCACAGCAGCTCTTCCGTTTCCATTGGCAGCCCCATACACCATATGCATGTCAGCCATCTCAGCAGTCGTGAAGCGCTCCATGTTACGCGTACTACGTCCGATTTAAGAATGCCCGCGGCAAGCGCGAGTCTAGCCCACTTCACCTTTTAGCCAATTGCAGCGGCGCCCTCTCGCGCCGAATGGTGACGTCAGCGGACACACACTTATAGACGAAAAGGGTTTGTCTTGGTGTTGCGTATCCCCCATTACAATTTGTACAGAAAGTTTTCAAACACCCTATATATATTATATATATATATATATATATATATATATATATATATAAAACCACATTTGTAATAATAATATTTAATAAAGTCTAACAATACATAATTTCATCGTTTTCTCATTTATTACAAAACTTGCGTAATATTTTCTCTTTGTGCAAAACAATATTATACATTTCCTCAACTAAAAAACTTTGACCAACAAAATCTTTCTCATAGGAAGATACACAAGCAGCGAGCGCGCGCGCGCGCGCACACACGCACACACAACGTTCATATAAAAATCACATCATCGTTAATTTTTGTTTGAATCAGCAATAAACAGAAAAGTTTCGCTAACCAGAGGGAAACAACTATTTGTACTTCATATAAAATAAGTTCAAAAATAAGTTTTTGTTTATCCCCAATATTAAAACAACTATTTTATATATATTATATATATATATATATATATATATATATTTATATATATATATATATATATATGAAAATCATCATCTTTTTTTTACCTAATGAGAATGAGAGTTTTGTAGAGCTCGTAACGTCCGAAATAATAACAGAAAACTGAAAGTGAGGTCTATTTTGTTTTGTCTATCTAAAAGATATCGTTTCCTGCAATCTTGTTTTGCATACCGTGCAAAGATATCTTTTTAAATCATGCCTTTATTATTATTATTCTTTTTTTATCTTCAGAGAAAACAAAATATTTCTCTCTCTCTCTCTCTCTCTCTCGATATATATATATATATATATATATATATAGAGAGAGAGAGAGAGAGAGAACTTTTGCAACCATTTTGAAATTGCTCCTTCGCATACTGTTGTTCATATGTTTTTTTAAAGAGCTTTTGTTATGTATTTTTTTTAGTTTTTAGTTTTAGTTGTATTTTATAGTTTTGTATATGCGTAGTTAAGCGTTTTGTTTTCTTTATTTTCATAACTTTATGGTGATATTTTGTGGTGATGTGGTGATGTTTTTCACGTTATGGTAATGAGTTAAATTTTTGAGGTTTCTATGAGCATTGTCTTTCATATATATATATACTGTATATATATATATATGGGAGATTGTGTTACTCAACCACCCCGTTTTGCCCAGAGTACCCGACCTTTTGTATGTATGATCGTTCTTTGTGAAATTTGCGAGTAGCTTCTTGGCCTTATTAACTATAGGACCTCTTACTTTTATGTAGGCCTATTAAGATTTTCTGACAGTGCAACTGTCATTTACTTTGAAATAAAATATACAGAATATTTCTTTTATCTGTAAACACCTTTTTTAACTACAATTTTACACGTACCCCGTTTTACCCTACCACTCGGGTAAAAAGGGTTAGTCTCCCTCGTTTAGGAAAGAGCTTCGCGCATTAACAGTTAAAACAGTGAAAAACAATCAACCGTAATAATTTAAAATGGACACGATAAAGTTTGTGTGAGCACAAAAATCGGATTGAGACAGAAACATACGAGTTACAAACAATTTAGCAGTAATTATCCAGTTTTACCTTACTCTTCCATATATATAACTGTCGGATCTGGACCCAGATTCTTGGGTATTTTGGATGGATGCGGATTAAAATTCGAAAAAAATAACGACTGGATCCGGATCAGAGGTTCTCCCTGGATTCAGATTGAGTATTAATGATTTACGTTACATGTCTTTTATTGTGTGGAAACTTTCCAATTCACTTCGATGTAAACTGGAAAAGTGAAGACCGTCGTAGCTACATCTGTGGAACCTCTTAAAAACAAACAGGAAAAACCACTAAGGGTTGCCAACAGAAATAATAATCTGAGTTATTTAATCTCTTTCGTAAAAGCAAAGGATACGAAATGGACAGCAGGAAATGCGGCTGGTATTCGTGCATCTGTAAAATGGGGAATGATAAAGTGAGTGAAACCGAGATTGCGCCATTCGACTGACTTGACATTCTGTCGACAAGTATATGGTGGGTTAGATTATGTTAGGTTAGGGTAGGTTAGCATACGTTAAGTTACGCTGGGTTAGGTCAACTTAGTCTTCTTAGTGTCGATGTTATGGTCTTGTCGATCCGATGGGTGTACAGATAGGTCAGTGAAATGGCTTCGGGGCAAAATGATGCCTACATCAGTGTTTCCCAAACGGGGTGCCTTTAAGTGCCTCTTAGTGTCGCGAAATTTTATGAAAATGCTAAAAATAAGTAACAATTCAAAAGTTACTGAAAAAAAAAAAAAAAAAAAAAAAAAAAAAGGCTTTATTACGTCCATATTGAAACTAAATGGGTTCAGCTTAAAGTTACGTGATGTTGGGGGTAGGAACTGGATGTTGAACAGCTGAAAACAAAAATCCTCCGTGGCTCTGCGAAGGAAGAGCAGATGGCATTGGGGTGCCTTGAGCCAGTAAAAATTGGGAATCAATGACCGATCGAACATTACAGCATACGGTACAAAGCACATTTACAATTATTATTAAAAAGATATTCAAAAGTGAACAAAAAATATAAATTCTTTGTTTCAAAATAGTTCAGTTTAAATATATTTTCATATTTCACGCTTCATTTCATATTATTTCATTTTATTTATCTATTTATCTATTTAATTTATTATTATTATTATTATTAATGGTTAGTCTGGCATATACATACTCTTTTTCTTCTAAAATCAACCATTTTCGTCAGAGTTTTTTTATATGATTTACAATAAAGTTTTTTTACATTAAAAATTATTTTTTTATTTGCTGGGGGGGGGGGGGGGATTATGCCTATTATTAGGGGCCATTCAAAAATTATGTAACTTTTTTTGCACCAAAAATTATACCCCCCACCCCATCATAACACTGTTACACCTATCCAACCACCCCCTAAAAAATTATGTAACAACAGCACTACCCCCTCCCTTCACATTGCCCTATAAAATGTTTGTTTTCATAAAAATCGGAAACAGTTTATGAAACAGAAAAGATCCTTTCATAGTTATATTTATTTTCTATTGGTTCATTTTATTTTCACTTCGATTTGAAGGTCTTATTTTCTTAAGTTTCCCATTCAATATTTTCTATTAACTTCCTATACAGAGAAAACGGAATACAAATAATAATAACTGAATTCCTAACTGAAACATTTTCATTAAATCTTCAATGCATAAATAAAAGCTTAGAAACCATATCTGTGTATATTATTACCAACATAACTTATGCTTATATTCGATGTATGAAACTCAGCGCTACTTAGGCAAATATATGGAAATTACATACCCTGATTTTGAACAATATTAATTTTACCTTTATCAAATGTTATTTGTACAATCAATATATGTGTCCTGCATAGAATTTCATGGTCTATCTCGTGGTGAAGTTGGATTTCTGCAAACTGTAACCATTATTTTGTAATTCGCTGTTTCTATACAGTTACCTAATTGAGTCCAAGATTATGCGGAATGTGCCCTCCTCCATTATCAATGCACGCTTGCAACCTTCTCGCCATTGATCTATTACAGCATTTATGAATCGTTGTGATATCTTTCTGTAGCCTGCAGTAATACTTTCCTTCAGATCTTCGACGGAATTGATCTCCTTTCCTTTATAAACCAATTCTTGTAGAGCACCACAGAGAGCGTAATCGCATGGGTTTAGATCTGGCTATTTGGCGGCCAGAATTCTGGTTCAATATAATCCAAAACATTTCGGTCGAGATACTCCCAAGTTGTGCGAGCTGAATGACTTGTGGCACCATCGTGATGGATCACAAAGTTGTTTCTTGACTTCTCCCTTTTTGACGGCAGTACCGCATCAAGGATTTTTTCTTGGTAATAAGCAGCAGTGATTTTGGCATTTTGATCAACAAAAACAATCTCGGACTTCCCTAACTTTGGAATAAAGATGGAAACCATGGCTTTTTTAGAAAAATGCGAACGTTCCCTGCAATTTGTCCTGTCTTCCATAAACTCGGTCATTTGGTGTGTTTATTGTTGAAGCAACCGTAAAGGTCTCGTCGCTGAACCATATTTTCGACACTTCTCTGTCTGGGAATCGATCTAACAGAGCACGACATTTTTCAACTCTTGCTTGCTTATTTGATGCAGAGAGCTTATGAACTTCGACTATTCTAAAACATTTAAGACCCAGATCATCTTTTACTATACGACGAACACTAGGGCGAGAAATACCAGTAGTTTTTGAAATTTCTCTGACGGACTTGTGGGTGTTGGGCCGTTCTTCTTGACTGTTCTTCAGTACGTAATGTTTTTGGCCTTTTACTGCCTTCTTTTCGTTTGGTCAACCCTGTGATATCGATTTTCTTTATGAGATATTGAAGTCCAGGTATCGTCCATCGTTTATTTGGAAACTCTTTCTTCATTCGTTTTGCACCCCGGTGTTTCTCTTTACGCAGGTTCAATATCAATGCTTTATCTTCCAAAGAGTATTTCATTATGTTATAACTTGTTTACCAATTACAGCAGAATGATGGTCTGAAATGGAAAAGGAAATAAATTATTTTGTGTAAAAATCAGGAAAATTAATTATTTATGGAGAAACTGACTGTCATCTGAAAGTATCAGTTGCCGACTTTGACCGCCTTTCAATTGAGTACCATATTCTGATACCTCCCTCCACAATATTTTTTTCAAAAGTTGAGTAATAGTTTTTTTGGGCCCACCCATATATATATATATATATATATATATATATATATATATATATATATACACACACTATTGCAGTTGAGTACCCCAACCCAACAATTTCAATTACATTAAAACAAAATTTAAAGGGTAAATAAAACAAACAATTCATTCTATGGGATATAATACCTGGTTAGGTGAATTGAATGCCCATTTAGATCAATTGGTTAAGTTGTGATATTTTCGTTAAAACTAACGAAAATATCACAACTTAACCTAACCAATCATCAAGGGCATACAATTGACCTAACTGGGCATTCAATTCACGACATGGCGCAGAGAGCCTAGAATCTAGTCTTTTTGCGCCATGTCGTGTATTGGCTTTTAATAAGAAATTTTCATATTTCTTTTGGTGCAGTGAACTGATTTAACTAAGAATTTAACATGTGTAAAATATAAATACTTGAAATATATGACACTAGTTAGCAACATGGCGAGAGATTAGGCCGAAGGCATACCCAGAAATCAGTTTCGGGCGCGGTCTGTTATGTAACTGTGATTTAAAGTTAACTAGAAGCTCTCTCCATAATCCAACTGTTAAATTATGAATTCACGCTCGCTTTCACCCGTTATTATTACTGTCCTAATTAAAATAAATCGGTAAATAGCGAAAATTGAAGTCATTTGAAGTCCTCCCTTTTTGTTCAAAGATGTAACTGCCCTGCAGCACGTGTTTTGAGTTTTATGGCGGCCACGCTACCTCGTATAAAGTTTAGAAAAGGATAAGTTTTGAGATAAGTTTTGAGAGTGAAAATAACGCAGATACAAAAAATTAAAGAAAAGTAAATAAAAATTAAAGACGCTTCACGACAGCCATTTTTGTGTGTGTGTGTGTGTGTGTGTGTGTGTGTGTGTGTGTGTGTGTGTGTGTGTGTTCTTTTCTCTCCTAAGGAATCGCGACAATTTTGAGGACAGCCCATCGCGTAACGAACGTGCGTATCACGATATTAGCAATGTCGCGATGGTTCAACTTTGCAAATGACATCTTTTATCGGGAAAAAAAAGGGGATATAATTAAGGTTAACCCTTCAAGGACGAAAGGCACAAATTGCTAACGTTTCAAATACATGCATTTATAACTTAACCCTACAAAAAATTCAGGACTTAAAGGGTTAAGCTAGGTTGGGTTAGGTCACATTAGGTTAGGTAAGGTTTGGGGAGGTTTGATTAAATTTATTAGATTTGTAGATGGGGGTAAATATCGCGATACAGGCTTGAATGTGAAAATGTCGTTGTTCTGCAGGGTATCCAAACGTGTGTGTACGCGTGTGTGCAGGCAAATGGGCATAAGTGAGGTCGTATGTGATATTTCACAGATGTAGAGAGGTAATATTTGAAGGTATCACTTTTGGTACCTCGGAATATTAAAAACTATTTTAAAAAATCCAGAAACATTTTACCGCTCGAGGGGAAAAAGTACGTTAGTCCTCATTAGGTTGGGGTTACGATAGATTAAGTCAGTTAAGGTTTGGTTAGGTTAGGTTAGGCTAGACTAGCGCGAGTACCTCGGTATTTAATGAGTTAACAGAAAATCCCCTTCGAGCCTTCAGTTGCGCCCGAAACACTTATTACGCCATTCTCGGGTCAATGGCACTTGGGTTAGGTTAGGTTAAGTTAGTTTATGTTCAGTTAATAAATTTTTAAGTATCTAGATTTAAAGAAATCGGTGCTTCGCTATGCGGAAATAGGCACATGTGGTGCGCACGTTTACCATTATTTTTTGTATATTTTTTCCCTCAATATTCATCCGTTTCTCCGTTTATTTACACATTTATCTCTTAATCAATAAACCCTTCCCAATTTCTTTCCCCTCACCCCCGCCCCCTTTACTCAATTGTTCCACGCAATCAAAACTCTCTCGCGCAGTACGTATATTCCAGAGCAATTGTTTACTCTTTCTCCTCTCAGTATATTTTTTTCGTACGAAATATTTATTCAATAGATACTTTCATTTCCTTCCCCATGGGGCCTCCTCCTGCCTCCTCCTATTTTTTTCCGATCGGTAAATCCCTTTGTTATTAAAATTAAATTCCTTCCCCATTTATGAGCATATTTCTCTCTCCATATTGATATTATGGAATCAAATAATACGATATCATTTATTTAATAATATATATAAATCTCTACACAATTTTTTTTTTATATATATACAGGGTGTCCCATAAGTCTGGTATCATAGGAAAATATATTTTAAATTTACAAAAGTAATATATTAGAACTAAAACAAATGTTCAGATTGAAGTCTTCTTTTGGGACTTTTTTTTGGTTGCAAGTTCCATATTAACCATTTAACGACGGATGGTACCTTAAGGTCCACCGGAAATAATAATAATAAATTGTACTACAATGCTTTTTCTATAAATGTTTCTACATGTTTATATATAGATATCATTTAGTTGTCGGGAAAGGAACCCAAAATGTGTATCATTTCAGTGACTAGTTACTAAAATATTTAGTTTTGAATAACAATAAAACCTATGTTCTGGTAACAAGGGTGGCCGCATATGCTGCGGACTCGTCCTTAAAGGGTTAACGCAATGGTTAATATGGAAGTGAGTTACACTTCGGAGACCTTTTCCTCACGAGTGTAACTCACTTCCATATTAGCCATTGCCTGTTATTCTACCTGGAACAAAAAAAGGTCCCAAAACAAGACATCAATTTGAATATTTGTTTTCGTTCTGATGCATTACTTCTGTAAATTTCAAATAAATTTTCTAATGAGACTGAACTTATGGAGCACCCTGTGTGTATATATATATATATTTTTTTTTTCGTCTTACTATTTTGTATTTATAAGTTTTTATGGGTGACCAATTAAGTGCACGTCAAATCTACCTGCTTTGCCTAATTTTATCTAAGTACCCCAGCAATTATTAGGATGAAATAGATACGGTACACAATAACAAACAATTATGAAAATATCAACAATAAAAAACTAATAAAATTACCAAAACAACGACAATCTATATTATAATAAGAGTCCGTCACACTTTCAGAAATTGTGAGAAAAAATTGTGAGAAAAAAAATCAGAAATTGTATTACGGGCGGAATGTGAAGCTCAAGATTTTCATGACTGTGTTCTTTTCTATAGTTTAGCAATGGGGGAAGGGTGGGGGTGGGGGTAATGGGGGATGGGTGGGTAATGGGGAGGGGTGGGGGTAATGGGGGAGGGGGTTAGCCCCCAAGTTGCATGAATGGGGGTGAGGAGGTTTTGGGAGATACCAGATTCAGAAATGTTGACACAATGTGAAGCTCAAAATTTTCACGGCTGGGTTCTTTTTTTGTAGTTTAGCCTGTCTAACCGTCAGCGAAGCGGCGGGAACTGTACTAGCAATAACTAGCAAAAGGTCGGCGCTACGCGCCGATTTTGCTAGATCTGCGGTGCTTCGGCTGAATTGTGGGCCTACGGCGTGTTTTATTTTAAACATCAGTAGCCCTTTAGCTGGATATCATTCCTATTCCTCTCACCTTGGGCCTCAGTATTTGGGGTGCCTGCGGCCTTCCAGTTACTGGCAAACCAATTATTCATTCAATAAAACTACAGAAAAGAACGCAGCCATGAAAATCTAAAGCTCCACAAATCTTAATACAATGAGCGCGGATTTGAAGCCTAAGATTTTCATGACTGCGTTCATTTCTATAGTTTTATTGACAAAATAACTGAACCGACAGTAATTGGGGGCCCTGCGGCCCGCCAAATCATAGTTTTCATTGTTTCGAGTGCATCAATAATATTGTTATAGTGTTCCATTAGTTGTGATAAGCATGATCTTCCTGACCGGAATCGATGTTGGTTATCATTTTTTTTTCTGAGTTTCCCCATTAACCCCACCCCCTCCCCCATTACCCCACCCCTCTCCCCCAATACCCCCTCCCCCATTTACCCCACCAATTTTTTTTTCTGAGTTTCCCCATTAACCCCACCCCCTCTCCCAATACCCCACCCCTCCCCCATTTTGTGCCAAAATTATGATTAAAAATGAAGAAATGGGAAGAACTGTACCCCTAAAAGAGGGGGGGAAAGATTTGTTAGGGAATTTTTTTTTAGCATGGGCACTGCACAATAAAAAGACGCATCGAATGGTGAAAACCGCATTGTTCTACACCAATTGTAGCGACCTGTAGGTGTGCGCAAAAAAACTTACATATATATATATATAAGGCTTCATTTCTGAAATAGTATATTAGATAATAATAATAATAATAATAATAATATAATAATAATAATAATAATACCAAAAACAATAATAATTGGACCTTAACCTCCATTTGTTAAATAATTTTACGAATAATTCTAAACTTTAGAAACACTTTGGAAAAAAAGAAAAAAGAAAAAAAAAAGGCAGAAACGAATCATTGAAATGGCGACAAAATGGAGTAGATTTCAGAAGTCAGTTAATCCTAGAAATGAAGTTACACCCTATGAATGACTAACTTGGAAAGAGAGCGACTTTCTAAGACAATTTTAGTGGGTGGGTTAAAATAGTTTTTTTTTTGTATTTGTATTTGATCACAAATAACACAATTCAAATCAAATGTATCTGTTGATGCATATATACTCGTATGCTCATATGAGTATATATGCTTACCCGGGTGGGCAGTTGCCCACGTACAGAAAGATTTCACCCACCTACTAAAATAAAATAAAAAAAGCATATACAGGGTGTCCCATAAGTCCGGCATCATGGGAAAAATAATAAAAAAAGGCAAAAAAAAAAGCTTTTATTTACAGAACGTGCTCAATATGTCCACCATTGTTTTCAATACACAAATTCAGACGTGATACCCAGTCAGCAAGCACACGGTGAATGATGTCAGGAGTAATGGTGTTACATGCCCTAATAATGCGCTGCCGCAAATGTTCAACTCTCCTAATTTTCTCTGCGTATACCAGCGCTTTCAAGTGGCCCCAGAGATAAAAATCTAGTGGCGTGAGATCCGAGCTTCTAGCTGGCCATTTCACAGGCCCTCGACGTCCTATCCAATGACCAGGGAATTGTTGGTACAGGTATTCCCTTACTTGGGTGCCGTAATGTGCAGGAGCGCCGTCTTGCTGGAACCATGTTGGGAAATTTCCTTCTTCGTTCAAGACACTGGGAAATGCTTCTTCCTTGAGCATACGTAGGTAGGTGCCTCCAGTGACATGTTCATCGAAAAAGAGGGGGCCTATGATGCGATCTTTCCAAATGCCACACCATACCATCACCCGAGATGCATCTTGTTCCTTTGAAGAGTGAGGGTTGTTTTGAGACCAGTAGCGGGTGTTCTGTCGATTTACCTCACCATTTCCATAAAAAACAGCCTCGTCACTGAACAGAATGGTGGATGGGAAATTGGCATCCCGAGCATAAGAAAAATATGAATTATGTTTTGTAGAAATAGAAAAATATGAATTTCTCCTATGATGCCGGACTTATGTGATACCCTGTATATGAGTATATAAGAGCATATGATGTATATATATATATATATATATATATATATTTATTCGATTTGAGTTATTTGTGATCCAATACAAATACAAAAAAAAAAAAAAATTAACCCACCCACTACAATTGTCTAAGAAGTAGCCCTGACTTAAAATCTTAAAGTACTTTCTTTTAAACTGTATCCGAAAAGCCATTAGCTCCAGATCTTCACGGCATTGGTAAAAAAAAAATCTTGACGAGTCAAAGTCCTTTTGAATGGCACTTTGAACTGGCATATGTGCCTAGTGTCATAAAAATGACCCCGAGTGATCCGGCCGAAGGTGTCACGGTTGTCTATCCAATCAACCTCCCAAAAAATTCCTAATTCACGATACAAATCAAGAACCAATTTTTCAGAATCAGTTTAGAGACCATAATTATATCAATGGTCGGCAATTAGATTCAAACGCGGGCCGTATCATGGACGTGGCGAGTGACAGCGGATGAAATCAACTATCTACATACTTTTCTCACTGGGAGGTATTTACATAAATTACAAAGAATTATGCAATTTAATTAAAAAAACTTACCTCAGTTATAAAGCCCCAAGATGGTCTCTTGAACGAGAGATGAAGGTTCAACCTCTCCTGAAATATTTAACTCGTTTTACTAAGATGAAAAATAGGCAACATACTTTACACACTAACAAATTAGTAATTTTTTATAACTAATCCAATAAAATTATAACTTCGCAAAAAAATCAAATTAAACGAGAACAGCATCGAGTGAGAAATAATGGCAAAAAAATGGGGTTCTGCCGAAAAACAGGGTAACCTAAAGAAAAGTACAAAGTTCTGACGATACGTGAAGTTAAAGTATTTGAAAGGCATAATGACAAATAATGCTACAAACTTCAAAAAACCTCACGTATGAGCATTTCGTCAGTGTGTAAACTGAATCTAAAATCATCTCGCAAGATAAAACCGCCATACTTAAAATTAAAGGTTCCTCAACAATTAAAAATAATGAATCTCAAAAAATGAAAGTGAAATGAGAGTGAAATAAATTTTTTAAAAAATGTAAAAAATAATATAATCCAATTTTTTAAACCAAACGAAAAATCAGTCTTGACTGTCATTTCCCCATCGAGCGAGACGAGGAAGTCGAAAGAGTTGGAGAATAACTCACTCTCTTTCCCTCTCCTTTAACACACACACACACACACACACACCGTTATTTTCAAATTTGTAAATAATTCGCATTGCACAATCTTTCCAGAAAGGCAAAACCAATAACGAATAATAAAATATTCAAATACACTTCAGCAAAGGTTTATTACATCAACGACTAAAATATTCTGACCGATCTTAAAATCACACAGAAGTGACCTTGACCTTTGGTCATTTAAAAAAAAAAAAGAAAGAAAATGGAAGAGAAAATGAATAATTCAATCACAAACTAAAATAACATTTTTAACTGCATAAAATTTAAAAAATAATGACCTTAAAACGCCGCCAAAAAATGTACAACTGAATATGACATGAAAAATTACTTAAAAAATATAATTTTTATAAATTAAAATTACCCAAAAATTATTAAAAAAAATGCAAATAAATTAAAATTATACCCAAAATTTATTAAAAAAAAGGCAAATAAATTAATTTATAATTATGTAGGAAAAAAAAAAGGTATGTACAGTAGGTTCACAAAAGTAAATAGACACCTTCGGTTTGTTTTTTCCATAGATTTTAATTTCATATTGAAAAAAAAACAATAATAATAGATTTATTGAATAAATATATTTAGAACAATGTTGCTATCCCCTTTGCATTATTATGCAAAGGTGACACACGTTCTCGCATTCCACTGATGAGCAGTACCATTTGTTGTTGAGGACACTCATCGTGGGTCTATTTACTTTTGTCAACCCTCTGCAGAATATCAAAGCAGGAAATAAGATATTTCTTCCAAATAAGTCGCCAAGTTCTTCCGTTATAATTATTAATTACGATTAATTATAATAATTATTATTATTATATAAATGACCAATAAGGCCTAAGCTTTAAACATAATGACATCATTCGACCAACATGAAAAAAAAATAAATAAAGAACAATTACTAATAATTGACCAATCAGTAGACAGCTTTCAAAATGTTTGAAAAGTGTCAACATGTAGTTACCATGAAAGACTGAACCAATCAAAATACAACTTTGCCAAAACTTGAACTTCGTCAAAAAAACAAAAACCAACAACATCAAAAAGACCTCATTTGTAAAGTGACCAATCAGAAAGCAGATGTACAACATAGACAATCAAGCCGCTAAACATTCAACCAATGGGAATGTAGAACAACATAGACGATCAAAGCCGCTTCAAGCATTTATCGAATTGAAATCAATTTGCTTTCAAGAACTATTTTTACATTCTCTCTCTCTCTCTCTCTCTCTCTCTCTCTCTCTCAATAAATATATATATATATATATATATATATATATATATATATATATATATATATATATATATATATATATTAGGGTGTGTCAATTTTGTCAACTTTTTTCAAATCAATTTTGGTAGTGAAAATATAGTCTTTTCATGTCAAAACTTGAAATTGGCCAACCAAAATGAAATAAAATAACCCTTACCTACATCAATTTTACCTTAAAGTTTCAGAAATTGACTCTTTTACTAAATAATAGGACATAAATTGATTAACTATTCATCTGTCACAGAATTATCCCACTGATCGCATATGGAGTGTTTTCAAGGTCATAAAGTTGTTGTACAGTGTACAAGTCACAACATGAATAGAACTGTCCCTCACTCTCAGTTGTCTCTTAGATGTCATAGACGGTGGTTTGCTGTTATTGCTCTTGTACCTACTTCATAGTTATTCTACTAGACGGATACTACAGTTTAACTGTAAGTATGGATTATTGATTATTACAATTATTTATTCTTATCATATTCTTCTGTCTAATTATGTTGTAATCCCATGAAATATTTTTTATTGAATTTTAGAACATCGAATGACTAAACTTTGAAACATCGTAATTGATATAAAATACTTAAATGTTTTTCTTTCTTTTCAGATATTCCTAAGATGCCAAACTTGAAGACAAGAGGTCAGTCGTCATGCCACTTGAGCCTGTTAGTCGGTACAGGCAAGGAGCTTCCCGTATCAGAACTACCAACAGTGCGAGACATGCTGAGACTAGGGTTACTCCTTCGTGAACAAAATACAAAGGATAGAAGGAACTACACAGAGAGAGAGCTCATAAGGGACATGATTCCCCCTCTTCTGCATCAGTGGAAAAAAGCTAATGTGTTATTCAAACCACCTGTACTCAATCAGTATAGAACTATTGAGCTAAAATTAACAAAGCTGTGGCACAAAGCAGTTGAGACATCACTTGGTAAAGGAAAACTAGCAAAGAAAAATAAATTTCTGCACACACTTGATACTCTTCTTGACATTTTTAACTGCCAGTGTCCCATAGAGTTGTGTTCTGAAGCCAATTGTTCTCCCTCATGCAGAAGAGAACCTCACCCTCACATTGATTGTCGCTGTCCTCGTGAGAAGATCCCTGTTTTGGAGCTGGCTTTCATAAAGGCGCAGAGAACAAAGGCAGGAGGCCAAGGAAGTATGCAGATTGGTTCGGCAGATTATTCAGAAACCAAAAAATAGATTGTTATTGCTAAGAAAAAAGAGAAAATCCGAGAGAGGGAAGAAAGGAAGAAAAAGAAGAGTGAAGAAGCCACCCAAAGAGATGAAGAGCTCTATCAAGAGGTTTCTCACTTCTTTGAAAGCTCTTCGGATGAACAGAAAGAAGCAACATCAGATGATAGCTCCAAAATGCCATCTGAACCTTCGCCGAAGAGAATGAAATACAACACTAAAGACATCTCAAACATTGCCCTTGCCAGTATTCGCCACCATACGGGGCTACGAGAGACTGCAGAGATTGCCATTGCCGCTTGGATAGATGCAGGCCTCATCAGCCGAGAGGATACATCCTTAGTGATAGATCATAATAAGATAAGAAGAGCACAAGAAAAAATAATGAAGGAAATATCTGATCAGCATGAAAAAGATTTGAAGGAGGAAAGTCTCTCTTGCCTTTTGTTTGATGGAAGAAGAGATGACACAAAAGTTCTCCTAGAGGTAGAGGGAATGGACAAAGTTTCCCGGTCTCATCAAAGAAGAACACTACTCTGTGTGTTCTGAACCTGGTGGCCGCTATTTGTTTCACTTTGTTCCTGAAGCAGAAGTAGAAGGCAAGAAACATGCAGAGGCAATTGCTGATCAAATAATATGTTGGTGGAGACTCAACTGCGGTGAACACTGGATGGCAGGGTGGTGTTATGACGCATTTAGAGAAAAAACTTGGAAGAAGGCTTGTTTGGATTGTATGTGATTTGCACACAGGGGAACTACCTCTTCGTCGTCTCATCCAGGAACTTGATGGTCCTACAAAGAGCAACAAGTGGTCAGGCCCCCTTGGCAACATGCTAGATGAAGCAACGGAATTAGAAATAAATACAAAATTTCCAAAGGTCGAAGTAGGCCCTCCCCTTCCAGTGTTGTCTAAAGAAGTTATCAAAGACCTCAGCACGGATCAATCTTACGCTTATCATATTGTTCAAGCCAGTGGCGGTTCCTCATATGGGCAATATGGGCAGCCGCACAGGGCGGCATTTGTGGAGGGGCGGCATGAGCGCCTGCAAAAAAAAATAAAAATAAAAATAAGAATAAATAAATAAAGAAATAAATAAAAATAAAAAATAAAATAAAATAAATAATAAAAGATCAATAAATATATTTTTATTAATAAAAAACCATCTATTGCATTTTCCATAAATCTTCCCATAAAAGACCTAAACAATGCAAAATGCTTCCAGATTAATATTATTGGGAATAAAGGCCCATACTTTAACATATGTAATGTTATTTTTCTGGGTTTGGTTAAATAGTGAAATGTATATTATTTATTACAGAACGAATCTTCACACTAAGCCACTAAGGTCTGTCAAATAACCGCAAATGGATAAGAAGAGGTCAAAGCTATCAGGTGCTCAGTTTAGAAAAAAGAGGAAAGAAGAAGAGGAGAAACGAGCAAAAGATAAAGGTATAGAGCTATGTCATCTACTCTTCACTGCTATATTGCACTGCTATTTTGTGATATAGCTTTCTGAGTCATTTGAAGTGTACTATTATGTATATAATTAGCCATTAACCAAGGAGGTTGTATTATTCATTTGTTTCCTATTCTAAAAGTTTAATAAATTGTGCTTAATAACATGTTAAATTAATTGTACTAGCCTATTCATGCATTGGTCTGTTATGTTCTATTTTACTATTTGCAGGGGCACTTTTGAAATATTTTGGAACACCCTCTGCCACTAGCCAGGATGAGAAGCCGTCTACTTCTGCCATTATTGAGGCTGAGGAGCCATCTACCTCCTCAGCCTCACATATGTCTCCACAAATGCAGTCTGATCCTGAGGATGAAGACCCATTTGCTTCTACTTCTCCCCGGCAGGACTCTTCAGGTGAGTTTGTGTGCACATATGTCTGTGAGTGTGTGCGTGTGTGTGTATGTGTATGTGTGTGCATCCCTGCAAAGCATTTTGCAAACAGTTATAAATTATAATGTTATTATCACTGGGTCTGGGTTACTGGGTATGTGTGGTGTTTCACCACCATAATTCCATAACACCACCACCATAACAAAGTGCTGTGAATAATGTGTTATCTAACTTAGGTGTGTATACTAATGAGTAATGCTCTTGTTCTTTCTATTAGAAATGCCTGGAGCAGAATCGCCTCCTGAGGATGAGTCTCTGTCCACCGACCCTGCTAACTGGCCTTCAGTTCTGACTGAGAGAATTCGGACACAACTGGTTTCCAGGGGACCAAGTCAAGTACCATCTGACTTTGTATTCCCTAGAAACGACAGTGACGGAAGAAGTTTCCACCATCAATACTTCAGGAAGTCATTGGTTAGTGGGGAAAATATAACCAGAAGTTGGTTGGTCTATTCCTTAAAAAACAACAGCCTTTTCTGTTTCTGTTGTACATTATTTTCCAAGAGGAAAATAAATTTAACAAGTTTGGGACTCTCGGACTGGAAGCATGCAAGCTCATTGCTCACATCACATGACAACAGTTCAGAACACCTAAATTCTATGAAAATCTGGAAAGAACTGGCAGTGAGGATGAGAAAGGGGGAGACCATTGACAAGCAGGAGATGGCACTTCTGGAGGCTGAGAAGTTAGATGGAGAGCGGTGCTGACACGTCTCACTGCTATTGTGCATTCTCTGGCAGTTAGGAATTTGGCACTAAGGGGACATACAGAAAAATTGTTCTCACCATCAAATGGCAATTTTCTGAAAGAAGTTGAACTGATGGCACAATTTGATCCTATAATGCAAGAGCACATTAACCGTGTCCAAAAAGGGACCTCCAGTCACACCAGCTACCTCGGCCACACATACAAAACGAACTCATTGATTTGTCGAGCAGCAAGACCATTTCAGCAATGGTGAGCGACATCAAACAATCAAAGTTTTTTTCAATAATTCTAGATTGCACTCCAGATATCAGCCACACTGAACAGTTGTCAGTTGTGATTCGGGTTGTGTCACTGGAGGGGAAGCCCCATATAAAGGAACATTTCATGGGGTTTTTGGAGGCAGAGGAGTCCACTGGTCAACATTTGGCATCTCTGATTCTGAAGAGACTGGAGGAGCTAAAAGTTCCTTTCATGGACTGTAGAGGACAATCATACGACAACGGGGCCAACATGAGGGGAAAAAACAAGGGTGTTCAATCGAGGCTCCTAGAAATTAATCCCAGAGCTCTGTTTGTTCCATGTGGGGCTCATTCTCTGAATTTGCTTGTGGCCGATGCTGCTAAGGGATCTATTGATGCCACAAGTTACTTTGGCATCTTGCAGAAGCTTTACAACTTGTTTTCAGCCTCCACACAACGATGGGCCATTTTGAAAAAACATGTGAACATCACATTGAAGATGTGGTTTGATACAAGGTGGGAAAGCAAGATCAAGAGTGTGGAGCCCCTGAGATATCAGGCAGCTGCAGTGAGAGATGCACTGATCGAGGTGAGGGACCACACCAAAGACTCTGTAATAAAGGTCGAGGCTCAATCTCTGTCAGAGGAGGTTGGGTCATACCGCTTCGCCATTTGTTCAGTGGTGTGGCATGACCTGTTGTGCCAAATTCAGCATGTGAGCAAGCAGATGCAGTCTCCTAGCATGCACGTTGATGTTGCAGTAAATCTCCTAAAAAAAACAGAGAGAGGTCTCCGCAATTACAGGGCAACAGGTTTTGTGGCTGCACAAATGGCAGCCACAGATATCTGTGAACAAATGAATGTGGAGGCTGTGTTAAAACAAAAACGGCTGAGGTCCACAAAGCGGCACTTCTCCTATGAAGCATCTGATGAGCCCTTGATTGATGCTTTGAAGAAGCTGGAGGTGACATTTTTCAATGCAGTGGTTGATGCTGCAACATCAGCCATTCAGGAAAGATTTTCCACGTTGGAAATTGTGGGAGAGAAGTTTGGAGTGCTGACACATTTCCAAAATCTCACATTTGAGGAGCTGACAGAACAATGTGTGAACCTTAGTACTACACTACACTTTAAGGGACAATCTGACTTGGATGGCAGAGAGCTTGCACAGGAGCTGAAGAACTTGCCTGACTTGCCATCAAAGACCATATCCTTGCTTGAACTGCTGACATTTATCCATGAAAGGGAGCTCTCTGAAATATATCCAAATTTGTGGACTGCTCTCAGAATTGGTCTTACTCTTCCAGTCACTGTTGCTGAAGCAGAGAGGAGCTTTTCAAAGCTGAAGCTCATCAAATCCTACCTGAGGTCAACTATGTCACAGGAACGCCTTACCGGTCTGGCCATCATCAGTATAAATCATACAATTGCTGAGCAGATTTCATATGATGATTTAATTCATGACTTTGCATCAAGGAAGGTAAGAAGAGTCAGGCTTTAGATGGCAGTTGTGCTGTGGTGCAATTTATTTTGTTTCTTGTTCAAAGTGTAGCATAATAATTACCCTCTCTTAAGTGTCTTATTCTATTTATGTGATAGAGCATTTGTACAATTTAGAAATTTGATTCTCTAGTTTATTTATGGCAGTTGTGCAATTTAATTTGTATTTTTCCTGTTCATAGTATCATAATTACATTCTCTTAAGTGAGTTATTCTATTTACGTGATGAAGGATTTGTAAAATTCAGAAATTTGAGTCTTTGTTTTGGTTCTGAAGTTCCAACAATTAGTCCAATAAAAAGTTATTTTGTGAAAGAATTATGTCTGTCCTTTATTTTGGGGGATTCGAATGTGTGTGTGTTGGCGAACAGGGGGGGGGCGCTGAAGGTGAGGTTCGCCCAGGGCGTCATGTAAGCTAGGACCGCCACTGGTTCAAGCAATCAGGTCAGGAGAGTTGCCTCAAAATCTGGCTCTCTTGGAGATTGGACCCGTAAGTCACAGTCGTTGGTTAACTACAGCGATTCGTTTCTGCAGGATTTGGGTTTCCAAACATGCACTGAAGGGCAAAATGCTACAGAATTTGATGTTGATTGTTGAATTTATTATTGGGTTTTATCTTCCTCACTGGTTCAATGTAAAACTTAATCCAACGTGGATGGAGGGGCCCAACCACATCTTGTTTCAATTACAGCTACTGAGAACCAAAGGAAAGTAGTGGTGGACATCGTGTTACCTGTGGTGAGAAGGTCCGCTTGGTATGCTAGGCCAGAGGCAGTTTTGCAAGCAATACTCTGCAGCCAATGTACCAAAGAGCGAACTGAGGCTGTGGAAATCATTCTAAAGCTTAGAGGAACATCACTAGATGATGACCAGCTGGGAGACTGCTCTGTTCAGACAAAGAAGGTACCTCCGATAAACGTCAATGCCACGAAATTGTCAGAATTAGTTAACTTGAGTTCGGAAGTTTTGGAGCCACCACTGACAACATGTATAACAAACAAAGATTTAACACAACTTAAAGAGGCCCCAATGCAAGTGCCAAAGTGGCCTTCTCACACTCAGAGTGTGGAGAGATGTGTGAAAATGGTCACAGAAGCAGCTAGTCAAGTTTACAGTCACGAGAGGCGAGAAGGCTACATCAAAGCGCAAGTAGCAAGCCGGATGCTGATGTCAAGGAACCGCAGCAAAAAGGACATGACTGCATTGGTTACTTTCAAATAAAGACTCTGAATGATATCTTATTGCCACTTTAAATGTTGATAGGTTGTTTGTGCACATTTGTTATTTTGTTACGAATTTACGGAAAAATGGAATTTTTGAATTAAAATTGATGTAGGTAGGAGTTATTTTTTATTGTTTTTGAATCAAGGATATTATTTTGTATGCCAAATGATTACATTAAATTGCTACCAAATCACATGATTTTCAATTTAGTCATTTCACCCCCAAAATTGACACACCCTTATATATATATATATATATATATATCAGGTCATCCCATAAGTAATGTCGTTTTTTAGATCGGAATTTGAAGGACAAAAAACTCAACTGAAACTATTTAATTTAGTATATATATATATTTTCCATCGGAATGAATGACACTGCCAACGTCCTATCAGCTTTCCAATGCCATGTTTATAAAATTCAGGCGGTTTTGAGGCAAAAAACGTACAAAGACTGGTGTGCAGGTCATCTAAAGAAGTATATACTGTTTCTCATCAAGATAGTTTTGCAGACTCATGAAGAGATGATAATCTGAAGGCGCAAGGTCTGGAGAATATGGAGGATGTGGAAGTTTTTCCCACCCTAGCTCCTCAATTTTTGCAGAAGTGATCCGAGCGGTATGAGGACGTGCATTGTCGTGGTGGAACACGATTCCTTTCCGATTAACCAAAGAAGGTCTCTTTTCTTTTAGTGCAGTGTTCAATCGATCCAGTTGTTGACATTAGACTTGAGCGGTGATTGTTTGGTTGTGTGGTAAGGTTTCAAAGTGTATTACACCACCTTTATCCCACCAAACACTAAGCAACAACTTTCGAGGGTGAAGATTTGGTTTTGGCTGTGGTGTCGCTGGTTCTCCGGCACAAACCCACTGTCGACGGCGCTTAACATTCTGGTACAGTATCCACTTTTCATCACCAGTCACTAAACGGTGCAAAAACGGATCTTGGAGTTCACGGGAATGAAGAGCTGTGCTAATGTTTACCCGCACCCTCAGATTGTCGACCGACAATTCATGTGGCACCCATTTTCCTAACTTAGTCACTTTCCCGAGTTGTTGCAAATGTCGATGGATGGTGGACGGGGATGAATTGAGTTTCTGGGCCAATTCTTCGACAGTTGTTGAACAGTCTTCTTCAAGTGCGGCTAACAGCAGGTCATCATCAAACTCAGCGGGGCATCCAGAGCGTGCTGCATCTGTCAAACACCAGTCACCATTCCTAAACTTTTGAAACCTTTTTTGACATTTCCTCACATGCAGAATATCGTTGCCATAAACGTCCTGAATGTTTCGCGTTGCTTCAGTAGCACTATTCCCTTTTTTGAACTCGTAAAGCATTATATGCCTGATATGCTCTTCTCATACCGCTATGTTTATGAGGGATTCATATAAAGGAAAACACACGTCTTCACTGGTCAAGGTCTGTAAAATATGTAGCGAAAAACGATAGATCATCTCTTAGATATAACCTTCGGAAAATTTATGCTTAAACCGAGTAGGACTAGTTTAAACTTAATCTATCGTAAAAAACGACATTACTTATGGGATGACCTGACTCTCTCTCTCTCTCTCTCTCTCTCTCTCTCTCTCTCTCTCTCTCTCTCTATATATATATATATATATATATATATATATATATATATATATATATATATATTAGGGTGTCACTAGGTAATAGGGGGAAAATTAAACGATGGATATTTTCCTATGACACCCCCTAAAATTGTTCCATTTGGTGTAAAACATACGGAAGAGAAATTTGGTCCTGATTGGTCATCATTTAAAGGTCGCCCTCGTCACTGAAAACAAGACCCATTTGTTGACGTCAACTAGCTGTTCAGTGTTCACAGCTTGGGCCGAACCAGATAATAAAAAACAAGGCAATTTGGTGAAATAACGAAAGTAAGACACTTAAAAACGCAAAGAATACAAACAGTTTATTATATAATCAAAATAGAAGACATAATTTGGCGAATAATGGTACAAAATGGAGAAGCAACAAAAGCAAAACTTTGAGAAATAAAATACATATACAGTAGCAGAATAATTGGTGCTCATACGCTGATCAGTGATTAGTTCTTTCGCGTCCTCACTAATGCTGATTTGTTCGGAGCTGGGTGTTGCTTTCTGTGGTCAGTGACAACTTGAACGAGGAACTGGAGCTGTTCTTCTTTCACTGTCAACTTTCCGTTCAGCTCCTTCACCAGAGCCACGGCCCGTTCTGCTCTGTCGTTCACCACTGCAAGTTTGGAGACTACATCCCGAGCTTGCACGTATTCAGAGTTTGACGTCCATGAACTGGGATGGTGGAGCAGAAAGCAATCTGGCAACTGAAGTTTTGAGAAGAATCCTCGGGTGTTCTTTGTGATCAGTTGCTCCAGTCCTTTGCTGTCACTGAGGAACATAGTATCAAGAACCAAAGGTCGTTTTGGCGGCATGTGAGGGGCTTCTTGATCTAACGCTGCAACCATGCTGCACTTCACTTCCATCGATATCCTCTCATCAAAGAACGCCAGACCCACTGCCTCCTCCGAATGGTACCACAGGTGCGCAGACAGCTTCTTGGTGGTACCATCAGAGATCTTCTTGTGCGGGTATCGAAGGAGCGTCCTCATCAATTCCCAATCATTCAGTGGAGCTTCGATGGACAGATGAGCTGTTGCCCACGCTTTCATGTAAACTATAACAGAAAAGAGGCAGATATCTCGAATTCCGCGTTCCTCAGTGTTCGTCAGTTTAAACTGTCTTCGGAAGAGCCAGATCTTGATGGCATAGAGCCCCTTAGCCATCCATCTCGCCCGGTGCATAGCACCAGGGGCGCGGAAGTTTAGTCCCTTGTATGGAACTCCTCCAAGAAAGATGACGGAAAGATCGAGGAATTCCTGATAGTCATCACGAACTTGAAGTGCTTGTGATTTTGCAAACTCAATGAGCTCCGTTCTATGCTTAAAAATAGCTGCTTTGGTGAACGCATCTGTGTCCGCAGTTTGGAACTGTTGCTGGTCAATGCGGGTCCAATAATCATGGAAGCGCTTGAAAAGCAGAATTTCTGGACCGGTAGATACTGAATCTAGCGATGCTGCGAATGCCGCCTGTAGCACCAACTCCAGTACATGGTGTCTGCACGCGCAGTGTAACAGGTCACGTCCAACTTTTTCTTCCAGAAGAACACAAGTTCCTCCACGGTGGCCTGTGTTTGTCGCGGTTGTGTCGAAACACATAGATTTGACATGATCGGTCACTCCCCATTCATTCAGGCAATCTATGATGGCATTTGTTTGTGCCAGCGCGGTTCCTGACAGAAGTTTTGGCACCCCGAGGAGCTGCTCTGTCCCGGAGCCAGATACAAGAATAGGTAAGCGGTCAACATATTCTCGTGACGTCAGATCTTGCATGAGTTTTCCGTCCCAGTGAACAGTCAACGGACTATTGCCTTAGAACTCGCTCTTCAGTTGCCGAGCCTTAAGGGTACGGAATTTTTCACGCTGACGATGAATGGATCCACGATTGATGTTGTAGTCGCTAGCATCATGCCCTAAGCTGGAAGCTGCCTCAAACAGCAGATATGTGGCCTTTCTTGACGAGAGTTGCGTGCGATCAAGCGCTGCCGCCAATTCCGATGTCATGATGTTCTTCGTTGCTCTTTGTTTAGACGCTAACGAACCACCACATGCTCCTTTTTCTTCGCTATCATCTGAGCTGGAGGATGAGGACTCCAAAACCGCTTCGTTGGATACTGCCTCCATTTCAGCTGCTGATCGCTTTCTTCGTTTCTCCTCTTCCTCCCGACGTCGAGTACAATCTTTGACTTGGCGCTGATGGGTCATGTCCAAACCTGCCATTGAACCTGGACGTCCTTTCTGGCGCTGCTGCTGAAGGAACTCCCAATCCTCTGGGTACTTGACCAATTTCTCACAATCAGCGTGGGCGATGTCAAAGAGACGATCGAGGCGTTCAATGAATTCTTTTTCTTTCGTCTTGTGTGAATCGCTCGTCCTTGAGGCGTGTTTTTTGAGTCCTTTCCACTCCTCGAAGACTTTATCCAGTTTGCTGACGCAGTGTGTCTCGAGTCTGGTTGGAATGTGAGCTTTCTCCCAGAAGGACATCACTGCTCGGAGTGACTTCCTCAACGCGTCACGTATTGTCATTTTCTTTTCATGGTGAAGGTAAAGGAAGTAACCGAATGCTTGCCTGTAGGAAGGAAGCTTGCATCCTTTCACCTCATCAACCGCTGCCCCTAATAGGTATATACACTTCCGGTTTCCATCACCAGAAATCACGTAGCTGAAATGAGAAACGGTGAATCGTTAAGTATTGTTCACTTTATTTCTCAGATATTCAGACACACACAGATACACACACACACATATATAGAGATATATAGATATCTAATGAACGATTAAGGAGACGCCGCGCAAGCATTAAACTTTGGAAGGCGGGGGCGACCTTTTATAGTTATTCAAATAAAAAGATTTTTCAGTCACCATGTTTGTTTTACCAATGGAATAGATTCGCGGGGTGTCAGCATGAAAATTTCAAACTTTGCATTTAAGTGACACCCTAATATATATATATATATACACACACACACTCGTATATAGACGGGAAAACTTTGTAAACGAAAGTTTATGAAAGTAATTTACTTTCACTTACAAAGATAAGCCGTGAAATTTATTTCTACTTTCAATGTTTTCTACTCCTTCATAACTTTCGCTTTTCACCCGAGCTTTTTAATTTTTGTTATCTCTCTCTCTCTCTGTGTCTGTCTGTCTGTCTCTCATGTTCCATACTTTTATTTATTACACACACACACACACACACGTGTGTGTGTATATATAAACACACACACAGTGACGCTCGTAAGTATTCGCCCAGAGAAATATTTCAGTTATATTCCTTATTTTTTGTACCATGCACAGAATAGTTATGAAAAGTTTATCGTTCGTTTGAAAAATGTTACGAAAAAAATTTAGTTTAACTCCAAAAATAATGTAAAACATCAAAAAATTTGAGGAAAACAAAAAAAGTTAAAATGCAAAAGTTTTCTTACATTTATTTACTAAATTATTTAATACTGTGTGTGTGTGTGCCCACCTTTTGCTTGAATGATTTCACCGATTCGTTTTGGGTATTTTTCTACATGGTTTTGACATCTTTCAGTTGAAATTTTAGCCCATTCTTCTGAAGAAAATTGTTGCAATATATTCAGGTTCGAATGGTTTCTCTTGCGGACACCTTTTTTTACAAATCAAACCATGAATTCTCGATTAAATTGAGATCTGGGCTTTGACTGGGATATTCGATAAGCTTGAAATTCGTTTCTTGAATCCATTTTATGGTGCTCTCACTTTTATGTTTTGGATCCTGATCCTCTTGCTGTACCCAATTGCGACCCAATCGCAACTTCCGAACTGAAGGGAATACATTTTCTTCTAAAATATCCTGATATTTCTTCGAATTCAAGATTCCATTGATGATGACAAGCTTTCTTGGACCAGAAGCACTAAAACATCCCCAAAGAAACGAACTACCACCACCATGTTTAACTGTAGGAAGGATGTTTTATTCCTGGAATGCAGTATTTGATTTTCGCCAAACATACCTTTGCTCGTTATTTCCGACTAATTAAATTTTGGTCTCGTCTGTCCATAGACCTTTCTTCCAGAATGCATATCCATCATTTTGATGATCCGTGGCGTACTTTAAATGAGGTCTTTGGCCGTTTTTCGTAGCAGGGCTTTTCTTCGTGCAAATCTTCCTCAATGTACGACGTACAAGTAAAGGAACGGACATCGATTTTAGAGTGTCTTAATATCACCAGCAGTCACTCATGGACTCGCAGCAGCCATTCTTTCAATCGGTTTAGCTGTACGCTCTAAAATCTTGCAAGGTCATTCACACCTTGGTAGAGTTTTGATTGTTCCAAAACCTTTCCATTTCTTTAACTGCAGCAACCGTCGTAAATTAAATTCGAAGTTCTCCTATCTTCCTATTACTCTTTCCAGACGAGTGTGCAGCAATAACAGACGTCTTAAGATCTCTAGACAGCTCTTTACCACCATGACCCATTGTTTACTTATAGCTGGTACAGTCATCCGTCTTTCATGAAGATTCATTGAGAAAATTCTATAATTTAGGAATGCCAACAGTCCTTAATCAATAAACAGTCAACTATTGATAAAAAATTTAAATTCTTCAAGCCTAAGGTGGACACACGAAGTATTAAATAATAATGTAGAAATGTATGAAAACTTTTGCATTTTAACGTTTTTTATTTTCCTTAAATTCTTTGATGTTTTACATTATATGTTGAAGTCAAACTAATTTCTTTATTTTTTTTAAATATTTTCAAACGAACGGTAAACTTTTCATAACTATCTTTTTCATAGTACAAAAGATAAGGACGAATATAACTAAAATATTTCTCCGTACGAATACTTTTGAAAGCTACTGTGTATATACACCTTTGGTTAGCTTCCGCCCGAACTGTTCATTCTGACGAAGGTCAAGCTTTTCACTCCACTTTAGACCTACAGTTTAACGTGGAATCCGAACCACGCCCCACCAGCAGCCCAGCATCTTAACCACTAGGCCACCCAGAGTAGTACCTATTTATCTATCAACCACTTTATTGTGTGGAAGGATGAACAGCTGTGTTTTGCTGCGCGCCGGCTGCCGTCACCGGGTCTCGAACCCGAGACCGATGGATTCGTAGTCAGCGACGCTAACCACTACACCACCGACGTGGTACACTATCTTATGTATTGCCGTGGTCTTTTTTCTTTGGTAATATTCCTTTATTGTCTTATTTTTCTCTCTTTCATACTTTTCTTTATTTATGGTCTGTCTTTTCTTTATCGTAATTAATTATGATTTACTGTTAATAACTTTAAAAACTTGCAAATAAATCTGAATTCTTAAGTTACCCATTAAAAAATCTCTTAAAATAATAATTTATCATAAACTTCCAAAACTGGTTACGTATTTTACGTGCGCATCTGAAGAAAAAAGTTGTCCGAAAAAGTGAAATCTCAAAAAAATACACTGTGACTAATTGTAATTTTAGGGCCTAAGACTGAAGCACGTACGTGTGTGTGTGTGTGTTTTAAAGAGGTTGTTTAACCTTCTATGTAACGGCAAACGTTATATGACGGAGGGGACCTACAGCTTTACGTGGGAATCGAATTATCTAAGGGTCCCTAGCCCATCTGGACGCAGAAGAGGGTCATCCTTCCAATTAATGCCCAAACCCAATATCACTTAACTTTGCTGTAGGATTCAGTAAAGTACTTTTTCAGATTGAAATAAGACCCAAGTTATTTATTTCGCTTAAGGAGCGTCACGACAAACCGAATGTAACTATTTTTATGTACTAAAAGTCAAATTTTTGGCAAGTTTATTGTTGAAAGTTGTTGAACTTGAGTTAAAGTTTAGTTACGTGGTTTTTCTGTAAATACATCAATATTCTTTTGTATATACAGTACATGAAAGCAAAGCTTTAAATGTTGGTGAAAACCAATATTAAACTCGATGAATGCCCAAGTCCCATTTTCTTACCAATAAACTTCAATTATAATATTCCCTACTTCCATGAATTAAACATGGCTCCAAAGCGCATACTCTCTACCGCATGAAGAAAGCATAGCCCCATATTCTAAGGCCTACCGCAAATAGGATCGTCCTGCAACTAACTGTAGACGACTTGGGTCGTGACGACTCAAGTCACGTGTGATTTTACATTGACAGAATGGGAGCCGCGCGCACTGCAACGACCGCGACGCGATTCCCCGGAAAAGTTCTTGAAACAAGTTATCAAAACCTAATCAAGATATGCAATAAAACTGTGACCACGAATGATAGGAGAAGAACCAGAATTTCATCAAAGCTGAGAATCTGCTATTTAATCTTAGGAAATTAAATTACTAGAACACGTAAATCGAACAGCAGCTACCTTGCTGTAGAACTGCAGGAAACTGCTAGTTAATAATTTTCCAACAAATCCAAGTTGCTCATTCCACCATTCCGTGTTCCCGCTGACCATGCTTATTTTTCTGGTAAACTGAGATGGTTAGTGCAGTCTAAAACATGGTTAGATTGGCCATTTTAGCTCATATAAATATGCTTCTCTGTTACAGTTATATCTAAAAAAGGAGACACTGAGAAATTTCTTAAAGAAAAGTCCACATATCGTACTGATTTCGCACTCCGCCAAACTGATCCAGCGACTGCAACCAACCAAACACGGAAACCTTGCTTTCCCTAAACCCCAAATAATAGCATTAATTGCATTCGATGTACTGTGATCTCACTCAAAGTATTTTGTCACAGTCTACTTATCATTGATACTACATTTTACGATCTCACTCAATTAACTAAAGAAAAGTGATGAAAATTAAACGCGCTGTGCTGTTTCCAGTACGCCTCTACGTTGATTCAGGGACTTCGCGGCATTTTTTTTTTTTTTTTTAATATTTTTTTAGTGCAATATGTAACTTGGAGTCTGCTTCACGGAGAATTTTGTAACAGCGGTACAGTGCAGATGGTCGACACGACTGTTTTGGCCTACTGAATTTGAGGGTCATTCTGACAACGCGGGGGTTAATTTGGGTACTACACAAAGAAATATGGTTATAATAACCATTTTTATTTTTCTGATAACGAAATTAAATATCCGAATTAAGCAGACTTAGTTGTCCAATAATATAATTTGCTCGTTTCAACCGAGTACCTGAAGTCTCAAACACTGTTTCAATGAGTGAACTATAATGGAAAACTTAACTCCTCAAAACATTCCAAACATTTATGCGAAATAATTAAAGTAATTTGTAATTAATTACAACCTTAATTACAATTTAATTAACGAATTAAAGTAATTTTTGCGAAGTAAATTAAAACTTGGACAAATTTTACTCGAGTTCATTGTAATATCATTAAAATTAAGCTAATGTTTGTGTATTACGCGAAAACTATTTCGAATCAAGACTGAAAAGGAAGTTTTCCCAATAAAAATCTATCGCAACGCAAACCCTGTATCTAAAAAAGTTATAAGTTTTTTGTCCAAAAGTGCTATGCTCTATTAACGCTCAAGAAATAGCACTG
Source organism: Bathynomus jamesi (assembly GCA_023014485.1). Lineage (NCBI taxonomy): Eukaryota > Metazoa > Arthropoda > Malacostraca > Isopoda > Cirolanidae > Bathynomus > Bathynomus jamesi. The sequence continues at coordinate 569,144 of JAJOZX010001684.1, read as the reverse complement.
TACTATCGTTTTTACGGATAGGAATGTATTATTAACTAAAATAGTTACACATTATTTCTTTAGAAACAGAAAACGTGATTTAATATACAATTACACTAAAAAAAATGGGATACGTCTTGGCCACTGTCGTTAAGCGACATTGGGTCCAGAAAGTAGTTGGATGGGAGACTGTCCTCCGCGTCCAGATTATGTAGCGACCCATGGGCTGAAACCCACGTAAAGCTCTTTGTAACTTGTGAGACTCGACAATGCCGCAAATAGGGGTCTTATACTTCTTTTATGTTTGGGTAATTTTACCAGGGGTCTTTCTCAATAATTCTTCGTGGTTGAAGCAATTAAACCGGAACGACGAACGAACCAACCAGAGATTATACAAACAAATTTAAATTTTTAAACTATTTTTAGTACAAGGTGTCCACAATGTCTTGTCACCCCAGTAAACTACTAACTGATTTTCTTTTTTCTCTCAGACCCATTTATCACTTAGATGGCCCGCCAGTTTTTGGTTCATCTTTTACAGTTCCTGTTGTGAACACTTTCTTTTCCCATCTCAACAGAGTCCTGTTTGGAGGAGCTGCACCAGTGAATCGGTCCTGGAAGTCTGCACGAATATTTTCAATGGTTTTGCCATTACGTGGTCGCTCATGGACCCAGGTACTAGCCAATATGCGTTGTTCAATCGTATAGTTGCTGCTATCACACATTTCAAATGGGTCTAAAAGAAAAACGAAAGTCAGTTAGTATTTTACGGAGGTGACAAGACATTGTGGACACCTTGTACGTAAAACATAGGAGTTTACTAACCGTAATTAAACAGCATGTTCAGTGTAATTGCCATTTTTTCCAACACAATTTTCAACATCACACAAATGTTCGACATAATTTTCGGAAATAGCTCAGCTGGGATGATGGTGATTCTCAGACTTTGGTCTTTAGATTTTTGAGCGTCTTAGGCTTGGTAGAACAGATCTTATCTTTTATGTAACCCACAAAAAACAGTCAGAGGTGCGAGGTGAGGTGAGAATGGGGGCCATTCCACTGGCCCGGGAAAATGCTTCCTTAAAACGTTCCAAGTTTCACAAGCAGTGTGTGGAGGTGTTCCATCCTGCTGAAACCACTATGAATCTGCGGTAATGCAGTAATTTCTTTTTATGGGAAAAACTAATTAGTTGTAGTAATTAGAAATCTTGTAGCACCTGACGATATTAATTTTGCGTTACTGTTACTGTTTTTCCAGTTTCATTCTCCAAGTTGGAGGAACCTACTACACTATACCACCCAACAGCGACCGAAATGTTGAGTTTAGCAACACTACGTGGAAACACGATCGGAGCACAACATGACTCCTCCACTGACGAGTTTTGCTTATTAATCTCCCTAGACAGTGAAGTGAATGTGTTTAAAAAAACTCACGATCTTCTAGCTTTGCTAACATTCATGTTGCGAATTCCATTCGTGCTTGTCTTTAAACATTAGTCAGTGAAGCTTGTGAATGAAGTTTGTAGGGAACTATATTTAAGTGTTGCGCAGTTCTTGTGGATCTTCGCCTTCCACTATTACCCTCCTTATGTTGATCGCTTACATTTCCTTTTGTTCGAAACTTTTTAACAGTTCGTGATATTGTCTTTCTATCGGGTGGATCTCTGCATCCATGAAACCACTCAACGGTCTTGATTTTCTGTTGCAGCTGCAAACGCGGCATCAGTGTTTGAGGGTTCAGTCATATTGTTCCATATATACTGTATTTTGTATATGTATATAGGTATATACGGAATAAAAACTACAATCTGTTACCAGTCTGAAGAAGAAACCCCAATAATACAATCTACACCAATTATAAAATAACGGTCAATAAAAATCTTTTTTTCGTGGAGGACACACACACACACACACACACACACACACACACACACATATATATATATATGCTGGATTTTTTTATGCAGGAAAGAGGGGCCAAGGGCAAATGCCCGCAAAAGCGCCCCCCCCCCCATAGAAGAAGAGCCAAAATCAAGGTCCGAGGTTTTCGAGATGCCGACACACACTGCGTTTGAAAGATGGGAGGTCAAAGACAGGAGGAAAGATGGATTGACGAAGATTGTTCCAGAGTTGACTGGTTGAGTAGATGAAAGACTGAAAATATCGATTAACCCTTGCATTAGATAGCTGGACAGAAAAGGAATGAGAAAGTGTAGAAAGTGTGGTACTGCGTGCTCTCCTTAAAAGAGGAGGCATGCAGTTAGAGAGTTCAGAAGAGCAATGTCGGTTATAATAGCGATGGTAAAGAGAGAGTGAGGCAACGTTGTGGCGAACAGAGAGAGATTGAAGACAGTCAGCAAGAGGCAGGGAATTGATGAGACGAAAAGCCTTTAATTCCGCCCGGTCAAGTACGGCTGTGTGGGTTGAACCACCCGACACATGAGAAGCATACTCCACACAGGGGCGAACAACACCCCTGTACAGCGACAGCAACTGAGTGGGGGTGAAGAAACATCGGAGGCAGTACAGCACACCTAACCTTTTAGAAGCTGTTTTAGAAAGAGAGTACATGTGATCTTTCCAGGAAAGATCACGAGAAAGGGAAACGCCAAGAATGTTAAGAGGAAGGATTGAGTTGTGTGTTGTTGAAGGTAAGGGGATAGTCGTGTGGAAGATTGTGACGAGTAGACAGATGGAGGAACTGAGTTTTTGTGGCCTTGAAAGGCACAAGGTTTTCTCTGCCCCAATCAGAGATAGCAGAAAGATCAGAGATCTAGTGCTCCATAGCCGTACTACGCGAATCATGGCGTGATTGTTGCGAGGGTCGCTTTGGGAAGCGGGTGGAGAAAGGAAGAGTGGAATCATTGGCATAAGAGTGAATAGGACAGGAAGTGCGAATTAAAAGATCATTAATAAATAAAAGAAGTAGTGTGGGTGACAGGACAGAACCCTGAGGAACACCACTGTTAATAGCTTTAGGAGAAGAACAGTGGCCATCTACAACTGTAGCTATAGATCCGCTAGAAAGGAAATTAGAAATGAAGGCACAGATAGAAGAATAGAAGCCGAAGGAGGGCATTTTTTAAATTAAAGATTTGTGCCACACTATCAAAAGCTTTCGATATGTCGAGCGCAATAGCAAAAGTTTCACCCAAATCCCGAAAGGAGGATGACCAACAGTCAGAGAGATATGCAAGAAGATTGCCAGTAGAGCGTCCCTTGCGGAATCCACACCGACGATCTCAAAGAAAATTGCGAGAAGAAAGGTGTTTTAGAATCTTCCTATTAAGGATAGATTAAAAAACTTTGGAAAGGCAAGAAATCAAAGCAATTGGACGATAGTTGGAGGGTTGAGACCGATCACCCTTCTTTGGGACATGCTGAATGAAAGCGAACTTCCAGTCGGAAGCAAAAGTACCAGATGAGAGACAAAGACGAGAGTGTGCCTGGGCAGGGTGTCAGCACAGAAGCATAGTTCTTAAGAATAACAGGAGGAACACCATCAGGACCATATGCCTTTCTTGAGTTGAGCCCAGATAGGGCAGAAAATACATCTTTAGAAGAGATTCTAATTTCAGACATAATAAAGTCAGAGGGGGGGAGGAGATGGAGGAACAGCACCGGAATCGTCCAGGGTTGAATTGTAAGCAAAAGTTTGAGCGAAGAGTTCAGCCTTGTCAGGAGAAGAGACGGCAACTATGCCGTCGGAATGGAAAAGAGGAGGGAAAGAAGAAGTAGTAAAGTTTTGAAGAGGTTCTTAGCTAGATGCCAGAAAGAACGAGAAGAATTAGAATTGAATAGATTTTCACATTTTTGTCGGATGAAGGAATTTTTGGAGAGTCGAAGAACAGATTTTGCACGATTTCTGGCAGAAATATAAGCAGAGTGAGAGTCAGGAGTTGGATGGCGACGATACCTACTGAAAGCCTCCTCTCTGTTGCGGATAGCATGAGAACAAGTAAAGCTAAACCTAGGTTTTTTTCATTAGTAGTAGGAATAGAATATGGAATGTACGCCTCTATGCCCGAGAAAATCAACTTCGTGATGCGCTCAGCACATCTAGAAGGGCCCCGGAAGCCGTAATCATTCCCTGGGAAATCACAGAAGTACTGCCTAAGGGCTTCCTAATCACCGGCGCCGAAGTGCCAAAGGCGCCTCCTCTTGGGAGGATCCAGAGGCCGAATTGGAGCGATAGGACACGAAACAGACACAAGATTATGGTCGAAAGAGCCCAACGGAGAGAAAAGTTTCACAGAGTAAGAAGAAGGATGAGAGGTAAGAAATAAATCCACAATGTTGGGCCTATCTCCAAGACGATCGGGGATACAAGTAGGGTGCTGTACAATCTGCTCTAGGTCAGTAGTATAGCCGCAAAAGGGGAGAGTGCAGGAATGTTGCAATTTATTACGTACTGTTGCAATGTTGCAAATGGGTGTGTGGGTGTTATGCGACATGTTGCAAAGGGGATGGGTTGTTGCAAAGGGGGGTGTTGCAAAAAAATCCCCAAAGGGGGGTGGGGGATGCTGCAGGTGCAACAAGGGGGTGGTCATGAAACTTGGAAGGGCGTTATCCCCCAAGAGAAAGAAGGAGGAGAGAAAGGAGGAGAGGTGTTCACCTGGCAGGAGCCAAGTGCATATTAAGACTTCAGCCGAGTAGGCGTTGTTTTATAGGCTCCTAAAATCAGCCAGTTGGCTGAGCCAAGGGGGGAGGGGTACAACTGAAGGAGAGAGAGAGAGAGAGAGAGAGTAGTTGCCTTTGATTGCAAGGCATGCAACTTGGAGGCGGAGTTGTCCCCCAAGCTAATTTCGTTTACCTAACCTAAGAGGCCTCTAAGGGGTTTTCCAAAAGGGCCAGAAAGAGAAAGGACCAGAGGTCCTTGCTCGGCTGGGAGCCGAGATTGAATGACTCCGTCATCAGCTTCTCACTCTTTTATAGACCTCTATTCCGGCTGAGTTGCCAGATAGCGCCATGTATTCAGTTGCCAGATAGCAAAAACCATATAAAATACCACAATATATTTATATAGTTAATCAATTAATTGTTGGAAGATTCAACCATATAAAATACCACAATATATTTATATAGTTAATCAATTGGAAGATTCATCTGTTTATTTAAACACACGCTCCAATAAATCACTTAATTCCTATTTAAATACCGAACAACAGTGGTAAAAACGAAAGGTAAAGAAACCTTGCGAAGAAAGTTGAAAAAAACGAAAGGTAAAGAAACCTTGCTAAGAAAGTTGAAAAAAACGAAAGGTAAAGAAACCTTGCGAAGAAAGTTGAAAAAAAACGAAAGGTAAAGAAACGAAGATTGGTGGAAATTAACCAAAACACACGCTCGTCCCCAATCCCCCATCTGTGTTTGTATATATATATATATATATATATATATATATATATATAGAAAATCATAATAACCGTGTCTATTTGTCAACCCTTATATATATATATATATAAATATATATATATATATATATATATATATATATAAATTGAATTGAATTTCACCGAACTAAAACCAAAAGCACGCTCGACCATTCCCCCCAATCTCCTCACCCCATCTGTGTTTGTATATGAATGAACAACTCACACGCACACGCATCTGTACATGAATGAAAATCAGAAAAAATGCCAAACGTATATTAATTTAAACCAAATGACGCTAAATAATGTAAAACAAATGAATTTTCTCCTTTTAATCATTCAATATAAGAAATTAATCATTAAGCGTTGTTTTTCCTTTCACGAGGAAAGGATTTCTGTGTCTATAATTCAAGAAACATGATTTTATATATATGGAGGGTTGTAGTATCTCGTTTCACCCAATTAAAACCAAAATACACGCCCGTCCCCAATCCCCCATCTGTGTTTATATATATATATATATATATATATATATATATATATATATATATATATATATATATATATAGAGAGAGAATCATAATAACCGTGTCTATTTAATTTTGTCAACCCTTATATATATATATATAAATTGAATTTCCCCGAATTAAAACTAACTTTATTCCTATTTTTATTATAAATATCGAATAACAGTGGGAAACTTACGAGGATAGATATGTTTGTATATGAATGAACAACTCGTGCACACACGCAAACGAGGATTCGTTTCTCCGACTCGAATCACACCTGATTGCCAGAGGCGATTTGTTTGACCATAATTTTACCTTTCTTCCAGTCACCTCGATCAAAACCTCTCTTGACTCCGATTCTTAGCGAACCTGAAAGTACTAATAATTATATATATATAATATATATATATATATATATATATATATATATATATATTATATATATATAGAAAGAAAGAGAGAGAGTTTTGTTCATTAATAAATAAAGGGATATGCTTGTATCTTTTGCCAGCAATTTGCAAACCTGAAAGTACTAATAATTATATATATATATATATATCGTAAAGAACGACGCTTGTATAGGAGAACATTCCGCGCAAGATGAGAAGAGAGAACGAACAAATGAACAAATGAGGTAACCACCCGGGAATCGAACCCGGGATCTTCCGATTGCCGGTCAGATATGATAACCATTACACCACGGGCCTCACTCGAACAAATGCCGTAATTCCTCTACATACGCGCAGAAACCAATGCCCCAAGGGGGCACCTCCCGCATGCCGTATCTATATATACATTTCAACTGCAAAGAACACGCAGTATAAATAACGTAAAGAACGACGCTTGTATAGAACATTCCGCGCAAGATGAGAAGAGAGAACGAACAAATGAACAAATGAGGTAACCACCCGGGAATCGAACCCGGGATCTTCCGATTGCCGGTCAGATATAACCATTACACCACGGGCCTCACTCGAACAAATGCCGTAATTCCTCTACATACGCGCAGAAACCAATGCCCCAAGGGGGCACCTCCCGCATGCCGTATCTATATATACATTTCAACTGCAAAGAACACGCAGTATAAATAACGTAAAGAACGACGCTTGTATAGGAGAACATTCCGCGCAAGATGGGAAGAGAGAACGAACAAATGAACAAATGAGGTAACCACCCGGGAATTTTCTCGAAAACTATGGGTGATAGAAAAATTCTGAAACCGGAATCAGCATCAAAAGTTCTATAAGAAACACCAAATAGTTTTCAAGAAATGTTGCCCCCTAGCGCAATTATCTCTTTCTCGCCGAATTGGAAAGGTTTTCACTCCGCCTTAGACCCACAGTTTAACGTGGATTCAGAAATACATCTCGCCAGAAGAGGTGCCAGATACCATTGTATACATTATCATGGAGAGCTGCTAGATACCATTGCTCAGGTACACAGTTGACAGATTGTACCATTTATTTTCTTAAAAGTTGGTTTAGAATTCCGCTAGTAGGTTTAGAAGGCGTAACATGATGTAATTAACCAAAAGAATTAAGTAAAACATCATTGCATCATTCTGTTTATTATAAATATATAGAAAATATACATACATTTGAATGATAATAGAAATGAGGAATATGCATATAATCCTTCAATATAACAGTACAGGAGAAATATCACACAAATATATAAATACATTTCACTTTTTTTTCAAAATACTGAACTCGCACTTAATCGAGTTTACAATTACATCATTATTGCTCTGCATTACGCAGTATATACGGTTTAATAATATTTCACCGCTTTAAGTATAGGGAAACCTGTACTCGATATGAAGGGCTTTCATATCGTCTGTACTATTTTTGTTCCCACTTTACAACCGGATGGTAAGTCATCTTTAAATACGTCTAGAATACAATCAAAAGCACGCAGAAAGAGTTCATCGTTAGCTACATTATTAAACACAAGTTTATAAACACGCTTTTCCAATCGGGTTTATTTCTACCGACCCGAGCTTTTCAATCGTGAACTCGTCTTCACTCAACATAGCGGCAATTGAAATAATCTTCTAAATCGTTACAACTGCGCGTTATATAAAGAAATAGTTCTTCAGGATAATTTTCACGAACTAGGCACATTTTATAATGTTTTACTAAACATCTTCACACTCCGGCGCACTATTTGAGAGGAACATATGCTCATATTTTTCCTTTCTGCCCATCAAACGATACTCGTCTCTAAAGTCTGTTAAAAACTCACGCAGGGCACTAGCCACAACCTCACTACGAACCTCATCATGATATACATTAATATAGTGATAAAAATACTTAAGATTGTCCATGATTACGAGATTCACATTTTCATTCGTAGGGTATGAGTAATCGACATGGTGTAACATGACGTAATACCGCTTGTCACACCACCCATCCACAAGACTCACTATCCATACCTGCTGCTTCTCTCCTGCACGCGTTGTTTCTTTTACTTCACGGTATATGTGAGACTTTATAAAGTTTAGCTCTACAGCATACTTCAGCACATCGTCTGTGCAACGAAAGCCTTCAACGGTCTCACCAGAACATCCGTAGAGTATTTGTACATCTTGCAACTTCGCACAATCCAATGTGGTTTTAAAAGAGGCATAGGAGCGGGGAATAGGAAGTTTTTCGGTATCCACCACATCCTGGCACTTTGCTGAATACCATTTCATAAACGTTGTACAAGCAATATTAAAGGCAGCCATTTGAATACACGTCTGATCTCTTTTTCTTCTTCTACGCTGGCGAATACACGTCTGATCTCAAGGGCTTACTGCAGTCGACTGACCACGCAGGGAATCACAGATAGTAGCATGACTCACGTTGCTGGTCTTATAGTGGCCGGAGCTTAGAACTTTCACCTGTGCACACACAAAGGAGAAAGTGAAACGCTAATTGAAACATGATTTATTTAATAAACGAGATATTCAAGTTATATATATTTACAAATACGATTTAATAAACGAGATATTCAAGTTATATATATATTTACAAATACGTGTAATAAATAAGTTAACAATAGGCACATCAATGATTATATTCAAGACATATATATTTACAAATACGTGTAATAAATAAGTTAACAATAGGCACACCAATGATTATATTCAAGACATATATATTTAAAAACACGTGACAAATAAGTTAACAATTGAAATTATGTTAACACAAGAAATAACAGAAAAGACAAGAAAAAACAAATGCTTAGATTTGGTGATCACAAACAACAGTAACCTAATACTTTAAAGAAAGTATTCTATTAAATACTTTTAGCCTATGTTCACGAATTAATACCGGTTTTAAAATAGATTCGAGACGAAGGCCGTCTGGACTGATTTTATAGAAATTCAAGGTTTCCAAGTTGATCACGAGAGAAGTTATGTAGTCATCTTCCATGCTGCAAAATCTCGTCGTTTGCCTGTCTGCTCAGAGCACCGACAAGAGGTAAGATCGAATCCACATCAACACAAATTTTTAGTCGCTAAAATAGCAGCCTGAGTATTGTTCATGTTCTAAATTATCTTTGATTCGTTTTGGTAAAATTGAGTAAACTGCAGCCTTTGTTTCCTGATCAGAAACTCTCCGTCTTTTTCTGGTATGGTGCAAGGTTTCGTTGCAACCATATTCACTGCTTGAGTCTACTTCACAGTCGTTGCCTTCTAATCTAGATTTACGCTCTTCACTAATACATTCAATGGGTGAATAATCATGTTGGTTGATATTATTGACACCACAATCGAGAGGGCTCACTGGGGTAACGGACACTACAGGTAATGGTGCGGGCGCTTGAGGTGGGTCGGGGACAATCTCCTCAGGTTGCCCTTGTGGCGGGGAAAATATTGTGTGGAGGTAATTATGTGCTGCTTCTAAGTAAACAAAACGGGCTTTATATAACACAGTGGCAGCTAATAATGATTTATGCAAAGATGCACTAGCTCTTCTGGAACGTCTGGATGCAATTTTACCGAGCGATATATTTATCAACTTGTGTGCTTCAAACCCGTTTGGAACGTCAGATATCCTGTTCACCACCTAGGAATTGGTCAAGGTAGAGAGAGCTAACTAACACGCACACACGCACACACACGCTAATTGAAACATGATTTATTTAATAAAAGAAATATTCAAGCTATATATATATTTACAAACACGTGTAATAAATAAGTTAATAGACACATCAATGATTATATTCAAGACATATATATTTAAAAACATGTGTAATAAATAAGTTAACAAATGAAATTATGTTAACACAGAAATTCAATTGTTAACTTATTTATCACACGTTTGTAAATATATATATACACACACCTTGAATATAATCTTTGATGTGCCTATTGTTAACTTATTTATTACACGTGTATGTAAATATATATATATAGCTTGAATATTTCTTTTATTAAATAAATCATGTTTCAATTAGCGTGTGTGCGTGTATGTGTGTGTGTGCAGAGGTGAAAGAACAGCAATGTGATTCATGCTACTACCTGGAAATTCCCTGCGTGGAGCTTGATAATGACGTCAAAACGACATTGTATAAAGGCAGGCAAAACTTTCACTTTAACTCATTACAAGATTGGTAATAGAGGATAGAGTCGTGTTAGTTAGCTCTCTGTGCCTTGACCAATTCCTAGGTGGTGAACATGATATTTGACGTTCCAAACGGGTTTGAAGCACACAAGTTGATAAATATATCGCTCGGTAAAATTGCATCCAGACGTTCCAGAAGAGCTGGTGCTTCTTTGCATAAATCATTATTAGTTGCCACTGTGTTACATAAAGCCCGTTTTGTTTACTTAGAAGCAGCACATAATTACCTCCACACAATATTTTCCCCGCCACAAGGGCAACCTGAGGAGATTGTCCCCGACCCACCTCAAGCGCCCGCACCATTACCTGAAGTGTCCGTTACCCCAGTGAGCCCTCTCGATTGTGGTGTCAATAATATCAACCAACATGATTATTCACCCATTGAATGCATTAGTGAAGAGTGTAAATCTAGATTAGAAGACAACGACTGTGAAGTAGACTCGAGCAGTGAATATGGTTGCAACGAAACCTTGCACCATACCAGAAAAAGACGGAGAGTTTCTGATCAGGAAACAAAGGCTGCAGTTTACTCAATTTTACCAAAACGAATCGAAGATAACTTAGAACATGAACAATACTCAGGCTGCTATTTTAGCGACTAAAAATTTGTGTTGATGTGGATTCGATCTTACCTCTTGACGGTGCTCTGAGCAGACAGGCAAACGACGAGATTTTGCAGCATGGAAGATGACTACATAACTTCTCTCGTGATCAACTTGGAATCCTTGAATTTCTATAAAATCAGTCCAGACGGTCTTCGTCTCGAATCTATTTTAAAACCGGTATTAATTCGTGAACATAGGCTAAAAGTATTTAATAGAATACTTTCTTTAAAGTATTAGGTTACTGTTGTTTGTGATCACCAAATCTAAGCATTTGTTTTTTCTTGTGTTTTCTGTTATTTCTTGTGTTAACATAATTTCAATTGTTAACTTATTTATCACGTGTTTTTAAATATATGTCTTGAATATAATCATTGATGTGCCTATTGTTAACTTATTTATTACACGTATTTGTAAATATACAGTATATATAACTTGAATATCTCGTTTATGAAATCGTATTTGTAAATATATATAACTTGAATATCTCGTTTATTAAATAAATCATGTTTCAATTAGCGTTTCACTTTCTCCTTTGTGTGTGCACAGGTGAAAATTCTAAGCTCCGCCCACTGTAAGACCAGCAACGTGAGTCATGCTACTATCTGTGATTCCCTGCGTGGTCAGTCGACTGCAGTAAGCCCTTGAGATCAGACGTGTATTCGCCAGCGTAGAAGAAAAAAAAGAGATCAGACGTGTATTCAAATGGCTGCCTTTAATATTGCTTGTACAACGTTTATGAAATGGTATTCACAAAGTGCCAGGATGTGGTGGATACCGAAAAACTTCCTATTCCCCCCTCCTATGCCTCTTTTAAAACCACATTGGATTGTGCGAAGTTGCAAGATGTACAAATACTCTACGGATGTTCTGGTGAGACCGTTGAAGGCTTTCGTTGCACAGACGATGTGCTGAAGTATGCTGTAGAGCTAAACTTTATAAAGTCTCACATACACCGTGAAGTAAAAGAAACAACGCGTGCAGAAGAGAAGCAGCAGGTATGGATAATGAGTCTTGCGGATGGGTGGTGTGACAAGCGGTATTACGTCATGTTACACCATGTCGATTACTCATACCCTACGAATGAAAATGTGAATCTCGTAATCATGGACAATCTTAAGTATTTTTATCACTATATTAATGTATATCATGATGAGGTTCGTAGTGAGGTTGTGGCTAGTGCCCTGCGTGAGTTTTTAACAGACTTTAGAGACGAGTATCGTTTGATGGGCAGAAAGGAAAAATATGAGCATATGTTCCTCAAATAGTGCGCCGGAGTGTGAAGATGCTTAGTAAAACATTATAAAATGTGCCTAGTTCGTGAATATTATCCTGAAGAACTATTTCTTTATATAACGCGCAGTTGTCGTAACGATTTAGATTATTTCAATTGCCGCTATGTTGAGTGAAGACGAGTTCACGATTGAAAAGCTCGGGTCGGTAGAAATAAACCCGATTGGAAAAGCGTGTTTATAAACTTGTGTTTAATAATGTAGCTAACGATGAACTCTTTCTGCGTGCTTTTGATTGTATTCTAGACGTATTTAAAGATGACTTACCATCCGGTTGTAAAGTGGGAACAAAAATAGTACTGAACGATATGAAAGCCCTTCATATCAAGTACAGGTTTCCCTATACTTAAAGCGGTGAAATATTATTAAACCGTATATACTGCGTAATGCAGAGCAATAATGATGTAATTGTAAACTCGATTAAGTGCGAGTTTAGTATTTTGAAAAAAAGTGAAATGTATTTATATATTTGTGAGATATTCCTCCTGTACTGTTATATTGAAAGATTATATGCATATTCCTCATTTCTATTATTATTGAAATGTATATTTATTTTCTATATATATCCATAAGTGTGTGTGTGTGTGTGTGTGTGTGTGTATATTTCTCCTGTACTGTTATATTGACGGATTATATGCATATTCCTCATTTCTATTATCATTCAAATGTATATTTATTTTCTATATATTTATAATAAACAGAATGATGCAATGATGTTTTACTTAATTCTTTTGGTTAATTACATCATGTTACGCCTTCTAAACCTACTAGCGGAATTCTAAACCAACTTTTAAGAAAATAAATGGTACAATCTGTCAACTGTGTACCTGAGCAATGGTATCTGGCAGCTCTCCATGATAATGTATGCAATGGTATCTGGCACCTCTTCTGAAGGCTCCACGCGCCACAGATCTTATAGACAATGCAGGTCCTGTATATGAGCTTTAATTATCTCGATGAAATAGTGAGCAATCATTCCCTTACGAGTTGTATTTCTGAATCCATGTTAAACTGTGGGTCTAAGGCGGAGTGAAAACCTTTCCAATTCGGCGAGAGAGATAATTGCACTACGGGACATTTCTTGAAAACTATTTGGTGTTTCTTATAGAAGTTTTGATGCTGATTCCGTTTTCAGAATTTTTCTATCACCCATAGTTTTCGAGAAAATAATATTTCCATTTTTTCCCAAAATATTATCAAGTACTTTGAAGTGTCGCATCGAGGTCTAGTATGAATTGTGCTAAATTTTCACTTCTAACTAAATATTAAAAATCAAAGATTTAAGCAGTTAAGATGTAAACTAAAAATTAAGGTAAATATTTTTCACATTATATTTCTATTTAAGGTAAATATTATATATTTTTATTTTTACTTACAATTAGTAATTTTTTCACAATTTTTTTTTTTTTTGGCGCATCCGAATTAAACCTAAAAATGGCACGCATCGGTTGGCCACCACTGGATTCCTTTATTTATTAATGAACAAAACTCTCGCTCTCTTTCTTTATATATATATATATATATATATAAAATATAATATATATAATTATTAGTACTTTCAGGTTTGCTAAGAATCGGAGTCAAGAGAGGTTTTGATCGAGGTGACTGGAAGAAAGATAAAATTATGGTAAAAAAAATCGCCTCTGGCAATCAGGTGTGATTCGAGTCGGAGAAACGAATCCTCGTTTGTGTGTGTGTGTGTGTGTGTGTGTGTGTGTGTGTATGTGTGTGTGCAAGAGTTGTTCATTCATATACAAACACATCTATCATCGTAACTTTCCCACTGTTATTCGATATTTATAATAAAAATAGGAATAAAGTTAGTTTTAATTCGGGGAAATTCAATTTATATATATATAAGGGTTGACAAAATTAAATAGACACGGTTATTATGATTCTATATATATATATATATATATATATATATATATATATCAGTGATGTAGTCGAGACCACCAAGTCCGAGACTGAGACCGAGACCTGATCCTGTGAGACCAAGATCGAGACCGAGATCAAAGGTTCGAGATTGAGATCTACCTTCCGAGATCGAGACCCTTAAAATTCGAGACCGAGACCGAGATCAAGCTCATGCCCTTTCAATTTGTTTTACACTACTATGGAAATTAGACTATGTTAAGTATATTAATAAACTAATAACTACTTTCTTAGATGTAGTGTGTTGAATGCAAAAAGTGTAGCCTATAAATTAACAAATGAATATATATATATACGTACTTTTTATTTATTTACTTCTTTTATATCTGTTACAGAAGGTTTAATGAACGTACCCACTACCCAGTTTGACTTGTGCATTTATTTAAAGCATGACAGGTGCTCATTACACCTAAGGAATATCAGCATGCTCAGAAGATCTGCTGAAGTTCGACTTCTGTGGGGCCTCATTATTATGCCTCCATGGCTAAATACACGCTCAATTGGAGCACAAGAGGAAGGCACTGTTAAAACAGTCATGGCAATATTGGCCAGTGATAGGAATGTATCCCTTTTCTGGTGCCAAAACTTTATTGGAGAGCAGTTGTCTAAAATATGAGATTCATCGATCTCTAAGAAGTACCGCCGCAACTCTTCTTCCCTGCGGTTCAAAATTTTCCAAGTTTCAACGTTCTTCTGCTTGGACCGATAGCTTTGATATTTTGCCATTAGTCTCAGAACTTTGGTTTGACTCTGTTTTATTTCGTCATCGCTGCTGTGAGAATGAGCGCTGTCTCTCTGTATCTGCTCATTCTCTGTGCTTGAGCTTCCTGCATAGCATTTTTCCACCACCATTTCTATGAAAAATAAATTGACATATCGGTACTATAAACAGAGGCATGGCAATTAGCATAAGGTCTAAATAATATATATATATACATATATATATATATATATATATATATATATATATATATATATGACATTAATTCAACATTCACTCAGCCCAAAGAGATCTACAGGGTGGGCCGTAAGTTTCCATACATAGGAAAATTTAAATACGTGCGTCGGTATTTGGATCAGCAGTTTCCGGATGCTTGGATTGGTCGGCGTGGTCCTGTGGAGTGGCCTCCCAGATCCCCAGATCTCACCCCCCTTGATTTCTATCTTTGGGGGCACTTGAAGGCCATGGTGTATCAGGAAAAGATACGAGACATAAATCATCTAAAGGAACGTATCACCAACGCCATTACAAGCATAACGTCAACTGTGCTAATGCGTGTTCATCAACAGTGGGGAACACGTATTGAAATGTGTTTTCAAAACAATGGCAACCATGTAGAGCATATTATATAAATAAAAATGGTTGTCCATAAAAAATTTTTTATTTTTCCTATGTATGGAAACTTACGGCCCACCCTGTATAATGAATTTTAACGATAAAAAATATACCGGTATAATGAATTCTGTGATAATTTTTTTGTAGCGCTAACATAAAAAAAAAATCCAGAACCCCCCCCCCCCCCCCCGCAAGACAAACGTGGCAACTCAAAACGGGGTGACTGATTAGTGAATACCTAGAGTCCCTTACTTTTACAAACTTTCATAAACATTTCGAATTGTGTCTGTTCAACCAAGCCACCATCATGAGTATGCCAATAACATGTATTTTTCATTACGGTCTCGAGAGGTCTCGAAAGATCTCGGGGAGAAAAACCGAGACCGAGATCGAGATCTGCAAATTGGGTCTCAATATCGGTCTCGAGACCGAGACCGATCTCGAGACCTACATCACTGATATATATATATATATATATATATATATATATATATATATATATATATATATATATATAAACACAGATGGGGGATTGGGGACAGGCGTGTATTTTGGTTTTAATTGGGTGAAACGAGATACTACAACCCTCCATATATATAAAATCATGTTTCTTGAATTATAGACACTTACAGAAATCCTTTCCTCGTGAAAGGAAAAACAACGCTTAATGATTAATTTCTTATATTGAATGATTAAAAGGAGAAAATTCATTTGTTTTACATTATTTAGCGTCATTTGGTTTAAATTAATATACGTTTGGCATTTTTTCTGATTTTCATTCATGTACAGATGCGTGTGAGTTGTTCATTCATATACAAACACAGATGGGGTGAGGAGATTGGGGGGAATGGTCGAGCGTGCTTTTTGGTTTTAGTTCGGTGAAATTCAATTCAATTTTTATATATATATATATGTAAGGGTTGACAAATAGACACGGTTATGATTCTCTCTCTCTCTCTCTCTCTCTCTCTCTCTCTCTCTCTCTATATATATATATATAATATATATATATATATATATATACACAAACAGATGGGGGATTGGGGACGAGCGTGTGTTTTGGTTAATTTCCACCAATCTTCGTTTCTTTACCTTTCGTTTTTTTTCAACTTTCTTGGCAAGGTTTCTTTACCTTTCGTTTTTTTCAACTTTCTTCGCAAGGTTTCTTTACATTTCGTTTTTTTCAACTTTCTTCGCAAGGTTTCTTTACCTTTCGTTTTTATCACTGTTGTTCGGTATTTAAATAGGAATTAAGTGATTTATTGGAGCGTGTGTTTAAATAAACAGATGAATCTTCCAATTGATTAACTATATGAATATATTGTGGTATTTTATATGGTTGAATCTTCCAACAATTAATTGATTAACTATATAAATATATTGTGGTATTTTATATGGTTTTTGCTATCTGGCAACTGAATACATGGCGCTATCTGGCAACTCAGCGGGAATAGAGGTCTATAAAAGAGTGAGAAGCTGATGACGGAGTCATCTCGGCTCCCAGCCGAGCAAGGACCTCTGGTCCTTTGGGAAAACCCCTTAGAGGCCTCTTAGGTTAGGTAAACGAAATTAGCTTGGGGGACAACTCCGCCTCCAAGTTGCATGCCTTGCAATCAAAGGCAACTACTCTCTCTCTCTCTCTCTCTCTCTCTCTCCTTCAGGTGTACCCCTCCCCCCTTGGCTCAGCCAACTGGCTGATTAGGAGCCTATAAAACAACGCCTACTCGGCTGGAGTCTTAATATGCACTTGGCTCCTGCCAGGTGAACACCTCTCCTCCTCCTTTCTCTTGGGGGATAACGCCGCCTCCAAGTTTCATGACCCCCCCCTTGTTGCACCTGCAGCATCCCCCACCCCCCTTTGGGGATTTTTTGCAACATGTTACATAAAACCCCACCCCCTTTGCAACATTACGTAATAAATTGCAACATTCCTACACTCTCCCCTTTTTCGGCTATACTACTTAGGTCATTTAAGATGGAAAAGTTGTAAGCTAGTTCACCAGGGATGTCAGTGAAATGGAAGGAAAGCTAAAGGTGGTGGTGAACATTGAAATCTTCTAAAATGGAGATTTCAGCAAAGGGAGAGTGGGAAAGAATGTATTTCACTTTGGAAGTGAGGTAGTCAAAGAATTTTAGATAGTCAGTAGAATTAGGAGAAAGGTAAACAACGCAGATGTATTTAGTTTGAGATTGGCATGTAAGCCGTAGCCAGAGGGTATAGAATTCGGAAGATTCTAGTTCGGGAATACGAGAACAAGTTAGGTTATTGCGTACATATACGCAAAATCCACCTTTGGAGTAAAATTGAGTATAGAGAAAGTAAGAGGGTACAGAAAATGGGGTGCTGTCAGTCGTCCCAGACACCCGAGTTTCAGTGAGGAAAGGAAGATGAGGTTTAGAGGAGGAGAGGTCGTGTTCAACAGATTGAAAATTTGAGAAAAGGCCACGAATGTTGCAGAAGTTTAAGAAAAGTGAATCAGATAGAGGTCCAGAAGATCTCGAATGGGCGGTAGCAGATTCAGCCCCGCTGCCCGGGTCTGCGTTCCTGGTATCGGCAGGGGGAGCCAGAAGTGGGGACATTTATGGTCCCCTCCCAGGGGACTCGAGGCTCTTGAAGTTGATAGCTATTTTTTTTTACATTTTGAAAATATTATGTAGTGTGTAAGATACATGTGTATGTAGTGAGGAATAGGGAGAGAAGTGTGTGTTTGAGAGCATGCTGGACTGCTCACAGGGTAGATAAGACACGGAAAAAGATCAGCTAAGGAGGACAGTGACAGGAGAAACGGGAGTTCTAGCACTCCCTATCTTCTGTCAAACGCCCCCCGCCCTCCGGGAGTACTTCCCTGGTCAATTGGTGTCTACAATCTCCTTATATTAGACAGGGCTGGGATTTGATCTTATCCAACAGATCAATTTTTTGAGAAAGTGAAAGGTCTTCTCGCCGTAACATCTTGAATCACACTGATACTGTTCAAGTGTGGTGAGCCTAATTCACATTGTATTACCAAATAAGGTAAGAGTGCACACTGCGTACATCATCCATACACCACCACCATCAACCAATCGTGTTCACTATTACCAAATAAGGTAATAGTGTGTGTGTGTGTGTGTGTAAGATCACAATTGACGTCACACAATGCGGACCAATAAAGCGGCTTGACTATCCCTCATAAGCGGACTTAATAGTATGATAATTCAATTATTCGTTTTTGTTTTTAGAAATTTGGCCCAATAATCCGGCTGCCTCATTAACTGGAATTGACTAATATATATATATATATATATTTTCTTTCTCTAATTTACCGCCGATTCGTACCTATAGAAAGCGGTACATATCTCGGCGAGGCAATGAGTGGGTGATGTTACTGTGCTGGGGGTGGTAGACTAGGGGAGTGAGTAAGGGTCAGTTGCTGGATAGTGGGTAGGAGGGGTATGGTTTTAGATGCGATGGAACAGATGGGAGTGAGTAAGGAAGAAGAAAATCGCTTCCGTTGAAAAGTGGGGGCCTTCGGCGAGTATGGATCGTAGACGGTCGGGTATGGGATTTTCGGCCGAGAGAGGGAAACACCTGCGACGAAGAGCGGACAACTTTGGGCCTTCCGCCAGGTGTATGACAGTGATAGGGGTATGGCAGGTAGGGCAAAGCGGGGCTGGCGATTTCGCCATAAGGTGTTCGTGGGTGATGCGGGTGTGGCCTAGGCGGAGACGGACTAGGATTACTTCTTTATGGCGGGACCGGTGGAATGAGGAGGCCCAGTATCCTATTTGTGGCTTGATCGTGTGGAGTTTATTTTGTGTGGCCTGGTCCCATTCCCGCTGCCATATGGAGCGGAAGTGGGAGCGGAAAGTCGGGAAGAAGTCGGAGAAGGGGAGGGGTCGGGAGGAGGCTGGCAGTGAGCAGGCCGTCTTCACCGTGCGGTCCGCCGCCTCGTTACCCTGGATGCCGACATGAGCCGGGACCCAGCAGAAGGCGACTGTCTTGTGTTGGAAAGTCGTTAAAAAGTGGAAGGTTTGCTGGATGGTACAGACGAGCGGGTGAGGAGGGTTAAATCTTTCTAGGGAGAGAAATGCACTTTGTGAATCCGAATAAATGACGAAAGAGCTGGCAGAGTGGGTGCACACAATATCGAGGGCCTCCGTAATCGCGAAGAGTTCCGCCGAAAAAACGGAGGCCTCGCGGGGCAGGCCGACGCCCCGGGAAAGCGGCTGGGACAGAATCACCGCTGAGGCGGCCACACCAGCTTCTGAGCGGGAACCATCTGTGTAAATGGCGACTGCGTCCGGGTGTTGGGTTGCGTGTTCGCGGAAGAGTGACCTGTACATCATGGCGCTCGTGGTATTCTTCGGTAGGACACACAGATCCTTGCAAAACTTGATAGGGGTGAGGATCCAGGGGGGGTAGGTGTTGAATGAATGGGGATAACTGAGGGGGCGGGCATGTTGAAAAGATCAAGGAAAGAGCGGAGTACTTCAGTGAAGTGCCAGCTCCGTCCCTGAGGTGGTAGTTCTGAAACCGCCGTGCCCAGAAGCGAAGAAGGTAGCCTCTGTGCACGGAGGTATGTCCTCATGAGGAGTAGACCCCGTCGGAGGGCGAGAGGGAGATGATCGCATTCCACATGGAGGCTGGAGGCTGGGGAGGAGCGGAAAGCACCGGTGGCGAGGCGGAGGCCTCTATTAAGTACCGGGTCCAGGATACGGAGGCGGGCGTTGGAGGCTGAACCGTAAACTGCACTACCATCGTCCAGCTTCGACTGTACTATGGAAGTGTAAAGGCGAAGAAGATAGCGTCGATCTGCACCCCATGTGGTGTGAGAGAGGTGATCCAGGAGAGCGAGGGGGCGTCGAAGGGATTGCTTTAGGTGCTTGAGATGGGGAACCCAATTGAGCCGTCGGTCTAGGGTCATGCCCAGAAAACGCGTGGAGGGTACCACCTCAAGAGGACTGCCATATAATGTGACAGAGGGTAGAGGAAGGGTTGTGGGTCTTCTTCTACTGAAGAGCACACACTTGGACTTAGGGATGGAGAGGC
This sequence comes from Bathynomus jamesi, assembly GCA_023014485.1. Classification (NCBI taxonomy): domain Eukaryota; kingdom Metazoa; phylum Arthropoda; class Malacostraca; order Isopoda; family Cirolanidae; genus Bathynomus; species Bathynomus jamesi. The sequence goes on along the minus strand of JAJOZX010001684.1, from coordinate 548,477 downwards.
GGAAACCCACCGACGTCGCCCACCTTTCCACCCGGTAGATGGCGAGCTGCATTTGTCGTTGAACGACGGACGGTTCTCGCCCTGCGAAGTAGATCGCAAGGTCATCCGCGTAAATGGAAGAGCGGATTGTGGGTGGAAGGCAATGTGAGACCGTGTTCATCACGACGGAGAAGCAGAGAACACAGGATGCTTCCCTGTGGGACCCCGTCCTCCTGCACGAAGATGTCAGAGAGGACTGAGCCCACTCGGACTTTAAAGGTCCGGGAGGAAAGGAAGCCCCTGATGAAGGTCGGCATGGCTCCGACGAGGCCCAGATGTCGGAGCTGACCGAGGATCAATGCTCGACGGGTGGTGTCATAGGCCTTCTGGATGTCGAAAAAAAATTGACAGTACGAACCATTGTCGAAGGCATCCTGTATGTCTCGGCTGAGAAGCAGGAGAGGATCAGTGGTGGAGCGGAATTGTCTGAAGCCGGACTGGGTAGCCGGGAAGGAAGTGTTATTTTCAAGGACGAACGATAATCGCGTAGCGACCATTTTTTCGAGGATTTTGCAGGCACAACACGCCAGGGCGATTGGTCTGTAGTTTGTGGATTCCAGGGAATCTTTGCCGGGTTTGGGGATAGGGATGACGTGGGCCTCCTTCGACGTAGAGGGGAAGGCGCCCTCTATCCATATGCGATTGTATAGCTCTAGCAGGAAAATCTGTAAGGTAGTGTGGATGTGCTGGATCATGCCGTACGGAATACCGTCCGGACCGGGACAAGGAGATCGTCGAGAGGCCAGTGCCGCCTGTAGTTCACGCATGGTAAACAATCGGTTGTAGGTGCTGTCTATGGACGGTGGAGAGGGGATATCGTCAAGGGCGGGTACGGAATCGGCTGCAGAGGAAGAAACGGCGGCGAAGGTAGAAGGAAGTAGTTTGCCACCGACTTGGGCTCACATAGGAGTCCGTCGTTAGTCCGGAGGACCGGGGGTCAGGAGGGAACATGTCGCCTCTCGACACCCCGTACCTTCTTCCAGATGGTAGCCGAAGGTGTGGTGGCGGTGATGCCGGACACAAAGGCACGCCAAGAGGCTCGGCGTGCTGTCTTCATTGTGCGGCGGGAGATGGCCCTGGCCCGCATATATATATATATATATATATATATATATATATATATATATATATATATATATATGCAAAAGTGCCCCACCTCCAAACACACACAACGACAAGTTAAAAGTGAGTACAAACTGTCATATATACTGTATTTGAACACAGAAACGAACAAAAAGCTTTCGCGTCCAGAAATGTTTTCTGAACTAACTCTCCCTCTTGCACTCCAGACAATGACAGCATTTCGTTCAAGTCTGGTGTGACACTTGGAACCCATATATGAAATATCAGGCATGAACAATTTCACACACATATATATATATATATTATATATATTAGTGATGGATCGAATAACCGCAACCGCAACCGCAACCGCACAAAAATTCACAACCGCAACCGTAACCGCAACCGCCGTTCCATAAGTGCGGTTGCGGTTGTAAAAGCTTAGTTAATTTTAATTTTAGGTTAATTAGAAATATTTCTTTTTTTAAAAAGAAAATGATGGGTCTCCTTATGCGTGGAGCGGGAACGTTGTACGATGAGAGGCGTTGCCGCTTGAAAGGTGAAAATGCAGCAAAAATATTATTCTTGAAATTCACACTGCCTGTCATTAAGTTTGACATCAGTTTTTCAAATGAATAATAATCCATAACTTTCCAATGGGTGGAGGCTGGGGAAAGTGGTAGGTGGGATGAACAGTGCGATGGGTCCTCGTCCCTCATCCTGGTAACACACTTAGTGCAAAATATGGTTTTAATTAATTTGACCTATTCTTTCATAATAGCTATATAAGTTTAGAATATACTTCATTTAAATAGTATTTATTTAGTAAATACCTCATGTTGAACACAAGTTTTGCAACACACAAATAGCGGTAGCGGTAGCGGTGTATTGCAAAACTTGTGTTCAACATAAGGTATTTACTAAATAAATACTATTTAGTATATATTATGTACCAAGTGTGGCTAAATCGCACTATAGTGGCTAAATCCAGTTAATAATTACGCATTTTTCCTAGTATATGATAACCGCAACCGCAACCGCGGTTGGAAAAAATTCGACAACCGCAAACACAACCGCAACCGCGGTTGTGAAAAACCGACCACTCGATCCATCACTAATATATATATATACAGGGTGAGTCAAAAGTAGCGCCCGATTTCTGTTTTTTCGGCTGCAATTGTGCATCGATCACGAGGGAGGGCACTTTGAAAATTGCAAGTAAAACAGCTTGGTACAGTTCCGTAATAATTTTCCCCCGAATAAATGGTTAGAGAAACATGTCATTCATTTATTTCTACTTTCTTGTACACTGTAATACAAATGGCAAACAAACAATCAACTGACAGAAATCGGCGCTACTTTTGACTCACCCTGTGTATAATATATATATATATATATATATATATATATATGATGAAAATAACCACGAAGGAAAAAGTAAACACAGAATGGTGCTCAAGCGCTTTCGTCTAATGTAATGACATCCTCAGGAACTGGAATAAATAACAAGTTCGAGACTAATATAGGTCACAAAAAAAATAAAATAGAAAAATAAAAATTGTAGGAGGAGCATACAAATTTATAAGGAAAAGCTACCAGAGTTTTAGCACTTTGCCCCTCGTGTCTAAATCCGTTCTGAGTTCTGAACGAATTCAAAACAACAGGATCAAGCTAAAAAAGGCCCTGGCTAATAATGAAATTATTTGTAAGTTGAATAATGGCAGACTCAAGAATATTTCTATTAACAATGTTGCTTGAGTGAAACAAAATTGAAGCATTATTGCAATCAATACAGTGGGATAATTCTGACAAATCGACGGAAAGGGCAATGGACGACTGTCCTGTTCTAACGAAATATTGGTGCTGTTTTACACGCGTGTGTAAATCCTTTCCCGTCTGTTCACTGTAAAAGGAATCACATTGTTTACAACCAATTTTATAGATAATGCCTGAATTATGCCTGTCCTTTTACATTGGACAGACGGGAAAGGATTTGCACACGCGTGTAAAACAGCATCAATATTCCGTTAGAACGGGACAGCCGTCCAGTGCCCTTTTTGTCCATTTGTCAGTTATATCCCACTGTATTGATTGGAATAATGCTTCAATTTTGTTTCACTCAAGCAACATTGTTAGTAGAAATATTCTTGAGTCTGCCGTTATTCAACTTACAAATAATTTCATTATTAGCCAGGGCCTTTTTTCACCTGAACCTGTTGTTTTGAATTCGTTCAAAACGGATTTAGGCACAAGTGGCAAAGTGCTAAAACTCTGGTAGCTTTTCCTTATAAATTTGTATGCTTCTCCTACAATTTTTATTTTTCTATTTTATTTTTTTGTGACCTACTATATAATATATAGTAGGTCACAAAAAAAATAAAATAGAAAAATAAAAATTGTAGGAGAAGCATACAAATTTATAAGGAAAAGCTACCAGAGTTTTAGCACTTTGCCACTTGTGCCTAAATCCGTTTTGAACGAATTCAAAACAACAGGTTCAGGTGAAAAAAGGCCATGGCTAATAATGAAATTATTTGTAAGTTGAATAACGGCAGACTCAAGAATATTTCTACTAACAATGAAATAAATAACAAGTTCGAGACTATATTATAGTCTCGAACTTGTTATTTATTTCAGTGTTCCTGAGGATGTCATTAGACGAAAGCGCTTGGGCACCATTCTGTTTCCTTTTTCCTTCGTGGTTATTTTCATCATAAATATTATTCACGTGTTATTTTCGTGAAATAATTTTCATTATATATATATTTATATATATATATATATATATATATATATATATATATATACAGGGTGTCCCATAAGTCCAGCATCATAGGAGAAATTCATATTTTTCTATTTCTACAAACCATAATTCATATTTTTCTCTTTCTACAGGCTATAATGTCTGTGAGCAAGGAAGAACGAATCCAGATAATTCTACTCATAGGAAATCGGAGTCAAAGAGCTTCTGCTGCTGAATTTAACAGACTGCATCCAGACCGCGAGCCAATAACACAGAGTTGTGTTAGCAGACTTGTTGCAAAGTTTAAGGAAACAGGATCCATAGAAGATAAACCACGCAGTGGACCTTCAAGGAGGTCCACTGACGATGATACAGCGACTGCTATCCTTGCTCATTTTAACAGAAGTCCCAATAAGTCTCTCCGGTGATTGTCCGCCGAGACAGGAGTGTCGAAAAGTAGCATCCATCGCATTCTTCAGGCTCACAAATGGCATCCATATAAACTTCAGATCCTACAGAAATTAAGCGATGATGATGATCCCGACCGGCGGATGGAATTTTGTGAATGGGCTACGGAACAATATGCTCGGGATGCCAATTTCCCGTCCACCATTCTGTTCAGTGACGAGGCTGTTTTTTATGGAAATGGTGAGGTAAATCGACAGAACACCCGCTACTGGTCTCAAAACAACCCTCAATGGTATACCTCTTCAAAGGAACAACGTGCATCTCGGGTGATGGTATGGTGTGGTATTTGGAAGGATCCCATCATAGGCCCCCTCTTTTTCGATGAACATGTCACTGGAAGCACCTACCTACGTATGCTCAAGGAAGAAGCATTTCCCAGTGTCTTGAACGAAGAAGGAAATTTCCCAACATGGTTCCAGCAAGACGGCGCTCCTGCACATTACAGCACCCAAGTAAGGGAATACCTGTACGAACAATTCCCTGGTCATTGGATAGGACGTCGAGGGCCTGTGGAATGGCCAGCTAGAAGCCCGGATCTCACGCCACTAGATTTTTATTTCTGGGGCCACTTGAAAACGCTGGTATACGCAGAGAAAATTAGGAGTGTTGAACATTTGCGGCAGCGCATTATTGGGGCATGTAACACCATTACTCCTGACATCATTCACCGTGTGCTTGCTGACTGGGTATCACGTCTGAATTGAAAACAATGGTGGACATATTGAGCACGTTCTCTAAATAAAAGCTTTTGTTTTGCCTTTTTTTATTATTTTTCCTATGATGCCGGACTTATGGGACACCCTGTATGTGTGTGTATATGTATATATATATATATATATATATATATATATACTGTATATATATATACACACACACACACGTCCCTGCTTCTCTTTTATCAGTATTTTTATCTAATAATCTGAATTCATATTAATTTATCGTTCCTTGCTTTATTTCTCAGACATACAGGGTGAGTCAAAAGTAGCGCCCGATTTCTGTCAGTTGATTGTTTGTTTGCCATTTGTATTACAGTGTACAAGAAGGTAGAAATAAATGAATGACATGTTTATCTAACCATTTATTCGGGGGAAAATTATTACGGAACTGTACCAAGCTGTTTTACTTGCAATTTTCAAAGTGCCCTCCCTCGTGATCGATGCACAATTGCAGCCGAGAAGGCACAGAGTGGCACACACGCCTGCAGAGTTCGATATCAATTTCCTCAAACTTTGCAGTGATTTGAGCCTTCAATTCCTGAATGGTACGAGGCTTTTCACGATAAACAAGGTCTTTCATGAGCCCCCAAAGAAAGAAATCTGGAGGTGTAAGGTCTGGGGAGCGTGCCGGCCACTCGATCGGACCGCGGCGGACGATCCACTTTCCGGGAAAGTTTTCATCAAGCCACTGACGAACATGACGTCCATAATGAGGTGGAGCTCCATCTTGCTGGAAATAACAGTCCTGATCTTGTACCCTGGGCCAAAGAAGGTTTGCAGCATATCCAGGTAAATTTCTGCAGTGACAGATCCCTCAAAGAAAAAGGGTCCAATTATCCCTAATGGAGATATGGCTGCCCAAACTGTCACGCCAGGTAAATTTACCTCCTTCTCAACTGTCACTCTTGGGTTCTCCGCAGCCCAGTAGACACAATTGTGTCTGTTAATTGTGCCGTTAAGCTTAAAACATGCCTCATCTGACCACCAGATGTTGTCTAGCATTGTGTCCTCTTCGTCAAGTTTAGCTAAGAACTCTTCGCAAAATTGAAGACGGCGGTCGTCATCTCCATCATGAAGGGCATGCAGTAAGCGTGGAATGTAAGGTTTCCATTTTTTCTGGTGAAGGATACGGATAACACTTGATTGGCTCACTTCCAACTCTGCAGATAAACGGCGAGTTGACTTTTGCGGACTTTGTTCCAGTCTCCTGATGGCTTCTTCAGCCTTAGCTACATTCGTTGCCGTTTTCGGACGACCGGACTTCTTTGCAGTGGCTACCGACCCTGTTGCTTCAAATTTCTCGACAATCACGTATGTTTCTTCCCTGGGGTGGGTTAATATCGAATTCTGTGCCAAACGGCGTGCCGCCATCGTTGGTTGTTCATTACATTTGTAGTAATGTTTCACGGCCGCAATGCGTTGATTCATTGAAAGGTAATTCATGGTTCAATTTGGTGCAAATTCAGTAACTTTCCAAACTCTCAGCAATAACCTGCAAAACAAAAACAAAAATAAATAAACTGAGAAAATTAATAATCTGCAAGACAATTATTAACAACATGACTTCCCAGAAAGAATCTGACAGCCGAAAAAACAGAAATCGGGCGCTACTTTTGACTCACCCTGTATATAGGTGTGTGGTGTGTGTGTGTGTGTGTGTGTGTGTGTGTGTGTACACACGGTTTTTTTAATAAAGTTCTTGAATTTTTTTACCCTCCATTTTTTATGTCCGACAAAAACCAACAACAGTAATTATACAATACTCACGCGGTTATCCGTGATTAACTCAACCGTGAATTGAAGTAGTGATTTATCAAATGTGACCAATTGCATTCACTCGTGATCATGACACCGAGTTAACGGTGATTTGGCGAGGTGTTTATATCCGCGGTTCGCCTCCAGCCAGCCAACCACAACGCGCCTCAGTCAGTGACTCACCCCACTATCAAAGACAATTAATATTACCATCAATGTTAGCAGAGGGAGCGGTGACAATCTTTACGTCTTGTGGTTATGTACAAACAACTTAACTGTATATTATACTGTAATAAAATACTACTGTGTGAGGTTGCGCGCGAGGTGGGAACCCAGTCAGTAAGGGCGGGAAGCAGTGACTACACCGCTCACCCACTGGCGATATATATTGAGCTAACCGTGAAATCGGGTTATCCATAATCACGAACCACTCTGAATCACAGATAACCGAGTAAGACATTCTTTACCATACTTTTATCGAAAATTCTTAATAACCAAATGGTGAGAAGTAGAATTTAACCTATTTTCCTAAACAGGAAACGTTACAGCATAATACAGGAGAGCATCCTTCTTAATATTATCATTATTATTTTTTAACAAGCTCAGACCATGTCTGAAATGATTGTATATTCATAAGATATTTGTCCAAAGCACTTTTGTATTATACTTGAAAATATATTGAGAAGGATTTTTTGGGCTTGACTACAGTGTCAATATTTTATAAGCCAATGAGCCAATTTCTCTGGTAATAGCTTTCTCACACACACACACACACAGGAAGGAAGGATCATCGCTGAGAATGAGGTTTCAGAGGTTCAGTTTTATCTTTATGAAAAGGCTGGGTTAGTAATTTAAATATCTCACTACAAGTATGGGGCCCCTTGTCAAATTTCTGTTGACGTTACGTTATTTATATAGGCCTAATATTAAAATTCATATTTTGGCTTTAAAAAATATTAACCAATTGGGATTTTTTTGCTACTTTCCTGTTATCCCGGACCCCAGACTTTTTGTCCAAACTATCACAACTTAACCTAACCAATTGTCAAGGGCATACAGTTGAAGATATATTTTCGACAAAAAGTCTGGGGTCCGGGATAACTGGAAAGTACCATTTTTTTAAACATTTTTAGGTAAATATTTAGTTTCCGGCCAACCTATTTTTTTTACCGCTAATTGACCCTAAGGTGATCACATGCGTGTGAAGTTGGGAACTAAGGATCTTTTCGGTTTGACGACCTGTAATATTTTTTAACATTACTTGTTTTTTATTGCCCAGTTTTAATCGAGGATTTCAAAAATAACATTCATGTTTTAGAGAAACAAATAGTGAGGCAGTTATACATTTTAGTTTAGAGAATACAGTATCATATACGCGGTAAAACTTTACAAGACACTCGCATTGCCATGAAAGATGCTACAGTAACAAAACATAATCAATCGATAGAGCAGAAAAAATGCTGCAAGCAGCTACTTATCATTTTGAAAATATTAGAAAATAACAAAGTTATGACACTATGAAGATGTTACTAGGCCTATCAAAGCTTACATCATTTGGATCTTTTCCGTTTCATGTACTGTTTCCGATTTTGTTGAAAATAAGATATTTAATGTAGGTTAACTGAATGCCTGGTTAGGTCAACTGTACGCCCTTGACGATTGGTTAGGTTAAGTTGTGATATTTTCATTAAAACTAACGAAAATTTCACTACTTAACCTAACCAATCATCAAGGGCGTACAGTTGACCTAACCAGGCATTCAGTTGACCGACATTAAATATCTTATTTTCAACAAAAGAGCGAAACTTATCAAAAACACAGTAACTGACGTATCACAACAATCCATCTTTACGCCTCAACAACAAAACACAAACTGACCAGATCTGACCTAAAGGAGTAATGAACGGTGTGGCAACTAAGGGGTCGCTAAATGTCGCTAGATATATCAATAATTGCTAAAAATATTGGCAGATGTCGCTAGATATATCTCAAACTGTCGCTAAAAATGACAATGCTTCAAAGTATCATAACTTTGTTATTTTCTAATATTTTCAAAATGATACATAGCTGCTTGCACCATTTTTTCTGCTCTATCGATTCATATATGTTTCGTTACTGTAGCATGTTTCATGGCAATGCGGGTGTCTTGTAAAATTTTACCATATACGCTTTAAGATTCCAAAATCCCTGAAAGTTTTAGGTCAACTGTACGCTTATGACGAGTGGTAAAGTTAAGTCATGATATTTTTGTTTGTTTTGACAGTAAACTAACGGAAATATCATGACTTAACTTAACCAATCGTCAAGGGCGTACAGTTGACCTAACTGAGCATTCAGTTAACGTAACCAGTTGGTAGAGTCGAGAATTTGACGGTCCCGTAGCCATGACTCGTTTTTTCCGCTGGCCGTCAAACCAAAAAGATCCCAATACGATTTAAAAATATATATTTTAAATTTGTGAAATTGCATATAACTGCCTCACTATTTGTTTCTCTAAAACATGAATGTTATTTTTGAAATCCTCGATTAAAACTGGACAATAAAAAACAAGTAATGTTAAAAAATATTACAGGCCGTCAAACCGAAAAGATCTGGAACTAACAAATCTAAAACGATCACCTAACTCCTAACCTATTGTAATCTCAAAATTTTATCAACAAACTGAAGGCTAAAATGTTAGCTTACAGAAACGAAAATGTACCTTACAGAAACAAAGTTAAAATGTTAGGTTAACATAAAATTACCTCGTTCACATTACTGCATTTTTCGGAGATGTTAAATTTACTTTACGTTGTGGCTATTTAGCCATTACTGTCAGACAGCCTTCCAGGCTATTTGACCAGCACTGGCTAAATAGTCTTACAGGCTATTTAGCCAGCAGTCCAGTGCATACAGTATATAGACTGTTTTTGTGAGCTTTGTATTGTTTTTAAAAATTTGCTATATTCTTCATCTACATTTACGTTAATAAAATAATTGGTACTTACGTATTATCGGCACTACCAAACTGTTTATTATGTATGTTTGCTCTCGTCATTTTCGTTTAAACTAACGAAAATATCACAACTTAACCTAGCCAATCATCAAGGGCGTACAGTTGACCTAACCGGGCATTCAGTTGACCTAACAGGTTAATATTGGTTATTTCACCTAAATATCTTCTGATCTTTTCATATTAGGAACTCACTGTCACATTTCACTAACATTCACACTGTCACTGAATGCCCGGTTAGGTCAACTGTACGCCCTTGATGATTGGCTAGGTTAAGTTGTGATATTTTCGTTAGTTTAAACGAAAATGACGAGAGCAAAAATACATAATAAACAGTTTGGTAGTCCCGATACTACGTAAGTACCAAATAATTTTAAATTTGTTAACCATTTGGGTATTTCTTTACTATTACACCGGTCTCCAGTAGAAAGTTTTAAAAGCTGGTTTTTAATGTTTTTCAATGTGCTGAATTAAAAAATGATACTCATTTCCGTCGCAAATGATTTGTTAAAGAGTTATTGAAGCTTAAACTCTCTAACGGGAAAAGGGTAAAAAAAAATGGCGCTTCCACTGATTTTAATTTGAATCAGTTAAGAGGACATGGCTTCCTGTGGTCTGTGCTCCTTTGATTATTTTCGCTGTATCACCGAATTTTATGGAAATTCAGAAAAAGCTACAGCTTTTCTTCGGGCACACGGTGTTCTTCCTGAAGTGGAGAAGTGTCCTCGTTGTGACTAGGGGTTAGGTTAGGTTTGATTAGGTTGTTTTAGGTTCGGCCAATTTTGAACGTGAAATTTGTTTTTCCTATGGTTTTTGATGTGTTTTGGATTAATCTGACTTTCAAAATCTTCAGAAACCACTCGTTTTTGTGATTCTCCCCCCCAAAAACTCCCGGTTCCCCCTGGGGGTCTCCCAGGTAAAAAAGGGTAGAAAGTTTTAAAAGCTTCACGCTTCAATAACTTTAACAAATCATTTGCGACGGAAATGAGTATCATTTTTTAGTTCAGCACATTGAAAAACATAGAAAACCAGCTTTTAAAACTTTCTACCGGAGACCGGTGTAATAGTAAATATTTACTACAATTTGTTTTAGGTTTTGAAGTGCCGTAATAATTGAATGCCCGGTTAAGTCAACTGAATGCCCTGTTAGGTCAACTGAATGCCCTTGACGATTGGTTAGGTTAAGTCGTGATATTTTCGTTAGTTTAAACAAAAACATCACGACTTAACCTAACCAATCGCCAAAGGCGTACAGTTGACCTAACCGGACATTCCATTATTACGGCACTTCAAAACCTAAAACGAATTGTTAACAAATTTAAAATTAAGAAGTTTTATTATTTGAAAAACAATACAAAGCTCACAAAAAGAGTCTATATGTGCACAGGACTGCTGGCTAAATAGCCTGAGAGACTATTTAGCCAGTGCTGGTCAAATAGCCTGGAAAGCTATCTGACCAGTAATGGCTAAATAGCCACAGCGTTTATTTGAACGCTGTACACATTTTTCTCTCACTGAACACACAGCTGTATATGAACTTCCGAAACATTTGTTTAAACTCTCTTTAAATATTAACTTGTAACACAAATTTAACATCAACAGTTAACTCTAAGAATTCTTTAATATCTAACAGTGAACTTTGGTTAAAATGATAGTTAAATAATATAATTCTTAAAATACAACGGAAACAATTCTCTACTACATTACACATATGTACACCCGATCCGCACAAATTTTTATCATATACTGAAAAATAAAGTTTTATTTTTGAGTTAGGTGGTTGTCAACTTAGTTTTGGGATCCGTTTACGGTAGAGGTACAGAAAGGGGGTCAATGAGCTTAAGTGTACCAAGAAAACGCATGTGAATCAATCTTAATACACTACGTCCAAATTATTAAGTAGATTGCATTTTCTCCAATGTTTTCAAAAGTTTTTCACCGATTTCAATGAAATTTATATCAAATAATTACTAGACATAGCACTGATGGTATTCATTTCGATGAAATATTTTGATAATTAAAATAATAATCTCTTTTTATTGATAAATATGTAAAATATGATGTTCCGAATTATTAAGCAAGTATTCTATTTACGGATCTAAATGGTGAAAATGGGTAAGAAGAAGGATTTAACACTAACTGAGAAAAGAAAAATAGTCAAGTTACTCGCTGAAAATATAAAATCTATTGAAATTGCGAAGCAGTTTGGCAGGGCTTATCGAACTGTAAAGAAGTTTGTAGCGGAGGGTACCAAACTTAAAATTTTTCGTCAACGGTTTTACTCTTTCTAAGCCGGCAATGTAAGGCAAACTCACATATTGTTTTTGGTTAACTGAAGGTTCCCGAGGGGCATTAGTTGGTAAATTTTCAGGCTCGCACATCACTAATTCCTGTGACTTTATTAACAAAGTTATGTCCTTAGATTTAAAACGGGGAAGAATGATCAGTTTTGACGTTGAGTCCTTGTTTACGAAAGTTCCCATTGATGATGTACTTAGTTTTTTAGATAGAAAATTGGCAACATGTAACGTAGAACTAGGCATGCCCACATCTGTATTTTTAGAACTGATAAAACTCTGTCACCAATAATGCCTTCTCCTTCGGTGAAGAATTTTATTTGCAACGTTTTGGTATGGGAATGGGGTCCCCTTTATCCCCAATACTGAGTACATTATACATGGAATATTATGCGTCGGAATTGTTGCAAACAATATGTCCCAGGAATCTAATTTGGTTTCGCTATGTAGATGATATGTTCTCATTTTGGCCTGACCACTGGAACAACTTTGACACTTTCTTTGTCATTAAATAATCTTGTTCCCTCTATTAAATTTAAATATGAATGGGAGAACGACAAACAATTACCTTTTCTAGATGTTTTGGTCATTAACGAAAGCGGAAAGCCCAATTTCACGGTCTATAGAAAACCTATTCATTGTAATTCGTACATTCATTATTTTTCATATCATGATGAAGGGGTTAAAAGCTCAAATATTTCTTCCATGTTTCTAAGAGCACTCAGGATTTGTAGCCACATTTGCTGGACCCGGAAAATTCAAAGATTTGGAACATTTTTAAGGATTTAAAATACCCCGAGTGGTTTATCAGAAAGGCGTATTTTAAAGCCAGAAAATCTTTTTATGCCCCTCGGGAACCTTCAGTTAACCAAAAACAATATGTGAGTTTGCCTTACATTGCCGGCTTAGAAAGAGTAAAACCGTTGACGAAAGATTTTAAGTTTGCTTTGGCGTTCAAATATTCGTCTACCGTGAAAAGTAAATTGGTTAGGAATAACGTTGCAAAAGAGGAACAAGCCTGTGTCTAGAGCATTCCCTGTAAAAGTTGTGATTTAGTATACGTGGGAGAAACTGGAAGAAATATTGAAACCCGTATTAAAGAACACAAATATGCCTTCAGAAGTTGCAATACTAATAATGCCATTTTTTATCACGCCAGCCAAAATAATCATGCTATAGATTGGGAATCAAGTAAGGTACTTTATAAATGTAATAATTATGTCAAAAGAAAAATAATAGAATCTGTGTGTATAGAAAAAGTAGATAATTTTAATTTGTGCGAAGGTACTTATAAGTTAGACCCTTTAATGAGATTCTTGGTCAAAAAATCCCTTATGGAGTCGTGGGAACGTGTTCGAACCTGTGTGAATTTCTTAAAGGTCTCTGGATTGGATTGTTTCCTTACTCGCTTTTAGTAAATGTAATAATGGAAGTAATAAATGTGGGAATAAATATAAATGCAACAGATGTAATAATGAAGGTAATATTATAAATTTAATAATTAGGGTAAAGGTAATAATAATAAATGTTAAAAAAATGTAAATGCAATAATAAATGCAGTAATTATGTCCAAATATTAGAATCTATATGTATAGAACAAGAAGATAGTTTTAATTTGTGGGAATGTACTTATAAGCGGACCCTGTAATAAAATGCCCTTCCGGTGTCGGGAGAACGGTATCTAACGTAAGTGTGAATTTCTCAATGGTCTCTGGATTGTTTCCTAATCGACTTTTTTCATTCGTTTTTCGGTTTATAAGTTCTGTATAATAAACAACAATGCAATAACCAATGTAATAATAAATATATAATTTCTGTAATAAATAATTATGCAATATTAAATGTAATAAATTTAATAATAAATGTAATAATTATGTAAAAAAAAAATAATAGAATCTGTATGTTTAGAACAGGAAGATAGTTTTAAATTAACGCGAATGTACTTAATGAAACTGCCCTTCCGGTGTCGGGAGAATGGGATCTAACCTAGGTGCGAATTTCTTAACGGTCGGTCCCTGGACTGTTTTTCCCTCTTGTTTTGGTTCATTCGTGTTTTTGTATCCACCCGAGGAGGATGCCAGTGGGCGTCGAAACTGTTGTGGAAATAAACTCTGTCTATTAGAGTGGGTTTTTATTTTCATATTTAAGACGTACATGTATTTATGTGAATATGGAAATTCACCACAAACATTCGGTAATAACTACATACACATTAAATTTCCAAAAGTAATACATTCGAACTAAAACAAATGTTCAAATTAATGTCTTGTTTTGAGACTTTCTTTTTGTTGCAAGTAGAATAACACGCAATGGCTAATATGAAAGTGAATTACACCTCTGAGGAAAAGGCGGAGGCGGAGTCCTTTTTCTCAGTAGTGTAACTCACTTCCATATTACCCATTGCGTGTTATTCTACCTGCAACAAAAAAAAAGGTCCCAAAACAAGACATCGATTTGAACATTTGTTTTAGTTCTAATGCATCACTTTTGTAAATTTAATTTAAAATAAATTTTCCGATGAGACCAGACTTATGGGACACCCTGTGTGTGTGTGTGTGTGTGTGTGTGTGTGTGGTGTGTGTGTGTGTATGGGTTGCACAAAATAATGCTAACTCGCATTTTCGGTGCTGTATTTTCTGATATTAATGCCTTTATATACTTTTATTATTAAGTTGATACGTAAAAGCATACATTATTGAGAAGATCCTCAATTTTGTTGGTATCTCAGTATTAAAAGTCGCGTGATTGTCCCTGCATTCTCGAAGAATAGTCCCCGAGCTTATGAATACATGGAAAGAAATGAAAAAAAACTACTTCAAATAAGCAACATAGTGGGTGTAAAATAACACTGACAGAATGTGAAAGAAGAACCTTATTACGAGCTGTAAGGTGCGAACCATACAGACTGCTGCATCAAAACATTGCTTAGAACTTAACAATAGTTTGCAAAAACCAGTATCAGTTAAAACGATGTTAGGGGAACTGTAGTAAAGCACCACATAACACCAACCAGTGCAAAAGCTCGATTGACTGTTCCTCACTTCCAAAGTGGAATACATTCTATCCCACTTTCCTATCGTTGAAATCTCCATTTTAGGAGATTTCAATGTTCACCACCACTTTTGGTTTTCCTTCCATTTCACTGACATCCCTGGTGAACTAGCTTACAACTTTTCTATCCTGAATGACCTAGAACAGATTGTACAGCACTATACTTGCATCAACGATCGCCGTGGAGATAGGCCCAACATTCTGGACTTATTTCTTACCTCTCATCCTTCTTCTTACTCTGTCAAACTTTTTTCTCCGTTGGGCTCCTCCAACCACAATCTTAGATCCATTTCCTGTCCTATCGCTCCAGAGCGGACTTTGGATCCTTCCAAGAGGAGACGCCTTTGGGATTTGATTGATTGGGAGGCCCTTGGGAAGTACTTCTGTGATTTCCCATGCAATGATTACTGTTCCTGTCGCTGGGGTCCCAACGAGTGCGCTGAGCGCATCACGAAGGTCATTTTCCCGGGCATGGAGGCGTACATTCCATATTCTTTTCCTATTACTAATTAGTGGTGTACCGACAAATCTGTATCGGCAGAATCGGCCATGTTTTGGCATCTGCATCGGCCAAATGTAGCCGATTCTCTCACCGATTCTTTGAAAGTTTAAAAAATTAATTACAAAACAAAATCTACATTTACAGAAATATGAACTAACAAAAAACACTATTTATGATCATTTATACTCATTTCAAAGTGTAGTTATATAAAAATATTTTACATTCAAGAAAAATTCAAAGCTTAATGAGTTGAATTGCCCATAAATTTACATTTTCTCTAACTAGCTAATCTCTAAATATTATAAACTATTATCACCTCCTACTCTATATTAATAATAATTTTAATGAAGTTGTACTTTTTAATTTATATATTAAACCTTCTTATTACGTTGACTTTATTTTAAGTATTTTAATAATCTTATAGACCCAAATTATATATATACTGTATATCCATGTTTTTTATTCAAATTTACCATCAGGGCCTTGAAATTTTAATGAAAAAGTTTGTTCTTTACATTGTTGAAGAAAGAAAATACCTTTAAGATAAGGAAAAACAATTATTTTAAATATTGATATTCAATTTATGAAGCTAAAATAAAATTATTTATTCATTTTACCGAGTAATAATACTTTTTAATATAATTTTAGCTACGGTATATGAGTAACAAATTCGTGTGCTGTATATTGTGGAGTGAGCTAAGGAAAAGCATTTAAACAAATTTGAAACGAACTTAAAATTAAGAAAATTTTAAGTTTTCACATTAATTAGTAAATTTTATGAAGGGAATTGATTTTTTAAAATATAGGCAAACAATCGGCATCGGGTTTTTCATGGAATCGGCATCGACTAAATTTTGAAATCGGTACATCACAACTACTAATGAAAAGAAAATTAGTTTAACAATGCTTGTTCCAACTATATCCGCAACAGAGATGAGGCTTTCAAAAGGTACTGTCGCCATTCAACTCCTGACTCTCACTTTGCTTGTATTTCTGGCCGGAATCGTGTAAAATTTGTTCTTCGACTCGCCAAAAATTTCTTCATCAGGCAAAAATGTGAAAACTTATTTAATTCTAATTCTTCTCTTTTCTGGCAGCTAGCCAAGAATCTCTCCAACAACGTCTTCTTTCCCTCCTCTTTTTCCATTCTGACAGCTCAGTTGTCGTCACTTCTCCTGATAAAGCTGAACTCTTCACTCAAACTATCACCTTCAACTCAACACTGGACGATTTCAGTGCTGTTCCTTCATCTCCTCCTCCATCTGACTTTATGAATGTCTGAAATTAGAATATCTTCAAAAGATGTTTTTACTGCCCTATCTGGGCTCAAATCTAGGAAGGCGTACGGTCCTGATGGTGTCCCTCCTGTTGTTGTCAAGAATATTGCTTCTGTGGTGACACCCTGTTTAGGCAAACGCTTTCGTCTTTGCCTTTCATCTGGTACTTTTCTTTCCTGCTGGACGTTCGCTTTCATTAAGCCTGTCCCAAAGAATAGTGACCGCTCTGAACCCTCCAACTACCGTCCAATTTTATTTCTTGCTGTTCTAAACGTTTTGACTCCACCCTTAGTAGGAAAACTCTTAAACACTTCTCTACTCATAATCTTTCAGATTGTCAGTATGGGTTCTGCAAGGAACGCTCTACTACCGATATTTTTGCATATCTCTGACTCTTAGTTATCCTCCTTTCGAGATTTCGATGAAATTTTTGCTATTGCGTTAGACATATCAAAAGTTTTTTATTGAGTCTGGCACAAATCCTTAACTCTTAAACTTCTTCGGTTTCTATCCTTCTATCTGTGCTTTCATCTCTTATTTCCTTTCTTGCCGATCGATAGCTGCGGTTGGAGATAGCCATTGTTCTTCTCCTAAAGCTACTGAGAGTGGTGTTCCTCAAGGTTCTGTCCTGTCACCCTCTCTCTTCCTTTGATTTATTAATGATCTATTAAGTCGCACTTCCTGTCCTATCCATTCCCATGCCGATGATTCCATCCTTCACTTCTCTGCTCGCTTCACAAAACGTCCCTCTCAACAGTCAATCCACTTTTTGCGTGAAACGGGTATACGGCACTTTACCTCTGGTATTTCTACTATCTCTGATTGGGGCATAGAAAACCTTGTTGCTTTCAATACCTCAAAAACTCAGTTCCTTCATATCTGTCTACTGGTCATGATCTTCCACACGACTATCCCCTTACCTTCAACAATACACAACTCAATCTTTCCTCTTCTCTTAACATTCTTGGTGTTTTCTCGTGATCTTTCCTGGAAGGATCATGTACACTCTCTAAAACAGCTTCTAGGAGGTTAGGTGTGCTGTACCCGGCTCCGCAGTTTCTTCACCCCGACTCAGTTGCTGACTCTGTACAGGGGTGGTGTCCGCCCCCATATTTGGTACGCTTCTCATGTGTGGAGTGGCTCAACCCACACAGCTCTACTTGACTGAGTGGAATCAAAGGCTTTTCGCCTCATCAATTCCCCGCCTCTTTATGACTTTCCACATTCCCTCTCTCCTCATCGCAATATTGCCTCACTTTTTCTTTACTATCGCTTTTATAACAGACACTGCTCTTCTGAACTCTCTAACTGCATGCCTCCTCCTTTAAGGACAGCATGCAGTACCAGCCTTTCGACACATTCTCATCCTTTTTCGGTCCAACTCTCTCTAACACGTGGGTTAATCGGTATTCTCAATCTTTCCTTTATTCAACCCGTCAACTCTGGTACAACTTTCCTCAGACTATCTTTCCCCCCGTCTATGGCCTCCAATCTTCCAAATGCAAAAGAGTGTCAAGGCATTTCGAAAACTCCGCGTCTTGGTTTTGGCTCTCCTCTTCTTCTTCTTCTTCTTCTATGGGAGGGGGTTGCGGGCATTTCCCCTTGGCCCCTGCTTTCTACATAAAAAAAGCTTCTACTATAATGCCCTTTTCACAGTCAGTAACCCCTTTTCCAACTGCCACAGGCTATTTGTATTTACTCGACAAGAACAGAATCAGTTTCAGCATATTAAAACAGAAGACGTTCAAAATGTTATGTGCATTTACATATGAGGGGTCGCGCGTCTTAAGATACCTAAGCGCCACCACAGACGAAAACGTGTTTTTGATGGATATCACTATTTTCACCCTTCCTCTATCGCGTGGTTTGGGTTATAATGACCTTACGACACTAGAAGTATGGTTGAAAACCTGATGAAGCAAACTACTTTTTTCACCTCTATCGCCTCTATCACCCAAAGTTCGGCATAAGAAAAAAAAAAAAAAAATTAAAATATTATATATATATATATATATATATATATATATATATATATATATATACACAGGGTGGGCCGTAAGTTTCCATACATAGGAAAAATAAACATTTTTTTATGGACAACCATTTTTATTTATATAATATGCTCTACATGGTTGCCATTGTTTTGAAAACACATTTCAATACGTGTTCCCCACTGTTGATGAACACGCATTAGCACAGTTGACGTTATGCTTGTAATGGCGTTGGTGATACGTTCCTTTAGATGATTTATGTCTCGTATCTTTTCCTGATACACCATGGCCTTCAAGTGCCCCCAAAGATAGAAATCAAGGGGGGTGAGATCTGGGGATCTGGGAGGCCACTCCACAGGACCACGCCGACCAATCCAAGCATCCGGAAACTGCTGATCCAAATACCGACGCACGTGAAGACCATAATGAGGTGGAGCTCCATCTTGCTGGAAGTAAACTGGGAAGTTACCTTCCTCGTTTAGCAGGGATGGGAAAATCTCTTCTTGCAACATGTTAAGATACCTTTCGGCATTAAGATTTCCACTGACAAAAATTGGTCCAATAATTCTGTCACCCCATATCCCGGCCCACACCATCACTTTACCGGCACCTTGCATCTTCGTCGGACTCAGCCAGTTAGGGTTAGCATTACTCCAATAACGTATGTTTTGCCGATTAACCTCTCCATTGACGTAAACATTTGCTTCATCAGTAAACAAGATCTTACACGCATATTCTTAGGGTATCTGAAACATAAAAACAAACGTTTAATTTTTCCTATGTATGGAAACTTACGGCCCACCCTGTATATATATATATATATAATATAAAATATGAAAATCTATTCCAAAAACTCATCAACATCTTGATTAGCATACTTAGAACTCTAATTTAGCCAAAAATGAACTTTCTAGCTCAATTAATAACAGATACTATTGCGAGAATATTGCTGAACTTTGGAGGCGATTTCTGGCGAATCTTAATTTTGGCGCTTAGCTACCGTAAGACGCGGAACCCCTAATATCATCTTAATAATAATAATAATAAAAGTATACAACGCCATTGATGATATCAGAAAATACAGGACCAAAACTGCGTGTTTCCATTATTTTGCTCAATCACCATATATATATAAACCTTTATTTAAAATTAATTTCAAACAGCAAAATTTTCCTGTGAAAACCATTTTTCACTGAAAAAATTTTTGCCACGTAAGAGATTTCAAAATTTTATTGGACGTTAATCACAGATAGGAGCAACCCCGTGTCAATTAATGCCCTACAGCTTCCTCCTCACAATATATATATATATATATATATGCACCTCGTTGGTGTAGTGGTTAGCGTCACTGACAACGAATCCATCGGCCCCGGGATCGAGACCGGTGATGGCAGGCTGCGCGCAGCAAAACCCAGTGACTCACCCTTCCACACAATAAAAAAAAATTGGTTGGTAGACAAATGGATACCCTCTGGGTAGCCTAGTGGTTAAAGTGCTGGACTGCTGGTGGGGCGTGGTTCGAATTCCACGTTAAACTGCAGGTTTAAGGTGGAGTGACAAGCTGACCTCTGACCTTCGTCAGAATGAACAATTCGGGCAGAAGCAAACCACGGTTATCCAAGGTTTTATATACTCTATATATATATATATATAGGGTGGCGCAAAAACGCATCATAGGAATTTTCAGTGTTGACTATATTATTTTTTTCTTTTAGGTAAGAGATGGCTGCGAAATTAACAATAGACGAGGGGGTGAGCTTGGTTTTAATGTATGGAATACCAGGTATAACAAGTCGATGAATCGGTACAGAATTTAAATTCTGTACCGATTCATCGATTTGTTGTACCTTGTAAAACCAAGCTCACCCTCTCGTCTATTGTTAATTTCGCAGCCATCCCCTACCTAAAAGAAAAAAAACATTATAATCAACACTGAAAATTCCTGATACGCGACTTTTGCGCCACCCTATATATATATATATATATATATATATATATATATATAAATATATATATATATATAGAGAGAGAGAGAGAGAGAGAGAGAGAGAGAGAGAGAGAGAGAGAGATTCCTAAATGGCCAAATTCCTCCTACATTTTCGTCGGTGGTCAATGGAGTTACAAAAGCTCGTACAAGTAACGACTTTTATTTTTTTTTTCAAATTTGTAATCGCTTACGTTTGCCTTAAAGTTGGGAGGGATTCCATTGAAAAGTTATAAGAATGAGCATTTTTATCGTATGCAATTATTCTTTCGAATTTCACTAACGTTAAGATTTTAATAAAAAAACTCGAAATCAAATTACTACTACTTCATGCTACCTCAGGGTTTTTTTTACACACCCAGTTTTTTGTTTTAGGTGAGGTTGAATTCCCCCAAAAATCTCCTACAACAACGTACGAGTAATTTTCTGAGTAAGAGCAAAGTGATACAAAAGCACCGAATAGAAGCAATGGAAAAACTATATATGCTTACAACATGGTATCGTATGTGGTACCTTTACTTCTTAATTAAATATAAATTATTAATTAATTAAATTAAATATCTATGCAAAACTGCCTCGGGATTGGCGACATTGCCTATTGGGAATGAAAATAATTGCCATACATACATAGAACCCAATATGGAGGCATTGGGCCCACCCAACCACAAAAAAAATTTATTATTTCGTGTTCAAAATTTTCCTCTGCTGACTCATGAAAATTACATCGAGAGAAGAGTCAACGAACTTTGCAAATTCAGCAAATAATAAAATACGAAGATTTATTATAGCGACTCGCTCGGAGCTTGCTTATGTTACAGCGATGCTTTAAGCAAGGAAGAAGTTCTTTATCTTCCTATATAAGTTCTGAGTGAAATCCTCTCAATATAAAACCTAATAACTATAAAAAGGATAGGCCTATTCCTTCAGGTATTTAATAGGGGTGTGCCGGATGGTATTTTTTACTATCCGGCCGGATACCGGATAGCCGGATAATAAAAAAAAATACCCGGCCGGATAATATCATTCAAATAATTCATAATTTTTTATATATTATTATTTAGCTATTACTTGACTAATTGACTATACTATCAAATTTTAATCACTATTTGATGTAAATTATAGCTATCTTTCAATAACTTTACTAATTACCTATATTTTATCCTTTTCAGGATTGTTTCATTGCCTAAATCATATAGCTATATAGCTAGTTAGTATTAGTTACAGGCTTACAGCAATATTTTAACATTATTTACCCCCTAAAATGGCTAGTTTTATTTGGAAAATATTTACAATACATGAGACTAATCCAACGATAGCTATTTGCTCCCTATGTTCCAAACAGATTAAAAGGGGATCAGAGAAATTGGGTGCTAGGTGCTATAGCACAAAACCTTTGCACAATCATGCAAAGATGCTGCATTCAAAAGAATATAAAGAAGTGTCTCAACTTAACAAATCATCTGAAAATCAAAATCAACCTATAGCGACCACCTCAATGGCTCCGAAGGAGAAAAAATTAGTTGCCATGGAAAAGCAACTCACGTTAGAAGAAAGTTTTTCCTTTAAGAAAATATGGGATATAAATGACTCAAAAGCTCAAGCTTTACATAAAAAGATAGGATTAATGATGGCATTGGACAACCATCCTTTTAGTTTAGTTGAACAAGATGGCTTCATAGGACTGATGGCCCACGTACAGCCAAGGTATTTGCTACCAAATCGAACATATTTTTCAGAAAAAGTCATACCCAAAATCTATGAAGAACTCAAAGAAATTGTTATGAATAAGTTGAAAGAAGGGAAATACATTAGCTTCACTTCCGATATTTGGACCTGCTCTTCTTCAAATGAATCATTCATTTCCTTGTCAGGTCATTGGATCATGAATGACTACACTCATTGTAATGCAGTATTGCATTCAGCTCATTTTTCAGGATCGCATACAGGAATTAATATAGCGGACAAATTGCAATCTATGTGGCAATCATGGAATATTGACAGATCAAGGCGTAATATATTGGTCAGAGATGGAGCTTCTAACATAGCTTTGGGATGCGACCTTGCGGAAATACCTTCTGTTCACTGTTCAATTCATTTGCTACAGCTAGTGGTGAATGATGCATTAATGGCTCAACGATCTATAAAAGATCTTTTGGCAAAGTGTCGACGTTTAGTGACACATTTTAACCACTGCCCACTGGCTACTGGCTACTTCTGAATTTAAAGCTCTCCAAACACAACAGGGTCATGTTCCTCTTCTATCGGTACAAGATGTTTTAACGCGCTGGAACTCATCTTATTTGATGCTAGAACGTATGGTTAAGTTGAAAAAATCAGTTCAAATATACCTTGCTGATCATAGTGAATTACTTGTTATTTCATCTAATGAGTGGCACTTAATTGAAAATCTTTTAAAGCTTTTACAGCCATTTTTTAAACTCACCCAAGAAATGAGTACAGAATATAGTTTACTCTCTACTGTTATCCCAAACATGTGCGCGCTTGAAAGGTTTCTTTAAAAAATTGGCCAGGATGATCAAGGAGTCCAAACTACAAAAGATGAACTGTTGAAGTCATTGCGGTCACGATTTTTTGCCAATGAAAGCAATGAAAAAAGAAAGTGTCTAAATGTCTTAACAAATCGGAAGTATGCTCTAGCAACTGTCATTGATCCACGATTTAAATTTTTGTTTTTCAAAGATCAACAAAAGGAAAATATTAAGACATGATTAATTGAAGAAATAAATGAAATAAACAACCTAGAGAAAATTAGAGATAAATATTTTGAAGAACAGGCTCACAGCAGCGACGATTCTAATTCTTCTTCCTCCTCAACAGGAAGAAAAAATGCAAAGTTTGATGATGATCCAGTCTCTGCTTGTTTCAGGGAACTAACACAAGAAAATTCAGAAAAGATACCTGGTGAGAAAAAGTTTAGACAAAGCCGTAAGATGGCTTCATTCGCAGAAATAACAGAGGAAATTGAGCAGTATGCAAAAAAAACCATATCAGACAGACGACTATCTCCACTTGAAATTTGGAAAAATGAAGAATCCTTTCCATCTCTCAAGAAAATTTCTCTAAAATGGCTAGTGACACCAGCATCTTCAGTTTTCTCAGAAAGAATGTTTTTCGAATACGGAAATATTTTTGAAGAAAAAAGAAGTACTTTGCTACCAAAGCGAGGGGAGATGCTTCTTTTTATCCATCACAATGGACGAAAATTTGATTTAAACTTGTGAATCTAGTGTCTTGAACATAGTATTAATTTTTATTGTTTAATGTGAGTTTTTACTTTTTAAGGTTTTGCTATTTTAATAATTTCACTTACCTTACTGGTATATTTGATTAGGCTATGTGTTTTATTTTTATATCTCAAATCTTAATAAAAGGTTTCGCTAATTCATATTTTTTCATATTGTAATTTGCAATATATATAAAAATAAAAAATAAAAAGTAAGGGAAGCTGGGATCTTAGCTATGCGTCACACTTTTAGCTGGACCAAACATTTTGCCTTTTTAGCAGTGTTAATATAGTTACATACTATAGTGGTAGTGGTACATGCTTATTTATCAATTATTTTAATTTTAGATTTTTGTACAACTATATTCAACTTTTGCTAGCTAAAGGCTATGCAAGCTAAGATTGGAAAGGGGCGGGCCCAGATGGTATTCCCATTACAAAAAAGACTATCATAAATATCCGGCTATCCGGCCGGATACAGGATACCGGATAATAGCTGGTATCCGGCACATCCCTAGTATTTAAGTGTAGTGAATGCCTATTGCAAATAAACCGAAAGAGATCGTCGCGCCCTACGAACAAAAGTGAGGTCCAACGAAATAATAATGTGAGGTAATTTCTTTGTTTACCATTAGGCAGCGCAAATACCGAAGGCAAATAAACATAAAGAGGTCCTTTGAAGACCTACATATACTGTACATAACTCTCTAACGAAAAAACGTAGGGTTTTGTCGTTAACTCTCCAGCGTAATCTGCTGGAAATTTCCAACGAATGAGAGGTAACAGGCAATCAACTCATAGCCCTATATAGTTTTTTCACAGAAGCGATCGTAACAGTACAAAATCTGCTGCTTCTCTCATTACAGTTTGTTTCTATTTCGTCTCTAAGATTAAGGACAAAACCCTCGAGTATTTTCCACATGTATATTATTGTGTACCGCTCGCGTCTTCTCTCCAGAGAGTAGAGTTTCTGGGATTGTAATCGAGACCAATGGTCTTGACCTTTCGTTTCCTCTATCTTTGACGGAAAACTTTTCTTTGGCTTCTACTGTATATTCGCAATGTCTCGTTTCCTCTCTGGGCTTGTGAGTACCGAGCAATACTCAATTACTGGCAGGACTAGATTCTTCCATAAATTGAACATGATGTTTTCACATACCCGGACAACTCAGACCCGGACAACTCATACCTAGGACAACTCATACCTAGGACAACTCATACCTAGGACAACTCATACCTAGGACAACTCATACCTAGGACAACTCATACTCTCTTCATCAATTACCACCCCAATGTTGATCTTTTCATCTATATCCACCCCAAAAGTTTAAACTATGCAAATTAACCAAAATAAGATAAGAAAACAATAACAACAAATTTAGTATTTATTGCAAACATATAATAAATAGAGAACCATTATTTACATAGGATAAAATTTGAATGCTCGGTTAGGTCAACTGTACGCCCTTGACGATTGGTTAGGTTTAGTCGTGATATTTTCGTTAGTTTTAACGAAAATATCACGACTAAACCTAACCAATCGTCAAGGGCGTACAGTTGACCTAACTGGGCATTCAATGAACCCAACCGGGTATTCAGTTGACCTAACCGGGCATTCAATGAACCTAACTGGGCATATATATATATATATATATATATATATATATATGCTGCAAACCCACAAGGAAAAAGAAAAACGATTCCAAGGCCTTTCGTGTATTCAAAGCTACACCTCGTCAGGTGTAGCTTTGAATACACGAAAGGCCTTGGAATCGTTTTTCTTTTTCCTTGTGGGTTTGCAGCATTTATTCATTTCACGTGTTTTATTGTGAAATTCATCCCATATATATATATATATATATATATATATATATATATATATAAACTTGCATGAATTTTAAATGTTTAAATTTAATTTTTAATTTTACAAAATAAATGTTTTCATTAATTTAAAAAATAAATGTTTTCATTTCAAAATGTTTTCATTAATAACTTGCATGAATTCTAAATGTTTAAATTTAATTTTTAATTTTACAAAATGTTTTCATTAATTTTTCATTTTTTTTTTCTGGTCCTATGTATGAGTTGTCCTAGGTATGAGTTGTCCTAGGTATGAGTTGTCCTAGGTATGAGTTGTCCTAGGTATGAGTTGTCCGGGTATAAGTTGTCCGGGTATAAGTTGTCCTGGTATGAGCTGTCCTGGTATGAACTGTCCTAGAACCAGCTCTTTCATATGATTCGCATTATTTTCTAGCTGTTGTAATTTTAATGTTATAGTGCTCTCTGAATTCTGCATCCGACGACATTGTTACTCCAAGATCCCTGACTTGTGGGATTGATGTTATCTGTTTGGCTTGTAGAGTTTTGTGCCCTTTATTCTGTGCCACCTTGTTATTACCATATCTTAGACGTTGGAGTGCTATAATTCCATGGTCACATTTATCGAAGGCTTTAGCAAAGTACGTATATATTACATCTATGTTTTGTCCTTGACACAATGTTTCCAATATTTTCTCCTTGTGGTTTAATAGCTGTGATAGGCATGATCTTCAAGCCTTGAAGCCATGTTGATTGGGTTATATAAATTCTTTTCTTGCAGGTAGTAAGTGGTTTTGCCTCTAATTATACGTTCAAAGCACTTTATAAGGTGGGAGGTGAGAGCCACTGGCCGATAATTCTTAGGTATTGCTCTGTACCACCTTTAAATAAGGAGGCAATGTTTGCGTTCTTTAATGGAAGTGGAATTTTTCCTGTGTCGAGTGATTTTCTGGATAGTTAGGATAGCAACTTGGCAATACTCTCTTTACATTTCTTCAGAAACGTGGCAATCCATGTGTCTGGCCCTGGTGCCGAATTTTCTCGCATCTGTGATAGAGCCTTAATTATATCTCCTTCCGATAACTGTAAGTCTATTAATAGGTTCGTGCCTGAAGCCTGAACTTGTTCTTGGCTGTTTGTATCAATGTAAAAAAAATTCATCTGGACTTTCTACTTTCTTTTCAGACTGCAAAACACAGAGTTAAATTGTTCCTTCAGCAATTCGCTCATTTTTTCTGTCATTTGTGTATTCGGCCGCCCCATCTACCAACCGACCAATATTCTCTTTGCACTGCATTTTTCTTTTCGCAAACGTGTAAAATTATTTTGGGTTATTTTTTGTTTTCTACTACCTCGTTTTCCTCCTCGTTTGTTTTATGGATGAATAATATGGGATGTGCTTTTGAATCTCTGGATGCTAACTTTAATCGCATATCGATTAGATTATGGTCGGATAAATTTGTGTGCGTTTTATTTATCATTTTTTATTATTTTCAAAATTTTTTATTTATCATCATCTCATTGTATTTGTCAAAATTAAATCCAAAACGTTCTCTTTTCTAGTGGCTTCACAGATTTTTTGGGTAAGGTCAACTCATAGTGTTCCATAATATCTAATAGTATTGCCTGGGTTCTGTCATCTTTTGTAATGTTACCATGAACCTTCTCAAATATAACTTCGTCATTTTTCTTCCATGTTATGAATGGAAAATTAAAATCTCCACAAATTAAAATATTTGTTGCTGGTGTTTCAAGTAATTTTAACATTTTTTCTATTTCATTTGTAGCGAATTGGAATTAATTTTTTGTGATGTTTGGTGGCCTGTAAACATTAGATTTACTTCTAAAATAATAATTTCTGTACTCTCACTTCACATATGTATGTTTTTTACGTAGATGCAACACCCTCCTCCAACCTCGCCTTGCATCTCTATCTCCTCTGTATATGTTTTAGTCCAGTATTGCTATTTCAGTATCTTCGATGCAATTTTCATGGCCTTTTCGCCTTTATGTAAGTGTGATTCCGTTAGGTATATGATGTTTATGCTGGTTTCTAGAGCTAAATTTTGAAGACACTGTAATTTGCAGTCTGCATGGTCAGTATACAGGCCTTGTATATAATACATTTACAGGGTTTCTAACCTTCGTGCTCGCTTTTTAGAGATAATGGTCGTTTCATGGTCGATGCTATCGGTTCTGTTTAGTGTTATTGATTGGGCCGCTGCATCTGGGAGCAGTGGAGCTGCGTCCCTTGATATCATTGTGGATGTTGTGTTAAAGGTGGGTGGTGTTGAATATGAGGGTGATGTATGTAATGCTAGGGTGCATATATCTGCGGAATTCTGTCTTTTCTCATTAGAAGGAACAGTTGTGCTTTTATTATTATCATTTCCTCTAAAAAATGTACGTCATTGCCATTATTATTACTTCTATTTAAGATGTGAGGTAGTTCTCGTTCTCTTCTTTGAGTAGAGTACCCTTAATGTGAAAATACGGGCACTCCCTATTTAGGCATATTTTCTCTAATTGACTGTCTGCACATAGAAGGGTGGAAATAGTAGCAGTTTGTTCCGAGCCTGCAACTTCCATTCTTTATCATGTAGAAAATTTTTTGGGTGACTATATATGCAGTTTGAGCTATATTTGCACGAACCTGTTTTGTAATATTCGCATATGGTCCGTCGTTTAGATTCCTTACGAATCCTATGGGATTCAGTTTCCTCTGTTCTACCACTTCTTCCCAACTCAGTATTTTTTTAGTCTTTGCTATGTTTTCATTTGTGTTCATGGTGTCTCTATCTTGTGCAGGAGGTATTTCTTCGGCTAAGGCTACTTCTACACCTCCCGGTAGTCACTGAGTGTGTTTCCCTCGGTGTCCCGAATCTCATTTTCGTTTGTGTCAGCGTTTTCTGACATTTTCTGTTTTTCTGTCGGTAAACCTGTTGTAAGTAGTGATGTGAGTCGTTTTTTATTGTGTCGTTTTTTTTGTTTTTTTTGTCGTTTTTTTTGTTTAAAACGAAGATAGTCTGTTTTTTTTGTTTTTTATTGTTTTAAACTTATTCCATATTTTTCTTCCTTTAATCTAATAAGTATATTAGTATTACCTATAATTTACTATACTACCATGCTTATACGGTTATACCTAGTATATGTATATAGTCATCTTTTAGAAAAACTGAATCACACAAAAAGTATATAATAGAAAGGAAAAACAAACCCTCATTTTTTATATGTATATACCTATATTTTTTAACTAGAACATAAAACATTCTTCCTCATTTCAAACAATATACATAATTGTGATTGGCAAGAGTACCAGTATATATATTCCAGATCGAAAAAAAAAATATTCACCTTTTTGTTAACCTAATGTTGGTTAACCTTCATTTCCATGGAAGAATCATCACTAGATTGGGTAAAGCATATGTAGTGAATACTCTTATTTTAGTTTCAAGATAAATGTTAATTTTACCGTCTTGAATTTCGGAATAGCTATAAATTCATTTTAAATTAGTTACCCCTCATAATTCAATTGTGAACCACATTAATACTAATTTTATGTATACTATATTATTTTATTGTATGTAAACATAATTAATTATATATCACAATTGTCAGTTAATTATTTATATTCAAATATTTATTTTAATCTAATACCATGTCCATTTTACAAATAAATAATAGAAATCCAAGGGTTATATTTTCCACCTTTGGTACTGTCGCAGTTTCGCCTAACGGACTCAATACGGCTAGTGAGATAATCACTGGTTGGCACTTAACTAGCGGCAGTGCTTATGGCTACATCATCCAGGTTAACCTATACCGGATAGATGCGCTACGGTCCCAAGCCGTAGCTTGCCTAGGTCCAACGACGACGACGTAAACCAACAATTGGTGACCCCCGGAGTTGGGTTCCCCCCTTTTACCCGAACGACTAGGACTAGACTGTAACGTCGTTCGTGCCCATCACCCCCTTCACCCGAGCGACTAGGACCAGACTGTAATGTCGCTCGTGCCCTCTGCCCCTCACCCCTGCCCGTGCGCTCTGTGCCTGCGCTCGTCTCAACCTCCACTCCTTCGTTGGGAACTTGTCGTCTTGCTTGTACGTCAGCAAGCATAGGAGAAGATGCCTGACGACGCTGGTGCCATCTCCCACTTGAGCGTAAAGCTCCCCGTCTTCTGGCCGGGTGATCCATTTATTTGGTTCCACCAAGTGGAATCACAATTCAACTTGGGAAGGATCACCGCTAGCAGGACGAAATACGATCATGTTTTGTCCTCTCTACCAGCGAGCATCATCTCTGAAGTCCGTGACGTCATCGTGTCTACTTCCACGAGTGAGGACCCATACAACGATCTGAAGTCTGCCATCCTGTGCCGCACCACTGTCTCCGAGCGTGAGAAACTACATCAGTTAATCTCAAAAGAAGAACTTGGAGACCGTAAGCCGACTCAAATGCTGAGGGCTATGCAGTGCGCTCTAGGCGAACGCGCACAAACCTTCGATAAGGACATCTTTAGACAGTTGTTCTTGCAGAAACTTCCTCCATCAGCTCAGCGTGTCTTGGCCACTATGGATCCTGCTACTCCAGTTGATAAACTAGCAGAAACTGCCGACAAAGTAGTGGAGATTGACACAGCTCCGGTCAACAACGTGAACACACAATCGGAACTGCAGTTGAAAGGGGAAGAGTTAAGTCAACAACTCAACCACGTTTGTTCTCTGCTACAAAATCAACGGCAAAGAAGCCATTCTCGGTCAAGATTTACGAAGAGGCATCGTTCGAGTTCCGGGAAGATCTGCTTCTACCACTCGAAATTTGGAAAGAAGGCTAGGAAGTGCATCTCCCCTTGCAATTTTTCGTCGGAAAACCCCAGCAGCGAGTCCTAATGGCGTCTAGTACTCGCACTGCCAACCTGTTATTCATAAAGGACAGGAACTCTGGTGTCAATTTCTTGGTCGATACCGGAGCGTCAGTCAGTGTATTCCCTCAAAAATCTGGTCATAAGCACTCGGAATCTCCGCCTCTATACGCTGCTAACGGTTCACCATACCCACGTACGGTACTCAGTCGCGTGAACTAAACTTGGGCCTTCACCGATCCTTCAAGTGGATTTTCATTTGTGCTCAAGTGCAGCATCCCATAATCGGCGCTGACTTCCTCCAGCATTTCAAACTCCTGGTGGATCTTGACAAGCGACGCTTATGCGACCAGGCCACACTGCTTTCTGTTCTTGCCAAACAGGTTGCCCTTCCGGACGCCTCGAACTCTGCACTTTCCCTCGTTCCCCCTAATTCCATGTACCAGTGCCTTTTCCAGCGATATCCAGGAATTCTTCAACCGATGCAGATGGGTGATACCATTAAGCACACCATTACCCATCACATTACAACAAAAGGTCCCCCTGTGTTTGCAAAACCCAGACGTCTTGCCCCGGACAAACTGAAAGCTGCCAAATCGGAATTCCAGCTTATGCTGGATCTTGGGATAATAAGACCTTCCAAAAGCAGTTGGTCCTCTCCCCTACACCTGGTCCAGAAGAAGTCAGGAGACTGGAGACCATGTGGGGATTACCGGTTTTTAAATTCGACAACCATCCCAGACCGATATCCGGTACCAAATGTCCAAGACTTTACTTCTCTTCTCCACGGCAAATCTATCTTCAGTAAAATAGACCTCGTTAAGGCTTTCCACCACATTCCCGTAGAGCCTTCGGATATTCCCAAGACTGCAGTTTGTACACCATTTGGGTTATTCGAATTTTGAAGATGCCGTTCGGGCTACGGAATGCTGCGCAAACCTTTCAGAGGTTTATAGATGAGGTCACCAGAGGCTTAGACTTTGTTTATGCCTACATCGATGATTTGCTTGTGGCCAGCTCGACGGAAGAGGAACATAAGGAACATCTTTCACTCCTCTTTCAACGCTTAGAACAATACGGTGTTACTATTAATGCATCTAAGTGTGTGTTTGCACAGCCAACCTTGGAATTTCTTGGTCACACGATTTCGCAGCACGGAATTACCCCCCTTCAGGACAAGTGTGAAGTGATAAAAAATTACCCTATGCCAAATAATCAGCGTGAGTTACGTCGGTTTCTAGGTTTGGTAAATTATTACCACAAGTTCATTAAAAACTGTGCCAGTGTTCTTGCTCCTCTACACGCTATGATCACACACAAACGCAAGGTAACAAAATTGGTATGGTGTAGCGATAGTTTACAGGCGTTCGACAATGCCAAAAATGCTATCAATAGTGCATTGTCTCTGTCATTTCCTATCAGTGATGCCCCCCTAACTCTGACGGTCGATGCATCAGATGTTGCGATCGGTGGAGTGTTGGAACAAACCATTAACGGTCAACAAGCACCCATCGCGTTTTACTCGAAAAAGCTGCAGCCAGCCCAAACGCGTTATAGTGCTTTCGGACGTGAACTTCTTGCTATTTACTTAAACGTGAAGCATTTTCAACATTTCCTTGAAGGCCGAGAGTTTTGTGTTTTTACCGACCACAAACCTTTGGTCACTGTCTTCAATAAAAACAGCTGTAACCACTCTCCCAGAGTCATCAGGCAACTCGATTATATCTCGCAATTTACCACAGATATCCGCCACATCAAAGGTGTCTTGAACACTCCAGCGGATGCACTTTCAAGAATAGAGATTACTTCTGTTACCCTCAGCTCTACACTGTGGAATGCTATTGCACAGGATCAAGATAAGGATATGGAACTACAAGACCTGCTCAGAGAAGACTCCACTCACTCACTTTCCCTCAAGAAAATGAGTATGCCAGGATTGTCTGTGCCCCTCTATTGCGACGTATCAACAGCTGCTATTCGCCCTTATGTCCCTCCATGTCACAGACAAGCAGTCTTCACGGATCTTCATAACCCCTCCCATCCTGGTATCCGTGCTTCGCAACACCTGGTTACCTCTCGCTTTGTTTGGCCCTCGATGCGGAAGGATGTCAAACATTGGACCAAAACGTGCCTTGCCTGCCAGCGTGCCAAAGTCCAAAGGCACACCAGGTCCCCCTTTGACGCATTTCCGCCACCATCCCAGCGATTTGAGGTAATTCATGTAGACATTGTTGGCCCTCTTCCAGTGATTCAAGGCCAACGTTATCTGCTCACCTGTCTCGACCGCTTTTCCAGATGGCCTGAAGCCATCCCACTTCCTGATATCCAAGCGGACACTGTTGCAAGAGCCTTTCTTCATGGATGGGTATCAAGATTTGGATTGCCGACAAAAGTCATCACTGACCAAGGTCGCCAATTTGAGTCTTCGCTTTGGAAGAAGTTTACCAGCTTGTTGGGTACAGTACATGCGCATACCTGTGCGTATCATCCGCAAGCTAACGGCCTCGTCGAACGCTTCCATCGCCAGCTGAAGTCATCCCTTATGTGTCACGAAGACTCCCATTGGATGGATAAGCTTCCACTCGTGTTGCTTGGTATTCGCTCTGCATTTAAGAGTGATCTGAAGACTACAGCGGCTGAACTAGTCTATGGAACAACACTGCGGCTACCAGGTGGCTACTTCACTGCAGGGGATAAGTCATGTGATCCTACGGAATTCGCTCAAACACTTTCCTCTCACATGCAGTCCCTTCAGCCTGTTCCCCTCGATTGACTAGCCAACAGAACATCTTTGTTTCCCCAGCCCTCCAATCTTGCACCCACGTTTTCGTTCGTGTACCTCTCCCAAAACGGCCTCTCCAATGTCCATATGACGGGCCCTATGAAGTTCTCCGACGTACGCGCAAATCATTTCTCATCCAGCGCGGTTCCAAGGTCGACAAGGTTTCTATCGATCGTCTTAAGCCTGCGTTTTTGGAATCAACCTTAAGCGAGGTACATGTAGCTACCAAAAAGGTCCAGCGGAAATCTGTGTCGTTCGGAACTCTTTGAACTTCCTCTCTGGTGGGGGAGTGTGTAGTGAATACTCTTATTTTAGTTTCAAGATAAATGTTAATTTTACCGTCTTGAATTTCGGAATAGCTATAAATTCATTTTAAATTAGTTACCCCTCATAATTCAATTGTGAACCACATTAATACTAATTTTATGTATACTATATTATTTTATTGTATGTAAACATAATTAATTATATATCACAATTGTCAGTTAATTATTTATATTCAAATATTTATTTTAATCTAATACCATGTCCATTTTACAAATAAATAATAGAAATCCAAGGGTTATATTTTCCACCTTTGGTACTGTCGCAGTTTCGCCTAACGGACTCAATACGGCTAGTGAGATAATCACTGGTTGGCACTTAACTAGCGGCAGTGCTTATGGCTACATCATCCAGGTTAACCTATACCGGATAGATGCGCTACGGTCCCAAGCCGTAGCTTGCCTAGGTCCAACGACGACGACGTAAACCAACACATATATGCTAGTTTCAATATCAAAGGTACTGGTATAATATCCATAATACTGGTATAAAACAATAGATATAATTGTGATTGGCAAGAATACCAGTGTGTGTGTGTGTGTGTGTGTATATATATATATATATATATATATTCCAAATAGAAAAATAAAAAAAATATAAATATTCATCTTTCTTTAACCTTTGTGTTAACCTAATGCTGTTTAACTTTCATTATCTGATTCTATTTCCATTGAAGAATCAGTATCACTAGATTGATTAAAGCAAATAGTTTCAATATCACAGGTACTGGTATTTATTGCAGATTTGGATGTTGACGAAGCCAATGTAGCACCATGTTTTACTTCACTTTCTTGGAATTTTGCATTTTGGGATATAAATACTAGCTTTGCTGCTCTGTCTGTGCTTATTGGTTTCTTTTGGCTGTATGGATATTACTGTATGTGCTAAATGATCTCGGAGGTAATGAAAGGGCGAAATAGAGGTGTATGAGTTTGTGTAGGTATATATGTGAGTATGCATGCGTATGTATATGAATTCTGGATGTATGCATGTGTATGGGGTATACAATAGATATAAATGTGTATATAAGTATTTATGTATATATTGGTATATATGTATGGGTGTATGTGTATGTATATATATATATGGATGGTCTCGGGGGGGGGGGGAATATGTCATCGCGGGTCTAAAGGATAGTTAAGTGGGAGATTCAAAATCCGAGGAATGGATGGGAGAGTCCTGGAATGGTTGGACAATGGGCAGTCAGCTCCCAGCCAGTGTTCTCGCAAGTTTAATGGATCTCAAGATACAAGACTTTCAGTGCAAGAAAGAGGCCAGTTTTTTTCTGTAAATAGGCTGAAAAGGACATTCTATACTGGTACCATATGGCCTATTTATTATTTATTTATTTATTTTTATAATATATATCATTGCAAAAGTATACCTTATAATTAAATTGGCAATATCTATAATTATTAAAAAAAAACAAAAAAAAAAAAAAAACAGAAAAAAAACAAAAAAAACGAAAAACAAAACAAAAAAAAACAACAAAAAACAAAAAAAACGGTTTTTTTACATCACTAGTTGTAAGTGATTCTTTTATTTCAGCATTCTTCATTCCTCTTTGTATTACTTTCCTATTGTTTTCCATACACTTGACGCACACGAAGCCATAAAAGCCTATGATTTTGTTCATTCTATTCATCATTTTCCTGTCTTTTTTATTTAAGTTCATGCATTCGTAATGTTTAAATATATTGCACAGAATGCATTTTAAGCCTGTGGTCTGGTCTACTTCATTTTTTGCAATCGCAAAGCTGGTACGCGGCGTAGGCTACTACATTAAACATAATCCGACTCTATTCAACTTTCTGTATTAACAACAACTCACACATTTTTTCATATTTTTTGCCAATTTTTTTCCTTTCTTTCGTCTATTTCCTTTCTGCTCCTCGAATTTCGCCTGCGAAATCTGAACCTTTTCGTTTTTGGTCCTCTTCATTATAGGCCTCTTGAAAAAATCTTATGAAAGCCGTTATTCCGTTCGAATTGTTTCAATTTATGTTGTTTTTCTTTGTTCACGCTATGGCACCGGCTTTCACTTAATAAATTATTTTCGCGTATTCAGATACGTAATACACACAATAGTATAAGGGAGAATTTACCGCTGAATCTATAATTATAAACACGAGTTACTTTGGTATTAGCACAGAGCAAAAATAAAAGTCCGTACACCACGAACCAGGGCTGTGGAGTCGGTGATAAAATTTGCCGACTCCAACTCCGACTCCAAAAATTTTAACATTCCGACTCCAGAAATCTGACTTGCATAATTCCGACTCCGACTCCGATGAAATGTTAAGGCCAAATTGATTACGATTAGCTTTATTAGGCCAATGGAGATTCATAAACAAGGCATTTCGTCACCACCACATGACTCATCAGGTTACTTAGTGGCTATAACTATGCCTTAATGCCTTTTTTTCTCTTTATTCAAAAATTACAATAAATCCCAAAATACAAACTGATTGAAGCTTAAACAAAATAAGATTATTATTGGTTTAGCAAATTAATAAGATGTTTTTGTATTATTATAAACATCCGTAACAAAATGTACTAACCTAAACTGAATTTGTTCTTAAAAAAAGGATCGCTTCCATTAAATCTTCTTTCAGTGATGCTTATCAAAATTATCAAATTGAAATCTAAAAATCTGAAAAAGATTTAGGGTTGCTAGTACAAATTTTTAAATTTCCTTATTATTAATTATGTTAATTAATTAATTATAATCCTTATTAATTATAAGCAACTATATTTATATATTATTTATATTTATATATTTATATATTATTTATATATTATATATTAAAACACTAGGTTAAATCTATTTTATTCATAAAATTGAGCTAGGCCTAGCCCTAGGCTGGTATGGTTATAATTGAAGGATTTGCACCGACTCCGACTCCATCCAACTATGCACTTCCGACTCCGACTCCACTCAAAATTGACCGACTCCACAGCCCTGCCACGAACTAGAAACGACATGTGTTGAATATGAGGGTGATATATGTAATGCTCGGGTGCATATATCTGCAGAATTCTGTCTTTTCTCATTAGAAGGGACAGTTGTGCTTGTTCTCTTATATATATATATATATATATATATATATATATATATATATATATACAAACTCAGAATGGTCCCGGTTGAGGTTTAAGTTTTGTTTTTTGGCTAAAAATACAATAGTTACCCCTTTTTCTTTGATGTATTCAGTCCGACGTGAATGCAACGAGTTTCTTGCGTATATTGAGGTTCTGAATGTAGTAGGCTAGGTGTAAGCTGTAAACCCTAGATCCTGTCCCAAAGCTGGATCCTATCTGCTTTGCAGATAGCTGGTAAAGGAAGCTATATTTTGGGGCCTCTTTGCGAGTAACCCGGTGCCCACGTTGGGCTTTCCATCATGAAAAAGAAAAAACTATAGTATTTGTCATTTACCATTACTTATTTGGACTATAGTGGATTTAATTTTCCTAGAAGAGTTCCTTGTTCCATGCACAGTCTGTGTGTATCATATGAGAACACTTGATTCAACTGTTTTTGCGGGTCATCCTGTATCTGAGGTGACATGAATTTATTTGTGATTAAAACGTGTGCATTTGTGTTACCTTTGGGAGGAAACACGAACTTGCGGAGCATCTTGCTCCTGATAAGTGATGCGCCTGGATCTGCAAAGCCAACAAAGTGTCTACAATGGAAACTAACAACACAAGCAAAGAAATGATTGTGAATATGACCACTTGTTCGACTGTGATTAATCAAACCAACGTTATTGACAATGGCGATGATCAACGTACGTACCAAAACCTCCGTTGACCCTCTATGTACTTGGCAATGCCGCTGCAAGCTACCCGTACCTAAAATGGTCGTAAAAAAAAATTGAAGCCTTTGACTTTTCTATCTACGACTCAATTTGTATACAGTCCAAGTACCGAGAAAAGTGGACGCTCAAATTTTCCGGTTAAATTTTGATTTTTGGCTAAAAATACAAACAAGAGTTTTTCTTTGATGGATTCGATCCGACGTAAATGCAGCGAGTTTCTTGCGTGTATTGAGGTTCTGAATGTAGCAATCTGGGAAACTTTAAACTACTGTAGTGGTGTACCGATTAATCGGCATCGGCACCGGCAGAATCGGGCAAAATTAACATCATTTTAGCTACGGTATATAAGTAATAAATTCTGGTACTGTATATTGTGGAGTGAGCAAAGGAAACGCATTTAAATAAATTTGAAATGTAAAAATATGAAAATTGAAATTTTCACATTAGAGGAGTAAAACTTGAGGGATTTTTTTTTTTTTTTTTTTTTTAATATAGGCAAAGAATCGGTATCGGCATTGGCTAAATTTATGAATCGATACATCACTAATTTGAACCCTAGACCCTGCCCCAAAGCTGGGTTCTATCTGCTTAGCAGATGGCTCGTGACGGAAGCTATATTTTGGGGCCTCTTTGCCAGTGACCCGCTGCCCACGTTAGGCTTCCATCATGAAAAGGAAAAAACTATAGTATTTGTCATTTCCCATTAATTATTCGGACTACAGTGAATTTAATTTTTCCAGAAGAGTTCTTTGTGCCATGGACAGTCTGTGTGCAACATAAAAGTTTCTCGTTTACTCGTGTGTGTGTGATATATATATATATATATATATATATATATATATATATATAGAGAGAGAGAGAGAGAGAGAGAGAGAGAGAGAGAGAGAGAGAGAGAGAGAGAGAGAGAGAGAGAGAGAGAGAGAGAGAGAGAGTTGTATATAAAAAATAATAATAATAATAATGATGATGCCAGGAGGGTCACAAACTGGCACGGCGCTCAGGCCAACTAAAGCCGCTCATTGCTCTAAATGCTGCATTATTAATTTATTATTACCAGCATCATCGGGTATCTAACCCCCGATCTCAGAATCTTCACTTCGCTAGAGGGGAAATAGTATTTACAACTGAGCTACAACTGTATACTGAATTTGTAAGATGTTTGAAGGCATGTAAAATTAAATTCGTTCGTAAAACTGTTCATTAAAAATATTTATTATTACATAATTATTAATTGCAAAATGCTTCTCATTATTAACCTTTCCGACATTATGTTACGGCGTGAGTCATATTTCAGCGTAATATATTTGTTACGCCGCTCGGAAAGGGTTAATTATTTGAGTATCTGACGTGACGAATTATTTTAAGCCTCGTTTGCCAACGCTTAATATATCTGGCTGTCCGACCCTATCTGGCTGTCCGACCCTATCTGGCTGTCCGACCCTATCTGGCTGTCCGACCCTATCTGGCTGTCCGACCCTATCTGGCTGTCCGACTTTATCTAGGTTTAAAATGAATGGTGAAGTAATTGAGGAAGTACAAGAGTTTAAGTATTTGGGTCAAACTATTACCAGCTCCTTGAGTGATGACTCGGATATAAGAAAACAATCTCGAAGCCTGTGTGCTAAAACGAATATGACCATAAGGAACTTTCGATTCTGTACAAGTGAAGCTAAAGACACTCTCTTTCGTACTTTCTGCAGTAATATATACGGACAGCAACTCTGGGTGAATTATAAAAAAGGTTCTGGCAGAACCCTAAATTTGCTGTACAACAGGTCTTTTAGACTCTTACATAAATTATCCCCGAGATGCTCAGCTTCGCAAATGTTTGCTACCCGCAATGTCCCGAGCTTCCCGGAGGTAACAAGACGTGCTCAACACAGTCTAATGCAAAGAATTAAAAAATCAACCAACCCGATCATCCAAGCTATCCATGAGTCCTGCCATTTAT
The DNA here is from genome assembly GCA_023014485.1 of Bathynomus jamesi. Classification (NCBI taxonomy): domain Eukaryota; kingdom Metazoa; phylum Arthropoda; class Malacostraca; order Isopoda; family Cirolanidae; genus Bathynomus; species Bathynomus jamesi. The sequence goes on along the minus strand of JAJOZX010001684.1, from coordinate 508,797 downwards.
CCTCTAAGCCAGCGCTGTCCAACTTGCGGCCCGCGGAATGGACGTTTGCCAAATTTAATTTCTGAATTTTCTTCCCTATTTTGTCAGTTCTAGTAGGGAGAACAACATTCAGCGGGTTCCTAAGTCGTATTAACCAACAGTGTATGATTATAGGCAACATCTTGGCCGCGCTTTATAGAAGTTGGACAGCACTGCTCTGAGCTATGGACTTATTGGTACGAAAACGTCTGTCTGTAGCTCCACTTAACTTCGACAGTGCAGTATTATTTCTAATCAATTGTATATATTTCTATCCTTAGTACAGGTTGTCCGAGAATTATCTGTACAATTTTTGGCTGTTATTAAAAGTCAACCATGAAGTGTAGAAATTCCAGTGTTGTCCCATTTTACAGAGAATCTCATTAAGTTTTTTCTGATACCAAGTTTTGACAAGTTTTTTAGAAATTCCAGTGTGTCCGAACATTATCTGTACAATTTCATCTTTTAATAAAATTCTTGATAACACGTAAAATTCTTAAACAAGATTATTTAGAATCTGTATTTTCAAAAGTTTCTTTTATTAAAGTAACGTTGTTACAAACATTCGATATGTGCACATTACTGATTCGCAAAACATCCAATCGATACTCCAAATGTTGCCATGTACGCTGCAGCATATCCACATCAATTCGCTCAATAGCAGCTGTGATTCTTGCTTTTAAATCATCAATGTCTGTCACCCGCGTACATTTCTAAAAAACTTGTCAAAACGTGGTATCAGAAAAAACTTAATGAGATTCTCTGTAAAATGGGACAACACTGGAATTTCTACACTTCATGGTTGACTTTTAATAACAGCCAAAAATTGTACAGATAATTCTCGGACACCCGGTATATGAATTGTCAATGTATTAATAATATTTGTCATATGAACTGTAAACCTTTTCATTTTCATTTCACTTTCAAAACAAAATCTATATTTTTTGAAAATTAAACAAACAAAAAACACTACTTATGATAACTTATACTCATTTCGAAGTACAATTATATAAAATTATTTTGCATTCAAGAAAAATGCAAAGCTTATTAAGTTAAGTTACCCATAAATTTACATTTTCTCTAATTAGCTACTTTGTAAATATTATAAACTATCGTAATCTCCTACTCTATATTAATAATAATTCTATATTAAGTCGCACTTTATAATTTATATATACAGGGTGGGCCGTAAGTTTCCATACATAGGAAAATTTAAATTATGGTCTTCACGTGCGTCGGTATTTGGATCAGCAGTTTCCGGATGCTTGGATTGGTCGGCGTGGTCCTGTGGAGTGGCCTCCCAGATCCCCAGATCTCACCCCCCTTGATTTCTATCTTTGGGGGCACTTGAAGGCCATGGTGTATCAGGAAAAGATACGAGACATAAATCATCTAAAGGAACGTATCACCAACGCCATTACAAGCATAACGTCAACTGTGCTAATGCGTGTTCATCAACAGTGGGGAACACGTATTGAAATGTGTTTTCAAAACAATGGCAACCATGTAGAGCATATTATATAAATAAAAATGGTTGTCCATAAAAAAATGTTTATTTTTCCTATGTATGGAAACTTACGGCCCACCCTGTACATAAGGCTAACTAACGAAAATATCACGACCTAACCTAACCAATCGTTAAGTTAACTATACGCCCTTGACGATTGGTTAGGTTAGGTCATGATATTTTCGTTAGTTAGCCTTATAAAGCTAACTAAAGAAGGCTGGGATCCCTATTCTTCAATAGCTCCAAACCATCTTATTATGTCGACTTTATTTTAAGTATTTTAATAATTTTATAAACCCAAATTGTATATGCATTTTTTTTTTATTCAAATAGGCCACCAGAGACTTGAAATTTTAATAAAAAATTTTGTTGTTGTTGTTGACATTGTTGAAGGGAGAAAATACCTTGAACATAAAGAAAAAACAATTACTTTAAATATTGATATTCAATTTATGAAACTAAAATAAAATTATTTTATCATTTTACTGAGTAATAAAACTATTTAACATCATTTTAGCTACGGTATATGAGTAACAAATTCTGGTGCTGTATATTGTGGAGTGAGATAAGTAAGGAAAAGCATTTAAACAAATTTGAAATGTAAAAATATGAAAATTGAAATTTTCACATTAGATGAGTAAAACTTGTGAGGGATTTTTTTTTTTTTAATATAGGCAAAGAATCGGCATCGGCATTGGCTAAATTTATGAATCGATACATCACTACTTTAAACCCTAGACCCTGCCCCAAAGCTGGGTTCTGTCTGCTTAGCAGATGGCTGGTGAGGGAAGCTATATTTTGGGGCCTCTTTGCCAGTGACCCGCTGCCCACGTTAGGCTTCCATCATGAAAAGGAAAAAACTATAGTATTTGTCATTTCCCATTAATTATTCGGACTATAGTGAATTTAATTTTTCCAGAAGAGTTCCTTGTTCCATGGACAGTCTGTGTGTAACATAAAAGTTTCTCGTATACTCGTGTGTGTGTGTGTATATATATATATATATATATATATATATATATATATATATATATACAGGGTGTCCCATAAGTCCGGCATCATAGGAAAAATAATAAAAGTCAAAACAAAAGCTTTTATTTACAGAACGTGCTCAATATGTATTGTTCCGTAGCCCATTCACAAAATTCCATCCGCCGATCGGAATCATCTTCCCTTAATTTCTGTAGGATCTGAAGTTTATATGGATGCCATTTGTGAACCTGAAGAATGCGATGGATGCTACTTTTGGACACTCCTGTCTCGGCGGACAATCGCCGAAGACTTATTGGGACTTCTGTTAAAATGAGCCAGGATAGCAGTCGCTGTATCATCGTCAGTGGACCTCCTTGAAGGTCCACTGCGTGGTTTATCTTCTATGGATCCTGTTTCCTTAAACTTTGCAACAAGTCTGCTAACACAACTCTGTGTTATTGGCTCGCGGTCTGGATGCAGTCTGTTAAATTCAGCAGCGGCCTCTCTTCGACTCCGATTTCCTATGAGTAGAATTATCTGGATTCGTTCTTCCTTGCTCACAGACATTATGGCCTGTAGAAAGAGAAAATATGAATTATGGTTTGTAGAAATAGAAAAATATGAATTTCTCCTATGATGCCGGACTTATGGGACACCCTATATATATATTATATATATATATATATATATATATATATATATATATATATATATATATATATATATATATATGAGAATAAAAATGAAAAGGTTTATTGGCAGACTATAGTCCATATGACCTATATTATTAATACAATGACAGTTATATACTAACGATAGAAATATATACAATTGATTAGAGATAATACTGTAATGTCGAAGTTAAGTGGAGCTACAGACAGACGTTTTCGTACCAACAAGTCCAGAGCTTAGAGGATAAATGGCAGGACTGATGGATAGCTTGGATGATCGGGTTGGTTGATTTTTTAATTCTTTGCATTAGACTGTGTTGAGCACGTCTTGTTACCTCCGGGAAGCTCGGAACACTGCGGGTAGCAAACATTTGCGAAGCTGAGCATCTCGGGGGTAATTTATTTAAGAGTCTAAAAGAGCTGTTGTACAGCAAATTTAGGGTTCTGCCAGAACCTTTTTTATAATTCACCCACAGTTGCTGTCCGTATATATTACTGCAGAAAGTACGAAAGAGAGTCTTTAGCTTCACTTGTACAGAATCGAAAGTTCCTTATGGTCATATTCGTTTTAGCACACAGGCTTCGAGATTGTTTTCTTATATCCGAGTCATCACTCAAGGAGCTGGTAATAGTTTGACCCAAATACTTAAACTCTTGTACTTCCTCAATTACTTCACCATTCATTTTAAACCTTATATCAGCTGGCTGATTACAGCTTTTAGGATGAAGTTGCATAACCTTAGTTTTTGTAACATTAAAAAGAATATCATGTTTCTGCGAATACACTTCGCAGACTTTTAGTAGCCGATCCAGACCTTTAACAGAGGGACTTATTAACACCATATCATCGGCATAAACTAAGCTATTTATCCTTGTGTTATCTATACATCCCACTGTTGCCTGATTAAGTGAAGCAATTAATCTGTCAATATACACATTAAACAGCATAAGGGAGAGCAAGGAGCCTTGTCTCACCCCGCAAGAGGAGCCAAAACACTCGGATAGTACATTGCCCCACCTAACAGTGAAAGATTGGTGGGAATACCAAAATTTCAATAAATTTAATATGTACATGGGAACCTTCCTGTCTTCTAGTTTTGCAAAAATATTGTGGTTCACCCTATCATATGCCTTACTTATATCTAGGAAACAGCTATAAATAGTTGAATTACTGTCAATGTGTTTAGATATTGTTTCTTTAAGTACAAAGATACACAGGTCAGTTGAGTGGGACCTTTTAAAGCCAAACTGATTAGATGTCCATAGGAAATCATTTAATCGGAGTAACAAGAGTTTTTCTAGTATTTTCGAGAAGCAGGAAGCGACAGCAATAGGCCTGCAATTATTGCTTGACAGAATGTCTCCGTACTTATTTTTGACCAGGGGCAAGATATATATACCCTCATGAACTCTGCAGGGATATAGCTATGAGCATTGAGCAAGCATGGCTGATAGGAGCAATGATATATGCAGACATACTACGTCATTTGCATATTTAAGTGCTTATTCGATAAGTCATCTACCCCTGACGCAGAACCAGTCTTTAACTCTTTAATTAACCTCTTTACTTCAGAAAATGATATCACAGTATTTTCCTTTGTCCCTCCCACAATTGTTTCGCTGCAATCTATCTTAAGATTATCCCTACTCACACTGTTAAGAATGTTAGAATAGTGGTTTTTCCACAGCTTTGCAATTTCATCCTCCCCCAACACCCCATCGATTGTCGGAGGGAGGACATTTTTGACACCCGTTTGATTCCCAACAAATTTCCCAAATTTGTTATTATCGTTATTTATGCGAGCTTCACAGGCTTTTGATGCTCGAATAGACTCTTCTTCCTGTTTATATCGCCTTATGGCCGCCTTACACTGACCCCGACTTCTACACATATTCATGTACACTGGTCCTAATCTGCGTCTACCATGAAAGCACCACAAATCATAGGCGTCTTTCGATTCCCTCTTCAGGGGGGCAATAAAATTATTCCATCCAGGAATAATCTTAGTATGATAGTTGTAAGATTTAATCAGGGGGCTTCCTGCTTTTCTTAACAGGGATCTTATCTTACTATAATACCTATCTATGAGTTTACAGTGAGAATCATTTGAGCAAGGATTATTACAGGCAAAGTGCAAAATTTCTAAATTATTAAAGAGGTGACTTGTTCTGTCTTTGTATTCTATTCTCTCCTGCATATTAACATTATATATATATATATAATTATATATACAGGGCGTCCCAAAAAAATGTATACACACTTTAAATACTTATAAAGGCAGTGTTTATTAAAATACATTTCATTTTCAAAATGTAATAGAACCTACAGACATTATTTAATTGTTTTGTCAACGCCTGTTTTCAAACTGACGTCCGTTCTGGTCCAGGCACTGCTGATAACGCGAAGCAATGGAATCGCAAACATCACGAAACATTTCGTTTGGTATTTGTGTGCATTCTCGTTCAATGGCTGCTCTCAATTCAGCGACTGTTGCAGGTTTTATAGCGTAGACTTTGTCTTTTAAGTATCCCCATAAAAAAAGTCTAGTGGTGTGAGGTCTGGTGAACGCGGAGGGTATTCTACGAAACCCCTTCGTCCAATCCACATCCACATCGTGCCAAGTACCACTCGCAATACTCCACTCTTCGGTCCAGATCATCTTCATTAATAGCATGGACTAATCTTGGAATGTAACTTTTCCATTGACAGCGCTTCAAAATGCGTTGGACAGACGATTCTGAAATTCCTACCTCACGACTCGCTTGCCGCACAGATTTTCTTGGACTTTGGTGATACGTTTCCAGTACTCTTTCTTGCTTTGTGGGGCTTGTCGATGTCCGTGGTCTTCCGGAACGCTTCTTGTGGACATTCTGAACAGTTCCATCGGCTTCAAACTTATCTCTAATTCGAGTGATGGTAAGTCGCGTTGGTGGATCTGTTTGAAACTCCCTCCTAAACTGTCTTTGCACTTCAACTGCGTTTTCACACTTCCAGTAGCATTTTAGAATGAATTTCCTTTGTTCAAAGCTTAGTCTGACTGCCATTATTAATTCTAATGGGTTTAACTTGGAAAGAAAGAAACATCAATTGAGCTATCAGATGTTAAAGTGTGTATACATTTTTTTGGGACGCCCTGTATATATATATATATATATATATATATATATATATATATATATATATATATATATATATATATATATATATATATATATATATATATATATATATATATATATATATATATATATATAGTTGTATATAAAAAATAATAATAATAATGATGATGCCAGGAGGGTCACAAACTGGCACAGCGCTCAGGCCAACTAAAGCCGCTCATTGCTCTAAATGCTGCATTATTAATTTATTATTACCAGCATCATCGGGTCTCTAACCCCCGATCTCAGTATCTTCACTTCGCTAGAGGAGAAATAGTATTTACAACTGAGCTACAACTGTATACTGAATTTGTAAGATGTTTGAAGGCATGTAAAATTAAATTCGTTCGTAAAACTGTTCATTAAAAATATTTATTATTACAAAATTATTAACTGCAAAATACTTCTCATTATTAACCTTTCCGACATTATGTTACTTACGGCGTGAGTCATATTTCAGCATAATATATTTGTTACGCCGCTCGGAAAGGGTTAATTAATTATTTGAGTATCTGAACCTGACGAATTATTGTAAGCCTTGTTTGCCAACGCTTAATATATCTGGCTGTCCGACCCTATCTGGTTATCCGACCCGATCTAGCTTTCCGACCCTATCTGACTGTCCGTTTACCTTTAATATGTAAGTCACGTGTCATGTTTCAAAATTTATGTAATCCCATTATCACTCAAGTACACCCGTATTTGTTTCCAATCTGAACGCGAGCGTGGCACTGAGAGTGCCAACTACGCGGTACCACATAGATGCGTTATTTACGTTAGTTATTTTTTTTATTATTCATTTTGCGTGTAAATATAAATGCGCGATACAGTTTCTAAACCTTTCTATTAATTTAAAAGGTTTAAAATTTAGAACGAATTGGCAAACAAACTTTTCACACAACTTGAAAAATTAATTCCAAATTTTGTTTCAAATATTACATACCACTGTTGTTATTTAGTTTTCTCCGGAGCAGAAATCTAATTGCTTTTACTCAAATAATAATCATAACAATAATAATAATATAATAATAATAATAATAATAATAATAAGTATTATTATTATTATTATTACTCCGGCAAAATATAGCCTTCGCTTTTCATAAAACCTGGTGGAAATGTTGGAACTATTAATGGCTCTGGAGTTTATTCGAACCGGCTTATTCCCATCATTTTCGACCAGAGGTCAGTGTATCAACTCCAAAAATATTCGCGGCAGAGCAAAACTGACGAAAATAAAAAAAAAGTGTTCTCCTTGAAATACGAACTAATAGTCTTATCTCAAAATAGTTATTACTAAATAGTATTATCGGTATTAGTGATATTTTTTAAAATCATCGCTTTTCAACCGATCATGATGAAAATTGGCATGAATGTTGAGAAAGAAATTTTCTTTTGACAAAGTGGATGTCATTTCGGCCAAATGCCTTGGAAATCTAGATGCAAAAAGGACGCTTAGCCACCCATCTACTACCCAGACCCAATGGAAAGCGGTGTTGTAACGTGCCCACGACGGTGTTTGTGTACTGTTTCCATCAATGCAATTCAGGATAGTTACGATATATATGGAGTATTATGCCTGAACACGCACGATTTTGCATGATGCAAGATTTACACCCATCACCTCTTCAGGTGGCTAGTTAGTACACGATGATGGGATCAATGTTAACACAACCTATCATGCATTTAAACAACCGACGAAACTCAGAGGCATTTTACATGTTAACCCTCCGGTAATCGAGGTAATGACAAATATTTCATTCAAATTATCTGGTGCAACGATGAGGTCCCATAAATGGAACATCATGCATGAACACACTGCTGGGAGCAAATTTTGCATTATACACATATATATACAGTATATATATATACACACACCCCAGAAGCTCCAGGTAGGTCTCCCGATCCGCAGCACCCAAAAATAGAGTCATCCAAGTCCAGAATCGTGAACAACTGCCGCGAGTTGACGACAGATCCTTCCCCTCAACTTTCTTCACCCAGATCCTGCGTGGGGGATTTTCGGTTTCTTCACTGTCGATAGCAGCGACCGTTTTCCTCCTGGTTTCCACGGTCAAGCGCTCGTCGAAGAATGCGAGCCCCACCAGCTGCTCGCTCAGGTACCTCAAGCGGTTCCCGAAAGCAACGATGGCAAACTTGGCGACAGCAGCGTTTGGTTATTTCTTGATAGCCTGGAGGAGGTCCAGATCGTTTGCAGGAACCATGGTGGCCAGAGTAGTTTGAAACCAGGCCTTCAAATAAACCTTAACAACGAAGACCGTGAATTCTATCAATGCTGTTTCTTCACGCGAAGTCAGACGAAACTGTAACCGAAAGAGGAAGATATTGATCGCGTAATTTAGCTTCAATGTTAAACTAATTTTCGCACTTTATTTGAAATTTACTTTCTGTAATCACGCAACGATTCATTTACGAATATATTTGGTTTAATTTGGACTTGGGCACTCCTGTTTTGTGACTTCGACTGGAGGTCGTCAAGCTTGAATTTGATTAGTCTTCTACAGTATCATCTTCATTACTGAGGTTTCACACGCGATGGATTTAAGTGACAATATTTTGCGAGATATTCAAACGAAATTTAGCTCATATTGCTTCTGTGACCATTACATTTGTATTTTCATTTTGACTTTCTTCTTGGACACCGGCTCCCAAAAGGAAGAGCAGATCTTTATGGGACTTGTTTGAGATCACTGCAGAGTTGTTCAACTTCAATCTCTTTATCGTCAGGTGTAGGTATTGTCTTATTCAAAGCGTTAATGTGTTGTTTTAAAGCCTTTGTTTCTTGTTCTAGTTTATAAATTTTAACGTCTTCCGCATTCATCCCCATCATGCATTCAAAGAAGAGGCAGTAGTATGAACGCATACAAGACAAAAGATACTTGTTGGTCAACTTACCACATTCAGTTGCTTGACTTTTCTGGGAGCAAAATAATGCTCTGTTCTATCCATCTGGGATGCCCCTTTGGTGGAGATACACGGGAATCATCATTACGTTGAGGTGTTGGAAGAAACCATTCCGTGGGAGATGGATTGATGGGTGTTATTTTCACTTGACATTTTTTCCTGCACGATGTATGCCTGATACTCAATGAACGATGAATGAGAAATATCCTATCATTGAGTAAATCGTGTTATTACTTAAACTGATAAATTTTATTACACGAATCTGTAGCAGCAAAGTCCTCCTATTAGCTGTCAGAAGAGGTTTGTTTGTTCGTTTATCAACGTCATGATGCTACTTCGCTCGTTTAATCTTTAAGGCTATAAAAGGGAGCGCCAGAAGTCACAAAACAAGGATCATTGCGAAGAAATTCTCCCATAAATTCGAGTGAGATATCGTTCTTAAATAAAGTGTATTGGTATACTTTTGAATTGTATATAAACATTGTACGTTCATTTGTACCAATTGCACTCATGAAATTTTACTATTAATTACGATTTTCTAGCATTTGAATTGTCATTTAACCCTTTCAGGACGACCGGTAGAAATTGGTAGCGTTTCAAATACACGCATTCACAATTTAACCTTACAAAAAATTCCGGCCTTAAGGGTTAACATATTTTTTTACTAACATTTACAGTAAATGTCAAAAAAAAAAAATCTCTTTCGCGATTGTACATCCACTTTATAACTCTTATCAGACAGTTTTTATGCAGATGGATAAAGAGAAAATTGGCCTATAGTTATTACTACAATTCAAGGTTCATCTCCCTTTAAGAAAGGTAATACAGCCTCTTTATGGCAATGTTCGGAACATACCTTTGGAAATATTTAACTAAAAAATTCCAGCAAAAACAACAGAAGCTGTATTTTCAACAACTTTTAATGAAAGTACAGGAATTTTATAGTTATTAAATTGCGTAAGTTTTCAATTTACTTCATCTCTATAGGGTGCGAGTGCGGGAATGGAGGTGGGGAAAGTTGGGGGGGGGGAGGAAGAAACGGAAGAAATAAATTTTACACACTTCAAGACATAAATCATGGAAGCAATTTACTATTACAAATTATAATTTCCATTAAAGGGAGAATATCTGCAATGGATATGAAGCGATTATTTGCAACGAGTTTGCGAATGAGAAGTTGTCAATAATGGTGCGCAGTCATTAATACTTAAATTTATTTACACACTTTCCTCATTGCCATTTCTTTATGAGACTCTACGATTATCTGCAAATATTTTCAATAATAAATCTCATTTCACTGTCAATTCCTGTAATAATTATAGTTAAAATTTATTATTTAATCTAGTTCTGATACTGCGGGAAAGAGAAACTAGAATATTAATGACTGTCAACACATTTCTAATTTTAATGGATTATATAACTCTGAAAGACACGCCGGTCAGGCAAAAATGTTTCGGGGAAAAATCATTACAAATTTACACTTGGGTGAAACGTTTCTGTTTTATACTGTATATATTACAAATATACTGTATATATTATAAATATAATGTATATATTACTGTATATAATGGAACGATAAAATTTCGGGAGTGGACGGTGAGCGGGAATGAAACAGTCGAGGGAGAGCGAAAGTTGGGCAGTTTGAAGGCGAAATTGAGTGGGAGAGAAGGTGGTGTTCTGTCTAAAAGAATAATAACTGTATTAATATTGGTAACAGTAATAATACTATTAATGGTGGTGATAATGGAGGGGAAGAGGGGAAGGAGGTGAAAAAAACTCAATTTGATGGTGCAAAACAAAGAAAAAGTAAGGCATTAAAAGTTTGTCAGAATTAGACTCTGAGGTTGGTTTTTGCTTTTGGGGATTATTAAACCATCAGATGTAGTCTTCTTTAAATTCTGTTCAGTTTGAGTTCACAAAGATAATTTTTACGTGTTGAGTCTACAGATATACTGTATGTGTGTGTATATATATATATATATATGCAGTAAAATCACAGAAAAACACGTGATCTTTTTAATAAGCAAACAACCACAGGGAAAAGGAAAAGTAAACACGAAATCCGAGCGCTTTCGTGATATACTCACATCTTTCTTGTCCCTGAAGATGTTAATATATCACGAAAGCGCTCGGATTTCGTGTTTACTTTTCCTTTTCCCTGTGGTTGTTTGCTATATATATATATATATATATATATATATATATATATATATATATATATATCGGGTGGCCCCCCCAAAAAAGCCTTGATATTTGAACATCAATAACTTCAAAAATATGCAGTTCACACTTCCAAAATTTACATAACTTTTACCTCAATCTATTGATAAGCCATCATAAAAATTTCAGACCTCTACATAAAATACTTTTTCCACAGCTGAGGGAACAATGAGGTATGGTGAAAAAAACGACTATCCTAAATCTTAAATGTGTATAGCTTTACTTGGCAACTATTCTAAGACTTGGAGTAGTTTCCTTAGCCTATGGATAATCTGTTAGTCTCTGAAAAACGTCAGATGATATGGGCTACTCCCATCTTAAACACTGTTTTTTAAACTTAGCCTTCAAATTATGGTTCTAACTAACGGTGAAAAAGCGGTGACTGAAAAGTGTTTCTTGGAAAAAAGATGGACTGGGGCAAGAATTTTGAGGGAATTTTCAGGGATAACTTGTAATGTTACGTACGTGAATAAAATAATTAAAAAACTTAAGGCAACCGGTTCGACGGCACGGAAGCGTGGAAGTGGTCGGCCTAAAACAGTTTACACTCAAGACAATATAGCAATGATCGAAATAATGAGCCTATCTCAAGAGGATCGAACTGGGTCACACTCCTCTCAGAGGAAAATTGCGGGAAATTTAGGTATCAGTCGAAGTTCCATACAAAGAATGCAGAGAACGGTAGGACTTAAAGCACTTAAGAGGATATGTGTTTCAAGACGTAACAGCAATGTAAGAGCTAAAAGGAAAATTCGTTGTAGAAAATTGCTTGATAGGTTTTCGTCCAATGATGTGAAAAAAATAATTTTTACAGATGAAAAAGATTTCACCATAGAGATTGCTCGAAACTCCTGGAACGATGTTGTTTATGGTCGGCGTAAGAAAGACATTCCTCCATCGAGACTTTACCACCAGACAAGTCGGCTTTCCAAAAAAATCATGGTATTAGCAGTAGTATCGTGGAATGGAAAGACGAAAATTCATTTCATTTCAGAAAATAAAAAAATTAATTCAGAAACCTATGTAAATCTCTTAGAGGAGAACCTTTTGCCTGATTGTCATGGCGCCTGTATTATGGAAACGATTTCATACTCCAAGAAGATGGTGCTACAGCTCATACTGGCAAGTTCACACAGGATTATCTACAACAGAATGTAGCCAACTTCATTGGAAAAAACGACTGGTCCCCGCACTCACCTGATTGCAATCCCATGGATTATCGCATATGAAACACTCTACCAGAGAAGATTTATGAAGGCCAAACAGAAAAGTTTACAGAAATGCAATTAAAGAAAAAAATACTCGAATGTTGGGACAAAATAACATTAGCAGAAATCAGAAAATGTATCATGTCGTGGAAGAAAAGGTTAGGATTAGTTTGTAAGCAGGACGGCAGACATATTGATCATATTTGTTGATAAGATGTGAATAATAAAAAATTTTCAATTTATGATATTCGTTTTTTTCACCATACCTCATTGTTCCCTCAGCTGTGGAAAAGTATTTTATGTAGAAGTCTGAAATTTTTATGATGGCTTATCAATAGATTGAGGTAAAAGTTAGGTAAATTTTGGAACTGTGAACTGCATATTTTTGAAGTTATTGATGTTCAAATCTCAAGGCGTTTTTTGGGCCACCCATATATATATATATATATATATATATATATATATATATATATATATATATATATATATATATATATATATCATGAAAAAGGAAAAGAAAACTATAGTGTTTGTCACTTACCATTACTTATTCGGACTATAGTGGATTTAATTTTCCTAGAAGAGTTACTTGTTCCACACACACACACACATTTTTTTTTAATTGGGGTTGTTTAACCTCCTTCGCAACATCTAAGGTCATATGACGGAGGGGACCTACAGCTTTACGTGGGATCCGAACCACAAGTCGCTACATAATCTGGACGCGGAGGACGGTCTCCCATCTAACTACAACCCAGACCCAATGTCGCTTAACTTCACTGATCTCCGGGAAGCGGTGTTACGACATCGGCCACAACGTAGCCCCACACACATATACCTTACCTTACAAAGGGTTCGCGCGATGATTTCTCATTTCGCGAAGGTCAAGCTTGTCGCCCCTCCTCTCGAGTTGGCCTGGTGAAGTCTGAGTTGGATTCTTGCGCTCTCCACCTCACATGGTAGAGGCTCGAGATGGCCTTAACCCATCTCAAATTCGTAGGTCAGACCATTAGCATAAGCCTTTAACCCAGTTTTATTTTACAGAAGAATTTAATTAAACTTAAAAGTTAAAATATGGGTGGCTAACCCCTCTATCTATGGGGAAGTGCCCTGAGATGTAGAATACGGTAGGGTTGAAGAAAGGATGACGATGTCTGGCAGGTAGGTTCCCTAATTAGGCTCCATTCAAAATTTCTCATGAACAAATTATTTGAGGAAGATTGACATAGTTAAATATAACTATTGAAGTAATAGTGGTGAGTAAATGTTTTTCTTTTGTCTTATTTCAGGGTTGTCGTGTCCACTGACAAATGGTTTTTTTTTGAACCTGTACGGCAGCCACAGCCAACAGCTGTTTGACTTGTTAGACTTGTTAGACTTAATATCCAGGGCTACTTCTAGGTGGCCCCAGCATAGGCTAGAATTAAAAAGAGAGTGTACAGGAAATCCACAGACGTGGATTTTCCTCGCACGCTAAAACCGCTGGGTATGTTAAGGCAGGTCTGGGGATTGGCCCATTTCTGTAAAGAATGGGGCGTCTGGCTGCTCAGACGCTTCCGGCACGCTGGCAGCCACATGGCCGGTTCTGCTTGTTAAGAGTCAACTAGGAGTGTAAAGGAATGTATTAGCCTCCTGGAAGTCTAAGTTAAACGTAAAAAGTCTTAAATTATTATTAGTAAAGGCTGGCGTGTAAAACTTGGGGTTCTGGTTATCCAGAATCTACTGAGAGTTTAAAGGTTTTTTTTGGTATATAGATGTGTAACCTAAGATTAAGTTATGCGCTGACGAGTGTTTAAAATAAGTGTATTAAAATTTAACGAACTAGTGGTTAATAAAGTAATTTCATGTATGGTGATAGAGTTTTGTGTGTGAAAGGCATGTAAATGAAAACGCGTCATAGGGAGTAGCGAATGAACATGTATAAAATTTATAGTATTTTTACAATAAATTTAAAAACGTAAATTCTCAATTCATTTACACCTTTGCATAAGTAAGGAGATTTAAGACTAAATTCCATCCCGAGCCTATCATAGCCTGAACCAAAAATTCTGACACCACCCATATTCTATTGACTAGTGGGCATGACCCTGTGGAGTTTGGAAAAGCCAACGACTAAAAGTAATTACATCCGATTGTTTCGCGGAGTAGTACAGTAGCTACAAGTAAGTTAAGTCCTTTGGTTTATTATTTTTTCATCTGGTCAAGAACGGATCTGGGAACAGAGTTGAATCAAATAAACAACTAAAAGTAGACCCACCTAAATTACAATCAGTGCCGTGGGTCGAGTCACCTGCGACAACATAGCCAGGTACGCTCGGCTCATCGGGGATTGTTCTGAGCCAGGCATCTAGTCTTCTTTTGAAGATTTCACTACAACTCCCTTCGTGTTTAGGTCTTTGGGCAACTGATTAAACAGTTTTGGTCCTCTCACTACAAAACTATTTTCTTTCAGGGTTAAGGATGTTCCCTGTCTCGCCTTCAATTTGGGAATACGACACAGTCTACCGTTTCTACTTTCCACCGTTGTTTGGGGAGTTATAGGGTTCAGAGTAAGATTAGGGGCTAGTTTCTCCATTATTTTCCAAGTGTAAATAATGGTGTATCTCTCTCTTCTCCTTTCCAGTGAATATAGGTCTAGTTCGCGTAACCTTTCCCAGTAATTTAGTTCTTTGCACCCATTGATCTTGGCTGTGAAGCTTCTCTGGATCCCTTCCAGCTGTCTAATGTCTTCTTTTTTATATGGGGATGTTAGGACCGAGCAGTATTCCAATTTGGGTATTATCAGGATTTTCAGTAGATGAATCATAATATTCCTATCCCTTCGTTTAAAGGTTCTCAATATCTGACCCGTTATTCTCTTTGCTCTGTTTACTACTATCTTATTTTGCGTTTCAAATTTCGCATCATCTGTCATTACAACCCCGAAATCTTTTGCTCTGGAATTTCTCTGAATTTCTTGTCCATTTGGGGTGTAATATTCCAGGGATTTTAGGTCTTCTCTTTTTCCGTACCATAATAGCTGAAATTTCTTGGTGTTAAACTTCATATTGTTGTCTTCCGTCCACTTGTAGATTCTGTTTATGTCGGTTTGTAGAGATCCTATGTCTTCTGGGTTTCTCATTTTTCTACTGATCTTTGTGTCATCTGCAAAGGATGTTACTGTGCTGTCTCTGGTAACGTCCTCATCTATGTCAGTTAGCATGATTATGAAGAGCAGTGGAGTTAATACTGTTCCTTGTGGTACTGAGCTGAGGACCTCTGATTATGATGAAGATACTCCCTGTACTGTAACGACTTGCCGCCGCTCACTAAGGAAATTATATATCCATTTCCCTACTTTTCCTGTTATTCCCATATATTTCAGTTTATATATTATGATTCCGTGGTCACACTTGTCAAACGCTTTAGCAAAGTCTGTGTATAGTACATCATAGTTTTCATTACTTTCCAGTGAATCAATAATGTTGTTGTAGTGTTCCATTAGTTGTGATAGGCATGATCTTCTTGACCGAAACCCGTGTTGGTTATCATTGAATTTTTTCTGCGTTTCTAAAAAGTCATAGATTTTCTGTCTAACTATTCTTTCAAATATTTTAGTGAGATGGGATGTAAGCGATACTGGCCTATAGTTTTTGGCCTCGGATCGATCTCTTCCTTTATATATTGGAACTATGTTCGCGCCCTTCAGGATGCCCGGTATTTCTCCCGTGTCTAGTGATCGTCTCCATATCCAGTATAGGGGCTCCGCAATTGCATTCTTGCAGTTTTTAATCAGTATGGCATTCCATTTATCCGGTCCTGCCGCTGAGTGTGTTTTTAGTTTCCCTATGGCTTGTGTAATATCGTCCGTCGTAAAGTCGAAATCCGTTATACTTTCCCCTTGTGGTTCTTCTTCAAAGAACGCGTTTCTATCGCATATCAATTTGTCAGTTTTTGGGATACTGAAAGATGATTCGTACTGAGCTCTTAATATTTCAGATACTTCTGTTAGATCATCAGATAAAGGACTGTTCTCATTTTTTAAAGGTCCGATAGTCGCATGGTTTTTCGACTTTCTTTTTGCAAAATTATAGAAGTACTTTGAGTTAGCCTTTATCGCTTCTATAGCGTCGTCGTCTTCTTTTTCTGTATACTTCTCGATTAGTTCCTGTATGACGACATCGATACTTTGCAGTTTATCATTTAATATTTTTCTGATGTTATCTTTACAATTACTTAGTTTTGCAGTCACTCTTTTTCTCTTTCGAAACAGTGCTCTCTTTTGTCTTTCGAACCTGCTTCTCTTTCCTCTTTGTTGTATCTTTGGGACATGTTTCTCCACAATTTCTAACGTCTTCTCCTCTAACGTCATTAGCATCTCCTACGTTGTCTTGGCCTCGAAAATGTTTTTCCAATCTATTACTTCCATGCTGGATGTCCCATCTTCCCAGTTTATAGCTTTGGAGTGAAAATTAAAAATTTCGAATTTGCTTCTTTCTGTTGTGCGTGTTCTTTCCTTTTCTGTTGCCTTTATATTAGTTGTTATTTCAATGATGTTGTGGTCCGATATCACACTTGGGGATATTTCTACATTACCAATTAGATTACCGTTGTTTGTGAATACCAAATTTAGGCAGTTGTTTTTTTCTTGTGTTTTCTGTTATTTCTTGCGTCAACATAAATTAATCAGCTAGAGCTAGTAGCATTTTTACCTGCTCCTGGTCTTCTCGTGTGCCCCCCTTGTCCTGGTGTATACATATATTTTTTCCTATCCTTTTATATTTCATGAATGGGAAATTAAAATCACCACAGAGAAAAATATTTGGGGTTGGAGAGTGTAGATCTTTTACCAAGTTTCTTACCTCTGTAATGGAATCTGAAAATTTTGAGGTTGGCGTGTTTGGGGTCTGTACATTACAATTAGTACCATATTTAATTTTTCAATTTTTGCTGCTACACATTCTACGTAGTTGTTTGAGGTACTTATAGCCATTTCTGCTCTGTGCCTTTCGCGTGTGTAAACAGCACATCCTCCTTTACGTCTCACTGTTCTGTCGGCTCGGAGGATGTTATAGTTGTCAATTTGTATTTCTTTTTTGTCAATACAGGACTCACAATTTTCACAGTTCGCCTGGCAGTCCTTTAGATGAGTTTCCGTGAGGCATGCAAAGTCTGCTCCGGCTTCTTGCATGAGTCCTTTCAGGTATACACTTTGCTCGTGGAATGGTTTCATTTAAGGCCCTGTATGTTGGCTAGGATTATTTTTAATTTTTGTCTTTCTTTTTCGCATACAGGTGGTTCCGATTTGTTTTCCAATGGGGGTGCCGGTTTCGTTGGCTTGTGATCCTCCGAGAATTTACCTCTTTTTATCTTTGTCGGTACCTGTTGTCCCGATATATATATATATATATATTATATATAATATTATATATATAGAGAGAGAGAGAGAGAGAGAGAGAGAGGAGAGAGAGAGAGAGAGAGAAGAGAGAGAGAGAGGAATGTAATAAATTAACTCGCTTTGACTCGTTTCTTTTGATGTACAAAGACATCCTTCTTTCTGAGAAAATATTTAGTTTCTGTACTATCCCAGCTACGGTGGGAGTTGGGAGGGGGGGGATTAAAACGACGATGGAAAAATACGTCTCGAATAAGAGGTCCAAAGCACAGTCATAGTCAAAAGACAAAGGAATGGGTCCAAAATAGGGAGTGCCACACGCAGGCACCTTGTAGATAATATATCTTAAACAGTTAAAGAAGTCATAAATGCGAGAAGAGGAAGCACAAAATATTAATTAAAATTACTTGAAAATGCTTTATCACATTAGTTTCCTTTATTATTCTGAGAAGAAATTCGAGTACAGTACATCTTTGCTACCAATTATTTCCAACATAGTGTTAACACTGGTATGCATATGAAATTTGTTTGTCTGCTGTGAGGGTTTTTTCAATTCATATTATATAATTCGACCATGCTGAATTCGAAAATGACATTGGTTTTCCTCAATCAGGTGAGGTTTTTTCTCTATTGGCCATTTATTATAAGTCCAATTTTATCCCCAAATTTATTGATTTTTTTAGCTTAAACACTGTAGATACGAGTAATATTATAAGAACACTCGTGAAAAATGAAAACATTGTGTGAATAAATACTTTTATTCATACAATGAATATGGAAAAAAGTTTATTGAGGAAGGAATGAAGTTTTTTTGGCTTTCCGTCTGTGTTTTTCTTCGGGCACGTCTCGCTTCAAACACCAGCAATAGTCCGCCAGCATATTGATATCCCAGTTTCCCTGGTACCTCTCTTCCATTATTTTGATATCTTGGTGAAATCGTTCACCCTGTTCCTCACTATAATCCCGCAATTTTCAGGAAAATAGTCCAAGTGGGACACAAAAAGTGCATTTTTATGGACATGCGCGACCCATGAGCTTTGAAAGCTTCCATCAAGTTTTCGACAACGGACTCGTATTCTGGACTTCTACGCTTGCCAAGAAAATCATTGACAACTGATTTGAATGCCTGTCAGGCATTCTTCTCAGTTGGAGTCATTGCGTTTTCGAACTGAGTATCCTTGATCAAAGTTCGAATTTGAGGACCATCAAAAACCCCAGCATTTAGTTTAGCATCAGATATATGAGGAAATTTACTCTCGAGATATCGGAATGCTGAACCCTCCTTATTCATTGATTTGATGAAATTTTTCATCAAGCCCAGCTTAATATGAAGTGGTGGGAGCAAAATTTTTGTTGGTGGTACAAGGGGCACTGAAACGACATTATGCGACCCAGGTTCAAAATTCTCTCTGGATGCCCATTCACGCTGTGCATAGTGCTTCTCATCCGCTCGGCTATCCCATTTGCAGAGGAAACATGGGTATTTCGTGTATCCCCCTTGCATTCCCAATACAAATGCCACAATCTGAAAAAAAATGAAAATATTTAAAGAATTTAGAGAATTTGTTCTATCAGATAAAAAAATCTATGCATTGGACTGTATCACTTCTGTGGGGAAGTTAAGTGTTCTTATACGCTCTCAAATAACCTTTAGAAAAACAACATAGTCATAGCAATAGTTTACTTATGATATTAGTATTACCTTCAAATCTCCACAGATCCTCCAGTTATGTTGGTCGTATACGAGAGCATCCATTAAAATTTTCATGTTATCGTAGCTCTCAGTAAGTTGTACGGAATGTGCTACAGGGACTGATGCAACCCTATTCCCAATGTTGAGAAGTAGGGGACGGTGGGGTAAGACGGACCCATGGGGTGAGATGGAAACCCCCCCCCCCTCTAAACCCAAGCAGAAAGGGCGAGGTTCAGATATTGGTTGCTAGATGTCCTTCACGTCACCAAACAAAAGCATGACACAAAAGAAAAAAGCAAAGCAAGCGAAAGCTGGGCCATCCTGGGCTCATGACAGTGACAGTGAGGATGGAGATTCAACGAAGTGCTTGTATTGCAATGACACGTTTGGTAATTCTGTGCGAGGGGAAGGGTGGGTTTGTTGCGCCATTTGCGAGAGATGGGCACATGAGGAATGTGCAGGGGTAGAGGATGATGATGAGGAAGAGGTTTTTGTGTGTGAGTTGTACCAGTAAGGCTGGACCCCTGGGGTCCATCTTACCCCGTGATTCGTTTTTGGTACAATAAAAATATTGATTTGGTAAAATCTCGTGTTTCAGTCTTTTCCTCTAAAAACCGTGACCAGGGTGTGGACTTTAAATATAACACCCCAAAGCACCACCACAACCCCTAAAAAAACCCAAAATTATATAAATGTGGTTTCTAGACTCATTTTTGTGTTAAGTAGTCCGTCTTACCCCACCTTCCCCTACTGCTTTCAAACTTCGTTTAGACGAGTCTATAAATAGCTTCCATTCTGATGCGTTATATGGCAGGCCCAAGGATTCGATTAGCCCCTCAACATTGCAGCAGTACACTAAGGAAGAGGTATTTTCGTGCACTGCAAAAAACTTGCGGAATTCTTCCTCTCGTTTCCTATACCAGGAGAATGTTGTTCCCGGAGCCAGCAAGTTGTCCTCTCGAAGTCGTGAGCCCAAGATCTCGGCAGCTAATTTGGAAAGTCGTAAATCCCTGGTAAGATCATTAAGTTTGGCCTGGTTGAGAGGCCTCGGCTCATTTGAAGCGGTATTTTGAGGTATATACAACTGGGACTGGTCATTGGCATTGGTCTTTGATTCATCATCAGAATCATCGAAGTCCAGGGTTTGAGGTGGGTCGGGTATTGGAATTCCAGGACCATGTGGTACAGGTCTCATAGCAGAAGGAATGTCAGGGTATACAACAATGTGTTTATTCTTCTTGTTAACTCCTGAAAATAGAAACACAGAAAAATGGATATAAAACTTGCATATGAAATAGAAGAAACATTCAGACAGTGGCGGCTCGTGAGGGAAGGCTGCGGTCTGTAAGATATGAAATAGGTCGATGTAGTCTGTATATTTTCTTTCTTTTTCATTCATATTGTCCCTTCGCGGACAATATGAATGAAAAGAAAGAAAGTATACAATCATTGTATATGTAAATGTAACTTGTATAACAATATGTATGTGTAAATGTATTTTCTATAACAATATGTATATGTAAATGTATGATTACCATTATGGTGAATATTATGCTATATATGGTGAATATTACATTATGGTGAATATTATGTCAAGTTTCATACGAGGATTTCAAAATTTAAGAAAAATAAATTTATAAGCCCACCTTGGAGGTTTGTCATGCAGAAATAGCAATCTGTCACGTGATCCTTTCCTTCTCTCCAAATCATGGGAATTCCAAAACGCAAAGATTTCGCTCTGCCTTTGCTCCATCTTCTCAAATTTTCAATGCACGTCTTGCAGCACATATGAGGGGCGAAATTTTTGTCCTGGTCCCCTAGCTTAATTCCAAAGTATGCTCTATACATTGTCTTCACAAATTTAGTGATTTGGGACTGGTTATTTGGCATGGTAACCGTCCCACATATGTAGCAGAATCTATTGGGATCATTTTTACACGCTCTATTCATTATGAAATATTTTATCTATATGCCTGAAAAGTAAAAAAAGATATTATACAAGTGAAACAAGTGATGATAGATGTTACTGTTCCAATTCCGCATTGACAAAATCACGAAAAATTCTATTTTACTTATGAGGCCATAGCCGGATAACCTGAGCTGATTGAGAAAAACGGATTGCAGATTCGAAATCAGCAGGAAAAACTCTATAAGAATCACTTACAAAACCCTTGACATCAAAATTGATGCATACCAGTGTAATATATTATCCAAGTGGCTTTCAAAACATCTATCTTCCTTTATTGGCAATATCTTTGACGTTCACATTAAAAATTCAAATGATTTCATCACACTAAAATCGGTAATGTTGATTTTGGAAATAAACGAATGATTAGCTTCGATGTCTATCTTTGTTTCCAAAGGTCCCTCTTGGAGAGTACTTTGGAACTTCTTGATTGAATCCTCACAGAAAGTAATTTACAGCTTTTCCTACCTAATTCTCTATTCTATTTATTAAACTGTAAATTCTATTTATTAAGCGTGTTTAAGCATTCATTTTTTACTTCTAACAATTCCTTAGCCATGTGGAAGTAGGGACAGGGTTAGAGGATGGTGGTCCACCAGGATGCGTGTGTAAATGGATGTATGCGCTTTAGTCTACTTTTTTCTCTTCTTCACTTTCGCATCCGAGCTATTTCTGCCTTCTCATTCCCAATCCATTGGGAACCGATGTTTTGTTAATGTATGTATGTCATATTTTTACCACCAGTGTAACATAAAAAGAATGAAGCAGAAGGTCCTACGAGACAGGAACGGTACCTACGATAACAAAATAAATAAATAAATAAATAAATAATAAACCAATAATTTCGAGTTTCAGATTCTCATTTCATTTCAATTTTGTGACATATTTGGAATACGAATTTTTCATTTCAGTTCACATAATTAAATAGGAAATTTATTCACATTTGCGAAGATAAATTCAAGGTCAATATAAAGTAATATCAAAGATAAATATAAACGAATGGAATAATATTCTCTCATATACTTTATCTTGACCACCCAGCATGAGAAAATTTTTTTCATATCGAAATGTCACTCCTATTTTTTATTTTTTTATTTTTTGCAGGAAAGAGGAGCCAAGGGCGAATGCCCGCAAAAATGCACCGCCCCACAGAAGACAGCCGAAATCAAGGTCCAAAGATTTCGAGATGCCTGGACGCTCTGCGTTTGAAAGCTTGGCGGTCATAAGACAGGAGGAAAGCTGGATTGAGGAAGATTGTTCCAGGATTGACCGGTTGAGTAGATGAAAGATTGAGAATACCGATTAACCCATGCGTTAGAAAGTTGGATAGGAAAGGGCTGAGAATGCGTCGAAAGTCCAGTACTGCATGCTCTCCTTGAAAGAGGAGGCATGCAGTTAGAGAGTTCAGAAGTGCAGGGTCTGTATAATAGTAATAGTAAAGACTTTCAGTTCTTCCATAGGGAAGAATTGAAAATGGTCAGTAAGAGGCGAAGAAATGATGAGACGAAAAGTCTTTGATTCCACTCGGTCAAGTAGAGCTGTGAGGGTTGTCACCCTACACATAAGAAGCGTATTCCATACAGAGACGGACAAGACCCCGGCACAGAGACAGCAACTGAGTGTGATTGAAGGAACTGCGGAGCTGGTACAGCACACCTAAACTCTCAGAAGCTTCTTTAGAAAGAGCATATATGTGATCTTCCCAGGAAAGATCATGAGAAAAGGAAACGCCAAGAATGTTAAAAGACAAGGAATGATTGAGTATCTTCTGAAAGCCTTCTCTCTGTGACGGATAGCATTAGAACAAGTAAAGTTAAACCGTGGATTTTTTTTTTTTGCATTAGTAGGAGGAAAGGAATAGGGAATGTATGCCTCCATGCCCGAGAGAATCGCCTCCGTGATGTGCGCAGCTGTATACGATCATATTAATTGTTTATCTTTATGAACACAGACATTACAATATAATTACTTGTATGTCAATGAATCCACATTCAAATGTCCTTTAGATATATATGTCTGTGTTATATGTTGTTGGACTCGGTTGTCCCCCTCCACCCCACCTTCCCCCAGTTGGGGTACCTTGACTATCACTGCGGCGTTGCCACATGTACGGAGTCGCCTGTGAGGTGAGGAACATTACATATGCAGGCAACTGTACAAGTGTACATACATGCAACATCCACCTTTGGAATAAAATTGAGTGTAGAGAAAGTAAGGGGGTACAGTAAAGGGGTGGATGTCAGTCGTTCCAGACACCCGAGTTTCAGTGAGGTTTAGAGAAGGAGAGGTGGTATTGAAGAATTTGGAAATTTGAGGAAAGGCCACGAATGTTGAACAAGTTTATGAAAAGTGAATTAGACAAAGGCCCAGGACATCTCGAATGGGTGGTAGCAGAACCAAGAGCGTCTCAAAATCTGAAGCAGAATAAGAATAATAACGTGTGGGGTTGTTTAGACCAGTGTTTCCCAACCGGGGGCCATATGGCTCCCTGGGGGCCATGGCACATTTGAAGGGGGCCACAGGAAAATGTTATTTTGTAAAATAGAGTTAAATCTGCATATTACCTACTGAAAATAATGCTTATGGGGGCCACGGGAAAAAATAAGGTTCCTAAGGGGGGCCATAAGCCAAAACCGGTTGGGAACCACTGGTTTAGACCACTTCGTAATGACAACGGTCATATGATGGAGAAGACCTACATCTTCACGTGGAATCCGAAAGATGTAAGGGGTCCCTACATCATCTATATGCAGTGGACGGTTACCCATCCAACTACTGAACAGACTTAACGTCGCTGATCTAAAGGAAGCAGTGTTGCGACGTGGTTACGACGTACCTCAACTACACTACATGATCTTTCAGAAAATGATAAACGCAATGGGAGGTGAAACGCCTATAAATCGGCTTAAGATTAGCGACTGAATGATTAAATGAACGCCTACATTAAGTTATGGACACCCTGTATTTAATCAGCTAAGCAAAAGTTCACAGTAACTATACGACACTGCAAAAGCCACCAAATCATTTTCCTCAACTTTCAGTCTGATCAACAAAACAATTCAAACAAATTCTACCATTATTCTTCATGAGAGTCCATTAAATTTTCTTGAATTTAGAATTTCCTGATTTTTCCAGATTTTCCAGGTTGGCATGCACAAACACATATATATATATAATGCACAGCCTGCGGCCCGCGAGTCAATTTGGCCCACAGAAGGAACAACCTGCGGCCCGTGAGGAAGAGATAAATGTAACTGTCGCAGTAAACTTAAATTTTTAACTATATTAAATAGATTTTTGCAATAACTACTTTAAACTGTCTCAGCCAAACATTTATATTTAAAAAATCAAAGCCAAAAGATCATAAATGAGAAAAATGAGATGAAATGGTAAGTATTCATTATATACCATTCCTCTTTAAGTGACTGAAAACTGTTTCGAATGATCAACGTTGACTAATGTGCGACCAGTTGACTAATATGTTATCCGTAAGTAACCAAGTCACCATCTGGCCCTTTGTTGAAGAAGGTTGCGTATCCCTGTTGTAAATAGTGGGAGCCAAAATCGGAAAAAAAAAAAAATCGATCAGAAATGCAAAGAATTGGAAAAACAAAATCGATTGAAAATACAAAAGATCAGAAAAAATCGATTAAAAATGCAAAAGATCGGAAAAAAATCGACTGAAATTGCAGAAGATAAAAAAAAACGGTTAAAATTGCAAGGAATCGGGGAAAAATCGATTAAAAATGCAAAGAATCGAAAAGTCGCTTAAAAGCAGCAAAAAATCGGAAAATTTAGATTGAAAATGTAAAAAAAAAAATCGAAAAAAAAATCAAATAAAAAAATTACTTTAATGAATCGTAAACTTATTTTATTTTAAATAATCCTTTTCCAATATTTCCGATCCTTATTTTGGGCTCTTCCAAAATGGAAATGTTTTGATCCAATTTTTCATTTCAATTCTTATTTCTGTCTGAAAAACTCAATTCATTTTTTTTATTCTTTCCAAACATTTAATGGGAAATGAACTTTTCCCTGTATATAAAAATTATATTTAAGTATATCTTACATGGGTCCGAAATTTGGTTGAATGACTCTTTTAATGTATTCGTAGAATAGAATGCTATTCCTTAAAGAATAAAATATAAGGTTTATGTATTTTTTCAGGCAAATTACTGTATAATTATTTCCAATATGTTTGAAAGTTAATAATAAAAAAGTATTTCTTACATGGAAGAATAGAGAACTGTATTAAAATAGTGGTTTATATTAAAATGGTGGTCAAAAAATATTGATTGCTTAATCCGAAGTTTTTAGTAGGATTTCTAAAGCTTTTTAGTAGGATTTCTAAAGCTTTTTAGTAGGATTTCTAAAGCTTTTAGTAGGATTTCTAAAGCTTTTAGTAGGATTTCTAAAGCTTTTAGTAGGATTTCTAAAGCTTTTAGTAAGGTTTCTAAAGCTTTTAGTAAGGTTTCTAAAGCTTTTAGTAAGGTTTCTAAAGCTTTTAGTAAGGTTTCTAAAGCTTTTAGTAAGGTTTCTAAAGCTTTTAGTAAGGTTTCTAAAGCTTTAAGTAGGATTTCTAAAGTTTTTAGTAGGATTTCTAAAGTTTTTAGTTGGATTTCTAAAAGTTTTTAGTTGGATTTCTAAAAGTTTTAGTAAGATTTCTAAATTTTAGTAAGGTTTCTAAAGTTTTTAGTAGGATTTCTAAAGCTTTTAGTAGGATTTCTAAAGTTTTTAGTAGGATTTCTAAAGTTTTTAGTAGGATTTCTAAAGTTTTAGTAAGATTTCTAAATTTTTAGTAAGATTTCTAAATTTTTAGTAAGATTTCTAAAGCTTTTAGTAGGATTTCTAAAGCTTTTAGTAGGATTTCTAAAGCTTTTAGTAGGATTTCTAAAGTTTTGCGCAGAAAAATAGCAATTTCTAACATTTCAATTGAATTTTGAACTGTCATTGAATAAATTCATACAAAAATAAGCAATATAGAAATTCTGAAATGAAAGTTAAACTGGAAATGGTCGTTTGCGGTTTATATAGGCAATTTAATTACTGTAATTAAATATTATCCAATTTGATATGTATTTGTCATTAAATTAAATTAGAAAAATGGTTCGGAAATTTTTACGTTTTTACTTTTATAATTATTATTATTATTATTTTTATTATTATTATTATTTTTATTATTATTATTATTCCAATGTTGCCATTAATTCAAATGATTAACAGATTTTTTAAAATTAAAATTTTACTAAAATTCACTTCATATACACACACACACACACACACACACACACACACACACACACACATATATATATATATATATATATATATATATATATATATATAATTAGTGGTGGACCGGATATCCGCATCATTTTTAACATCCGCATCCGCACTTCTGACTGCGGATGTTATGCGGATATTACCTCTAATAAATTAGGCAATTTACAATTAAATTAGCTTATAAGGCCCAGTCATTCACATTTCAAGTAAAGTATTAATTATTAATGAACAAACAAATATATAAACCTCAAAATATAAACACTTGGTAACACAGAAAATTGAATGAAACTTGTTTCATTGAATTTTCTGTGGCTGAAACTCTTGAGAAAGTTATTATTTTTATCATAATGAAAACATTAATATTAATTTTAATTCTTATGCATTGTCTGCCATAATAGTAATATCACGAAATTTGAAAAATTGTCATATATTCATAATTCTATATTATATTGATAGATTAACTAAATATCCGCATCCGTGGATATTGAAATTAAAAATCTGCATCCGCAGATGTTGAAAAACTGACATCCGGTCCACCAATATATATAAAATCATCTATGCATTCATAGTTTAAGTGGAAGTATGAAGAGTTAAACATCTTTTCACATAGACCACCATTCCACCCATACGCCCATTTCAGGGTACAAACAGCTCGCAGCACCATTGCCAAGCAGTTAGAGGGTCAAATTACTGACGAAACTTTCGTACGTGGTTCATCACCACTAAAAGCAACAATGTTCCGTGTTAGTCCAGTCAAAAGAACATCCATATCCGTATCCGTACTGCAATTTTCGTTAGTTTGTATTGCAGACACGCACAGTTATTATCAGTCCTGTTGTGCACGATTCTTCAGGAGCAAGATGCACCGCAAGTTTGTGTTTGCTCCCCAAGCCAGCACAAATTTACCCGCATCAATCACAGTCACATTCGTATTATGACACACACACACACACAGTGGCGGTCCTAGCTTACATGACGCCCTGGGCGAACCTCACCTTCAGCGCCCCCCCCCCTGTTCGCCAACACACACACATTCGAATCCCCCCAAAATAAAGGACAGACATAACTCTTTCACAAAATAACTTTTTATTGGACTAATTGTTGGAACTTCAGAACCAAAACAAAGACTCAAATTTCTGAATTTTACAAATCCTTCATCACGTAAATAGAATAACTCACTTAAGAGAATGTAATTATGATACTATGAACAGGAAAAATACAAATTAAATTGCACAACTGCCATAAATAAACTAGAGAATCAAATTTCTAAATTGTACAAATGCTCTATCACATAAATAGAATAAGACACTTAAGAGAGGGTAATTATTATGCTACACTTTGAACAAGAAACAAAATAAATTGCACCACAGCACAACTGCCATCTAAAGCCTGACTCTTCTTACCTTCCTTGATGCAAAGTCATGAATTAAATCATCATATGAAATCTGCTCAGCAATTGTATGATTTATACTGATGATGGCCAGACCGGTAAGGCGTTCCTGTGACATAGTTGACCTCAGGTAGGATTTGATGAGCTTCAGCTTTGAAAAGCTCCTCTCTGCTTCAGCAACAGTGACTGGAAGAGTAAGACCAATTCTGAGAGCAGTCCACAAATTTGGATATATTTCAGAGAGCTCCCTTTCATGGATAAATGTCAGCAGTTCAAGCAAGGATATGGTCTTTGATGGCAAGTCAGGCAAGTTCTTCAGCTCCTGTGCAAGCTCTCTGCCATCCAAGTCAGATTGTCCCTTAAAGTGTAGTGTAGTACTAAGGTTCACACATTGTTCTGTCAGCTCCTCAAATGTGAGATTTTGGAAATGTGTCAGCACTCCAAACTTCTCTCCCACAATTTCCAACGTGGAAAATCTTTCCTGAATGGCTGATGTTGCAGCATCAACCACTGCATTGAAAAATGTCACCTCCAGCTTCTTCAAAGCATCAATCAAGGGCTCATCAGATGCTTCATAGGAGAAGTGCCGCTTTGTGGACCTCAGCCGTTTTTTTTTAACACAGCCTCCACATTCATTTGTTCACAGATATCTGTGGCTGCCATTTGTGCAGCCACAAAACCTGTTGCCCTGTAATTGCGGAGACCTCTCTCTGTTTTTTTTAGGAGATTTACTGCAACATCAACGTGCATGCTAGGAGACTGCATCTGCTTGCTCACATGCTGAATTTGGCACAACAGGTCATGCCACACCACTGAACAAATGGCGAAGCGGTATGACCCAACCTCCTCTGACAGAGATTGAGCCTCGACCTTTATTACAGAGTCTTTGGTGTGGTCCCTCACCTCGATCAGTGCATCTCTCACTGCAGCTGCCTGATATCTCAGGGGCTCCACACTCTTGATCTTGCTTTCCCACCTTGTATCAGACCACATCTTCAATGTGATGTTCACATGTTTTTTCAAAATGGCCCATCGTTGTGTGGAGGCTGAAAACAAGTTGTAAAGCTTCTGCAAGATGCCAAAGTAACTTGTGGCATCAATAGATCCCTTAGCAGCATCGGCCACAAGCAAATTCAGAGAATGAGCCCCACATGGAACAAACAGAGCTCTGGGATTAATTTCTAGGAGCCTGGATTGAACACCCTTGTTTTTTCCCCTCATGTTGGCCCCGTTGTCGTATGATTGTCCTCTACAGTCCATGAAAGGAACTTTTAGCTCCTCCAGTCTCTTCAGAATCAGAGATGCCAAATGTTGACCAGTGGACTCCTCTGCCTCCAAAAACCCCATGAAATGTTCCTTTATATGGGGCTTCCCCTCCAGTGACACAACCCGAATCACAACTGACAACTGTTCAGTGTGGCTGATATCTGGAGTGCAATCTAGAATTATTGAAAAAAACTTTGATTGTTTGATGTCGCTCACCATTGCTGAAATGGTCTTGCTGCTCGACAAATCAATGAGTTCGTTTTGTATGTGGTGGCCGAGGTAGCTGGTGTGACTGGAGGTCCCTTTTTGGACACGGTTAATGTGCTCTTGCATTATAGGATCAAATTGTGCCATCAGTTCAACTTCTTTCAGAAAATTGCCATTTGATGGTGAGAACAATTTTTCTGTATGTCCCCTTAGTGCCAAATTCCTAACTGCCAGAGAATGCACAATAGCAGTGAGACGTGTCAGAACCGCTCTCCATCTTAACTTCTCAGCCTCAGAAGTGCCATCTCCTGCTTGTCAATGGTCTCCCCCCTTTCTCATCCTCACTGCCAGTTCTTCCAGATTTTCATAGAATTTAGGTGTTCTGAAACTGTTGTCATGTGATGTGAGCAATGAGCTTGCTGCTTCAGTCCGAGAGTCCCAAACTTGTTTAATTTTTTTTCCTCTTGGAAAATAATGTACAACAGAAACAGAAAAGGCTGTTGTTTTTTAAGGAATAGACCAACCAACTTCTGGTTATATTTTCCCCACTAACCAATGACTTCCTGAAGTATTGATGGTGGAAACTTCTTCCGTCACTGTCGTTTTCTAGGGAATACAAAGTCAGATGGTACTTGACTTGGTCCCCTGGAAACCATTGTGTCCGAATTCTCATCAGTCAGAACTGAAGGCCAGTTTAGCAGGGTCGGTGGACAGAGACTCATCCTCAGGAGGCGATTCTGCTCCAGGCATTTCTAATAGAAAGAACAAGAGCATTACTCATTAGTATACACACCTAAGTTAGATAACACATTATTCACAGCACTTTGTTATGGTGGTGGTGTTATGGAATTATTGGTGGTGAAACACCACACATACCCAGTAAACCCAGACCCAGTGATAATAACATTATAATTTATAACTGTTTGCAAAATGCTTTGCAGGGATGCACACACATACACATACACACACGCACACACTCACAGACATAGTGCACACAAACTCACCTGAAGAGTCCTGCCGGGGAGGAAGTAGAAGCAATGGGTCTTCATTCCTCAGGATCAGACTGCATTTGTGGAGATATGTGAGGCTGAGGAGGTAGATGGCTTCCTCAGCCTCATAATGGCAGAAGTAGACGGCTTCTCATCCTGGCTATTGGCAGAGGGTGTTCCAAAATATTCAAAAGTGCCCCTGCAAATAGTAAAATAGAACATAACAGACCAATGCATGAATAGGCTAGTACAATTAATTTAACATGTTATTAAGCAAATTTATTAAACTTTTAGAATAGGAAACAAATGAATAATACAACCCTTGGTTAATGGCTAATTATATACATATAGTACACTTCAAATGACTCAGAAAGCTATATCACAAATAGCAGTGCAATATAGCGTGAAGAGTAGATGACATAGCTCTATACCTTTATCTTTTGCTCGTTTCTCCTCTTCTTTTCCTCTTTTTTCTAAACTGAGCACCTGATAGCTTTGACCTCTTCTTATCCATTTGCGGTTATTTGACAGACCTTAGTGGCTTAGTGTGAAGATTCGTTCTGTAATAAAATAATATACATTTCACTATTTAACCAAACCCAGAAAAAATAACATTACATATGTTAAAGTATGGGCCCTTTATTCCCAATAATATTAATCTGGAATGCATTTTGCATTGTTTTAGGTCTTTTATGGGAAGATTTATGGAAAATGGCAAATAGATGGTTTTTTATTAATAAAAATATATTTATTGATCTTTTATTATTTATTTATTTTATTTTTTATTTTTATTTATTTCTTTATTTATTTTATTCTTATTTTTATTTTTATTTTTTTTTGCAAGGCGCTCATGCCGCCCCTCCACAAATGCCGCCCTGTGCGGCTGCCCATATTGCCCATATGAGGAAACCGCCACTGCCACACACACGATAGTAATTGATAATTGATTCCGTTCAAAGTGTAAGAAAAATACTCGTTTAAACAACCAACAACTTTACCAACAAATCTAGATCTTTAATTCCCGTGAGATGATCACCTAACCATGTTTATTTTAACTGTAGCGGATCTAAATGGTTGAATTGACTTTTGAATTGGTTGGCACAACCAAGCAATTATGCCGCACTTAGAAAATTTAATTAAAAAGCGATTAATTTTTGTTCATGAAATTTGGCTCGACTGTTATGGAAGGGTGTTTTTTGAGAGAGGGGGGAGGTCAACGCAGTAACCTCTTCGTGAAATAATGTGACGTATTCGGAGAGTATAATTTCTTAGCACGGCTTCCAGGGTGCCAGCTCTAGCCCAACCTTTACTGAAACAAAGGTGAACCAAAATGTTTACTACCTCAGCATCTTCCAAGAATAGTTTATCCCGTTTCTTATGGTACAAGATACCGATATGGGCACAGTTTGTTTTTGAACATGACGACCCAACATCTCATACAGTAAATCTCGTTTTGGACTTTTTGCGTGAAACTTTTGACCTGAAAATCTTGCCCAACAAATACCACCCTCTTCACGACTGTGGTCGTGCATGGCTTCCTCCGTTACCTGACCTCAATCCCTGTGGTTTCTTCTTGCGGGGACATCGAAAGAATATGCAGGATATTGGAATCTCTAAAAACAGAGATTGAACATGAAACCCACTCCATTTCTACAGAAACGATGGAAACCAAAAAAAACTGCACTGCCATAAATTGTTACAGGAATTTGCAAAATGAAAGAAACTGAGTACTGTATGTGGCATACCAATGAGAAAAACTGTCATGCTTCCACAATAACCATTTGAGCGTGTGGTGCAATTAAAGACTCGCCTTGAATTTTTTTCTTTTTAGCCCCTAAACGGTGAATGAACCCAATTTTAATATAAATTTTATATTTTTTATTTATTAACTATGACTGTGTTGTGTGTGTCGTCATTTCCAATTAATTTTTAATCTATATATTTTTTTTTTTTACTTAAAGAAAAATAAAGACTTCGAATTTCCTCGCGCGTCTATCGCTAAAATATATTCTAAAATTCTGATTGATTCAGCCGATAACTTCATGAATTTGTTAAAAAAAATGAATATTATGATGGCACCACAGAAGCCCTTATGGAATATGTATACCAAAATATTTTATATACCAAAAGTGGTCCCTTTCATATTCTTTTTCTTTTTTTTTTCTTTTTAGCAAATAAATTATTTTCAAAACTTTTGTTTACATAAAATAAAAATAATTTAATGTCAAATTAAAAATGTAAAGCTTTGGCAGTTAAGTCCAAACTGCAAAACAAAATGGCCCTTTCATTCAGTATTAATGGAATGTCAAAGATCCAAAGCGAACTTGTGTATAAAACATCTTGAGCGCACGTTTAAAAGACAGGCTCTGGATTTGATTTCATTGTGCTGCATTTTTTATCCAAAATACGGATTAAAGGTATTACTAAGGCCGGCCGCGCACAAGATCGTCTTGCGACTGACGACTTGGGTCGTGACGACTCAAGTCGCGCATGCGGGGCTCCCATTCTCTCAGCGTAAAATCACATTGCGACCCAAGTCGGGAGACGATCTCTGCGTGCGGCCAGCCTAAATCTTCAATTAAATATATGAATGTGTTCATAAATGTAAAAGAAAAAAAATATATGGCGTGATTTTTTTCGTTGCGGAATATTTGAGTGGAGGGTACAGACACACGCCCGTTTATTTGGCCAAAATCACCAAAATTATTAAAGCCACGCTCGTGGCTTAGAGCAATGAAACGGTAGTTTGTACATAATCTTAAATGTACCTTCAAAATATTGTAAAAATTAATAGAATTTACGATTTAATTTACATCATAATTGAATAGTATGGAAACTTTGTATAAAAAATAACACTGGTCTACAAATTTTGAAAAAGTTTGTGCTTCGGAGATAAAATGTTTCCTATTATGGATTTTGGGGTGCTGAAAACGAATATGACCATAAAAACAGTCGATTGGCTACAGTTTCCAAGAAAATTTAAGTTACACATTTTGCATATATATATACCATATATTAGTAACATACCTGTATAATGTAGTCACTTATATTGATTCAACCCGTCGCTTCTTTGCTTGTCTCTTGTATTCAACTTCTGGAGCATCTCTTGTTACTGTCCAGCAGTAGTCTGCTAACAATGATGGACTCCATTTCCCCTGGTAGCGTTTCTCTGAGATATCCTGGTGGAAATGTTCATGTTCATCGCTGACTGCTCCGCAGTTGGCCGGAAAAAATTCCAGGTGCGAATGGAGGAAATGTATCTTTAAAGAAATATTGCAGCCCATTTTTTGATAGGACAACAGCAGGTTTCCCACCAGCTCCCTGTAATTGTCAGCTTTGGTATTTCCGAGAAAATTGGTTGCTACTAACCGGAAAGCGTTCCACGCTGTCTTCTCCTCACCACCTAGGATACGGTGGAACTCCTCATCTCTAAGAAGCTCGCGGATCTGTGGACCAACAAATACACCCTCCTTGATTTTTGCTTCACTGAGCTTTGGGAATTTACCACCGAGGTACTTAAAAGCTGCCCCCGTTTTATCCATAGCCTTAACAAAATTTTTCATGACGCCCAGTTTGATGTGTAAGGGTGGTAACAAAATCTTGCTCGATTCTACAAGTGGAGGATACTGAACATTTTTTGTTCCAGGTTTGAATGAGTGTCGGAGTGGCCAATCCTTCTTGATGTAATGAGAAGTCCTAGCCCGACTATCCCATTCACACAGAAAACAGCAATACTTAGTGTAGCCTGGCTGCAGTCCAAGCACGATAGCAACAACTTTCAAGTCACCACAAACCTGTCACTGATGTTTGTCATAGTTTATGCAGTTCAAAAGTTGCTTCCTGTTGTCATGTTTCCTTCATGTGGACTACATGACCAACTGGAATTGATGGCAATACGTTGCCAACATGCAACAAAACAGCTTTTAGACTCAACTTCGATGAATCAATGAACAGTCTCCACTCATCAAGATTGTGAATAATGTTGAGAGCTGCCATCAGACCATCGATGTCGTTGCAAGCTACAGGGTCACCTTCCATGATGAAGAATGGGACAAAATCTTTTTGACGGTCACGAAACTTACACATTCTAACATTTTCAGCGAGGAGATTCCACTGCTACACTGTTCACGCAATTACGAGGCATCTTTGTTTAAATTAGGCGGAAAAAACTTCAGTTTCAAAAGCAAACGCTAAAGAGAGTTTGACAAGGGTGCACTGTATGACTTCCGCGAATGAACTGATGCTGTGGCGTAATATGTAGACGCCTGTGACACATCAACGCCTTGACTCTACTGCGCATGCGCGTAGTTATATATTTTTTTATTTTAATAAATTAATGTAATTACATTGAACTTCAATAATTTTAAATTAGGTACGGTTAAGTTAGGTTAGTATTCCATTTATATTAATATCAAAAACATTATGGGAAGCAATATGTTAAAATGATCCAATCTATTTTTTAATAAATAATTTACAAATACATAATGTAATAGATAAATTTAAAATTACATTTTATTGTAAAGGGTGTCAGGAAATGATTGCCCCCCCCCCCCTGTACAGAAGAAACTGAAAGGAATAGAAAAAACAGACAAAACCACGCGAAAGAGCGTTTAATTTTGAATAAAAAACACTTGTTTTAATATCGGGTGTTGCCCCCATTTGCAGCTCTGACGGCCAATAATCGACGGGGGATGATCCCAGAAGTGTCTCAAAGAGATCGGTATCATGACTCATTTCTTCAAGGACTTCGTTGATCTTTGCAGTCATAATTTCTGTTGAATACCGATTCTGAATGGGTTGTTCCAGCATTAAGGACTCCACCCGATCCTTCATGATGGATCCGACATTTCACAGACATTAAGATCGGGAGAATTGCCAGGCCATTCATTATTTCCGAAAAAAATCAATGTTATTGTCCTTAAGCAGTTGTTGAGTCGCAAGTGCTTTCATACAGGGGGCTTTGTCGTGAAGAAAGGTTGCCTGTTCAACATCCAAAACACACTCGGGGTCTTTCAAAAACGGAATTACATGTTGGGCTAAAATTACATTTCGAAAATAAGGCCCATCCCAACTGGTTCCTCTTGGTTTGATAACCCAGATGAGCTTCCGAATAGAGAACATAATGAAAACACCCACACATGCTGGATTTTTTACTATTTCTCGATACTTCTGGTCGTCTGGGACTTCATCAGGAGTTGTTGCCCAAACCCGATCATTCTGAAAATTTGGTTTTCTGGAGACATAAACGAAGAATTCATCGCTGACAACCAAGTGAAGGAAATCGTCTTCCGTCCATTCCTCAAGATAATCACAAAACCATAGCCGATCTTCAATATTAAGATCACTCTTCCGTGGCTTAGCTATTTCATGCCAAGCACTCAAGCCTTGGCGAACTCGAAATTGATGCACAAGTTGCCGATTGACTATCTTACCACGACGGATAAGTATCTCTTTCGCTACCTCAGAGCAGCTCTTCTTTCGGCGCCGTGATGCAGCAAGCACAATGTCTTTCGATTCTTGAGATAATTTCTCCGGTCTTCCTCCTCGAAATTCTGTTTCACAATCTTCAGGATTCTTATTCCAATTCCTTTTGACAAAGTCTTCTGATCTTTTTAATCTCTCAGCCACCCAGTGTCGAGTTATGAAAGTTGCACCAGCTTCCTTTGCTTCACGAAATGTGACAGTCGAATGCGGTCAAGAACTCGCTTTTTCTCTGAATCGTTCAAAATAGATGATGCCATGGTTTCTGTGGGGAAAAAAATGGTAAGAATTAAAATCACAGGAATAGAATATAATGGTTTTTATTCAGATTTTAACGCTCTTTCAAGTGGTCTCGCCGGTTTTTATCTATCTCTTCTAGTTTTTGCTCTACAGGGGGGGGGCAATCATTTCCTGACACCCCTATATACATGTATATATTTACATTAATTTATTAAAATAAAAAACTACGCGCATGCGCAGTAGAGTCAATGCGTCGATGTGTCACAGGCGTCTACATATTACGCGACAGATGCAGTCCAGTTAGTAGGGTGCAGGGTTGCCTGATATCTTTATAAATAGAGCCAATTGGCAATTTTAGGCATCATTTTCATATTCAGTGACCCAAAATTAGTAAAGATTGACTACTTTTATTTCCGAAACATTTTGGCTGTAGACCAGTGTAAATCGAAATGAATGGATTTTTTGAAGAAAGTATTGAAATTAAGTCCAGAAATAAAGTCCACGTGGACAAGAGGACGCGGGGGAGGATAGGGGAGCGGCCATTGTGTATGGAAAACGACAATTTTAAGTGTAGCATTCAAAACAAGGCGCAAATTATTAAAGCCACGATCGTGGCTCAGAGCACTCAACAATGCAAAGCCATGATCATGGCTCAGAGCAATGAAAAGGTTAGAAGGTTTGTATTTTTTTTTATTAACCGAAATAAAAGCATGAAAATTTTAATGTATATTCTCTACACACACACGAGCATTTAGCCCCCTAGTCCAAACCATGCTCTACTCTATGTAATGTCCTCTCAGCTCTGGAAGTTTAATAAGTGTCACCTGAGGCTGTGTGTGTCTTTTACAGCTGTGGACCTCTCCATTTCACATATGCAGGTATACCTGGGTCATCTGGGAGTGTTCATAAAAAAGTCGGAAACGAACCGAACGCCTCTGACATATTGAGGATACTTGTGGGTTTTTGGTCCAGTTTGTGTAGAGCAAGCCTGAGGTAGTACGAGTGTGACTGTGATCGATAGCTGTAAATTTGTGCTGCTTGGAGAGGAAACACAAACTTGCAGTGCATCTTGCTCTGAAGAATCATGCACTCGGACCAATAATAAGTGGGGGTGTCTGCGATACAAACTTACGAAAATTGCAATGAACTGTATATGGATATGGATGTTCTCTGGACGAAATTAACACAGAGCATTGTTGCTTTTAATGGAGATCAACCACGTACGAAAGCCTTGTCATTACTTTGACAACCCTATTTACTTGGCAATACTGCTGCGAGCTACTCGTACCCTGAAATGGACGTATGGGCAGAATGGTGCTCTATGTAAAAAGGTGCTTAACTCTTCATACTTCAACTTAAACTATGAATGCATCCATGGTTATATATATATATATATATATATATATATATATATATATATATATATATATATATATATTAGGGTGTCACTTAAATGCAAAGTTTGAAATTTTCATGCTGACACCCCGCGAATCTATTCCATTGGTAAACAAAACATGGTGACTGAAAAATCTTTTTATTTGAATAACTATAAAAGGTCGCCCCCGCCTTCCAAAGTTTAATGCTTGCGCGGCGTCTCCATAATCGTTCATTAGATATCTATATATCTCTATATGTGTGTGTGTGTATCTGTGTGTGTCTGAATATCTGAGAAATAAAGTGAACAATACTTAACGATTCACCGTTTCTCATTTCAGCTACGTGATTTCTGGTGATGGAAACCCGGAAGTGTATATACCTATTAGGGGCAGCGGTTGATGAGGTGAAAGGATGCAAGCTTCCTTCCTACAGGCAAGCATTCGGTTACTTCCTTTACCTTCACCATGAAAAGAAAATGACAATACGTGACGCGTTGAGGAAGTCACTTCGAGCAGTGATGTCCTTCTGGGAGAAAGCTCACATTCCAACCAGACTCGAGACACACTGCGTCAGCAAACTGGATAAAGTCTTCGAGGAGTGGAAAGGACTCAAAAAACACGCCTCAAGGACGAGCGATTCACACAAGACGAAAGAAAAAGAATTCATTGAACGCCTCGATCGTCTCTTTGACATCGCCCACGCTGATTGTGAGAAATTGGTCAAGTACCCAGAGGATTGGGAGTTCCTTCAGCAGCAGCGCCAGAAAGGACGTCCAGGTTCAATGGCAGGTTTGGACATGACCCATCAGCGCCAAGTCAAAGATTGTACTCGACGTCGGGAGGAAGAGGAGAAACGAAGAAAGCGATCAGCAGCTGAAATGGAGGCAGTATCCAACGAAGCGGTTTTGGAGTCCTCATCCTCCAGCTCAGATGATAGCGAAGAAAAAGGAGCATGTGGTGGTTCGTTAGCGTCTAAACAAAGAGCAACGAAGAACATCATGACATCGGAATTGGCGGCAGCGCTTGATCGCACGCAACTCTCGTCAAGAAAGGCCACATATCTGCTGTTTGAGGCAGCTTCCAGCTTAGGGCATGATGCTAGCGACTACAACATCAATCGTGGATCCATTCATCGTCAGCGTGAAAAATTCCGTACTCTTAAGGCTCGGCAACTGAAGAGCGAGTTCCAAGGCAATAGTCCGTTGACTGTTCACTGGGACGGAAAACTCATGCAAGATCTGACGTCACGAGAATATGTTGACCGCTTACCTATTCTTGTATCTGGCTCCGGGACAGAGCAGCTCCTCGGGGTGCCAAAACTTCTGTCAGGAACCGCGCTGGCACAAACAAATGCCATCATAGATTGCCTGAATGAATGGGGAGTGACCGATCATGTCAAATCTATGTGTTTCGACACAACCGCGACAAACACAGGCCACCGAGGAGGAACTTGTGTTCTTCTGGAAGAAAAAGTTGGACGTGACCTGTTACACTGTGCGTGCAGAAACCATGTACTGGAGTTGGTGCTACAGGCGGCATTCGCAGCATCGCTAGATTCAGTATCTACCGGTCCAGAAATTCTGCTTTTCAAGCGCTTCCATGATTATTGGACCTGCATTGACCAGCAACAGTTCCAAACTGCGGACACAGATGCGTTCACCAAAGCAGCTATTTTTAAGCATAGAACGGAGCTCATTGAGTTTGCAAAATCACAAGCACTTCAAGTTCGTGATGACTATCAGGAATTCCTCGATCTTTCCGTCATCTTTCTTGGAGGAGTTCCATACAAGGGACTAAACTTCCGCGTCCCTGGTGCTATGCACCGGGCGAGATGGATGGCTAAGGGGGCTCTATGCCATCAAGATCTGGCTCTTCCGAAGACAGTTTAAACTGACGAACACTGAGGAACGCGGAATTCGAGATATCTGCCTCTTTTCTGTTCTAGTTTACATGAAAGCGTGGGCAACAGCTCATCTGTCCATCGAAGCTCCGCTGAATGATTGGGAATTGATGAGGACGCTCCTTCGATACCCGCACAAGAAGATCTCTGATGGTACCACCAAGAAGCTGTCTGCGCACCTGTGGTACCATTCGGAGGAGGCAGTGGGTCTGGCGTTCTTTGATGAGAGGATATCGATGGAAGTGAAGTGCAGCATGGTTGCAGCGTTAGATCAAGAAGCCCCTCACATGCCGCCAAAACGACCTTTGGTTCTTGATACTATGTTCCTCAGTGACAGCAAAGGACTGGAGCAACTGATCACAAAGAACACCCGAGGATTCTTCTCAAAACTTCAGTTGCCAGATTGCTTTCTGCTCCACCATCCCAGTTCATGGACGTCAAACTCTGAATACGTGCAAGCTCGGGATGTGGTCTCCAAACTTGCAGTGGTGAACGACAGAGCAGAACGGGCCGTGGCTCTGGTGAAGGAGCTGAACGGAAAGTTGACAGTGAAAGAAGAACAGCTCCAGTTCCTCGTTCAAGTTGTCACTGACCACAGAAAGCAACACCCAGCTCCGAACAAATCAGCATTAGTGAGGACGCGAAAGAACTAATCACTGATCAGCGTATGAGCACCAATTATTCTGCTACTGTATATGTATTTTATTTCTCAAAGTTTTGCTTTTGTTGCTTCTCCATTTTGTACCATTATTCGCCAAATTATGTCTTCTATTTTGATTATATAATAAACTGTTTGTATTCTTTGCGTTTTTAAGTGTCTTA
This sequence comes from Bathynomus jamesi, assembly GCA_023014485.1. Classification (NCBI taxonomy): domain Eukaryota; kingdom Metazoa; phylum Arthropoda; class Malacostraca; order Isopoda; family Cirolanidae; genus Bathynomus; species Bathynomus jamesi. Next base: position 468,136 of record JAJOZX010001684.1, on the reverse strand, counting down.
CTTTCGTTATTTCACCAAATTGCCTTGTTTTTTATTATCTGGTTCGGCCCAAGCTGTGAACACTGAACAGCTTGTTGACGTCAACAAATGGGTCTTGTTTTCAGTGACGAGGGCGACCTTTAAATGATGACCAATCAGGACCAAATTTCTCTTCCGTATGTTTTACACCAAATGGAACAATTTTAGGGGGTGTCATAGGAAAATATCCATCGTTTAATTTTCCCCCTATTACCTAGTGACACCCTAATATATATATATACCGGTGTATATATTGGGGGACGTTAGGCAGAAGACAGGGAGTCTTCTCTTGTCACTATCCCCTTTAGTTGATCTTTTTCCGTGTCTCATCTACCCTGTGAACAGTCCAGCATGCTCTCAAACACATACTTCTCCCTTTATTCCTCACTAAATATACATGTATCTAGTGCCGTTTCCAGGCTATCTGGGGCCCTAGGCACTCCTTCAGAGAGAGGCCCCCTCCTCTACACCTATGTACCTACTTATCTGGAGAAATAATAGAATATTCTGGTGCGTAAAATTATATATTAGGTTAATTACATAGGTATAAGCAGATAACAAACTCATTTTTAGTGTAAATATCATAGTATGAATGAATAGTGAAGCTAGAAAATATGCCTTTTGCATTTCATGACAAAATGTCAACAATATTTTAGCTTATACTCATCCCCATGGAGTGTACTTCGTTTACGAGTTGCTGAAAAATATTTTTTGGGGAGCCCTTAAACCTTGGGGCCCTAGGCTAGTGCCCAGTTGGCCCATACCTAAAGACGGCACTGAATGGATCTTACATACTACACAATCTTTTCAAAATTTATATGAAAAAAGTGGCATCGTTGAGCCTGGGAGACCTTGTTTTCGGCTCTCTCCTTCTTCCATGGAGGGGTCACTTTTGCGAGCTCTCGCCCTTGGCCTCTTCCTTCCTACGTGTGTGTGTGTGTGTGTGTATGTGTGTGTGTGTGTGTGTGTTCAGTTCCACACGAGAAATAAACTAAACGAGCAAGACATAGCCAAAATTCGAAAAGTTTTTCAATTAAAAAAAGGGTTCAAAACTTCTTTGAAGCAATAATTATACCTGTAATATAATATAGCCGCCATATTAGGTCACATCAGGCCAAATCATGTTAGATTTATGAGCCCACATACTCATACATAGACAGGGCAACAATTAGAGAAGACTTGCAGTGGAACTCAAAATATCCCCATCACCCCCACCCACAAGAAAAAAAGCAGGTGAAAGAACCCTACAAAAAAGTGCAGGAAAATGGCAAACCGGTTACTCGTAGAGGTCGGCCAAGAATAACTTCCGCAAGACAGAACTGCTTCATTCATAGACTCGGCAAATTGCCGTTAGCACGTCCACTGTGGAAAACGAAGGGTTGCGGAAGCATACGGTCCATATCCATGACGGGGGAGACAGGGGGCCTCGCGAGGGGTTGAGGATGTAACACTACAGCAGTGCTGCAAAATTAATGCGGTTGCCTTACCTCCTTCGCGAAACCTAAGGTCATATGACAAGAGGGGACCTACAGCTTTATGTGAGATCCGAACCAAGGGTCGCTACATAATCTCGACGAACAGGACGGTCTCCCATCCAACCACTATCCAGGCCCAATGTCGTTTAACTTCCCTGACCGACGGGAAGTAGTTGCGGTGTTGCGAAAGGCGAATGAGAGGAAGAGGGTGGTAACTTACGGACATGAACAAACAACTGAAACATTCCTCGACACTTTTGCCGACATACTACAAACAAATATATTGGTGGCGTGAATAAGCAAAAGAGATTTAAGTTTGCAAAGAAACATAAAAAAAATGGTCATGAATGGAAGAATGTTCTGTGGAGTGAGGAAACAACATTTCAATTTTTAGGAAATGAAAGGTGTCGTAGGTTTGGGAGACGAAGTAACCATGAAAAGCTTCTATCTAAATGTATTACAGTAGTAAGACTGCGAAACATGGTAGGGGTTCTATTATGGTGTGGAGTTGCTTCAGTTCCAGTGAGTGGGTTATCTCTTAACAACTGACGGAAGTATGGATGAAATGAACTACCACAGAGTTCTGGTTTAATATCCTCTGCAGAGTGGAGTTAGTTTAATTGGAAGACAAGACAATGATCCAAAATATATTGCAGTACTCAACAACGCTTACTAAAGAGGTAGGAGCAGAATGGGAGGGTGTAAATATTGAAGTTTCCACCATAAAATCTTGATCTAAACCCCAATGTTGAGCGTCTCGTGGCCCGATCGGTTACGGCGCCATCCGGCAGTGCTTAGACTCCGCTCAGTCATGGGTTTCAACCTCAGTGCTGCCGAGAGTTGGGCGGTTTTTTTATCTTACGTCACGACGAAGCGGCGGGTTACCCCTTTTTAATTGACTCTGGCTACGGTAGCCCAGGGTCGGACCCGTACCCCTCACTCCCTTGAGGGATATGGGACATGGATGTTACCTACACCCTAACGAGCACTTGTGAAAACAACTAGAAAATGATGTCTAAGAAGTGAAACCAAATAGCCGAAAGGGCAACTAGGGTATTGTCCATTCTAAATGGCAAGCAACTCCTACGAAAAGCTCGCAAGTGGTGGTTGATACGAGTCTTTCGAAACGTGAACCCATCAGTCATGCTCGCCGACGTTATACTAAATACTGAATACTGACCTGTCGATGTAAATTATAGGTCACTTCCTGTAATTTATTTGTACTGTCTAGTGTTCTATTGATTGATACATTTAATCTTTGTTTTTTTGTTTGCCGTTTCGTTTATCACTGCATGTGGACTCAGACTTATGATCCGGAACACACACACACACACACACACACACACACACACAAAACGTACATACAGGGTGTCCCATAGGTCTGATCTCGGTAAAAATTTATTTTAAATTAAATTTACAAAAGTAATACATAAGAACTAAAACAAATGTTCAAATTGATTGACACTCCTCAGGAAAAGGCCTCGCCTTTTCCTGAGGAGTGTAACTCACTTCCATATCAGTCAGTGCGTTATTCTACATGCAACAAAAATAAAAACGTCCCAAAACAAGACATCAATTTGAACATTTGTTTTAATTCTAATGAATTACTTTTGTAAATTTAATTCAAAATAAATTTTCCTACGAGACCGGACTTATAGGACACTGTATACATTCTGTGCATGCGTGTATATATGTGGGTCGCAACGTAAACTAAGTAGACAAAAAACGTGTATAAGGAAAACCTCACGCTAAAACAATACAGGGTGTTTATGAAGTCCATATCTATTTCAGTGAAAACGTAGCAAAAAGGATAAAATTAAATAACAATATAATAGAAGGCATACATTTAATGAATACTTAAGCATATGATTCTACATGAGCATCATCAGTATCTCACAGAGTTCGAATCTGTCAGCAACATTGCGGAACACATTTTGGAGCATGACGGGGGTTATTTTTGTAACTGCTGTTACGATACGAGCACGTAAATCTTGCAGATCTGTAACCCTCGTTCGATAGACGTTTGATTTGATAAAGCCCCATGCAAAGAAATCCAAGGGCGTTTGGTTTGGAGATCGAGCTGCCCAGGGCCTGTTGCCTCCACGTCCGATCCACCGATTTGGAAATCGTTCATTGAGGTACTCCCGAACAATGTTTGCGTAATGACAAGGTGCCCCATCTTGTTGAAAGACGACGGTGTTTAAAATGCCATCTGAATGAAGGTGGGACATTTACGTGCTCGTATCGTAACAGCAGTTGCAAAAATAACCCCCGTCATGCTCCAAAATGTGTTCCGCAATGCTGCTGACAGATTCGAACTTTGTAGAGATTCTGATGGTGCTCATGCAGAATCATATGCTTAAGTATTCATTAAATGTATGCCTCCTATTATATTGTTATTGAATTTTACCCTTTTTGCTACGTTTTTACTGAAATAGATAGGGACTTCATAAACACCCTGTATATTATATCCACTTCTTCAAAGAGATTATCCACTGAAAAAAATAATAAAAAACAAATAAAGTTGAAAGTACAGAAACAAAAATTTTATTTGAAACATCCATTACATAATTTCTAAACCAATCAAACTGAGCATCATTATAAACTATGGTTAGTTAATCGACAGAACGACTACCAATATTGGTTAATTTCATTGTTTGTTGGTACGCGGTGCATCCTGTAATTTGTAGCCTTTTTTTTTTATTATTTGTGCAACTCATTCAACTTTCCCTAACTCTTTTTCACAATTAATTTACCATGGTGAAAATTTCCATGAAAGTTGATTCAACCATGCAGGATTTAGAATAATATGGTATACGCTAATGTCAATGTCCAACCTGACCAGCATCAATGCCTGCTTTCATGTTTTCTCCCCCCCCCCCCCTAGTGACAACATGAGCTCTGATCTGGTACTTTCTGGTTCGAAATTTCTTTGTAATTGCCGTTTGGCATTCTTTGTACGACTTGGAACTTCTAAAACTTCAAAATAAAAATGCATTCCTTGAGAGAGACCATGTTGAGTGAAAATTATGGTAGGAAGTCCGCCTACCATGTTATTTTGTTATTGTACAGAGTGGCCCATAAGTCTCAATCGGTTATAATTAAAGCGAAAATACAAAAAAAAATCAAAGTAAAAAGTTTATAATAAATTTAGAAATATTTATTGATTATTTTAAAAATAATTTTTTTTTTTTTTTTTTAATTTTTTAAATTTATTTATTTTTTTATTTTTTTAATCCGCTAGATGGATTTTCGCTTTAATTATAACCGAGTGGGACTTATATAGGGTGGCCCATAAGATTAAAAAAAATAACATACCGCATTGTTCTGAGGTTTCGACAGTGAATCATGCATGCTTGCAGCGCAATTCATGGACAATTTCACCATGATGCGTTTTTTATACAGAAGGTTATTATGGTTGGTGAATTCGGTAGATTTCTCTACCAAGAAATAAACCGCCTTATCTGACTATACAAAATTTCGCTCGACAAAAAACTCTACTTTTAAACATATATTTGTATATATCTTTAAGTTTAAAAATACATAATAAAAATCAGAATGTTTAACATTGTATTGTAAAATTGTGTTGTAAAAATAGAAAACACATCGATCAAACTGACGTTCATATCACGACTGACTCATTTGGCGGGAGCGGAGGGAGGGTGGAGGGGTTATGTGACGTCAGCCAACGAATTTCATGTGAATTTGTTGTTCCCGGTCCCGCCAAATGAGTCAGTCGAGATGGGAACGTTATTTGAGCCGACGTGTGTCAACTTCGCTCTGAAAAAAAGGTACCGGTACGCCGTACCGGCGCGTACCGTCACAAAAAAGCACTGTGTGTATATATATATATATATATATATAGAGAGAGAGAGAGAGAGAGAGAGAAGCTTGATCTTCGTGAAATGAGGAATCATCGCACGGAACATTTGAAAGGTTGAAAGGTATATAGTGCCGCTCATGAGTATTCGTACAGAAAAATATTTCAGTTACATTCGTCCTTGTCTTTTGTACCATGCATAGAATAGTTATGAAAAGTTTATCGTTCGTTTGGAAGAATTTAACAAATAAAAAATTAGTTTAACTCCAACATAAAATGTAAAACAGCAACGAATTAAAAAAAAGGAGTTAAAATGTGAAAGTTTTCGAACATTTATTTACAAAATTATTTAATATTTTATGTATCCACATTTTGCTTGAATGATTTTCAGTGATTCGTTTTGGGTATTTCTCTACGAGGTTTCGACATCTCTCAGTAGAAATTTTAGCCCATTCTTCTGAAGAAAATTGTTGCAATTTATTCAGATTCGAAAAGGTTTCTCTTGCGGACATCTTTTTTCAAATCAAACCATAAATTCTCGATAAAATTGAGATCTGGACTTCGACTGGGTCACTCGAGAAGCTTGAAATTCTTTCGTGGAAGCCATTTTATGGTGCTCTTACTTTTTTGTTTTGGATCATTATATTGTTTCGGTACCCAATTGCGACCCATTCGCAGCTCCCAAACTGAAGGCAATATATTTTCTTCTAAAATATCCTGATATTTCTTCAAATTCAAGATTCTATTCATGATAACAAGCTTTCCTGGACCAGAGGCACGAAAGCATCCCCAAAGAAACAAACTACCACCACCACCATGTTTAACTGTAAGAAGGAATACCACTCTAACATCCACCCACAACAACATCGACACCGCTACATATAACCTACAAACATACATAAACAGTATACAAGTCTGGCTCACACACAATAGACTCAAAGTAGCGCCCACAAAATCAACCATCACCTTGCTTACAAGCAACACAAACGAACACCAGATAACTCCACAGCTTACACTAAACAACACAAAAGAACACCATATAACTCCACAGCTTACACTAAACAACACAAATATTCCACACACTCACAGGACCAAAATACTTGGGGCCACATACAACACATCATTATCTTTTGCAAACCACATTCAGGACATTAAAAACAAATGTACGTCAAGACTTAACACGCTTAGGGTACTAACAGGCACAAACTTTGGACACCAGCAGGAAACAACATCACTCATATACAAACAATATATTCGCTCAGTTATGGACTATGCTAGCCATGCTGGGCACCCATTATCTCAAACACACAAATAAACACCTTACAGACAATACAAAACAACGCACTTCGTATCATTACAGGATGCACCCAAACAACACCAATAGAACACCTGCACACAGAAACAAAAATACTGAAAGTTAGGGAACATTTAGACATGAGGGGAACACAATGCATGGCAGCAGCGACAACTAACCCACAACACCCTTGCCACTACATGTACAATCATGCACCGACGCCTCGCACCATTAAGGTAACACCAGAGAGACATTATAACCAAATACTCCATTCCATACCACGCCCCACAATCCCCACATTAGGGTGGCCCAAAAATTAACTGAAAAAATAAGTTTAAATTGCTATTCTCCACAAAGCTATTCCTGTTCCATATCACAAAAGAAGCCTTCATGCAAACAATCAGGAAGATCGGCCAATATTTAGAGGTCGCGAATTCAAGGTAAAAATATCTAAATTCCATAATTTCAGTAATTTTGGGTCACCATTATGTTCTACAATAAATATTTGCCGAGCAACGCCACTGTAGACTGTAAACCTATATCCAAAGAATCACTGTATGATAGCAATGCACTCTTCCCACAAACTCAGTTGGTCGCCAAGTCTCGGCAGGTGTAGACGTGTTTTTGTTGTGTTCCTGCCATCTGGGTTACGCCGCGCAGTGAATCACACCAATAAGGCAAGTTAAACTTTTCACCAGTGAGTGGCGGACACTATGCTTAGTTTTTCTGTCATTCATTTACTGCACTGACCTTGATAAGCAATTTGGAACAATGTATTGTTTATTAAAATTGTTTGTTTTATATTCTACATAAAACATACTGTATGTATAGGTTCTTTAACTCTAATTTCCATTTTATCTTCCATTCCACAGGCCAAGACCATGACAACGACAAGGAGCAGTCCGAAAGTTTGGCTCCTGGGTAAGCCGGACCCGGACATCTTGGGATCTGGCCTGCCAACAAACGGGGATATTCTCAGGAACATCATGTTTCACCACCAGAAGGGATCCACAATCGGTGACAGTGCTAAGGCCACCATAGACAGAGCGCTGACAATCTGGGACAAGGCACGAATTCCGACCCAGCGGGTGGACTCCGGCGTGCGCAAGCTTCGGAAGCTCTATGAAGAATATTGTGGGTTGAAGAAAAACCGATTGAAACCGAAAGACGGGTGCCGAATCAAGGAAAGAAAATTCAAGGAGAATCTCACCAAACTATTTGACATCTCACGAAAAGACGCCCTCAGTATTATGACGGACGAAGAAGACGAACAGTTCCTGCGGATGCAACAGCAGGATCCCTCGAGCGCGAGTATGTCCGGGATCGACAAGACCTTGACGAACAAGGAGACTCGCAAGCGCCTCAGGAGTTATCAGGCCAGTGCTCGAAAGGAAAAAAGCATGTTGAGCGTCCAACAGGCGAATACCGCTGTTCCGTCTACTTCCGCCATTGCTGACATCTGTAGCTCCTCCACATCGACGGAGTCCGAAGATGATTTCCAAGTTCCGTCAACATCCAGTCAAGATGAGCCAAGGAATAAGAAATCGAAGCAGACCATTGTGACCAAGGAAGTAGCCGCCGCGCTCGACCGAATGAAACTTTCTGACCGCGCTGCCATGTTCGTCGTAGGAGCCGTCACGCAAGCGCTCGGTCATGGCCTGGAGTCTGTGGCGCTATCCCGGAACACCATTCAGCGAGCGCAGGTCACCACTCGTGAGGCGGTAGCAACTGCTCAACAGGCTGTTTTCTCGCCGGACAGCCCACTGCTTTCCACTGGGACGGTAAACTGCTTCCAGATATCGCCTGCAATAAAAAGCTTGCGGATCGCGTCGCCATCTTGGTGACTGGTGGTGAAACAGAGCAACTTCTTGCCGTCCCTAAGATCGGCCGCGGCACGGGAGAGGACAGTGCAATGCATGTGTCCAAACGCTGGAGGAATGGAACCTCAAACCCATGATCCAGGGACTAGTCTTCGACACGACGGCAACCAATACTGGGCTGAATATGGGCGCGTGCACCCTAATTGAGAAGGCTCTGGACAAGGAGCTCATCTGGATCGCGTGCCGTCATCACGTGTTCGAGGTAATGTTGTCAGTCGTATTTTCTGTCGCCCTGACACTAACCGGTGGGCCTGAAGTGGGAATCTTCAAACGCTTCCAGAAGACCTGGCCTGATATTAATATAGTTGATTTCCGTTCTGCTGGAGACGAGCTCTTCGTTGGCATGCCGGATGGCCTACGAGAGATGTCATTTTACTCGGAGGCAGTCAAAAGCCAGCTCCCACGGAATGACTATGGAGAGTTGTTTCAGCTTTGTCACATATATTCCTAGGAGGATCCTCCGACGGAGAACCGTCCTTTCGTGCGCCAGGCGCTATGCACAACGCGCGGTGGATGGCTAAGGCAATATACTCGCTGAAGATCTTCCTTTTCAGGAGCCAGATTAAGTTGACGGCCCACGAGACAGCTGGCGTCACAAAGATTTGCCTCTTCGTTTCTCTTATTTACGCTCGCTACTGGCACGAGGCCCCTCTCCCAGAGAGGGCCCCCCTCAACGACTTAAACCTAATTGCTCTCCTCCATGAATATCCTGACCGTGCCATCAGGGAGGCTGTTGTTAAGGCCTTTTATCGCCATTTGTGGTACTTCTCTGAGCACCTCGCGCCTCTCGCCCTCTTCGACGATCGCCTCGACGAGATCATCAAAGCAGCTATGGTTGACAACTTCTTACGTCCCTCAAGCCAAAAACTCTTGAGATGTCTGGACGGGTCTGTGTTCGATCATCGTTCTTCATTGGCGTCGTACATCACGAGCCGGTCTTTGAAGATATTCGATATACTCTCCATGAAAGGACAAGATGAAGCAAAGACATTCTTGTCAAAACCTTCCTCCCTCTGGCTGAAAGACCCCATTTACCAGTTACTTAAGGCTAAGTGCAGGCTCCTCAAGGTCGTCAACGACTGTGCCGAACGAGGAGTCACTCTTATTCAGTCCTACAATACCGCGCTGACGAAAGACGAGACCCAGAAACAATACCTACTGCGACTCGTCGCCAGCCACCGAAAAAGAATGCCAGTTCCGACGAAGTTGGCTTTGACGAAGAAAAAGTAACGGGTGTGACGTTGTTTGTTTGATATACAAGGATTTAGTGCAGTCGTATTAACTGCTATGACATGTGTATTCTAGTATATTTTTGCATAACATGTGCTCTGTGCTGTTGACTCTAAATTTTGAAATAAACATTGATATTGTATTTTTGTTTCAAATCCTAAAAATATAGGAACTGGTTGCGACCTTTAAATATTGTATGATCTGTCTAATTTTTGGCATGAGTTCTTACATTTTGATATGGAACACGGATGGCCTTATGGAGAAAGATATTTTCAACTTTCAGTTTTTTGGGCCACCCTACCCCACATACATCACACAGTACAGAAAACACATACACACACACACCTAACCCACAAAGCACTGACACGACTCGGTCCGAATGCGGTCCTAGGTGCGAAGCCGCCACCCATTGACAGGTCAGAGACCAGCCTGAGCAGATCGGATCGAGTTAACTTAGCACGATTCCGATGTGGACATCACCCCAACTTACAGACATATAAACACAGACTAGACAACTCCACAGATGACACCTGCCACCTGTGCCAGGACACACCACAAACAATTGAACACATTGACAGACTGTACCACGCTAGCACAACATAGAACACAACAGAACATCACTAGTGCGCTGAACCTCTGGTCCACTCCGAAGAGGGCGATCGGTTACCCGCGTGCCGCCGGCTTGCTCGATCAGGGTGGGCTGATCGGCTAACCAACAACAACAACAACAACTGTAGGAAGGATGTTTTATTCCTGGAATGCAGTATTTCATTTTCACCAAACATACCTTTGCTCGTTGTTTCCGAGTAATTCAAATTTGGTTTCGTCTGTCCACAGAACTTTCTTCCAGAATGCAAATCCATTATTTTCATGATTCTTGGCATACTTTAAACGAGCTTCTTTGTGCGCTTTTCGTAGCAGAGGTTTTCCTCGTGCAACTCTTCCAGGCAAACCATTCTCTCTCAGTGTACGACGTACAGTGATCTTAGAGAGTCTTAATGTTTGGTAAGTATTACCTGTAGTTACTCGTGGATTCGCAGCAGCCATTCTTTCAATCCGTCTAACTATACGCTCTGAAATCTTGCAAATCGTCCACACCTTGGTATAGATTTGATTGTTCCAAAGCCTTTCCATTTCTTTATAACTACAACAATCGTCTTAAATAGAATTCGCAGTTCTTTTCCTATCTTCCTATAACTCTTTCCAGATTAATGCGCAGCAATAATAGATCTCTTAAGATCTGTACACGGCTCTTTACCACGATCACCCATTACTTACTAATAGTTTGTACAGTCATCCCTCTTCTATGAAGATTCACAGAGAAAATTCTAGAATTCAGAATTGCCAACAGTTTCTTATCAACAAACAGCGAACTACTGATAAAAATTTTTAATTCTTCAAGCAAAAGGTGGACACACAAAGTATTAAATACTTTTGTAAATAAATGTAGGAAAACTTTTGCATTTTCACTTCTATTTTTTATTTTCCTCAAATTCTTTGATTTTTTTTACATTTTATGTTGAAGTTAAACCAATTTTTTCATTTGTTAAATTTTTCAAAACGAACGGTAAACTTTTCATAACTATTCTATGCAAGGTTCAAAAGATAAGGACTAATATAATTAAAATATTTCTCTGTACGAATACTTGTGAGCGCCAATATATATATATATATATATATATATATATATATATATATATATATATATATATGCACACACACACACACACACCACAGTGTACGTATATAATTTAGTGGTGGACCGGATGTCAGTTTTTCAACATCCGCGGATGCGGATCTTTAATTTCAATATCCGCGGATGCGGATATTTAGTTAATCTATCAATATAATATAGAATTATGAATATATGACAATTTTTCAAATTTCTTGATATTACTATTATGGCAGGCAATGCGTAAGAATTAAAATTAATATTAATGTTTTCATTATGATAAAAATAATAACTTTCTCAAGTTTCAACCACAGAAAATTCAATGAAACAAGTTTCATTCAATTTTCTGTTACCAGCTATTTATATTTTCAGGTTTATATATTTGTTTGTTCATTAATAACTAATACTTTACATGAAATGTGCATGACTGGGCCTTGCAAGCTAATTTAATTGTATGTAAATTGCATAATTTATTATAGGTAATATCCGCATAACATCCGCAGTCAGAAGTGCGGATGCGGATGTTAAAATTTATGCGGATGTGGATATCCGGTCCACCACTAGTATATATATATACAGGGTGTACATAAAGTCAGGATCTATTTTTGTGAAGCACTTGGAAATTATATGGAATTCAATCATAAAATGATAAAGTGGTAACATTTATTAAATAATTAAGAGTAGGATTCGACGTGACGCCCATCAGTATCCCTGCACAGCTCAAATCGTTCCGCAGCATTTCTAAACACATTCTGGAGCATTTGCGCGGTTATGTTATCTGCAGCAGTTCGTATACGTAAGTTTTCAAGACTCGTAATCTTCGTCTGATAGACGTGCGATTTGATAAAGCCCCATGCAAAGAAATCTAAAGGGGTTAAATCTGGTCATCTCGCTGGCCAAGGTCTTTTGTTGCTTCCGCGTCCGATCCAGCGATTTGGAAAACGTCCATTTAGATAATCCTGAACAATTTTGGTATAGTGACAAGGAGCACCATCATGTTGATAGACAAGGGGGATAGGATTGTTAGTACCGTCGTCTATCAACATGATGGTGCTCCTTGTCACTATGCCAAAATTGTTCAGGATTATCTAAATGGACGTTTTCCAAATCGCTGGATCGGACGCGGAAGCAACAGACCTTGGCCAGCGAGATCACCAGATTTAACCCCTTTAGATTTCTTTGCATGGGGCTTTATCAAATCGCACATCTATCAGACGAAGATTACGAGTCTGGAAAACTTACGTACACGTATACGAACTGCTGCAGATAACATGACCCCGCAAATGCTCCAGAATGTGTTTAGAAATGCTGCGGAACGATTTGAGCTGTGCAGGGATACTGATGGGCGTCACGTCGAATCCTACTCTTAATTATTTAATAAATGTTACCACTTTATCATTTCATGATTGAATTCCATATAATTTCCAAGTGCTTCACAAAAATAGATCCTGCCTTATGTACACCCTGTATATGGGATTTCACAATTAATTAAAATTTAAACACGTAAAATAAATTCTTCCGCGTGTGTGTGTGTGTGTGTGTGTGTGTGTGTGTGTGTGTGTGTCCACGGTAACTGGCTACAAGTGTGGTGGAGTGAGATAATTCACCGATGAAGTGGGGTAATTTTTTTCTGAGGTAACACTTTCGGTACCTCGTAACATTACAAAATTTATATACTAAAATCTAGAAACATATTTACTGACGGAAGAAAGATGTTACTCTTGATAAGGTTACGCTACTCAAGTTTATGCTAGTTTATTGTTGACTACATTAGTTTGTGCTAGATTAGCGAGTACCTCACTATTTAATAACTTTACCTCCCTCATGCGGAGATGCGTGTGTGTTTGTTCTATACATCTGTAGATTATAATGACGTTTTATATGTACATGTAGAGAATTAAGTAAAAAGTACTATTTGTAGTACATTGTACCGTAAAATGTACTCTATGTATTAATACAACGAACAAACCTAGAGTACAAAGAACCTGTGATATGAAGAAACAACATACAAAGGAATACGTCTTTCGTTCCATCTATGCATAAAATTTCAGTGCCAAACGCTCGCTGGCACTCGGGTGGAGAGTTATTGTAGATTTTGGCTGAATAGGAGACAAGAAAATTCGCCTGCAGAAAATCCAATTCTGAATTTGATACATTTTGCATACGTAACCCACATACCCATCCATGAGAACGGTGTAGAAAATGGAAAATAGCCTTTTTGAAAGAAAAAAAACTCGTTCTAATGAAGAGATAATTATCTGTTCATAAGAACGAGTTTTGTTAATTGAATCCTCCTGACTGAAGAACATTCAGTCTTAATATACAGAGTGTAACAAAGCGCTTGTTAAAAACACAGATATAATTGAAAGGAATATTCTTGAATTTGCATTTATCCATTTTAAAAATAATTTCAATAACAGTGCGGGAATGTATAAAATTGACAATATCCTGTTAAAATACCTTTTGCCTTTGATCAACTCTTGTTAATAATGCGCTAATCTTTTTATTTCTCTGTCCCGTTGTACGTGTGTACATATTTTCATCTCCCCTTCTTCCGACATTCCCTGACGAGGTGTACTTCTGAATACATGAAAGGCCTTGCAATCATTTTTCTTTTTCCTTGTGGGTTTGCATCATATATGTTGCGAAGAACACGAGTTTTAATTCGTTTACGGACCCTGTATTCAAACGGAGTTTGGAAGCTGGACCGGAGATAAAAAGCTACACAAATATCATCCACGGATGTACATACTCCATGTCTGTTACCAATCCTTATCGTTATAAAAAAAAACCAAAATTTTGAAACAACTGTACTACACATTTTCTAACGAAGCCATTTTAATTCAATCACAGAAAAGTGAAACCCTATATCTATCCTAAATAGGCTGACCATACGTACCGTTTTGAACGGGACAGTACCGTTTTGTATGGGTTTTTGTATGGGTTCTGTCACTGAAGAATAATTGTAAGCTCAATATGTTTATGTACTTACTTTTTCATGAATACAGAATATTACATAACCCCCGTCCCTTTTTTGCCATCCCAATGTCCCGTTTTTCTCTCAAGGAAATATGGTCAGCCTAATCCTAAATCAAGTCCACTGTTCTCCCTAAATATCTGACCAGCAAGAATAAAACGCGCGTCTTCCTTCCATCACAAAACATTCAAAAATCATTTCGCATTCAAAAAGCGTTAATGTCAACATAATGCCCATTATGCTCACACTACACACATTTCATAGTTCTTGCCCGACATTAAATTAATCTTAGTTACACACACACACACACACACACACACCTGTGCGTAAGCGATGTACCGACTTTTTAAAATCCATATATCTAGAAATACTAATTAACCAAACCAAATTTAACTTAACCTAACCTAACCTTAGTGCCATCGAACCGAGAAGGGTGTGGTAAAAGTTTCGGTCACAAGTGAGGGTTCGAAGGTTGTTTTCTGTTTAGTCATTGAATAGTGATGTACTATCTAATCTAGCCTTACCAAATTTTAACTAACCTAACCTAAACTGGACCAACAAAATGTTTCTACGTTTTTGTATATATTTTTTTAATGTTCCGAGGTACCAAAAGTGTTACCTCATAAAAAAACTACCCTACCACATCTGTGAATTATCATACGCTAAACCTCATTTATGCCAACTTGCCTACTCGGACGTACACACACTCAGAGAGAGAGAGAGAGGTCTGTTATTTACAGTTTCTTATCTCATCAATAGTGGATATACAAGGAGTTACAAGGAAAAGAAGTACCTCAAAAGGCCTTGCGGCCCATACCGAGGAGGTACCAATGGCAACGGGTGCCACGGAAAATTTTCTACACACTCAAATAGTGTGCAAGATTTGGTCTAACCTTTTCTTGAACTGATCCACAGAGGAACTGTTCACAACTTCTGAAAGTAACCTGTTCCACGTGTCAAAGATCTTATACGTAAAGTAATTCCCACATACACTAGTCCTAAACCGTTTCAAATCCAACTTCCAACCATTGTTGCGAGTTGGGTTATCATTTAAACTAAACATGCTTCTAAAATCGACATCGTTGAACCCGCGTAAGAGCTTGAAAACCTCGATGAGTTGACCGCGCAGCCTCCAAGTTTCCAACGAAAACAAGTCCAGGGCGCGTAAGCGTCGATTGTAGCCCATATGCCTAACGGAAGGGATTAACATTGTGGTCCTCGCCTGCACTCGCTCCAGCCTCTCAATATCTTTCCTGAGGGTGGGCGACCAGAACTGCACACCATACTCTAGGTGCGGCCGAACCAGGGAATTGTACAGAGAGAGCACAATCTCCTTGTTCCGAAACTGAAATTGCCTCCTGATATAACCCAACAGCTTCTGGGCTTTCTTTTCCACCTCTACGCACTGTTTGGTAAACTTAAGGTCGCTGCTAATTAGCACACCCAAGTCCCTTTCCAAATCAGTCGCCTCGATATTACTCCCCAACATCGAGTAGTCCGACTTGGGAATGGCGTAGCCAATGTGCATCACCTTGCATTTACCCAAGTTAAACGGCATTTGCCATTTTTCGGACCACTCTCCTATCCTACCTAGGTCCGCACGCAGTTGTTCGATCGCCTCAGGCGACCCAACATTGGCCCCAAACTTGGTGTCATCAGCGAATTTGGCGATCCGACTGACGATGCCACCGTCTATATCATTTATGTAAATGATAAACAAGAGTGGCCCCAAAACGGAACCCTGAGGAACCCCGCTAGTGACCGAGGCCCAACCCGAACTAGCCCCTTTAATTACAACCCTCTGCCGCCTATTCTTCAGCCAGTTTTCAATACACTTACCTACTTCCCCACCGATACCCAGCGCGCGCACTTTCGCCATTAGCCGGCGGTGAGGTACCTTATCAAAGGCTTTCTGAAAATCGTGATAAAGTATATCAATCGCCCTACTCTTATCATACTCACTCAACATGATGTGGAAAAACTCGAGCAAGTTGGTGAGACACGACCTGTGCCGTCTAAACCCATGTTCGGAGTCCCCAAGCAGCTTGTAGGAATTTAAATGGTCAACGATCCTATCCGCTATTATCCCCTCTAATAATTTACTTACAACTGAAGTGAGACTAATGGGACGATAGTTCCCTGGACTTTGGTGATCCCCTTTCTTAAAGATAGGGGTCACGTTGGCTTCCCTCCAGTCACCAGGCACCTGGCCCGTCTCCAACGATTTGTTGAAGACTGTAGCCAGATGGGGAGCCACCTGGTCACCAATGTTCCCTCTAATTTTTTTTAGTCCGTGTGCGCAAGAAATTTTCGTTGTGCATCCATTTAGATTCATGGTGAAAAATTGTGCAAACTTTTCTGAGCGCTATTATCTTCAAAATTAAATATATATAAATATTAAATACTTAATAAATATTATTTCCATTAGGTGATAGCTTGATCATTACGGTACTATTAAATGGATATTAAAAAACTGTTTACAATATTATATATTCTTAAAAAAGAAAACATTTTATCCATTCTAAAAATATGAATAAAATAAAAAATAGTAAAATAAAATTCAACAAAATAAAGAAATAAAATAAAAATAACATTAATTGAAAATGACTATTTTAGTTATCATTTCTCAAAACAATTTTTAGCATTTAGCAATTTAAAATAGACTATCAAGATTAATACATGATTTTATCCATTCACAAAATAGAAATAAAAAAATTTATTTTTTTATTTTTTATGAATTATGAGATAATTACTATTCGTTTTTATGCAAAAATAAGAAAGAGAAGGTTTATATTCAATGCGTTAATGTATAAAAGAAAAAAAAATGCAAATACATACTGTAGAGTAAAAAAAAATCCGTATTGCGTAATTGCGCGGACGTCGGCGAAGTCGGGCGGAAAGGGTTAATACTTAAAAGAGCGACAATAGAGTATGTTGATGCAAATGGTCAGACCTTGTGTGACGGTACATTTTTTAAATTACTTCATTTACTGTCGTGACTCATGATACGCTTGAGCCTGTGCGCATTTTATTCTGTTGTGTGCGCGGGTTTCACAACGCGTGTGCGCGCGCACACGCGCACACCTTAGAGGGAACATTGCTGGTCACGCACCTCTCGCAACACTCTGGGGAGAAATTGGTCTGGCCCAGGAGCCTTAAACGCGCTGTTTGTCTATTCTATCGGCAACGACTGTCGCGGTACATCGAACACTATCCAGGCCAGCACCTTCGTGCCTCACGCCTGGCTCGGGGATGACGCGGGTGTCCTCCCTGGTGAACACCCCCGCAAAGTACCCATTAAGCACATTGGCGATGTCCGCGTCGGAGGTCCGCAGAACGCCGCTTCTAATGGGCTTTCTACTATTAACATAACTGAAGAACTTCTTAGGGTTCCCCTTGCAGAGGCTTGCCACCCGTAGTTCTTCGTTACGTTTCGCTAGCCTAACCTTCGCCTTCACTTCCCTACACAGGCGGACATACGCTTCAGTGTTCTCATGGGAACGATTGGCCTTCGCCCTCATATACGCTACTTTCCTATTTCGGATAGCCGAAGCGGTCACGATTGAACCACTTAGGCTGCGTTGAAGCAGGGGTGACCGGTTTTGAGGGTATGGCAGCAGACTGCAGCACCATAAACTCGTCCCGGAATGCACTCCACACTTCCTCAACATCGCCGCCGACCTCTATCCCCCATCTCACCTACGCTATCCCGGAGGCTAACAAAGTCCGCCCGCCGTAGATCAAGCTTACTGGCTCTCGAGTTACTACGCTTCACCCGAGGGACGCACACACGGAACCTAATCAGACCGTGATCACTCCCGCCCAATGATTCGTCAACGGTGAGGCCAGTGACGAGGTTGTCTTCGGTCGTGAATACTAAGTCTAGAACGCTTTCGCCTCGTGTAGGCTCATTGACCCACTGAGTGAGGAAGTTCTCATCAGCAAAGTCAACTAGCTTCCTCCCTTCAGCATCAGCAGTCCTGTCTTCCCACTTTATGCCGCGACAGTTGAAGTCTCCTAAAACTACACACACCCTATTCCCTAGCAGGCTACGGAGTTCGGTGTACAGGGATGTATCCTCCTCGAGGAGGAGATGCGGAGGTCTGTACACCAAGATTAACCTATAGTTCGTCCCTCCCACGTTCATATCGACGCCAAGCAGCTCCCGTTCCGATCGGAACTGGCAGTCAACCGGACTCAACGTGTCCCTCACGTATATTAGTACCCCTCCCCCCTTCCCACGGGTGCGGTCTTTGCGATCTACTTAGTATAATTTTTCAACGAAACTCTGATGTCGATAAAGAGAACCTATCTCATCAGACCGACAAGACCATAATAACATCGACACTAAAAAAACAAAAACCTAACTTTAATCTAACCTAACTTAATCTCACCATATAATTGTCGATCAGATGTCGTAATTTCGGATAAAGAAGGTAAAGGTTAATTTTATCGACAGGGACTCTTATCTCGACAAATAAGTCCATCGAAGTATCTCGGAGGCCAATTTCACACCATCACAAACCTACTTTACTTAATCGGACGAGACACCTCTTCGACTACCTGGAGATATACCAAATTAACCGACGGAAACACTGTCGACAACTTACAAAGAACGACAGTGCCAGCTTATTTTTGTCTTCGGTTTAATGTAATGCGAATTAGCTTAACCTTCTAATCTAGCAACCTAACCTAACTTTCTAATCAAACAAACTAGCTTAATCTAACCTCCTAATCTAACAAACTAGCTTAACCTAACCTTCTAATCTAACAAACTAACTTAACCTAACCTTCTAATCTAACAGCCTAATAACGTAAACATGTTTAAAAACTTGTCTTAAAGCGCTTTACAAATGGAATGAATATTTTTTTATCGGTAAGGAAACTAAGGCCACGTTCGAGAAGACAATAGAAATTGTCGAATAAGATATTGAAGCATCGTTGGAGAGACAAAGCTCAGTCTTGTCGATGAAACGAGATACAGAAATCCGAAATAAGAACTCGCGTGTCGATGAATATTTCTTCTTGAAAAAATGTCCAATAAATGTCTACTTAAGTATGACTGAATTTTTTTTTTACATAAAGTTCCAAACTATATTATATATATATATATATATATATATATATATATATATATATATATACATACAGGGTGTTCCCTAAGTCCGGTCTCAGAAGAAAATTTATTTTAAATTAAATTTACAAAAGTAATACATTGAAACTAAAACAAATGTTCAAATTGATGTCTTCTTTTGGGAGCATTTTTTTCTGTTGTAGGTAGAATAACACGCAATGGCTAATATGGAAGCGAGTTACATTCGTGAGGAAAAGGCGGAGGCTTCTGGCGACCTGCAACAAAAAAAAAAAAGGTCCCAAACAAGACATCAATTTGAACATTTGTTTTAGTTCCAATGTATTACTTTTGTAAAGTTAATTTAAAATACATTTTACTATGAGACCGGACTTATGGAACACCCTGTATATATATATATAATTAAAAAATAACATTTCGTAAGTTGTAAATTAAATATTGATCATTGTTAATGCCTTTTACAAGACATACACAAAACTTGCCTCATATTCCCTCATTAAACACAATTCCCCTCATAATGTGACCCACATAATTTGCATATACAGAGTGCCCCCCGCCAAAAAGTACCCATTTTAAAAACGAATTAGAATTATTAGCACAGCACGTACATTTTTTGGGGACACTGTATATCAGTATGAGCGTACGGTGGGTAGCAGTGACTGACAGACTGATTGATTGATAGTCCATATGTATCTAATGTACTACTGAGCTAAAATATGTCTGTGTGTGTGTGTGTGTGTGTGTGTGTGTGTGTCCGCTTTTTTCGGAACCATGCACACTGCACAGCCTAAACAGCACATCAGAAAATTCTGCAACCACCACCAACTGATAGCCCATGAGCTGACGATGTGCTCTGTCAAGTTTCCCGGTCCTAGGTCACCGGTTACTGGGTCCGAAGGCCCCAGCACCGCGATAAAACTCCAGAAAAGAACGCAGCCGTGAAAATCTTGAGCTTCACATTTATACTGTGATATACAAGGTGTTTCAGGAGGAAAGGTCAATACTTCGGGAGGTGATAGTATCGGTCATTGTGAGAAAAAAAGTTCATATGAACATGTCTAATTCTGAATGGTTAGGGAGATGGAGCTGTTTGAATCTACAAATACAAAAGCATTGTTAATGGTAATCAAAAAAGAGAAACCAATTACTGTTTCTAACATTTAATGTTTAAACATTGGCATTTTGAATGGTATCAGATACAGAAATGACAAATTTGTTACAGTTTACAATACGTTTTCGAAAATCCCACCGTCAACCTCAATGCACTTTGCAACTCGTGTGCGAAGATCGCGTGTTGTTCGTCTGAGTTGATCTTGACATTCCTTTATGCGGGCAGCAGCATCCAAAATGCGCGCGAGCAATTCGTCTCGTGTATCCACCTTTCTTTTGTAAACGTGACTTTTCATCCACCCCACAAACAATAATCTAACGGAGAGAGGTCTGGAGACCTTGGTGGCCATTGAATGGGACCACCGCGGCCGATCCATCGACCAGGGAAAGTTTGATTTAGGTATTGCATCACCAGACGGGTAGAATGTGGAGGAGTTCCGTCATGCTGAAAGTACATACCAGCGCGTGTAGCCAAAGGAACATCCTCCAATAGTCCTGGCAATTCATTTTGCAGAAATTCTAGGTAACTTTGTCCTGTAAGACGATTCTCTAAAGTAACAGGGCCAATCAGCTGATCACCGATGATACCGCACACACATTGGCAGAGAAGCGATGTTGAAAATTTGTTTCCACAGTGGCATTTGGATTTTCGTCTGACCACCGATGAGAGTCACGACTGTTGTTGATACCGTCACGGGTGAAAGTAGCTTCATCGGTGAACAGTATTAATCGAAGCAATCGGCGATTAGCATTTACCCAATGACAAAATTCCAGTCGCATGGCAGCGTCTCCTGGTTGAAGGTGTTGTACACGCTGTACATGATATGGATGCAAGCCTTCTTCACGTAATGTTCGCCATACTCTTGTGTGTGGTACACGAGACGTGTAGAAATTCTTCGTGAGCTAGTAGCAGGACTACGCTCTACCAACTGAAGAATGTTTTCCACTTCATCCACATCTTGTTGACCTTCACGTTCAGATGAAACATGAGCGCTGGGAAGTGTACCAATCTCATGCAATGTGTTGAAAACCCTGGTAAACACTCTTCGATCCGGAATTCTGCGGTTCGGAAACCGTCGACGGTATTCTGCAACAGCAGCTGTTGCGCTTCCAATCCAAAAACCTAGACATACACCATATCTGCATATTCGGCATGTGTGAAGGTGTGTGGCATTCTTAACACTGCTTCAAACACCAAACAATGTCACTCACAACAGTCAGCTGTCGATTGGCTTATGTTACATGCTTACATTACAGCTTATATGGTTCAAGGTTATAGGGGAGGGAAGGGGGAGGAAGAGCTGCGCGCGCATCAGATTCAAACAGCTCTATCTCCGTAACCATTCAGAATTAGACACAAGTTCATATGAACTTTTTTTTTTCTCACAATGACCGATACTATCACCTCCCGAAGTATTGACCTTTCCTCCTGAAACACCCTGTATATACTGCTACCCGGCCTCCGGACGGGTAGCAGTATAATGGGGAGAGGGGGTGGGTAATTGGGGGAGTGGGGGTGGGGGTAATGGAGTAGAGGGGTAGGGGTAATTGGGGTAATGGCGTTTTTTTAAATTTTGTAGCTTAGCCACTTCTTCCTATGAGGGTTTCATATAATATAATTTTAAATCTACAACCAGTAAAAGAAAATGAAGTAGTGAAAAAAAAATCCAGAGGGCGATAGCGAGCTACCGCAGCCGTGAAAATCTTGAGCTTCACACACACTGTGACATATGCTGCTACCCGCGGTAGCAGTATATGTCACAGTGCTACCCGCCCGGGGGTAGTGGGGGAGGGGGTGGGGTAGTTTGGGGAGTGGGGGTAATGGGGAGTGGGGGTAATGGGGAGTGGGGGTAATGGGGAGAGGGGTGGGGTAATTGGGGGAGTGGGGGTTGGGGTAATGGCGTTTTTTTACTTTTGTGTGTGGGGGAGGGGGTGGAGTAATTGGGGTGGGGGTGGGGGTAATGGCGTTTTTACTTGTGTGGGGGGTAATGGGGGGGGGGTAATGGGGGAGAGGGGTGGGGGAAATGGCGTATATAGCAGTATATGTCACAGTGCTACCCGCCCGGAGGGCCAAGTTGTACAACGGTCGCGAGCGATAGCGAGCTACCGCTTGTTTAGGCTATTTTCATTCCAAAATTTTAGGGTAAAAGCAATTTGGTAAAACTTGCCCCAACTGAATTACTGTCAACGCTCTTGGATCAGTTGGTAACACCATTTTCCTTTAAGCGAAGTGATGACAATGAGGTCGGGGGTTCGACTCACGATCGTGCTGGTAGTAATTATCTAGGAGTTAGCGGAAGGGCGGAATTCGTTTGGTCTGAGCGCTTTGGCACTTTCTGGCCCTCCTAACTCATTATTAACAACTGAATAACGCTACGAACAACTCTAAGTCACTTCTTGTAACAATTACCAATTAAATAAAAAGTTTAGAAAAGTCGTCTTTTTGTTCTCGAGAAAAAAAATACCTTTGGAGAAAGAAGTAATACGTACTGAGAAATTCGAGGACTCGCCTTCCTTTCGTTTGTGCCCCTAGCCTCTAAAATGCTCTTGGCGGCCTTGCACATACTAAATAAATAAATAAACAAATAATATATATATATATAATGTGTGTATGTGTGTGTGTGTTAACCCCTTCGTCTATGGCCTTGGGCGGTTCGAGGGTGACGGGGGTTCTGATTACGTGGCAGCAACGGATTTTTTACCTTGGAGTGGCTGGTACCGTGTAGGGAATCGCAGTACTTTCTCTTATACTACTCTCCGATTTCTTCTTGTAGGGGATCGGAGGATTATGTGAAGCTTACTAAATTCTCTAATGGTTCCCCGATTCTTTTTGTAACGTATTGGGAAATTATTTTTCTCTATTTAAGACTAAGTTCACTGAAGAAAGCAAGGCTCGAAGGACAAGACAAAGATATTCTCTTACTGTGGTTTACTGCTAAAATGTTACAGGTAATGTTCAACCTCGAAGTCAGATCAGACATAATCAGAATAATAATTTCAAAAATTATTTAACGTTATATACCCAATTTTTTGGTGACATCATTATTATTTAATGTTGACCTGTTTTGTTTTTTATTCTCAATAGGCTGAATTATTTTTCAAAATATTTGAAGGGAAGGTAAATATTTTAGCATTGTTTTAACAATGTCCAGACATATAAACAAGATATTTAAAGATGAAACCATATTTTTATTTTAAACCGCATATTGACAGACCAGGATGTTATCATGATCTGCCGAGTTAACTAAAAATGGAAAATGAAATATGCATTTTAATATGAATTACAATTAAACATGTATATAAGCGAAAATTAAATGCTTAAAATTTAAAATTAAGTGTTAAGCAAAACGTGACTTCATTTTTCACAACAAAGAGAGAATGTATAAAGGAAATGAACATTGCAGAATTTAACAAGATTACATTATTAAGCTAACTTTAAAAAAATGAATAAGTAATTTAAAAAAAATAATTCATCAATTATTCAGCAAAAAATAAAATAGAAAGAAAATAAAAAACTTATCCGAACTTGCGTTTCATATACAGTCAGCGTTACGCAAGTTTGGACTCCTTATGCAAAAATTAATATACAAATATATGAATAGTATAATTATTCATTGTTCATTTATGTGTTATATATATATATATATATATATATATATATATATATATATATATATATATATGTTACGCGTCATCGGTGAAATTGCGCATTTCATGAAATAAGCAAAAGTAATGCATTTTTCATGAAATAGCAATTTTGGTGTGCGTTTTTCATGAAATCGGCAAAGGATGAAATGACAGTTACGTGACCAATTTCAGTTTGCATTTCCATGAAATCGGCAAAGAATGAGCTAATAAGATGCATTTTTACAGCAAACCAGAACAAAATTTATTTTATACGCCCTGCACATTTCGTGGAAAACGCAAAATATTGCGTTTTTCATGAAATGAGCAATTTCACCGATCACGCGTAATATATATATATATATATATATATATATATATATATATATATATGTTGGTGTGTGTGTGTGTGTCGTGGGTGTGTGTATATATATCGAAACCTACGGTTAAAATTACACTGGTAACAAATTTGAAAACTTTTCTGTTTATTGTGATTTTTCTGTCGTTTCTTAATGATTTCGGGCGCTGATTCCAAAATGATATTGGTTGTGCTTTATCATCAACCGTTCAAAAATATAGGTTATCACACTTTTCATATGGCAAAGTATATAAAGAAGGCGAACAAATATTTCTGAAAATAAACACTATGGAAATTAATGTTTATGAGCCAAAATTGTTTGACAAACCCAAAATGGTGCAAAGGATATAATACAGTATATATCATGAGGAGAGAACCGATAAGAGAATAACAAGCCTCGTTATGCAGTGTGCGTTTCCTTAAAAAATGCACTGAAGAACGCGACTTCGCGTATGAACATTCTTATCCTTTCTGATCAGCGACCATACGTAGTCTCCCATCATGAAGCATCCAATGGCCAGGTACCTTTTCTCCATCGTTGAATATCTTGATGGAATCTTTCGCCATGTTCTTCAATCACATCGCCCAGTTATCACGAAAAAAGTCTAGATGTGAATGCAGATAGTGTAATTTTAAAGACATACGGCACCCCATTTTGCCATAGCACTTAATCAAGTTTGACACTAACTCCTTATAGTTTGGTGCTTTATGGTTGCCTAAAAACCCACGAACCACATCACGGAAAGCACACCAAGCCTCATTTTCGATCGGAGTCATCTTGGCTTCAAGATTCTTTGAATTCAACAGCGCCTTGACTTGTGGTCCTACAAAGATGCCAGCCTTGACTTTGACCTCAGAGAGTTTAGGGAACATGACCCGAATCTGTTGGAAAACTTCCCCGCCAAAACCTAATGCAGTTACAAACTGCTTAATTAGACCCATCTTAATATGGAGAGGTGGTAGCAGAACTGTTTTATAGTGCTCAATTGAAGCCCTGCTATCCCACAGGCAAAGAAAACACGAATATTTAGTAAACCTAACAGGAAACCAATCATTTTGAAATCACCACACACGTCCCAGTTATATTGTTCATACCTGATTTGAGTGAGCAGTTGTGTGACATTTTCATAGTCCTCTTTCATTTGAACAGAATGTGCAACTGGTAAGGATGGATATTTGTTCCCATTGTGGAGTAGAACAGCTTTTAAACTCCGAGTTGAACTGTCAATAAACAGGCGCCACTCTGAGGGTATATGTGTTAACCCAATAGCTGTGAATATACCATTAACCTCGCTGCAATAACAGAGAGCCATTGACATCGTAGAACCTTGCAAACTCTTCATGCCACTTTCGGTATACAGTGCTCTTGCAGTCTTCTCCAAGCAAATTCCACTCTTTGAGTCTGGAGGTCAGAAGCTCAGACCCTGATTTTGTCATACCCAAATCTCTGATTTGGAAAGTGAGGGTTTGTACTGAAAGTTACTGTATATTCTTCATCATGACTGTCCTCACCAGCCGACATCTCAGATGAGCTAGCTGCATCCTCATTTTCAACCTGCAAAGCAAAAAAACAAAATATAGGCATAGCTATATATGTAGAAGAGCATCAGCACTAAGAAAAGTCGACACATAATGACCCACAGTCTGTAAATACAGAAGGTAAAGTAATGGATAGATACCTGTTCTGGTGGACGTGGTATTGGAAGACCTTCGCCATGTGGTACAGGAGCTATGGACGACGCTATGCTTGGATACTGAAGAGTCTGCCTTCCTTTAACTTTCCTGTACTTAGAAACATCTACCATGCAGTAGTAGCAATCGTCGTGGTGGCTCTTTGGTTCTCTCCATATTCTGGGTACCGCAAAGGGCATTGCCTTGCGTACTCCCCGCAGCCACCCTTCAAGTGTGGAGCGGCAGCTTCCACAGATCACATGGGGTGCCCAGGGCTTATCTTGGTCACCCATAGGCATACCAAAATAGAGACGATATGCGATCCAGAACTTGGTGTCTTTCACAATCTTGTGCGATACTTGCTTGGGGCCTATGTAATACCCACAAACGTAGCAGAATATATCCGACGAGTGTTTACAGCTCTAGTTGCCACTCTCTTTACCAAACTGTACTACATTAATCATAACCTGCAGATATAGAGAGAAGAGTTATTAAATCTGCAACAGATTACAGATTCCAGAAAAAAGATGTATTCACAACACTGAAATAATGTTTGCAAAAAAAAGGATCGATAACACTCAAATCGTCAGCACAGAGAAGCACAGAAACACAGTACCTCAGCGCTGGTAACCATCAGACAAACAACCTGCTTTCTTTGTGTGCTCACACTTACTGACTTCTCAGACTCTGCGCTCTTCTTTATATAGCACAGTGGAAGTTTCGGGCAATTTCTAGAGCAAGAAACTGTCAATGAACATCCGGATTGTTCTCAACAATTCCTGATTATTCTGATATTGCTGCGCCCATAATAATTATACTGGTAAACATGAAAAATGGATTATCTCTGAAACCATGATGATACACAAACCAAGGCCAGATTTGGACTCAGCGCCCACAAATGCATATAAAAACATAAACAATTCTATATAAACAGAATCAGTGTTAAACAGTGTTATTGAATGCCCGGTTAGGTTAACTGTACGCCCTTGACGATTGGTTAGGTTAAGTCGTGATAGTTTCGTTAGTTTTACCGAAAATATAACGACTTAGCCTAACCAATGTCAAGGGCGCACAATTAACCTAACCGGGCATTCAGGTGTTCCTGCCTAAAAGCTAGAAACCTATGTAACAGTTCATGCCACCCTCGTCATACCTGTAAAAATGCATCAGATTAGCTTAAGAAGAACACTTTTGTTTCTGTATGAAATAAACTTTGTTCTGTTCTTCATTCTTTGTCGATTTCATGGAAAACGCAAACTGAAATTGGTCACGTAACTGTCATTTCATCCTTTGCCGATTTCATGAAAAACGCACACCAAAATTGCATATTTCATGAAAAATGCATTACTTTTGCTTATTTCATGAAATTGGCAAACGCCCTGCGCATTTCATGAAAAACGCAAAATATTGCTTTTTTCATGAAATGCGCAATTTCACCGATCACGCGTAACAATATATATATATATATATATATACTGACGAGGTGTACTTCTGAATACACGAAAGGCCTTGGAATCATTTTTCCTTTTCCTTGTGGGTTTGCATCATTCATTCATTTTACGTGTTTAATTGTGAAATTCATCCCATATATATATAATATATATATATATATATATATATATATATATATATATATATATTAGTAATTTCCCTAAATTTCTTAAGATTTTGCCCTCATGCGCTACATACGTTGTGTCCCATAAGTGAGTGTAGGACGAAGCATAGCGATTAAATTAAACTCCACAGCGACTTAGTGAAACCTTGTTAATAAGAATACTTTTTATCCTTTGTATTTGATCATTCACTACCTGTCCTAACGTAATTCCTACGTCTTTAAAAGTAAACATTTCTACCCATATAATCCCGACATACTCGCATACTCGGACTGTAAAGTCCGTTCTTCAATTTGGATGAATATGATCTATCACTTCTTTAGAGAAGAGTTGATTTTATCATTTTCACGAGTCGCCATCGTAAACTCTCAAAAAGAATTGAAATATAGTTTAACTTAACATTTAATCTTCTTCCTCCAAATTTAGAGCTTCTTAATTTAGAGAAGCAAACCTACATTTAAAAGGACTATCGTCACAGCGTGACAGACCGTGTTCATTGCGGTTTTACTCATCCTTAATCACGTCCCTTCCGTGACAAAATGGGATTTGTTTAACCTCCTTTGCAACATCTAGGGCAGTGGTGGCGAAACTATGGTACGCGAGCCCATTTGGGTACGCGATCAAATTTGCGCGTTTTATACATTCATAGAAATTGTTATCCAAAAAATGAGTATAAAATAATAGACTTAATGTGTATAATTTGGTGTAGTATATATAAACTTTGGTGGGCACGCGAATTTTTTTTTATGGTTTACATGGTTTTTTTGGCGCACGACTGTAAAAAGGTTCGCCACTCCTTATCTAGGGTCGTATAACTGAATGGGAACCTACGGCTTTACGTGAGATCCGAACCGTCTAATGGTCGATACATAATCTGGACGCAGAAGACGGTCTCCAACCCAACTACTCTCCAGACCCAATATCGCTTTGTTTGTATTTTGTATTTCAGATTGTTATTGAATTGAAAATCGTCATTTCTTTTCATGTTCGTAACTATTGATAGTTCATTTTTATGAACATAAAACTTCAAAGAGAATTTCGTTTTCTTCAATTTACATTATTTACTATTTAAATAACTGAGATATTGTAAAATTCAATTGCAATTTACCATAACACCAAACAATTCACAATTTATAACATTATTATTAAGAAATGAAGGACTTACACGACCCGAAACACACACATGTTCAGACATGTGTATATACTGTATACATGTAAATATGCACACACACACACACCACACACACGTACAAAATTTTTCATAGCAATATATTTTTAGCCTAAAACTGGTGTAATGTATGCGTATAATCATGATTACATTTAAATTACAGTATTCAAAGTTTTTAGTTTGATTACATATTGGTATTTTTCAAAGTATTTTAAACAAAGTGGTTTGTCTTGGTTATGACATTTTTTCTGGATGTTGTAAACTTTATACTTGGGGTGTGACAGCCCTCCGGTCCCGAGTCGTGGGATTCTAGAGAAATTGGCTGCCAGTTTCTTTAGGTTCTCTCTCTCTTTCGGGAGGGCGGGTAAAGTATGTTGTACAATCCTGTCCCGTAGGTTACTAGGACCCCATCCCATCCCTACTCTGTCCTTTTAGCTTACATTAAGGATGTTCTCCTCTGAAAAAAAAAAAAAAAAAAAAACCTTTTCTTTTAGTATAAAGTATTTTTCTCTTCTTTTACTATTAGGACCCTACTGCTACCTCATGCGTGGGAAGAGAGGCTTTGGAACCTCTATAAATAACACCATTTAACGCTCGTAGGTTGTGAGAGACTGGGATGGAGGGGTCCCAGGCGTAGGGGCGCGATGAATGGAGTGTGGCTAGTGCCCCGTTAAGCCCATTCCTAACGCGTAATGGCCTGACCAGCCCCCTGCGACCGTTCTTTGGTGACCAATTGATGGTGCTTGGCTGTACTGCTCTGAGGTGAGAGAGCTTTACTGCCCAGCTGGCTGCCAGGCCAGCGTAAAGTCTCGGGCGTAGACTCTGGGTCTGGTGGGATATCCCTTGAACACTGGATTCTAAGAGTTTGGCCGCTTGTGAGTGACTAGTAAGACTTAGTAAGGGGCTGCATCTCGCTGGCGCTCCTGGCGGAAAATCCGTGATGCCTGCGTCGCGAGTGTTTGTCAGTTGGTAGCTGCGACACGTTTGGGATTGTCCGGCCCTGGGGAGACCTTTGGTCGGTGCGGCAGCAGCGAGAGGTGTAGTCTTCTGGAAGGGATGAACGTCACTTGCAAGTAGGTGGATGCGTCTACGCGCGGGATGAATTCACCCCCACCCCCTTTTTTATATACTGGTCAGAACGTTTTTGATAGTTTTCATTGCTAGAACGCTTTATCTTATTCAGAGTATTCAGAAAAAAAAAAAGAGAAAATATGGCAGGGCCAGCTAAATTGAAAGCAGAATGCTTTAAATGTAAAGTTAATCATTGGTGCGTTGACTTCCCTGAAGGTAGTATCAGCGATATCACATCCCTTAGTGTATGTTTGTTTTGTAAACTTAGAGACAACCACGAAAAGGAAGTTAAAGAGCTAAAGGAATTAGTAAAAAAGCTTAGAGACAACCACGAAAAGGAAGTTAAAGAGCTAAAGGAATTAGTAAAAAAGCTTGAAGCTAGGGTCGTCGCACTGGAAATCCAACCCAGTGGACAAGATCAAACTAAAAACACACCAGCAGATTTAAACTGTAAGATTAAGCATCTAGAACAAAGCGTGGCACGCTTGGAAAACACTGTGACTATTCCGGAAAATAGAACGGAGGAACAAGAATTCAAATTGGTCAAAAATAAAAGACCCTCCAAACCAAAACCAAAACATAAGGATTTGGAACCCATTACCATCAAAAATAAGTTTCACTTACTTGCTGATGAGGAGGATGAATCCTTTTTAATTGGGGATTCTATGCTAAGGAATCAAGGGGACTTTTTCGGAGCAAGACGGGTGACCAAGAGAAAACTCCGATGTTTTCCGGGTGCCACAAGCCAGATAATTAATAGGGAATTAGGCAAAATTAATATCAAGAATAGAGTTGCCCTATCATTGTCCATGTTGGTGGCAATGACGTTTTTCTGGGAGGGACAGGAGGGCAGACAGAGCCCATTATAAAAGAATTTAAGAACCTAACTGACAAGGTTAGGGATAGGACAGACATGGGTATGGTCGTAGGAATTCTCCCTCGAATGCGTGCTAGTGATTATACTCTAAGTAAAGCCATTAGCATAAATAAAAGAGTTAAACGCATGTGTGAGGAAAAAGGCCTAAAGTTTGTCGATTTTTGGCCTACATTCTACGGAAATGGGGAATACTTTGGTTCGGACGGGATACATTTTAACCAGAAGGGGAAAAAGAAGTATGGTGATTTACTGAACATTAATTTGTATAATCTTTTTAAACTAGGACCCCCCAAACCAGTAATTGATCCTGCTTCCCAAACAGTTAAACCTACTCCCCCAGCAGTTAGTCACCCTCCCCCAGCAGTAGTCACCCTCCCCCAGCAGTAGTCACCCTCCCCCAGCAGTAGTCACCCTCCCCAGTAGTTAGTCACCCTCCAACAGCAGGTAGTGACTCTCCTTCCACGTTGGAGGGGACTCAGGCTCCTGCGGAGATTGTCCCCTCGTTAGTGAGGGGCTCTTCAACTCCCGACAGCCCTGGCTGTTCGGGAAACGGGTCGTGCTAGGGGGCGGTCAGAATAGGGGAGGCTCCCTCCGTGCAATGCTTTTTAATGCTAGGTCGATCAGGAACAAGTTTGGCGAGCTACGGGCGCTCTTAGCATCAGAATACCAGGATATCGTTGCTATCACCGAGTCCTGGATTCATACTGATCGTAGGGACTACGTTGGGGAGTTCGAAATTCCCGGGTATAGAATGTTTCGCAAAGACCGCACCCGTGGGGAGGGGGGTGGGGTACTAATATACGTCAGGGACACGTTGAGTCCGGTTGACTGCCAGTTCCGGTCGGAACGGGAGCTGCTTGGCGTCGATCTGAACGTGGGAGGGACGAACTATAGGTTAATCTTGGTGTACAGACCTCCGCATCTCCTCCTCGAGGAGGATACAGCCCTGTACACCGAACTCAGTAGCCTGCTAGGGGATAGGGTGTGTGTAGTTTTAGGAGACTTCAACTGTCGCGGCATAAAGTGGGAAAACAGGACTGCCGATGCTGAAGGGAGGAGGCTAGTTGACTTTGCTGATGAGAACTTCCTCACTCAGTGGGTCAACGAGCCTACACGAGGCGAAAGCGTTCTAGACTTAGTATTCACGACCGAAGACAACCTCGTCACTGGCCTCACCGTTGACGAATCATTGGGCGGGAGTGATCACGGTCTTATTAGGTTCCGTGTGTGCGTCCCTCGGGTGAAGCGTAGTAACTCGAGAGGCAGTAAGCTCGATCTCCGGCGGGCGAACTTTGTTAGCCTCAGGGATAGCGTAGGAGAGATGGGGTTAGAGGTTGGCGGCGATGTTGAGGGAGTGTGGAGTGCATTCCGGGACGAGTTTATGGTGCTGCAGTCTGCTGCCATACCCTCAAAACCGGTCACCCCTGCTTCAACGCAGCCTAAGTGGTTCAATCGTGACATCGCTTCGGCTATCCGAAATAGGAAAGTAGCGTATAGGAGGGCGAAGGCCAATCGTTCCCACGAGAACACTGAAGCGTATGTCCGCCTGTGTAGGGAAGTGAAGGCGAAGGTTAGGCTAGCGAAACGTAACGAAGAACTACGGGTGGCAAGCCTCTGCAAGGGGAACCCTAAGGAATTCTTCAGTTATGTTAATAGTAGAAAGCCCATTAGAAGCATGATAAAGGATGGAAGCGGCGTTCTGCGGACCTCCGACGCGGACATCGCTAATGTGCTTAATGAGTACTTTGCGGGAGTGTTCACCAGGGAGGATACCCGCGTCATCCCCGAGCCAGGCGTGAGGCACGAAGGTGCTGGCCTGGATAGTGTTAGATGTACCGCGACAGTCGTTGCCGCTAGAATAGACAAACTGAGCGCGTTTAAGGCTCCTGAGCCAGACCAGTTTTCTCCCAGAGTGTTGCGAGAAGTGCGCGACCAGGTGGCTCCCCACCTGGCTACAGTCTTCAACAAAATCGTTGGAGATGGGCTAGGTGCCTGGTGACTGGAGGGAAGCCAACGTGACCCCTATCTTTAAGAAAGGGGATCACCAAAGTCCAGGGAACTATCGTCCCATTAGTCTCACTTCAGTTGTAGGTAAAATTATTAGAAGGAATAATAGCTGATAGGATCGTTGACCATTTGGATTCCTACAAGCTGCTTGGGGACTCCCAACATGGGTTTAGACGGCATAGGTCGTGTCCACCAACTTGCTCGAGTTTTTCCACGTCATGTTGAGTGAGTACGAAAGAGTAGGGCGATTGATATACTTTATCTCGACTTTCAGAAAGCCTTTGATAAGGTACCTCACCGCCGGCTAATGGCGAAGTGCGCGCGCTGGGTATCGGTGGGGAATAGGTAGGTGGATTGAAAACTGGCTGAGGAATAGGCGGCAGAGGGTGGTAATTAAAGGGGCTAGTTCGGGTTGGGCCTCGGTCACTAGTGGGGTTCCTCAGGGTTCCGTTTTGGGGCCGCTGTTGTTTACCATTTACATAAATGATATCGACGGTGGCATCGTCAGTCGATCGCCAAATTCGCTGATGACACCAAGCTTGGGGCCAATGTTGGGACGCCCGAAGCGATCGAGGAACTGCGTGCGGACCTAGGTAGGATAGGGAGTGGTCCGAAAAATGGCAAATGCCGTTTAACTTGGGTAAATGCAAAGTGATGCACATTGGCTACGCCAATCCCAAGTCGGACTACTCGATGTTGGGTAGTAATATCGAGGTGACTGATTTAGAAAAGGACTTGGGTGTGCTAATTAGCAGCGATCTTAAGTTTACGAAACAGTGTGTAGAGGTGGAAAGAAAGCCCAGAAACTATTGGGTTATATCAGGAGGCAATTTCAGTTTCGGAACAAGGAGATTGTGCTCTCACTGTACAATTCCCTTGTTCGGCCGCACCTGAGTATCTGTGCAGTTCTGGCGCCCACCCTCAGGAAAGATATTGAGAGGCTGGAGCGAGTGCAGGCGAGGGCCACAAAGTTAATCCCTTCCGTTAGGCATATGGGCTACAATCGACGGTTACGCGCCTGAACTTGTTTTCGCTTGAAACTCGGAGGCTGCGCGGTCAACTGATCGAGGTTTTCAAGCTCTTACGCGGGTTGAACGATGTCGATTTTAGAAGTATGTTTAGTTTAAATGATAACCCAACTCGCAACAATGGTTGGAAGTTGGATTTGAAACGATTTAGGACTAGTGTGTGTGGGAATTACTTTACGTATAAGATCTGTGACACATGGAACAGGTTACCTTCGGAAGTTGTGAACAGTTCCTCTGTGGATCAGTTCAAGAAAAGGGTAGACGAAATCTTGCACACTATTTGAGTGTGTAGAAAATTTTCCCTGGCACCCGTTGCCATTGGTACCTCCTCGGTATGGGCCGCAAGGCCTTTTGAGGTACTTCTCTCTCTCTCTCTCTCTCTCTCTCTCTCTCTCTCTCTCTCTCTCTCTCTCTCTCTCTCTCTCTCTCTCTCTCTCTCTCTACTGTTACGATTAGGACGCTACTGCTATCTCATGCGTGGGAAGAGAGGCTTGGAACCTCTATAAATAACACCATTTAACTTCAGTTGTAGGTAAATATTTTATAGGGGATAATAGCGAGTAGGATTGTTGACCATTTGGATTCTTACAAGCTACTTGGGACTCCAACATGGGTTTAGACGGCATAGGTCGTGTCTCACCATCATGCTCGAGTTTTTCTACGTCATGTTGAGTGAGTATGATAAGAGTAGGGCGATTGATTAGAAGGCGTTTGATAAGGTACCTCACCGCCGGCTAAAGGCCGAAGTGCGCGCGCTGGGAATTGGTGGGGAGTAGGTAGGTGGATTGGAAACTGGCGAAAAATGCCACAAAGTTAATCCCTTTCGTTAGGCATATGGGCTACAATCGACGCTTACGTGACGCGGGTTCAAAGATGTCGATTTTAGAAGCATGTTTAGTTCAAATGATAACCCAACTCGCAACAATGGTTAGAAGTTGGATTTGAAACGATTTAGGACTAGTATATGTGGGAATTACTTTAACACGATGATAGTTTAAGATTAAAACATAAGAAACTCTGCAGGAGTTCGCTTGCACGGTGTCTCTGTGAGCAAGGTAAATATAGAGCTATTTATATATTCTCCACTTTCCTGTAAAATTTCCTTGGCTACTTTTCCAGGGTCAAGGTATTTTCTTCAACCTTTTTATACCTGCATCTGGCAGGGAGCGGAGGGTGGGGAGAGAGCCTTCTACTTTTCTATCCAGTTTTCTACTACTGCTAGCATAGTTGAAAGACAAATTTTCCCTGGCACCCGTTGCCATTGGTACCTCCTCGGTATGGGCCGCAAGGCCTTTTGAGGTACTTCTTTTCCTTGAACTCTCTCTCTCTCTCTCTCTCTCTCTCCTCTCTCTCTCTCTCTCTCTCTCTCTCTCTCTCTCTCCAGCTTTAGTGTCCTACTTTGTAGGGTTAATTTCTACCAAGAATTTATGAAAGTAATAGCTTGTTAAACAAAGCAATTTACTTTAGTACTAAATTAGAAGCGATGTGCGTCTTTGAAGGGATAGAATTCATAAACGTTCAGTTAGATTTTAATTTTGCAGATCTGTTCATTCAAGAGGGTATTCACTCGAATGAAGTTGGTTATACGCGACTTGGCAGGTTGATTGATAAAAGACTAATAAATTTTAAATAAAGTAATTTACTTCAATACTAAATCAGAAGTGATGTGCGTCTTTGAAGGGATAGAATTTGTAAACGTTTGGTGAGTTTTTAATTCGAATCGGATCTGTTCATTCAAGAAGATGGCGTTCACTTGAATGAAACGGGTAATGCGCGATTCGGAAGGTTGATTGATAAAAAAGTGAGATTGACGTAAAACGTAGGCGACACGAAATAGTTTTTTCTCGTTGGGAAATGTAACTTGTCGACCTCAGGAAAACTTAACGCGAATAGAGGAACATGTAGGAACGTCGAGAATAGTTTTAAAGTGGTGATTCTTTCAAAGCGAGAAGTGTATGAAATAAGTCCAGCGAATTTAAAGCTTCAATTCAGGTTCAAAATTACGACATTATGGCAATAACCGAATCGTGGATTAAAAATACAAATAAGGATTTTGTAGGTGAATACCATATTAAAGGTTATAAACTCTTTAACAAGGAGAGAGTGAGTAAAATGAGTGATGGGTAGGCTGACCATATTTCCTTGAGACAAAAACGGGACATTGGGATGGCAAAAAGGGACGGGGGTTATGTAATATTCTGTATTCATGAAAAAGTAAGTACATAAACCGGGACAAAATTGACATTTTTATTAAAACGACGGGACGGCCAGGAAATATAAAAAAAACGGTACTGTCCCGTTCAAAACGATACGTATGGTCAGCCTAGTGATGGGGTACTCTTATATTGTAGAGAAAAATCTTGTCCAATTCAAAAAACTATTAGTGCTCGTGACCAGTTAGATATAATTATTTCAGAAATTAATATGCATAACCTATTCTTTAGTTTTGGGGTTGAATATAGATAAGGTTACCAGACGTCCGGCAAAAGGAGAACATGTCAGGTATTAATTGGGTCGTTTGAGTTTGTGGGAAGCTCATTTTTAAGTCTTGGATCATATCTAAGAAAAAAGGCCGACAATATCAACATATTTAAAATGCCTACCGGACAGAGAACATGAGATTGAAAAGGCGGACATCATCTCCTTTTGCCAGACGTCTGGTGACCCTAAATACAGGCCTCTTTTACAAGAATAATAATTAGACGTCGGAATATACATTTTAAGTACAGTTTCGCGTAAGGAATCGATTCTTGTCGGGGACTTTTCGGGACTTTAACTGCCCAAACATTAATTTTAATACTTTACACACAGCGATGCTTTTGATAGATTTTTTACAAGATAATTTTCTTTTTCAAAAAGTATTAGAGCCGACCCGCAGCGAGAATAGTTTAAAAGACTTAATTCTAACTACTAATGATAATTTAATTCAGAATGTAGGCGTGGGAGAAACGTTATTTAATAACGATCATAGCATGATAATGTTAAAACTTAATATTAATGGTGAAATTTCTAGAAAATTAAATAACTTAAAGGTGCCTGATTTTGGGAGAGCAAATTTCGATGATTTCAGAGCTTCATTATTAAGTTTAAATAATAAGTTGGGAGGAACTGGTAGCGGTAGATAGTGTTCTTTGCATGATAGATTAGTACATTTGGACACGCGCTGTGCACTAAGGAGAGTTAAGTTCGATGATGCACAGCCTAATTGGTGGAACAGAAATATAGGAAAAGCAATTGCAGATAGAAATGTAACCTATAAAAGGTATAAAAGAGATCGTAACGCAGCAGCACTTTAACAATCATTTTGATTTACTAGGAAGATTAAACATTTAATTAGAAGCGCTAAACGCGAATTTGAAATTCAAGTAGCTCGTGCACGTAAAGAAAACCCCAAGTATTTTTACGATTATGATGGTAATAGAAATCCTTTGAGGGACAATGAATTGGGACGCTAGTAGACTTTAAATTAGCTAATGTACAGGAACTCCAGTATTAAAAAAAGGGGATAAGCAACAAGTGGGAAGTTATGGGCCTATTAATCTAACTTCTATTTTAACTCCAATTTATAAAAAAGGAGATAAACAACAAGGGGAAAATTATAGGCTTATTTGTCTATTTCTATTATAGGAAAGCTTTTAGAATCAGTTATTCGATATCGTATAGTCGAACATCTTCAAAACAATAATTTTATTAAACAAAGTCAGCATGGGTTTCGTAGAAATAAATCTTGTTTAACAAATTTAATAGAATTTTTGGATCACTTTAACATATTGCTTCCCAAAGCGTTCGGGAAGCAATATGTTAAAGTGATATACACTGGGAAGGAATGTGTTAGGTTCCTGGGAAGCAATATGTTAAAATGATTGCTCTAAAATGGTTAATTGAATGCCCGGTTAGGTGAATTGTACCCCCTTGACGATTGGTTAGGTTAAGTCGTGATATTTTCGTTAGTTTTAACGAAAATATCACGACTTAACCTAACCAATCGTCAAGGGCGTACAGTTGACCTAACCTGGCATTCAATTAACCTTATTACAATATTTGGATCACTTTAACATATTGCTTCCCAAAGCATTCGGAAAGCAATATGTTAAAGTGATATACACTGGGAAGCAATATGTTAAAGTGATATACACTGGGAAGCAATACATTAAAGAGAGGTTCCTGGGAAGCAATATGTTCAAGTGATCCGAATTTTTTCATGACCTCATCGGTATTTATGATTGAAAAAGAGTGGCAGTATAATACATTCTGATTTTAAAAAATTGGTTAACTGGCAGAAAACAGAGGGTAGTAATTAACGAGGAAGAGTCAGGGAGGGCAAATGCAACGTGCGGTGTCGGGCAAATGTAACGTGCGGTGTCCCGCAAGGGTCAGTCTTGGGATCTGTATTTTTCATAATATACCTTAACGATCTTGATGTCAATTTAGGGTTGCCAGATTTTTCAAATGCCCATGCGGGACAAAAAAATTTCTGAGGTTTTTTTTAAGACCAAATTTTTTTCAAATTGAAACTAGATTTCTTCAACGGTTACAACGAACAAAATTAGAAAAATTTTATTACAGTAATATTTAACATTTAAACATCGTGAAGAAATTGAAATTATTATACATAATATTGAAATTCTAAATCAACTCATCCCTAAGAAATTTGCTTAAAAAATATTTTTTGCGGGACATTTTGAACGCGGGATTTTGACGCGGGATTTTTGGATCAAATGCGGGACTGTCCCGTAAAATACGGGACGTCTGGCAACCCTATGTCAATTTAGTGAGTAAAATTTCTAAATTTACCAATGACACTAAATTGTGGGTAAAGCAATTAGTTTACTAGATAGAGAAAGTTTACAGCGCGATGTTAAATTAGTAGGATGGTCTAATAAGTGACAAATGAAATTTAACGCAGATAAATGTAGTCATGCACAGTGATGGGCAGTATCTAGATACATGTATCGCCGATACGTATCGATCGATACTTTTGTATCGGTATCGCTTTAGCTACTTGGCAAAAGTATCGATTTATCGGTATCGCTAAGGTCAATTTTCTTAAATGTATCGAAAAAAATCGATACTTCGAAACATTAATGAGAATTTTTAAATATTTAAATAGATGTTATAATATGACACTACTGAGTTATATTTATGAATATACATAAATAATAATATTAAATATTTATTTAATGACAGTACTACTCTACTGGTCACGTCACACAGTACGGCGCAACGTTTAAACACGTTTGTACTTGTTATTGAGATTAATTAACCATAATATAGAAACGCTCATAATATAGAAACGCTCATATAATATAGAAACGCTCATTGGTGTTGCAACACTATTGGCCACGCCCACTCGGTGTTGAGTTTAAACAGGTTCATACTTGTAACGCAGCGATTCCTCTTGGTCCCCCGAGGCATTTCTTATCAATCAGTCACTCATTAAGTAGACGTCACGCCGAGTAGTTGCGATAATGAGTGAAGATATTAATAGTAATAATAAAGCGTCAGGGAGTGAGCCACAAAAGGAACAACCTGGTGAAAATGACGCGACAGAAAATCATTTCCATAAAATTAAAGATACCAACCGGTCAAAATCAGTCCTAATAACTTGCGGTAAATATTTTAAGATTGCGAATTGTGATGAGCGACTTAAATTATCTTGCTTGTGCCCTTCAAAACCTGGTGTATTCATTAGTGCTGACCCGTCTTCGTGTTGCAATTTGAAGACTCATGTTTCGGTAAGTGCATATAAACAAGTCTTTAAATAGTAATGGGCTGCATGGGCAGCACGTAAAAGTATTGAAATACATTTGTAATTAATTAAAATTACGTATTTCAAAGTGTATTTTTAATGCGTTAACTTTCAAGAACTTTAAATATATATAAATAAATGTAGTTGAAATAAATATTAAATGCATTCAAATGTTATGTATTTTTGAGTTTATAGCAATGTATTTGATAACACCGGTCTGCATGAAAATCGATTTCTTTATTTTGAGTTGTGATTCTGAAGCAGTTCGCTGCGCTGAATTAAAAAATGCTACCAGTGTTTTTCTATCACCCACAGTTTTAAAGTTACTAGCAAACATTTTGGGGCGTTTTGTAATTTGTTACCTTTTTTATCTTTAATTAATTTCGTTTTTACATATTTTTCAGATAGATAATTCTAACATTATGTCTTTAAAATTTTAATAATGGCTTCTAGAGGATGTACCCATAGTCCAGACATATTTTGTTATATTTGTGGTCGGTATGTTGTAAAACAAAGGACAAATGTAACAGACCTTCATTAAGAGAGCTTATCATGCTTATTTTGGAATTAAATTAGGAGATCAAGACAAAAGTTGGGCTCCACACAAGGTTTGTCTTACGTGTGTTGCGGCACTAAGGAATTGGAGCAAAGGTAAAAAGAAAAGTTTGCCATTTGGGATCCATATGGTATGGCGCGAGCCTAGAAACCATACCGACGACTGCTACTTCTGTTCTTGCAATGTTAAAGGTTATAATGCAAAGAATAAAGAGAGCCTTCAATACCCAAGTCTTCCATCTGCAATAAGGCCGGTACCCCATGGTCCAGAAGTTCCTATTCCCCGCCCACCCCAGAGTCTGGATCAATACAATTCAGATTCTGATTCAGCTCCAATCCAGACAATGATGATGTTTATGAACAGCCACACAGCTGACCGAGATCCTCCTAAACCATTAACCCAAGCCGAACTAAATGACTTAGTCAGGGATTTGAATCTGCCTAAGGACTCTGCAGAACTTTTGGGGTCTAGATTGCAGGAGAACAATTTACCTTCGTAGTCTTAAGTCTTTGGAATAAGTCCTGAAATGTTTGCAAGTAAAGAAGGTAAATATATTTTGTTTCTTTCATTATTTTTTTATTCTTTCATAAACACAATATGCTTGTCCAAGAGCTAGGCGCTATTTAATTCTGCTTTAATTAGGTTTTACTCTGTCACCTAAAAATTTCGTGCTACAAGGGGTGTTGTAATACCTCATCTGTCCCCAAATTTTAACCACCCATTGATGGGAGGGGAGAGAGTATTTTGCTGGGAACGGGACTGGTTGTTATATATATTTACCCTACATTATTATGTAAGCGTTACTGTAGTCTATAACAACAAAATTTATGGTTTAGCATGCGCAATCCAATGTTGGTCTCGATAAGATGTTTCACATTTGGGGATAAATGGGGGATTTATGACACACCCTGTAGTAAGAAAACCATACGTGATGAGGGAAAAACTAACTATATTTCTGAGATCAGCGCACTCAAATTATATAGAATCACCAACTAGTTTGTAAAAATCGATCGACAAGTTTTCAAATGTGTACTGGTGTAATTAGATAAATGTATTTGGTATTATATACAAATAATACAATTCAGAAGCGTATTTAGTATTTTTGATATTTTAGTGGCGCATTAAGTATTTAAATACATACGTATAAAGCGTCCATCTCTGATACAGAATATATTTTGTGAATTTGAAAACGTGCAAAATCTATTTGCTTTGCTATATACTTTCCGAGACGTCATCCTGATGTGCTGGAGGAATTTGAAGAGTACCGCACGCAAAATCGCGTACGGAAGAGAGCGCTAGTGTTTTTCAAGCAGTCTTAAGCACCTGAAGTCAAATGTTCAAAGCACTCCATACAAATACGACTCTAGCATTTGGCAAGAAAACAGGAGCAGGACCAACAATTTGATGAAAAGATAGTCTCTTTCATAGTGGATGGAATGTACCCTCTCTCTCTCGTAGAAAATGAGAAATTCAAAGATTTATTCTGTGGTAAGTAGAGCCTAAATTTAACACGTGATTTGTTTTAAGAAATTAGATAGAAACATTGAATATTAATGTATTTATGTATTCATTATAACAATTGTTCGAAATATTATGGTGCAAAAACTTTGAGTTTCTTATATGAGTCATATAATTATAAAGTTTGCAGTTGATTGGTAAAATAACTGCGAACATGTTTTCGTAAATACTTATTCCTTTAGTTATTACCGTATAATTATTTAAAGAAACATAAAGCTGTGATTCAAAAAACATCGTTTGGCTAGCTCATATAGACCATAAAATATGAATTATATGATTAAGAATAAGACAATACATACATACCAGGTTTTTCACTAATTTAATTATTTTTACAGAGTTTATCCATCTTTACAAGTTCCCTCACGACGTTCACTGAGCCGTCAAGTGTCTTCACTAGCTTTGTGCGTGCGCAAAAAAATAAAGGAAGAACTCTCTGCTCAACCGTACATATGCATGACTGCGGATATCTGGTCAACGAAACACCGCAGTTTTTTGGGAGTTACAGTACACTGGGTGAGTTTATCCTAAGACCAGAGTTATCAGAGTTATCTGTAGTTACAACTTGTAACTACAGATAAGCGTATACTAGTATACTTTCATTTCCGCATAATATTTATGAATCATGATACGCATCGTTAAATTTAACCATTTCACGAACACCATTTTCATTTCCGGAGACAAAAGAATATCTCTAGGATGAACTTCAAGAAGATGGAGAAGACGACTTGATTGGAGAACAGGATCCAAACGAAGAGGGATTCATACAGTCCTGTGTAGACATCGATACAGATTCTGAAGAAATCATTCTTTCAACACATTTGAGATGCTGCTCTACACACTCAGTCTAGTGTGCACCACCGATGCAAAATCTGCGCTGAAAGGACCTTATGCAGAAATACACCATACTGCCATGGGGAAGTGTTCAGCCCTTTGGAATTTCTGTGGCAAGCCTAAAACAGCCGAAATAATTCAGGAAACTCTAAAATGTCAGTTGACATTACCATGCGTCACAAGATGGAACTCCTTGTTCGACAGTTTATCAGTTCTGTTGAAGCATAAAAGTGTCCTAAATGAAACAATGAAACAACTAGGACTGCCAACATTTCGTGAAAATGAGCTTGATTTTCTCCAGGAATACCTAACCGTACTACAACCCATTGCAACAGCACTTGATAGGTTGCAGTCCGACAAAGAATGTTTTTACGGTTGCCTGCTTCCGACATTGTTAGCTGTAGAGAAGCTAGAGCGTTTGAATTCGGAGGCATTGCGTCATTGTCAGCCACTTCTCGATGCAGTCACAGTAGGGTTCACTAAGCGGTTTGAAAAGTTTCTGTGCCTTGATGCGTCGCATGAGTGTAAAGCAGCAATACTGGCATCGTCTTCAAATCCTCTGTTCAAGTTAAAGTGGATGACAATAAAAGGCAAATTTAATACTAACATTGCCAAAAAGAGGGTTCAAGAAATGTTGGTTAATGCTGTTAAGAGCCTCAGCGAGCAGACCCCCCCCCCCCCAGCAACAACT
This sequence comes from Bathynomus jamesi, assembly GCA_023014485.1. NCBI lineage: Eukaryota > Metazoa > Arthropoda > Malacostraca > Isopoda > Cirolanidae > Bathynomus > Bathynomus jamesi. The sequence continues at coordinate 424,806 of JAJOZX010001684.1, read as the reverse complement.
AAGTGATGCTGCATCTGACGGAAGTGCAGATGATTTCTTCTGTTATGAGTCTGCTTCCACTAATGTTTCTGCAACCCAAGATTCCACTGAGATGGAAGTTTTACAGTATCTGGGTGACGGAAGTCATTCTCTCCAATCTCTGAGGCAGTACCCAGGAATTCTACGGGTCTTCCTGAAGTATAACACACCACTACCATCCTCTGCTCCTGTAAAATGGTTGTTTAGTTTGGCTGGTCACATTCACGCTCCAAAAAGGAATAGACTGTCTGACCAGATGTTTAGCCAGCTGGTATTTTTGAAGGGTAATAGTAATTACTTTTAATTGTTAGTGTAATATTTTCAGTCATTCATGTATCCTACAAAATTAAAACATACTTTCATTAAATAAAGCAATTGTTTTTATTTAAATCTATAAAACCCATTAAAATGTCGTTGATTTTACTTACAGTGCGTACAAATTACTAGTATAAACAATAATATCTAATACCTACATATTAAATGAATAATTATAAAAATGTACGAGCGATACATGTATCGGTATCGGTATCGCTTAAGACATCTAGAAAGTATCGGCGTATCGGTATCGCCTAAGACGTTCTTCATGTATCGATGTATCGGTATAGCTTTAGCGATTTTCATGTATCGATGCCCATCACTGGTCATGCATATAGGTTATCACAATAGTAAACGGAATTGCACTATGGGAAATAACATTTTTGTTTACCTAGGTCCAAGACGATACGAACATTACGAAGAACAATAGTTTTAAAATACAGAGCAAAAGATTTGAGACAAACTTTGCGACTGTAAGATAGTTGAGAGATGGAATAGCCTACCCGCGGGGGTCTTGGTGAACACTTCAGTAAATATGTTTAAGAATAGGTTGGATAGGTATTTTAGGAGCATAAAATTGCTACTAGATTTTTACATAGCTCTTGCATAGATTGTTTTTTAATTAGTAACGGGCGTAGCCTGATTTAGTTTGGGTGCAGAGCATTGGGAGTACTCAGATGATACTTCACTGGTAGAGACGTGAATCTTGATGGGAATTCTCGGGTGTCAAAACCTCCGAATAGCCAATTAAGTATAAATGATGGCTACTCTTTAGGTACATAGTGTAACCTCGAGTGAGTGTGGTGTAGGAAACCACGTGAAAAATTGTTGCGTGGTCTAGGCCACACCCCACCGGTTAAGGGTTAAGACGTAAGTGCAGTAGGAGACGCTGTCCTGGTTTGGTTACAGAGCACTGGGTGTTTTCAATGTGAGAACGTTCAGTAGTCAAAACCTCTGAATAAACCTACAAAGGAGGGCCATAAGGGGAGCTCGTTGGGGTGGAATTGGGATGGTGATGTTCCCTTTTGATCATGAATGTAGTAGGAAGCGCTGGTCAGGTCTGATATCAGAACACTGGGAGTTCTCAGATAATAGTTTTTCTTTTTTAACTTTTTTCAATATTTTTATTTACGTTTCTAATAGATGAGATTTCTTGGGAGTCAAAACCTCCGAATAGCTATATTATCTTGGAAAACTACTACTCTCCCCTGTTCTTTCTTAAGTTAATCTCACAATGCCCAACCTAATCTGACCTAGCCCACATTAACTTCTCTTAACCTGTCTTTGATCATACTAACCCACTGGGCATGGGTAGAAAAATGTTCTCATTGTTATTTGATAAAATTAATACATCATTAATAATGTCACATGGTCAACAATCCCACATTTCAAATAAATTCGTCCATAACGAATATGTATACCTCTAATCTAATACCTCAAAATTGCCAATCATAGATTTATTTTTTTTAGTTCACTTTATGTGGCGAGCACATAGCCATGTGCCCACCACATATCACAAATTCCTTCCTCTTTTCGCCCTCCGCTACTGCGTCATTCGAGAACAATGAATTCTGACTCAATGCAACGGCAGCACTGAGATAGCAATTGCGAAGATGCATTTCATCGTAAAGATACTCATTTTATTAATTACTAATTAATGAGTTTCCCTCGTAACTCCCATAATTTTAAGTTAATTATTACTTATGTCAATCGACTCCCCTCCTATTACCCTTTTTGGGTTTTTGGGGTATAAATATTGAACCATTCCAACGACTTTATTACCCTTTATAAATTTTTTTCAAAAACGCTTCCCTCATCCATAGCATTCCCCATTGAGGCTTAATTTTACTCTATACCGTACCGTTCCAAAAGTCCCTATAAATATGGCATTTCTCGACATTCAGGCGCCTACTTATCCTATTTTTCTGCAGTTACTCGAAATTTACAACCGTCGTTTACAAAATTTTAACTATCTTTTAATGGATCTCCCCCAAAATACTAGTTTTAATTCTATGCCAATCACAGGCTCGAAATCAAGTAATTTCACACCCGTTTGACGAAATGCATATTAATTGGCGCAGAGACCTACAGAACCGCCCCATGAGGGCTGGACTACAAATTAAAATTCTGCCATCCCCGAACTTATATAAGGCGCAGGAAAGACTTTTCAAGGCATTCTTTGTTTATTTTGATTGAATTCCGAGTGGCTCTTTGTCCTTTGAAATCAATAATTTCTAAATAATAAAACTAGCATTTTTATATCAATATACAGGGTGGGCGGAAAGTAGCTCCCTACTTTGGATTGGTAAAAAAATACGTATATTATCCATTTATTTCAGAAGAAATAATATGAAAAGGTAGGCATACATGGTAGGTTTTCTCTGAAATTCAATGTGGGCTCCAACTCTTTCCACCAGCTTCTGGAGCCGCCCAGGAATGGCGTCCACTGACTTTAGCAGGAACTCCGGCGGGATGGAGGACATGACTTCCCGAATTCGTTCCTCCAGTTCTTCCAATGTCCTCGGTTTGGTGCGGTAGACTTCTTCCTTTACCCACCCCCAAAGAAAGAAGTCGCACGGTGTCAAGTCGGGGCTCCTGGCTGGCCATTGATGTGGACCACGACGACCCATCCAACGCCCAGGGAAGTGGGCATCCAGCCACTCACGGACAACAAGAGCGAAGTGCGGAGGGGCGCCATCTTGCATAAATATCAGATCGTCGATGTTCTCCCATGTGCTGACAACCGGCCAGACCTCGTTTCGCAACATAGCAAGGTACCGCTCAGCATTCATGGTGTTGCGCAGAAGGAACGGGCCCACAACCTGATCTGAGGTCATACCACACCACACCGTTACACTGAACCGATTCTGCCGTTTTTCAGCGGTAACCGTGCGACTTCTTTCTTTGGGGGTGGGTAAAGGAAGAAGTCTACCGCACCAAACCGAGGACATTGGAAGAACTGGAGGACCGAATTCGGGAAGTCATGTCCTCCATCCCGCCGGAGTTCCTGCTAAAGTCAGTGGACGCCATTCCTGGGCGGCTCCAGAAGCTGGTGGAAAGAGTTGGAGCCCACATTGAATTTTAGAGAAAACCTACCATGTATGCCTACCTTTTCATATTATTTCTTCTGAAATAAATGGATAATATACGTATTTTTTTACCAATCCAAAATAGGGAGCTACTTTCCGCCCACCCTGTATATCTTACATATAATTTTAACTTCAGCCAATTTTTAAGGGATATCCAGTAATTTATTTTTGTCTTACTATTCATTGCATTTTTTGTGTGTGTGTGTGTGTGTGTGTGTGTGTGTGTGTGTGTGTGTGTAATTTAACAAAATTCACTTCTACCTCCAAACTATAAACAAAAAATCAAAGTCAAAGTTAACCTGACAGTTTAAATTACAGTCACTTAAATAATGACTTTTGAGTAAGGGTAATTATTATGAGAATAAACACGAGTGCACGGCATACCATCGGTCTAAGTGGCATCTGTACATTTTTTCGGAGATTTCGTGATACAATTTCCTTGCGTCGAAAGGGACAAGGGACCATAAATTGGATTCAATCATCCCAAAGTGAACATCCGGACATACCTACGTAACTGGTAGACTTACGTAACCTACGTAGCTTGATATACCTACGTAACTGGTGCGCCTGACAATTATAGTATAGATTTTCCACCAAAGACTCGAGTTACTTTTTTGGGAAAACTATAAAAAAAAATGTTTTTAAATGTGAAATGAATATTGAAAGAAATATTCTTTTACAATGACCTCATTTTGGACATTTCATAAGCATGACATTTGTGGACAAACGTCTTAGACTAAATTCTATAGGTCAGGTTATGTAATATCAGGTTAGGTAAAGTAAAATAGAACAAATGGGATTTGTGGGCAGCAGTCAACAAATACAAGATATTTTTCTGACAGTAAAACCTTGATCTAGAATCTTTAGATTCGAAACTAAATTAGCAGGATTCGACTTTCGATAGAGTTGTACCAATATCTGTCCCTCCTGACTGACAATTATTTAATTATTAACATCTAAGTCAAAATGTAGCTATTTCCAAAGCAGTTTAACCTTTATCTCATTATCATGGTACGATATACCGAAGTTATATTATACCAAGGTTATGAAATAAGGTAAACCCCTTTGTCAAACTATGGTAAATTATACTAAGGGCATATTTTATCCACGTTCTGAAATAAGGATTAATTATACCTACAAGAAACTGAATTCTCGAACCTTAACGGAAATATGACACACAACAAATAAATTTGCTTTCAAGAACAAAACCACCCATAAATAAAAAAATATTAACTACCATTAATTGTAGGATGTTCCACATCATAGGAGAGAAGGTAAAAAAGAGTCAACCTTTCTTTCTCCCACTTTGTTGCCCGTACTCCTCTACATCAAAAACGTGCTATGAACAAGTTTCAACTAGTTCGGATCATATTTAGGGGTCCTGCAAGTTGACACCTTTTTTCGTCCGAAGTGTGCCTGATCGATCAGCCTACCCGGAAATTATTGGCTGACGGCTCCCAAACAAGGCCCAAGCCCTCAGCAAATTCTTCCACCATCAGGTGTTAGGCCAAGGGAGAACAAAGAGCATGAATGCCTTGATGCCGTCATGATTTTCTGGGAAAACTCTTGCATCCCTCTCATGTACTTAGTCTGCAGACAACACATTCATGAGCTCGTGTTGGCCGATGTGTTCTTTACTTACATGGAACCATCAAATGAACCTGAGGTGCTCATCAAAAGATTCCAGGATCGTTGCGATTTCATCGACCGTAATGATCTGACGTCAGCAACAGATTCTGACGACACCCGCATCCGTTTCATGGAGAGCAACCTGTTGACATTCTTGAAGGCTTCAGCCGTGAAGTTTGTGAAGGACATTCTGGTTCGTGACCAATATCCATGAGAGTACTCTCGTGAACTTCTTCACCACGTCCATTTTTTCTCAGGCAAGCTGATTTGGCGAATATGAAGCTTCGTGGACCAGAAGCCTTTCACAATGCTAGATGGGTGTCGAAGGCGATTTACATGCTGAAGATTTTCCTCTTTCAACACCAATTTCAGCTGACGTCGGGAGAGGTTCGAGGTATCACGTGTCTCTCTCTCTTCGTTTCCCTTGTGTGTATCAAACCATGGACGCTCGCCCCTAAGGCAGAACTGGCTCCACGGAATGACCTTGAGTTGTTTCAAACGTTGGAAATGTTTGAACGAGAAGAGAAGACAGCTGCCAGGGCTGCTCAAACCGCAATGAGGCAACACTTGTGGTATATCTCGGAACCGCTGAGCGGGTTGGCATTCTTCGATTCACAAGTCTCCCCTGAAAAGAAGGACATGGTTGAAAATTTGAAGACGACACTATCACGTAAGAAATTGAAACGTCTGGAGGGGAAAATGATCAGCTTCCAAGGGAAATGCCTTTCCAACTTCGTCACCTAGAAGACGAAGTTCTTGCTCTCGGCTTTGGCGGTCGACAGAGGATTCCTCCAAACGGAATGAAGATCCGTCCTATCGTGAGTGGTCGAAGAGAGTGTCGGCATTACCAGTCGTCAATGACAGAGCAGAGCGGGGAATTGCTCTGATCAAGGATTTCAACAATTCCCTCACGAAGGATGAAGGCCAAAAACAATACTGTACCTCTTGAAAGTGGTTGCTCCTCATCGGAATGCATACCCAACTACAAAGAAATCGGACCTCATGAAATAAAGGTGTTGGGTATGCTTCCATTGATGAGAAAGTCATTTTTGTACTTCATTTTCATTGTGTGGTTCATTACATTATTTACATTACATGCGTTTGTGTATTGCTGCATTTATGCACCTATGGAAAACTGGTTTTAGTTTTTGTTTTCAGCAGCTGTATTTGTTACTATTGTAGACAGGTTACCCAACCTTTATACAACAAACTATTCATTCAAACTATTATTTAATTTATTCGCATTACATTACATTTTTGTAATTTTTCCCTAAAAAGATATTTTTCAGTTTCTGTCAAGAAATCGTGCAAACTTGTGGACCTCTTAAATATTGACCGATTTTGATGAAACTCGCCCACAGTACTCAGTTCGGAACGAGACACGAGGGCAACAATGCGAAACGGGAAAATTCAAAATTTTTATATTGTGGAACACCCTAATTAACATTTATTTTAGTTTTTTATTTATTTATTTATTTATTTACAAATATATACAGAGTTTACCAAGATGAGAATAATTTCATTATTAATTACAGATGCTGCTCACATGTGTAAACTGCCCTTAGCAAGCGTGCAAGCTTTGCAGGCCGAAATCAACTAGTTAAATATAATTCTAGAATTATAATAATTAAATATAATTCTAGAATTATAATTAAAAATAATTCTAGAATTATAATAACAGATATAATTATAAGATTTTATATATTTTTATAAAATACTTAAAAAACTAAAGGGAACTTTGGGATTAGGACATACTGTGTTGAATTTTGAACATTTAAACACCAGAATTTTCATAAATTTTATAAATCCGACAAATTTTAGAAGATACATAAAACTGAAAGAACTTTCAGTCTAGGACATAGAAGCTTAATACTTAATTAAAAGCTTAATACAAAGAACAATGAAAGTATGAATATGAGGTAAAAAGTGATAGGAGAATTTAGAAGGATAATGAGAATTTTAATAATGACAACAGCAATTAGGTGATAGTAAATAATAATAATAGTATGTAATAAAGAAAGGAGTAACTTTAGTAACTTTGAAATTTGTTAATTTTTAAATCACTTTATAAAAGATGAGGGACTATTCATTGATTTCTTAATTCATTCGATAAAATTGTTCCATACTATTCCCTCACTAAATAAACTCAATAATTTCAATTACATTGAAAAGTACGGTTTGCCTTTGAGATATATTCCCTCTCCGTAGACCTTGTTTGACGTTCCTGACATATCTGAATGTCCATTATTATATTCTCGCGTAATATTTTAATATTATTTTCGGTGTACATAACAATAACACGAATTACGTGTTAATACTGTTTATCATTAATTATATATTTATTAAATATTCTGAATCAATGATAAACTTTATTGGCAGGAGATAAAACCCTTGAAAAAAGCACACTATTCATGAAAGTAAAAAATGATACCTTGAATGTAACAATAAAATTAAAATATTAAAATTACACAAAAAGGTGTTAAGACAAATTAATTTCTAAAACCAAGAAATAAATTAATAACATTATAATTAATAACATCCCCCCAAAATAATTTTTAGTTTTTAACATTATCGTGTTAATTTTATGAGTTAAAAAGTACACCAAAAATAAAGGTTTTCCGCAACCTTCTATTGTCTCAAATCACCCCAAAAAGAAGTTTTGAGGACAATTTCTTCTATCTAAAGAAGTTATTTATCATTAAAAGAATTTATTAAATCATTTGACAAAAAGATTTGATACCCAAAAGAAGGAAAATCTTCCCAAAGAATGCACCTCCAAAAAGAAGTTATACGTTCTAAATTTAGAAGGTTTCATTTTGAATGTACTCCGGTACAAATAGTGTTAAGACGATTATAAGGATAACCGCATCCGTTTTTCCAATGCAAAAATTGTTAACATTATTTTAATATTAATATAATTTCTTTGAACATTTTCGGGCTACATTATGACCACGTCAGAACACCATTTCACATAGGATCGGCGAGGATAAGGGCCGTTGTGTCTGAACCGTAGTTGTATGGAGATCCGTTCTATGCATTCATATAATGTAGCGACCCTCAGGTGGTTCGGATCCCACGTATCGGATCCCTCCGTCATATTACCATTATATATGCTACGAAAGAGAATGAACAACTCCAAGCATAATTATGACTAAACTCTTTCCCTGTAATATCAGTATCGCATTAATACTGTAATATGAATATCACATTAAGACAAATATGAATATCACATTAAAATTGTAATATATCGTATTAATACAGTAATATGAATATCACAACAATGTAATATACCAGATTAATACTGTAATATGAATATCATGTTAATACTATGTAAATATTTTCACCGTAAAGAGTACCGAATTGAATAAAAACCATACAATTCAACCACACAAATATCAACTTTAAAATCGAAATATTTCTCGTACATCTGTCAAACAAAGTACGCTTAAAATTTTTAAATTAATTTCGCTCAGCTTCACTCTTCCCTCTCAGATTCTCAGATACATATATAACCGAACCTCACGAAACGAGGAAACGCGGAAACGAGGAAACGAACAAACCCGAGGACAACCCTCCTCCATCCCGCAGTTAGGATGCAGAATGTGAAAGATGTCGAATATATAAAACCATTGGATTTGGATGTTAATTGCTTTGGGACTAAACTCTAATAACCCTTTCCCTTTCCTTGTTCGATATTGAGACATGACTAAGGAGGGAATTAATCAAAGGCTTTTGCTGCAAATCCATTAAACTCGCGTATACAGTGGCACTCGTAAGTATATTCAGAGAAATAGTTCAGTTATATTCGTCCTTATCTTTTGTACCATTCATAGGATAATTACGAAAAGTTAACCGTTCGTTTGAAAAAATTTAACGAATAAAAAAATGGGTTTAACTCCAACATGCAATACTAATAAAAAAAGATAAATATTTTGAAAGCCACTTGGCTAATTTATAATTAACACTACGTCGGAAATAATAGGTCGCAAAGGTGTACTGTACTCGCGTACGTTGGGCAAACCGGAAAAGTAGGGAAGGTTAGGTGAAAAATGGCAGACACTGTTTACAATGTGTAAAATATGTAAAAAGTAAAATCTTCGGGACTCCTTCCAACAGTCTGGAACATCTGAAAAACAAAATTTACCGCTGAGATGAGCAACGCTCCTTTCGAGAAGTGCGTGAATAGTCTCCGAGCACTTAAACAACATACAGGGTGAGTCAAAAGTCTGGAAACATAGGAACTATGCTTTTCAATGCAAATATATATATATATGTATATTTGTATTGAAAAGCATAGTTCCTATGTTTCCAGACTTTTGACTCATCCTGTATACAAGTGTGTATTACGAAAGGACAAATTTCTAGCCTTTCAAATACACGCATTCATAACTTAACCCTACAAAATATTTGGGCAGTAAAGGGTTAAGTTAGGTTAGTAATGCGCATTATCTATGTTTAAGGGTCACAGGTATATAGGATATATGCGTACACACATTGACTAACATATTTACAGGGTGGCCCATAAGTCCCAATTGGTTATAATTAAAATGAAACTCCATCTGGCAGATTTAAAAAAAAAAGGAAAGAATATTTGTGGAGATGGTTATAATTTGCGTTTTGAATAATCAATAAATATTTCTAAACTTATTATAAACTTTTTTCTTCGTTTGCTTTTTTTGTATTTTCGCTTTATAACCAATTGGGACTTATGGGCTACCCTGTATATGGGCTACCCTGTATATAATATATTCTCAGTGTACGACGTACAGTAGAGGAATGGACATCGATGTTAGACAGTCTTAATGTTTGACAAATATCACCTGTAGTCACTCATGAATTCGCAGCAGCCATTCTTTCAATCTGTCTAGCTGTACGTTCTAAAGTCTTGCAAGGTCGTCCACACCTTGGTAGAGTTTTGATTGTTCCAAGTGTGTATATATATATATATATATATATATATATATATATATATATATATATATATATATATATATATATATACACACTTGGAACAATCAAAACTCTACCAAGGTGTGGACGACCTTGCAAGACTTTAGAACGTACAGCTAGACAGATTGAAAGAATGGCTGCTGCGAATTCATGAGTGACTACAGGTGATATTTGTCAAACATTAAGACTGTCTAACATCGATGTCCATTCCTCTACTGTACGTCGTACACTGAGAAAGAATGGTCTGCATGGAAAAGTTGCACGAAGAAAACCTCTGCTACGAAAAGCGCACAAAGAAGCTCGTTCAAAGTACGCCAAGGATCATCAAAATAATGGATTTGCATTCTGGAAGAAAGTTTTTCTGGACAGACGGAACCAAATCTGAATTATTCGGTAACAAAGGGCAACGGTATGGCTTGATGAAAATCAAATACTACAGTCGAGTAAAAAAACATCCTCCGGCTAAACGTGGTGGTGATAGTTTGCTTCTTTGGGGACGCCTTAGTGTTTCTGGTCCAGGAAAGCTTGTTGTCATCAGTGGAATCTTGAATTCGAAGAAATTTAAAAATTTTTAGAAGAAAATGTATTACCTTCAGTTCGGGAGTTGCGAATGGTTCGCAATTGGGTACTGCAACAAAATGATAATCCAAAACATAAAAGTGAGAGCACCATGAAATGGCTTCAACAAGAGAATTTTTAGTTTCTCAAATGGCCCAATAAAAGCCCAGATCTGAATTTAATTGAGAATTTATGATTCGACTTGAAAAAAGGTGTCCGCATGAGAAACCCTTCAAATCTGAATTAATTACAACAATTTTCTTAGAAGAATGAGCCAAAGAATCTTGTAGAGAAATACCCAAAACGAATCATTGAAGTCATACAAGCAAAAGGTGGACACACAAAGTATTAAAGAATTTTGTAAATAAATGTTACGAAAACTTTTGCATTTTAACTTTATTATTATTTTCTAAAATTCTTTGATGTTTTACATTATATGTTCGAGTTAAACGAATTCTTATTTGTTACAGTTTTCCAAACGAATGATAAACTTTTCATAACAATTCTATGCATGGTACAAAAGATAAGGACGAATATAACTAAAATGTGTGTCTGTACGAATACTTATGAGCGCCGCTATATATATATATATATATATATATATATATATATATATATATATTATATATATATATATATATATGATGAATAAAACCACGAAGGGAAAAGAAACACATATATATGTAATTATTATTTTATATATATATATATATATACACACACCGGGTGATCCATTTAAAACCTTATCCAAATTACAAACATTTTTTAATTTGGGTACGGTTTTAAATAGATCACCCTGTATATATATTTCCTAAATCGCCAAATTCCTCCGACATTTTCGTCAGTAGTCATTGAAGTTACATTAGCTTCTACATGTGTTGTCTTTTATTTTTACAAATTTCTGATCACTTACGCTTGTGTTTAGGTTTAGAGAATGCACTTTTTTACTGTATATAATGATTATTTTTTTTAAATTCACTCGCATTAGGATTTTAATTAAACAACTCGAAATTAAATTACTACTACTTCATGCTACCTCAGGATTTTACACACCCAGTTTTTTGTTTTATTTTATTTTAGGTTAGGTTACTCTAATATAATCTAACCTAACCTAAATTGAACCCCAAAAAACCTCTACAAGAAAGTAGTAGCTATTTTGCGTTGAGGAGGAAGTAATACAGAAGATAGCACCGAATAGAAACAAAGGTAACTTTTATATATATATATTACTGTTTTTAATGGAAGACAGAATAATACATATATATTTTTTCCAAACTCAGTGTGGTCAAACCCTTCCGGATTTCTGCGTGTATATTTTTACTCTAAATAACTTGGACAAAGGTACCTGGTTCTTCTACCACCTCGACCGTTGTCTAGAGTTAATAATTAACTAATTCAGTGGTGAAGCCAAGGGTTACATGAGAGGGCAATTGCCCCCAAAATTCTAGCTTACTTTCTCCACCCCACCCCCACTGCACCAAAAAATTGTCAATGTGAAATTAAAAATGAAGCAATTCTAGGAACAAGATACTTTTGGAACTAAATGTAATAAGTTCCAATAGAGAGAACTATAAGTTCATTACATTTATTACTTTCACAACATTCATACTACAAGGTCACTGTTGCCTCTCTCCCTCAACTATAATTTTCTTGCCCTTCTAAATTCGGAAGTGTAGCTACGCGCCTGAAATTAAGAACAAAGAATGAGCGTCTTGAAAGCGGCGCAGCGCGCGGCTTCGAATAAATTTTTCCCCGTAATAAGTTCCGAGCCATATTCACTAATTTGAATATGTCATGAGATTCGAGGGAATATGCCATTAGATTAGAGGCAGTCGCCAAGAAATTCAAGAAAAGAAGAAACAATCTTTCGTAAAACAGTTTAATGCTTTATGAAATGAAACATTTTGCGACATCATAAGCGCAAAACCCGCAAAAGTGTTCCGTGATTTCAAAATTAAATCAGTCACGAAGAAGTTATCAAAGCCTTTGTTTACGGACCAAAACTAATTTTAGAAATGTCATTTAAAATTTAATGCTTTAAACTACTAAAAAGCTCTTTTTTCCTTACTATTTCTAGTCTCCAAATTTAAACTGATTAGAGAGAGGAACCTCGTCTCGAGAAAAGTATCTTAGATATGTATCTCGTATATCTGTATTTTGCTCGTTTCTTAAAAAGCATCTTGTATCTTTGAATACGCAATCAACTAGTATCTTGTATTTTGTATCTGAGATACATTTCTTTATGTATTTTCCCCATCTCTTTTGGTACCTCGGAACATTAAAAAAAATATATAAAAAGTTTAGAAACATTTACGCTGTCAGAATAAAAGATATTTTAGTCCTGATTAGGTTAAGTTAATTTCGATTAGCGAGTACCTCACTATTTAATGACAATAAAAACTACTATTCGAACCCTCAATTGCGTCCGAAATACTTATAACGCCCTTCTCGGTTACATGTTCCATGGCACTAAGATTGGGTTTAATAGTTAATTAGTTTTTTTTAGATATTTGGATTTAATAAAGTAGGTACCTCACTTTTGCGGAGATACGCACGTGTGTATGTGTATTAAGCTTAAAATATGCGACTGACAGTATAATATCAACTTAAGTTGAACATAACATAGTAAAAATACTGCGTATGAAGAACTAAAAAGTGTTTTTTTTTACGACTGTAATCTTCGATACGTGTGTAGCCAAATAAACTTTGTATATTTTGGACAACAGACATTCGAAGGAGTACTTATGCGCTTTCCCTCACTTTATCGTCTTCCAAATCGTGTATGATACACTTCCCGGAATACCAAGATATTTGTTTTTACTGCATCCGAGAGCACGACTTACCATGTCCGCGCACCCTCCTCGGGTACATAAAAAATTAGTGTATACAAGCATTGCACATATCGTAAACCATATACGAAATATACAACAAAACCGAGTATTCCACAAATATTGCTTAAATATTCGTAGTTGCGATAGAAACTACATAACTTTAAGAAATGCAAAACATTTAATTGCTAAAAATCCCCTCTTATTCTGCGGTAAAAATGTAATTTTAAACGCGCAATTAACACACGTAACACGATACGTACCTCTTAAGAAGAAAATCCCATTATAAAATCATACGACAATTCTGATAAACTTAATAACCAAAAAAATAAAAATAAAAAATAAATAAAAAAATAAATAAAAACTATACACCCGAGTTTTATCTTCTATTTATAAATTCCAGCCATTAAAAATGCAAATTTTTATAATCCATTTTGTATAAAATTAAAACATGAAAGAAGAGTCCCTCAGAAAAGTCGTCTACATTAATATCATTTGTGACTGTAAAGTAACACTGTAATAAATATGTTATTGTAAAGCTTTCACAACATTCAAGTATTTCGTGCATGGGGCATTCCACGAAAAATAATATTAATAATAGTAATAATAATTTTAGTGTTCTTTGCTACATTTATAAGATATACAAAAGGTAGGACCCTAGACAGAGAGTGACAAACGATAACACACATCTACATACACACACACACAGTATATGTGTGTGTGTGTGTGTGTAGACTATATATATATATATATATATATATATATATATATATATATATATATATATGACTGACAGTTAATGTACAGGGTGTACATAAAGTCAGGATCTATTTTTGTGAAGCACTTGGAAATTATACGGAATTCAATCATAAAATGATAAAGTGGTAACATTTATTAAATAATTAAGAGTAGGATTCGACGTGACGCCCATCAGTATCCCTGCACAGCTCAAATCGTTCCGCAGCATTTCTAAACACATTCTGGAGCATTTGCGGGGTTATGTTATCTGCAGCAGTTCGTATACGTACGTAAGTTTTCAAGACTCGTAATCTTCGTCTGATAGACGTGCGATTTGATAAAGCCCCATGCAAAGAAATCTAGAGGGGTTAAATCTGGTGATCTCGCTGGCCAAGGTCTGTTGCTTCCGCGTCCGATCCAGCGATTTGGAAAACGTCCATTTAGATAATCCTGAACAATTTTGGCATAGTGACAAGGAGCACCATCATGTTGATAGACGACGGTACTAACAATCCTATCCCCGTCGTCTATCAACATGATGGTGCTCCTTGTCACTATGCCAAAATTGTTCAGGATTATCTAAATGGACGTTTAACAAATCGCTGGATCGGACACAGAAGCAACAGACCTTGGCCAGCGAGATCACCAGATTTAACCCCTTTAGATTTCTTTGCATGGGGCTTTATCAAATCGCACGTCTATCAGACGAAGATTACGAGTCTTGAAAACTTACGTACACGTATACGAACTGCTGCAGATAACATAACCCCGCAAATGCTCCAGAATGTGTTTAGAAATGCTGCGGAACGATTTGAGCTGTGCAGGGATACTGATGGGCGTCACGTCAAATCCTACTCTTAATTATTTAATAAATGTTACCACTTTATCATTTTATGATTGAATTCCGTATAATTTCCAAGTGCTTCACAAAAGTAGATCCTGACTTTATGTACACCCGGTATTTCCTAATGCAAAAAAAACCTACATTTAACACCACATCATCTTCGACTTTCCTATAGTTTGGTATATGGCACTGTTTAAACCAACAAATAAAAGTATAAAATTATAAGCTCAATCGAAGTAATGGTTAAAAAATTACGATTCCCCCGCTATTTTGGGGGGCGTTCTGCATACTACTAAATTTCAAATTGCCATATCTCAGTCCCTAATTCAAATAAAAGAATGATTCGAAAAGCACCTGAAAAGCAATTTCCCAAGGAATAAATCATTCATAAATAAAAGACACCTACAGGGTGTCCATAAAGTCACGCATCATAGGAACATAAGCAATATCTATTTATTTATGTCGGCATCAGGCCAAATATGTTGGGGAACATTGAAAGAAACCTGCTGTTTCGTTTACAAACATGTTTTGAGATTGGTGGGAATCATTTCGAACAAATAAATAAAACAAAATAAATAAACAACATAAATGTATTTTCCTATGATGCGTGACTTTATGGACACCCTGTAGAGTCAATGAATAAAACGTTACAAATATTTTTTTTTCTTCATTTTTGGGGACCTTCGCACTTGATCTACAGATCTACAGACGCTAAGGCTAACAAAGACCCTAAGATCCACTCTAAGGTTAGCCCGAGAGAAAGAAGGGAGTAGGGGGTTAAGAGAAGAGAATAGGCAGTTAAAAGAAGAGAATAAGGGGTTAAGTAAGTAGCACCTATCATTTGTGGGTTAACATTCATTCAGAAAAGAGAGAGAGAGAGACTCACCATCATCATCCGCCGGCCACTGTAGTCGAAGAGAATAGGAAAGGGGTGAAAGATGAAAAGAAGTAAAATAAGAACGCTTACAAACCATGCACAGTCTTAACTCAAAGAAACACACTCATACCATGCAAACTACAGACATGCAAGTAAAGAGAGGATGAGAAAAGAACAAAAAAATATGAAGAGTATAAGAAAAAGTGAGTTAGTTTACGCTACGAACTACTACATCTAAGTTCTTGTTAGTCTAATTTTTTTTTTAACGCTGGCATATCACAAGCTGGCATCAATCGTCAACAAACTCAAACCTTGACTATCACCCCCAGAGCTCTTGTTGCTAATTGTTTTATTATTTTAAACGACGTTAATATTTTTAAAATGCTTATCTAAACGGTTTTTAAACATGTTAACGCTGCTAGAGTTCACGACGGACGCGGGAAGATTATTCCATTTATCAATTACTTTAAACGTAAAAAAGTTTTAGCGATGTTAATAATGAAACATCTGCCACGTAATTTAAATCCGTTATTACGAGTATTGCTATTATCGAAAATGAACGAGTTGTCAAAATTTACGTTATCGATTTTATTAACGATTTTGAAAACTTCAATAAGGTTCCCCCTTAATCTCCTAGTCTCGAGTGAATGTGAGTAACTCTTTAATCCTATCTTCGTAAGACTTGTTGCGTAGTGATGGAATTAGTTTCGTGGCGCGTCGCTGAATCCTTTCCAACCTATCAATATCCTCACGCAAATACGGGCACCAAAACTGAACGGCATATTCTTCAATAGCTTTAATATATGTGCATTTACGCATCCAAATGCTAAATATGAAGCATGACTGTGGTATAGCAGATCAGTTAACTTATATTTGAAATATAAAGGTAATTTTCATTGAATGTGATTATGCTCCAAATTAATCTAACCTGTCCAGCTGTAACTTATTCCATATGCACTCATATCATGCAAGCATGACAGACCCGGTTAAAACTAGCTACTTATGTATCTTCATTTCTTTTTTTTAGATATGAGACGCTCATGACTAATCTCGAGGAAGAATTCAATTCTACATCTTCCTATCAACAACGGTTCAAGAACCAGCTAGACAGATTCCTTTGCAAAGTCCCTGATCAGCCATGCGTGGCTGGCTACGAGGGCAGGAGGAGATCAGACAGCAATTCCCTCCTTCACCAAATCTCGCAAATGAGGCGGGATGCTGGAGAGGGGTCGACCGTAGGTCGATCTTGAACCGTTGTTCGAACTCATCTAAAGTAATCTAAAGTAAAGTAAAACGGCTTCAAATATTTACTCTCTCACCTTTTACAATTTCAAAGACATAAGAGGTTCTTTCTGCCAGATATTTGATAGCTATATATAGATAGATTTGGCATTCTTTCTGAGGCTCCCAAGTATAGTAAAGGTAAAAAAGTGAGTGAACAAACAACATCTAGAGTAAAGACATTCTATGAAGTTTTTCATCATTTGCAAATTTGAAACCTAAATGGTGTGTGATTGCTGGAGGGAAAGGCACACACTCAGTTTATATTTGTACGTACCACCAAAATCCTAAATTGACAATACCTTCAATTGGTAAAAGAAAGCTTGATTTACCACACCTTTATCAACAAAAGTGTTTGTGATTCCAATGATTTTTCGTGGAATGCCGCACATACATATGTGCACATAATCCCATTGAATAGGACTAAAAAAGCTAAAAAAATTGAAGATTTCCCCTTCATCAAAGCTTCAAAGAGGATGCCACAAGCCTTTGAAATAACTATAGTTAGTGTGTTTAGAAGAGGCATTACCGTAATGCGTTGAAAGGGTGCTACTTTCCCCTTTGTATAACTCTAACGATAGAGACATTTAATCTCCAAAAATGCTGTTTTTATGTTCACTGAAAAGGATGATATTGCTATAAATTCATTATATATATATATATATATATTATATATATATATATTATATATATATATATATATATATATATATATATATATATATATATATATATATATATATATATATATATATATATATATTATATATATGATGAGTCACGACGAAATGTCATAACTTCAGGAGCTTATAACCGAGATCATTCCCAGTCAAAAACTTCATATGAACATAGGTCCGATTCTTAACGGTTATGGAGCTATGGATGTTTGAATGTTTAAAAATAAGAATAAGCGAACAAATAGCTGCTAAAGTTTTTATTCATGAATTTACAATAACTGTTCAAAATGACTACACATCGCGGCTCGTCTGTGAATCGTGCGTGCAGCTCGCATTAGTTCATTACGATTGTCCTTTATGAGGGCTGCAACATCCAAAATGCGACGGAGCAATGCATCTCGTGTTTCCACTTTTCTCTGGTACACCAGCTCTTTCATACGCTCCCACAAATAAAAATCTAGAGGGGTTAGGTCCGGAGACCTGGGTGGCCAATTTTGTGCACCACCACGACCGATCCATCACTGCACGGCTAAAATGGGGAGGGGCTCCGTCTTCTTGGAAGTACATAGGCAATCGTGTTGCCAAAGGTACATCATCTAACAGTGGCGGCAGTTCGTCTTACAGAAATCGTAGATAAATGTCACCTGTAAGACCACCTTCGAAGATAAACGGACCAATTAACTGACCGTAGAGAATACCACACCACACATTGACACTGAACCGATGTTGAAAATTACTTTCCACAATGGCATGAGTATTCATTTTTGACCACACATGTAAATTGCGAGTGTTGTTGACACCGTCGTGGGTAAATTGAGCCTCGTCACAGAACAAGACGCATCGATGCAATTGTCGATCGGCATTGAGCCAATTACAAAATTCCAGCCGTTGGGCACGACCGCCAGGTTGGAAATCCTTCGCGTACTAACATGAGGACTCCGCTGTACCATCTGAATAATGTTTTCTTGTTCAAACACGTCTTGTTGTACCGGACGCTCAGATAAAACAGTAACGCTAGGAAATCCGGAATTCTTCGATTTGGAATTTGGATTTCCATCGCAAAATCCGCAAACATACACCATATTGGCATATTCGGCATTTGAAAACGTAAAAGGCATAATGAACGCACAAAACGTCAACTGCACGCTGGGAAACACAACACTCTACTGTACTGCGTAGTTAGTTCGGTCGGCAAGGTCACGCAGGGGCATGTTTGAAATTCAAACATCCATAGCTCCATAACCGTTAAGAATCGGACCTATGTTCATGTGAAGTTTTTGACTGGGAATGACCTCAGCTATAAGCTCCCGAAATTATAACATTTCGTCGTGACTCACCCTGTGTGTGTGTGTGTGTGCATAAATATGTTTCATGAATCGCAGGGGGTATTCTTGAGGCAACAGTAAAAAAAAAAGACAATAAATAAACATAGGTCGAGAAACCCGTAGGTTTCGAGCTATAGCAGGCGACAGAAAAATTAAACTCCTAAAGATTTTTTACATTTTATGCAAATACAGTGTGACACATTTGCTTCATTAAAGTAAATGTTCGAAATTCGTTCCTACTTCTTGAATGCATGCCTCAGCACGTCGCACCAGTGATTGTCTGACACATTAAAAAATTCCTGGAATATTGCGGATCGTTTCACAATTGTTTCGAACTCTTTGCCACAATTCATCACGTGCTCGGATTTCTGTAACATAAACTAAGCTAAAAAACCTATTTTATGTTACAAAAGTTTGAGCAATAAGAAATGAGCCCACAAGTAATAATGAAGACGATTTAAATCCGGTGAACATTTACTTTATTTCGAACATTTACTTTAATGAAGCAAATGTATCACACTGTGTATTTGTATAAAATTTAAAAAATCTTTAGGAGTTTCATTTTGATATCGCGGTTTTCTTCGTGGTTATTCTCATCATATATATATTTCTTTATATCCTCAACGTTACATGAACAAAGTCGAATTTCATCGTGTCGAAGTTCGACAAGTAGGGCCTACGTGGATTTCAGATTTCAAACTACATTTCAGATTTTCAATGAAAATAACTAACCTAACCGAGCATAATGTAACCTAATCTGACCTAACTTAAGCTAACTTTTATAGTATCGACATTATTCATCTCGACATTGTTCCGCTACCACAAGTAGCGCCAATAGTAAGCCACCTTTTTTTACCAGTTAGGTTGGATTTTATAACTAAGTTTCTTGTACGCCCTACGTTTTTGACTTTAGGTTACGTTAACTCGGGTTAACCTAACCTAACCTAACCTCACCTAAAACAAATCTGAGGGTGTGTAAATTCTGAGGAAGCATAAAGGATGTCATATTCGACTTCGAGTTTTTTAATCAAACTCTTGACGCGGGTGAAATTCGAAAAAATAATCATTGTATACGACAAAAAAAAAAAGAAGCTTTCTCTCAACTTTCTTATGTACCCCAACCCCTTACTTTAACAAACAAAAGTAAGTAATATTTCAAAATAAAAAATATACATATAAACTGTTCGACGTAATATATATATTAGGGTGGTTCAAAAATATGAGTTTGATTTTTCCGTTTTCCTCAACTTTGCCCTCGTTTCAAATGACTACAAAGAAATGAACACCAAATCTCAGCTGAATCGAAGTATATTTAGAGGTTGCTCGAATATGAACAATATACAGTATATAAATCATGCAGGAAAAATTACATAATTCCTATTCATTAATAAACTTGGACACTAACAACCTCTTTGATCAATTGGTACAGAAAATAATAGCGAATACAAATGATGCGACTCATGAAGACGCATTACTTCATAAAATTTGCTTTAGAGGATGTAGGATGTAGTTCATCTTTTGTAAGTGTAGAGTTGAACGGTTTAATCAATGACATGCCTCTCTCTGCGCAATCATTAACAACTTTCATCTCAATCGCCTTTCCTTGTAAATATTTGTAGGCACTGCTGCTCTCCCAGTTGTTTGGATGTTTCTGAAGAAATTCTTGTGATAGTTCTTTTCCATTTTTAGCCAGAACGTCGAAAATGTCTGATGTCTTCTCTGTCACATAGAACGATAGAGTATTTTCTGGTTTGAAACACTTTGCATTTAGGCGCTTGAGTGAATTGGCTTTTGCTGGTCTAGTGAGGTTTGCAACCATCTTTAGTTTTTCATTAACAGCTACGCGTTTGTCAAAGAACGACAGCCCAACAATTTCTTCTGATAAATACCAGAGATGTTGTTTGAATGCATTACTAGCAACATCAGCTAGTGGCTTATTGGGATAGTCCCCCAATGAAGATAGAAGAGCTAAATCATTTCTTGGAGCTTTTATTGCCATTGGTGCTTCATGCCAGTACTTTGCATAAATGATTGTAATGAACAAGCACATTTCCTGCAAACTATTCTTTTCCCGAGCCACATGGGAAAAGTGTTAGTTTCTTGCAACCCTTAAATATGCTTCAAAAGGGTTCAAATTTACTGTGATGTATATATATATATATATATATATATATATATATATATATATATATATAAATTTCGTCGAAATTTTTGTTATAGTTTTGATCCGTGCTCATTTTATATGCAGTAGCTTCAACAGGTCGTATTTATTTATTTTTTTTAATTTTAAGCACTTAAGCTTGTGTTAAGGTTAGGGGAGTGGAGTCCATTAAAAAGTTTTGAGAGAACTTTTTTTTTACCGTAATAATTATTTTTTCAAATTTCATCTGCATTAAGATTTTTTAATTCAATAACTCCAAATTAAATTAATCTTTCTTTATATTACCTCAGGTTTTTACACACCTACTTATTTGTTTTAGGTTAGGTTAAGTTGACCTAACAACCTCAAAACGTCTCTCCTAGAAGAAAGTAGGAGCTATTTTCAAAATAGTAATGGGTAAAAAGTGGCTTGAAATCATGGCTACTTGGGGATTTATGGTTTTATATACAGGGTGTCCGAGAATTATCTGTACAATTTTTGGCTGTTATTAAAAGTCAACCATGAAGTGTAGAAATTCCAGTGTTGTCCCATTTTACAGAGAATCTCATTACGTTTTTTCTGATACCAAGTTTTGACAAGTTTTTTAGAAATTCCAGTGTGTCCGAACATTATCTGTACAATTTCATCTTTTAATAAAATTCTTGATAACACACGTAAAATTCTTAAACAAGATTATTTAGAATCTGTATTTTCAAAAGTTTCTTTTATTAAAGTAACGTTGTTACAAACATTCGATATGTGCACCATTAGTGATTCGCAAAACATCCAATCGATACTCCAAATGTTGCCATGTACGCTGCAGCATATCCACATCAATTCGCTCAATAGCAGCTGTGATTCTTGCTTTTAAATCATCAATGTCTGTCACCCGCGTACATTTCTAAAAAAAATTGTCAAAACGTGGTATCAGAAAAAACTTAATGAGATTCTCTGTAAAATGGGACAACACTGGAATTTCTACACTTTATGGTTGACTTTTAATAACAGCCAAATATTGTAGAGATAATTCTCGGACACCCTGTATATATTGCTGACTACAAATCCATCAGCGGGCAGCAAAGCCAGCTGTTCATCCTTTCATACAATAAAAAAGCATTGGTTCGTAGATAAATGGGTACCCTGGGTAACCTAGTGCTTGAGACGCTGGGCTGCTGATCGGGAGGTCATGAGATCGAGTCCGGGGAAGGAGATTGTAATTTCTGACCACCCGTGGTGGGTCGTGGTTCGGATTCAATGTTAAACTGTAGTTCTAAGGTGGAGCAACAGTCTTGACCCTCGTCAGAATGAGCAATTCGGCAGAAGCAAACCATTATATATATATATATATAATATATATATATATATATTATGATATATTATATATATATATATATCTGTACAATTTTTGGCTGTTATTAAAAGTCAACCAGGAAGTGTAGAAATTCCAGTGTTGTCCCATTTTACAGAGAATCTCATTAAGTTTTTTCTGATACCACGTTTTGACAAGTTTTTTTAGAAATGTACGCGGGTGACAGACATTGATGATTTAAAAGCAAGAATCACAGCTGCTATTGAGCGAATTGATGTGGATATGCTGCAGCGTACATGGCAACATTTGGAGTATCGATTGGATGTTTTGCGAATCACTAATGGTGCACATATCGAATGTTTGTAACAACGTTACTTTAATAAAAGAAACTTTTGAAAATACAGATTCTAAATAATCTTGTTTAAGAATTTTACGTGTGTTATCAAGAATTTTATTAAAAGATGAAATTGTACAGATAATGTTCGGACACACTGGAATTTCTAAAAAACTTGTCAAAACTTGGTATCAGAAAAAACGTAATGAGATTCTCTGTAAAATGGGACAACACTGGAATTTCTACACTTCATGGTTGACTTTTAATAACAGCCAAAAATTGTACAGATAATTCTCGGACACCCTGTATATATATATATATATATATATAATATATATATATAGTATATATA
Source organism: Bathynomus jamesi (assembly GCA_023014485.1). Lineage (NCBI taxonomy): Eukaryota > Metazoa > Arthropoda > Malacostraca > Isopoda > Cirolanidae > Bathynomus > Bathynomus jamesi. Next base: position 401,542 of record JAJOZX010001684.1, on the reverse strand, counting down.
TATATATATATATATATATATATATATATTAGGGTGTTTCACTCGTACAGAGGAAAATATCAAAGTTCAATATTTTTCTCCACTTTGCTTGTGCTTTTATTCCTTTTCATGTAAGAAAGATGTGCACCAATTTTGAAAACTATTACGTGATATTTAGGGGTTGCACACATTTGAACCTCTTATAATAAACAATTTTCTTCAGTGTTACGAAAAAATTCTCCCTTGGAACCACGGAAAATGAAACTCTAATAATAAAATTGGAAAATTCAAATCAATACACATTACAATACAATTTAATAATACAAAATTTTCTTCAGTGTTACAAAAGAATTCTCCCTTGGAAGCACAGAAAATAAAAAACTAGTATTAAAATCAGAAAATCCGAATCAATTTTTGAATTGGTACAAGGACGTTCCCGCCTTGGTTCTTTTCGGCACCTCCTTTCGATGATGTTCAACAATCCGCAACAAGAATTGTTTTTGCTTCTCGTCCTTGACTGATTCATTGAATTGCTTGATTAATGCAATTCCCCTCTCCGCTGTGTCGTTTACGACTTTCAGCGCGTTGACTGACTCTCTCAAGCCGTCATTTTTTCGTGTACTCCTCTACGTTGTCGACATCCCCGACGCCGAAGTTGTCGAAGAATGTCTTCGTCATTTGAATGACGAAGTTGCTCAGATCCTTGCCTTCAAAAGTCAGGTTTTTCCACTCGAGTCGTTTGAGTTCCTTCCTCGACGCAGGTTTGTTTAAGGCCTGGAACATCTTTTCTTTCTCATTTGGCGATATCCGTTCATTAAGGAAAGCCAAGCCGACTAGAGTCTCCGAGAGATACCAAAGATGCCTTTTGGCAACTCTCAAGGCAGCCTGGCCCAGGTCCTTGTTCGGATATGAAATCAACAGTTGAATCATGTCTAGGTCATTTTTCGGGGCCCACCTACTGACCACTGCCTCGTGCCAGAACCGGACATAAATGAAACACGTAAAAAGGGCCACGTCGTGCAATCCCTTCACCTCTCGGTCGGTGAGTTCCAGTTGCTCCCGGAACAAAACCATTTTCAGCACATAAATAGCTTTCGCCATCCACCTGGCTTGATGATGGGCTCCTGGAGTCCTGAAGGAGAACTCAGCTCCACCCCAGCCTCCAAGGAAAAGGAGCGACAGCTTGAGGAGTTCCTCAATCTTCTCTCGGGTAACATGAACTTTCAATGACTCCACGAAGATAACTCACCATTCTGATTCGTTCATCTTCCAAGTACCTAGTGGCTGGCTCTTCTTCATCGATCATATTTTTGAAACAATTTTTGTTAATAAAGTCCCAACGCTGCTGAAATCGTCGAAACAACAGGATTTCAGGACCATTTGTTGGTCCCAGGGACTTATGAAAGACCTCCTTCAAAATGAGCTCATAAATGTGGTGACAGCAAGGCAACCACAAGAGCGACCGACCAAGGAATTGTTCAATCCTCATACATGCCCCTTGCAGAAGTCCGGTATTGGACGCCGTAGTGTCAAACGAGAGGCCAATGATGCGGTCCTGAATTCCAAATCGTTGCAGCTCCTGGATGACAGCTCGAGCCATTTGTTCACCAGTACATCCTGGGCAACAGGCACTCCAAGAAGATGCTCGAACTCCTTCCCTATTACCACAACAGCTACTCTGTCTTCCAAGCTTCTAGAGCTTCCGCCAGCAGCTGGGGTACTAGCTTGCTGTCCCAGTGCAGAACTAAGAGGTGGATCTTTGAAGATCGACTCCTCAAGTTGTTTGGCCATTTTCTCTAGATACTTGGCACGTGCTCGATGAACAGTTGATGGCGAAATAATAATCTGCGATACATCTTGTTCAAGACTTTTAGCAGTTGCAATGAAGGAAGTGCTTGCTTGTCGAATAGAGATTGTTCTCTATCCCAAGTAGCCACGAGTGTTGGATCAAGTGTGTTCTTGGAACGACGAGGTGACTTAGAGGCCAATGGAGCAGCAAAATCTTCATCATCATCATCTGTTGTCGCCGTTGAGCTAGAGGATGTGCTATCCAGCTTCATTTTCTCAGAGATCTTTTCAACTTCTTCAGCATGCTTTCGTTTTCGAAGTTCAAGTTTCTTAGCTGCTTCTTCTTTCCGTTTGACAGCCATGGTGTGTTTCCTATCCACCCCAGCCATTGAAGAACTCATTCTGTCATCCCTCTGGGAGGACAAGAAAACCTTGTCCTCCTCCGGAACTGAACTCATGCTTATCACACCTTGACAAGCGATGTCGAAAAGGTCAGCAAGGTCTCCCTTCCACACCTGACGCTTCATAATGGCTTTGTCCGTCTCTCTCGACTTCTCCTTCTTCATGTTTTGGTACTCTTTGTACAGCTTTAGTATAGCAGCTCTAATGTTCTCCTCTGTTTTCACGGGGATATTCGCCTTCTTCCAAACTTCTTGAAGCTTGAGACTCGTAGACTTGATGGCAAGGGGGATTATTTCCTTCAGCTCCAGGTGATGGTACATAAAGCAGAAGAGGACTTGCTCCCGGGATGGCAATCTTGCTCCTAAGAGCTCTTCGACTGGAGTCTTTTCAATCAGCCAGATCGTTTCTTTCTTTCTAACACTTTTTGCACCTGTGAAAGAAAAGAAAACATTACAATATGTTGGAAGTTGGGACGTTCTCGAGATATGGTTACAAAGGGCTAAGGTATCAAAGGTGACATAAGTGTGCAACCTTTAAATGGTGTTCAATTTGCTTCAAATTTGATACATATGCTTTACAGATCAAAAGGTGTACGGGGAAGAGCAAAGTGTAGTGAAATTCACAACTTGATAAAAGTGGAACACCCTAATATATATATATATATATATATATATATATATAAGTTTTATATATATAGAGATATATATATATATATATAGAGAGAGAGAGAGAGATCCACAATAGGTTACAGGTTTACAGCCGACTCAAGGTGGCACCCATAACTTTCTTAAACTCACAGAGAGAAGAACAAACACAGAAAAGAAAGAAAGTAAATTTCAAATAATGATTTTTTTTCACTCCGAGAAAAGATTAAAAAAAAAAGCGAATGTCGCGGACCTTCGTTACAGAAACGGTGTTATAATAAAGTTTGTGCTAAAATGTGTTTGTTTCTCGAACCTTTTTATTTGGGTCAAAACATACTTTTCAATTAGAAAAAAAGGTTTTTTTTCGGTTCTACGAATCTATCCGAGAGTTCAACTAAACTAAACTAACCTAATCATTACTAAGAGAGGTAAAATGATGTCCCTTTCATTTGGTCCAAATGAAACACTATAAAATAGATATCTTGGCTAGAAAATTAAGTAGTGGACCCTGATTTACTTTGGTCTCGGACTAACAATTTTTCTTTTTTTGCTTGCGGGATATTAGTTTGTTTTAATGACGTGTTGCAAGCATTTTATTGGTTATATAATAAAATATAACAGAACCTGAAAATAGTTTCCAAGCCTATGGTTTGTAGCCTGCGGGTCTCTTCGTTTAATTTAAAAAAAAATAATTCTATTCTACAGGGTGGTCCAAAAGTCCTGCCTCATTTTAGTGGATAATTGACAATGTTCAATTAAAGGAAATTTTCAAACGTAGAATATATATTCTAGCAATACCCCCCCCCCCCGGATAAGGCAGTACGTTTGAACCACCCTGTATATATTTAAACTATACGTGCAGAATATTCTTCCGTTTTTACAACATATATTTAATAATGATTATTTTAAAATGTTTATTTATTTTACAAGCAACACATTTTTTTCTTATATATATATATATATATATATATATATATATATATATTTATATATATATATATATATATATATATATACACACAGGGTGTACATAAAGTCAGGATCTATTTTTGTGAAGCACTTGGAAATTAATGGAATTCAATCATAAAATGATAAAGTGGTAACATTTATTTTATAATTAAGAGTAGGATTCGATGTGACGCCCATCAGTATCCCTGCACAGCTCAAATCGTTCCGCAGCATTTCTAAACACATTCTGGAGCATTTGCGGGGTTATGTTATCTGCAGCAGTTCGTATACGTGTACGTAAGTTTTCAAGACTCGTAATCTTCGTCTGATAGACGTGCGATATGATAAAGCCCCATGCAAAGAAATCTAAAGGGGTTAAATCTGGTCATCTCGCGACACAAGGTCTGTTGCTTCCGCGTCCGATCCAGCGATTTGGAAAACGTCCATTTAGATAATCCTGAACAATTTTGGCATTGTGACAAGGAGCACCATCATGTTGATAGACGACGGTACTAACAATCCTATCCCCAATCAGCTGAGGTTCAAGGAATTGCTGCAACATGTCCAGATAAATAAGCCCCGTAACTGTAGCTTCAGCAAAGAAAAAAGGACCATAAACCTTAGATTTTGTTAAACCCATCCAGACAGTAACTTTAGGTGAGTCTCTTTCCCAATTTTGGACGAAATCATTCGGTCTTTCATCTGCCCAAATTCGACAGTTATGGCGATTTACTTTTCCACACGTATGGAAAGTGGCTTCATCACTAAAGAGAATGTTGTCCATTAAATTATCACTTCAGATTTGTTCTACTAGATCAGCACACACAGCACTTCGTCGAGGGAAATCTTCCTCATGTAAATCATGTAAAACCTGCAAATGATAGCTTTTCTTCTGCAAATTAACTTTCAGAATTTTGTGCACAGATGACGTCGGGAGGCCGAGTCTGTGTGATGCAGCACGAACGGACGTACGTGGCTCCTCAGTGATAATTCCGCGTACTGCATTCACGGTAAGATCTGACATACACGGTCGTCCTGATCTTGCTTCATCATTTACAGATCCCGTTCGTTTAAATTTGTTCACCAATTTTCGTATTGTCTTGTCTATTGGCCCCGGCTTATGAAATCTCCTTCTAAACTTCTCTCTGATGTCATTGTATTTCTTTCCCTCGATTCGCCAAATTACTATTGCCACACGCTCTTCTGTATTCATTCTAGGGGCTTCTGAAAAGAAAAATAGAAAAAAATAATTATTTCACAAAAATAGATCCTGACTTTATGTACACCCTGTATATAACAGATTATTTCGTTTCATCAAATATATATTGATATTACCCCCCCCCCCCCCCCCACCACCACCACCACTATTTATTCGATTTTAAAATTTATTAAACAATTTATATAAAAAAGTAAATAATTAATTAAAAAAATTATTAATTACCCAAAAGAAGAACCATAAAATTAATGAATAAAAGAGAATTTGTATGGATTTCCCAATCAAAATAGATACCCATAAAAATATACCCTTTAAAAAAAAAAAAAAAAAAAAATGGTGAAAAGTTATGCCTTGTTAGGGAAGCAATAAATCATTATTTTTGGGAGTAAAATTGTTGATTTTGAAATTTTTTTTTTGATAATTTTTTTTTTTTTTTAAATCATTGTGATTCATATGGTAATTAGTCTTCTTTTTTTTTTTTTTTTTTTTTAAAGAGGATTCAAGCAAAACACGGATTGTGCTTTTCGTGAATTTTTTAAAATTATTATTCTCTACAGTGTATATACAGTATATATAAAACTATATACAGGGTGAGTCACGACGAAATGTGATAACTTCGGGAGCTTATAGCTGAGGTCATCCTCAATCAAAAACTTTATATTAACATTAGTCCGATACTTCGTGGTTTTGGAGCTATGGATGTTTGAATTTCAAGCATGCGCAATGCGCATGCGCGACCTTGAACTGAATTGACAGTTACTTACTGAACCGAACTAACTACGCAGTAGAGTGTTGTGTTTCACAGCGTGTAGTTGATGTTTTGTGCGTTCAGTATGCCTTTTACGTTTTCAAATGCCGAATATGCCGATATGGTGTATGTTTACGGATTTTGCGATGGAAATACTACTGCTGCTGTCGCTGAATACCAGTGACGTTTTCCAAATCGAAGAATTCTGAATCGACGAGTGTTTAACAACGCTTTTCGGAGATTGCGAGGGAGCGGTTCATTTCCTAGTGTTACCGTTTTATCTCAGCGTCCGGTGCAACAAGACGCGTCTGAACCTCCAACCTGGCGATCGTGCCCAACGGCTGGAATTTTGTAATTGGCTCAATGCCGATCGACAATTGTATCGATACGTCGTTCTGTGATGAGGCTCAATTTACCCGCGACAGTATCAACAACACACTCGATTCACATGTGTGATCAGAAATGAATCCTCATGCCATTGTGGAAAGTAATTTTCAACATTGGTTCAGTGTCAATGTGTGGTGTGGTATTCTCTATGGTCAGCTGATTGGTCCATTTATCTTCGAAGGTGGTCTTGCAGGTGACATTTATCTATGATTTCTGTAAGACGAACTGCCGCCACTGTTAAAAGATGTACCTTTGACAACACGATTGCGTATGTACTTCCAACAAGACGGAGCCCCTCCCCATTTTAGCCGAGCAGTGAGAACGCATCTCGATGATCGTTTCCCTGGTCGATGGATCGGTCGTGGTGGTGCACAAAATTGGCCACCCAGGTCTCCGGACCTAACCCCTCTAAATTTTTATCTGTGGAAGCGCATGAAGGAGCTGGTGTACCAGAGAAAAGTGGAAACACGAGATGCATTGCTCCGTCGCATTTTGGATGCTGCAGCCAATATAACGGGTGCGGCAAAAGTAACGCCCTTTTAATAATTGTATCTTTATAGTTTTATACAGAATAATTTTTTAGTTTTATATTGTAGCATTTTTTTATTTTTTAGTTTTTACTGAGAAAGTACTTATTATTTCTCTTAAAATGCTGTAATTGATTTATTTCCTTCAATAAAAGAGAATAAACTAAAAGGGCGTTATTTTTGCCGCACCCGTTATATATATATATATATATATATATATATATATATATATATATATATATATATATATATATATATATAAAGCTGAAATCGGATAGTGTTGTTTGTGAATGTGCTCATTCCGAGAAATATTATTAAAGAAAAAGAAAATTGTCCCTGTTGATTGTTTAAGCGTGATATTTTTTATCATGGGTTTCTGCTTGTTATTATTAAATGTTTGTAGGAGTTGTAAAAATTGTCAAATATATATTTTAGTATAACAAGTGCTGTAAAATTTTGTGGACATTATTATATTCTCTTTGATAATTATATATAATTAATTATTTGTGATAATTTGCGAATCATATTCACAGAATCATGACATTAATTTAAATGTTACTAAAACTAAGGTTATGCAATTCCATCCTAAAAGCTAAAATCAAAGAACTTATATTAATTTCAAATTGAGAGACGAACCACATAGAACCATAACTCCAGATTTGAAAAAATTTACTGGAGCACAGCTCTGAATTTACTTTTTTCCCCCAATTACAAATTGTTTTAGCTAAACATAATAATACAATAATGTTCAGTTTATAACTCACCTTAAGTTTATTTATTCATTGCAGCAGCAACAGTGGACGATGTTAGACCTTGCATGTAGGCATTTGTTGTGAATTTACCGCCATGTATGCTTGGCCACTGATCAATGGCTTTCTGTGTGATCATTACAGCAGATCTAGTGCCTGGAGCTGGACCCTCCTTCACAATTCTGCACAGCTTAGTCAAATGAGATGGCTTCATGGATCCTTTGTGTTCAACAATGTAACCAAGAATGGAGAATGTCCCTTCAGCTGGTGCTTCACTCCAGGCAGTTGATCCATCTTTATCAAAATGCTTTAATCTCTCTGTGATTCCTTTCCACAGCTGTTCTATATATTCTGTCAGCCAATTTATCACTGAGTCTTTTGTAAAACTACTTTCAGATCTGGTTCTGGATGGTCTAGCAACTTCAGCAACCTGGTAGTAATCAGAACGTTTCTTGATGTATTTGTAAACTTCATTTAGGATGTAATCCTCAGCTGTTAGTTCCTTTGCTGCCCTGTGGTATCGTGCTTAAATTCAGAAACTACATCATTTGCATTTCCTCCATTAGCTAATTTGGAAATTGTTTCCATCACTCTTAACATAACAGTTTTCCCTCCTTCTTTATAAAATATATTTTCTACAAATTCTGCACTAACTGTGGTTTTTTGAGCTACTTGCAACATAATCTTTGTTACATAGGAAATCAATACATAGAACTTGGCACTAATTTCTTTCTCTTGTGGATGATCAAAAAACACAATTTTCCACAAATCTGTCAAATTGATCAAATTCGTAATTAACCATGCGAGTATCAGATTTGAGTTTTGGTCTCTTAAAACCAATGATATTGTCAAGAACCATATTGGTATAGTCAAGGCCTGATCTCAGATTTGAAGTGTGATTCTGAATAAAGTCTAAAAGCTCACTTAGTTTACAAATTTTCTTCAATGCATCAACGTGGGCTCTGTTCACAAGATGCATTAAGTCCCATCGAAATTTGAAATTTTCTCCAAACAACTTTTTCATTTCGTTTTTAAATGGCTCGTTGTCCTTACAAAAGCCCCATCTCCAACCATTCCAGATACCTTGGATTTAATTGCTTCTTCAGATAGTTTTCAAGTGATTAGGAGACTTCAACACAATCAAAATTTCATTGGCCAAATAAACTCCTGATTTGCTGCGTACTAAATTTATCCCAGGCAAGTTTTACGTCTTATATTCTTCACTCATAACTAATCAACTAGCATGCTTAATCCCAAAATTGTTCCAATGTCAGCTGTTATTGTTACTGATTTGTTCTAAGAACCACTTTAGTTTGTTCTTTAAGTTGATTATCTAATAGCTCACAAATTGTCTCGCACGCGTGTGTGCTATGATTCATTTCCAACCTCACAACCTGACCTATGTAATACAGCTAGAGTACTGGATATAGAGCCCATGCAGTGTTTGTTTTCATTATGTAGTATAAGATGTTGCCACATAAGTCTTCTATGCGTTTAGTATGTTCCGAGATGTTTTCATCACTTCTAAACAGCAGCTCTTTGATGATGCTGAAGTTTAATTAAATGTCTCTTCAGGTGGGTTTTCAGATTCTAAACCATCTCTCTTGATTTTCTCCTTGTTTGCATACATAGGTTTAAATCTTTAACATTGAAGTACCTTTTTGTTAGAATGTTTGTCTGAAGCACACATGCTTTGGGGTCTGTGCAAGCTATGCAATATATGTAAACATTTTATCATCAGAAGCATCATCAATATCTTCTTGATTATCATCATCTTCATCCTCAACAGCTATATCTACATCAGGCATATTAGTGTCACTATTTGCAATGTTTTCCATTATATCACTTGGTACTGAAAATGAATCATCAGCAGCCCTAGATCCTTCTTTCCACCAATTTGAATGTAGATTGATCAAATCATTGTTCAGGATTTCTTGTATTGATTTACACTTGCTTAAATGGGCTATGGAAATGTCAAATTTGTTGCTTTTGCTTTATTAGATTTGGATGCAACACTTGAACTTGAAGGCATATTTTGACTCTTCTCTTTTTAACCACAACAGCTTGGTGAGTTTCTTTTGTTAGGCGCAAAATTGCATTCAATTTCTTCTGGATTTGGGAATTTTTCAATTCCTCTAAAGCAGTTTTGTTAGTCTGATTGCGCAGATTCCTCACTTACCTTTTGTTTCTTAGGTGGAGGAGAAGGCACTTTCTTCAGTCTGTGAAACATCGTGAAAAAGTTTCATTTTCTAGATTAGCAGTTGATGAAGTTGGTTCATTTTTCTGAGAGTCTAGCACTAGCACATTTTGTGAACAAACTAAATGACTGCTTTGCCGTATCTCTTTGCTGCACTTCATCCTGGTATTTCTTTACTGCAAATCTAAGCTGTGGCCCAAACTCTGGGACCTCTCTGTATTGTAACAAATATTTTTTTTGGAATTAAAATGTTCCTCCCAGTTTTGCTTCTTTTGAATATTTGTTCTTGCATTGACCACAAAAGTAACCCCTTTTAACACCCTCACTTTTCTCTCCACTTCATCAATATTAGGATCCATTATTGATTATTGACTACCTGAAAAAATACAAATAAGTAAAAGTTAGTAATATAGTATGGTAAAAGTGAGTAAAAGTAAGTAAATATAGTACAATGAAAGTAAGTAAAAGTAAGTGCTTAAACTTAGTAAAAGTAAGGAAGAGTAGTAAAAGTAGGTAAGTTAAAGTAAGTAAAAGTAAGTTTAAACTTAACTAAACTTTTCAATTCTAGAGTCATGGTGGATTACTTAAAACCGCACAAGTAATTATCTGGCCAATTTATCAAACCTGGCCGAGATCAATGGAACATAGTCCAATCCTGATAATTTTTATTAAAAAAATATACGTTTAATAAAATTTTAATTATCAAAACATTGAAGCTTAACAAAAAATAAAATAATTGTTAATATGGAATTACCACTAAACTTAAAATAACTAAATTTGTAATTTAAAAAATTGGTTTGTACAAGAACGTATACGCAAAAAAATTGCATAACGTCTAGCGGATGAACAAAACCCAAACCCAAATTTACTTTTTCTCATGGTCAAATTTACTGGAGCAATGCTCCCAAGATCCCAGGAATCTGGAGTCATGCATAGAACAAGTACGAGAATTTAAGTATCTGCGTCATACCTATCACCATCTACTTCAGTGACGACTCAGACATAAGGAAACAATATCGAAGTTATTGTGTTAAGGCAAATATGATTATAAGGAACTTCAAATTCTGTACAAGCTAAGCTAAATACACTCCTTTTCATATTTTCTGCACTAATATTTATGGGCAGCAACTCTAGGTTAATTATAAAAAAAAGGCTCCTGCAGAACCCTCAATTTTCTTTACAACAAATCCTAAGACTGCTACATAAGTTACCTCCAAAATGCTAAGCCTCTCAAATGTTCGCTAACCGCAACGTTCCGAGCCTCCCTGAAGAAACAAGACGTACCCAATACAGTCTAATGCGAATAATTAAAAACTCAGACAATCCAATTGTCGAAGCGATTCATCAGTTCTGCTTTATATCATCTAGACCAGTGGTTCCCAACCTTTTTTTTTACCTTTTTAGGCCAACGCCCCCTTATGGCCATCAATATTTGCTGGTGGCCCCCCTCATAAAGATAATTATATAAAAGGATAAGTCATTTATTAATAGAAGGTAACAATTTAACAGTTTCCTAGCGCTCCCATAAGATTCTCAAACGTCCAATGGGGGGCTGTGGCGCCCACGTTAGGAACCACCGATCTAGACTGTGGACTTCTTGGTATGAAAGTGTGTGTCTATAGCTCCACTTAACTCCTGCAATAGCCATCCCATTACATGTACTTGTTATTTTTTTGAAACTGTTATTACTATTTTTTTGGTTATTTCTCGTCTCCTTACATGTATCATTGTTATTTCTTTATTACCATAGTGTCTTATTACGTCAATAATATAATCTTAAGCCGATAAAAAATAACATAGGCCCTCTGGTGGACGCTAACGGCGCTTTGGCTTCTGATGCTCAGGCGATGGCGGGTATTTTTAATAACTTTTTTGCGACTGTTTTTACCGTAGAAGACGTAAATAATGTCCCCGATGTGGACGCTATCGTTCCATTTAGAAGCGAGACTATTTTGAATGAAATAATTGTTTACGAGGGTGAGATTGCGCATTATATCGATAAGCTAAAAGTTAGGAATCTCCAGGCCCTGACGCGCTTTATCCTAGACATCTGAAAGATTTGAAAGACGTTATCGTAGGCCCCTTAACGAAGATTTTTAATCAGTCACTGGAAGCGGGGATTATTTCTGAAGACTTCAAATTAGCTAACGTTACGCCCATTTTTAAAAAAGGCGACCGCACAGTAGCTAGCAATTATAGGCCTATTAGCTTAACGTCGATTGTCTTGGAATCCATAGTTAGGGATCGTATCATCGATCACTTAGAAAGTCGCGATTTGATTAATAGTAGTCAGCATAGGGTTTCGACGCCATAGATCTTGTTTAACTAATTTGTTAGAATTTTATAACGAAATAGTGCGCGAATACGATAGGCATAGAGCGGCCTTTTAAAAAGGCGTTCGATACAGTTCCGCATAGAAGATTAATTGCGAAGGTTAAAGCGCACGGTATACGCGGTCAGGTTGCTAACTGGTTAGAGGAATGGCTTCGTGCTAGGAGATAAAGGGTCGTTGTTACTGGTAGTGAATCGGGGTGGTTGGGTGTAGGTAGCGGTATCCCACAGGGTTCAGTGTTAGGCCCATTGCTATTCGTAATTTACATTAACGACATAGATGTAGGATTGACTAGTAACGTGTCAAAATTTGCGGACAATACTAAAATAGGCGGTAAGGTTGTTAACGAGGACGATAGAAATTGGCTCCAAGACGATGTAAATAGGATTATGGAGGACGGATAAGTGGCAGATGCAATTTAACGTAGACAAATGTAAAGTTTTGCATATAGGTTCTCGTAACAATAATTACACGTAGACGATGGACAATAGACGTTAGCGAGCGTTGACGAGGAAGTAGATTTAGGTGTACGCGTATCTAAGGATTTAAAAGTTAGGAACCAGTGCCTGGAGTCTTGCGCAAAAGCTAATAGGATGTTAGGCTTCACAGCGCGTAATTTCGAATTTAAATCGAAGAATATTATATTGCCCCTTTACAATTCCCTAGTCAGGCCTCATTTAGAATATGCCGTTCAGTTTTGGTGCCCGTATTTGCGTGAGGATATTGATAGGTTGGAAAGGGTTCAGCGTCGCGCCACGAAACTAATTCCGTCATTGTGCAACAAGTCTTACGAAGATAGGATTAAAGAGTTAGACTTACATTCACTCGAAACTAGGAGATTAAGGGGGGAGCTATTGAAGTTTTCAAAATCGTTAATAAAATCGATAACGTAACTTTTGACAAACTGTTCACTTTCGATAATAGCAATACTCGTAATAACGGATTTAAGTTGCGTGGCAGACGTTTCATTACAAATATCGCTAAAAACGTTTTTACGTTTAAAGTAATTGATAAATGGAATAATCTTCCCGCGTTCGACGTGAACTCTAGCAGCGTTAATATGTTTAAAAACCGTTTAGATAGGCATTTTAAAAATATTAACGTTGTTTAAAATAATAAAACAATTAGCAACAGGAGCTCTGGGGGTGATGGTCGGGGATGAGTCTGTTGACAATTAATGCCAGCGTGTGATATGCCAGCAATAAAATTATTAAAAAAAAATTAGACTAACACGAACGTAGATGTAGCGTAAACTAACCCACTTTTTGTTATACTCTACCTACTTTTTTTTTCCTTATCCTCTCCTTACTTGCATGTCTGTAGTTTGCATGATATGATAGTGTTTGAGTTAAGACTGTGTTTGCATGGTTTTTAAGCGTTCTTATTTTACTTCTTTTCATCTTTCACCCCTTTTCTATTCTCTTCTACTATTTTTCCGACTTGTCGGCAGTGGCCGGCGGATGATGATGGTGAGTCTCTCTCTCTCTCTCTCTCTTTTCTGAATGAATGTTAACCCACGAATGAAAGGTTTTGCTACTTACCTAACCCCTTATTCTCCGCTTTCCTTTCTATCGGGCTAACCTTAGAGTGGATCTTAGGGTCTTTGTTAGTCTTTGCTTCTGTAGATCTGTAGATCTCTATTTTAGTCATAATTTTTAGTTTGTTTTTAAATGTATTATTCTCTCATTTATCTTATCGCTTACTATTTTCAAGAATATTATACTATGTTATGGCATTTATATCCTGCCAATAAAACTTATCATTATTGTCATTATATTAGTCACAGTTTTTGAAAGATGCAAACGAAACACTGGTTCTAATTTCCATCGAATTTTATTCCCCTATTGCAACGAATGTTCAAAATTGTGAAATATTGCAATTACTATCATTATTAATATACTACATAAATAATGTTAAAATTATTAAATATATTTTACGATAACAAAAACGTCAGACTCAATAAACACAATACAATATATCCAGTCTGAAAAATAGCAATACATTTCAACGAAATCCTGGTTCCATTTCGCATAGAGTTTTATCAATTTTTTTTCAATTCAGTTCAACATTCAAACCTGCCAGTATTAATCAATACACGACCATTTATGGAAATAAATATATTATAAGATACAACGTTTTCCACTACAAACATTAAGCTGATGATAATGGTGACCTGCGTCATCTTTTTTCAAATTTACACAGAAGCAAGATATAAGTAATTATAATAATATATATTTTTTATGTAGGAAGGAGGATCCAAGGGCGAATGTCGGCAAAAATGACCAGCCCCCTCCATCGAAGAAGAAGAGAGACAGAATCAAGGTTCAAGGTTTTCGAGACGACTTGACACCCTGCGTTTGAAAGATTGGAGGTCATAGACGGAGGAAAAGATGGATTGAGGAAGACTGTTCCAGAGTTCAATGGTTGAAATGAAAGACTGAAAATACCGATTAACCCTTGCATTAGAGAGTTGCACAGAAAAGGAATGAGAATATGTCGATAGTGGGGTACTGCGTGCTCCCTTTAGAGGAGGAGGCATGCAGTTAGAGAGTTCAGAAGAACAGTGTTCGTTGTAATAGCGATAGAAAATAGAGAGTGAGGCAACATTGCGGCGAAGAGAGAGGAATTGAAGACAGACAATAAGAGGTGAGGACGTGATAAGACGAAAAGCCTTTACTTCCACCCGGTCAAGTTGGGGGCCACCCCCAACACACGAGAAGCATATTCCAAACCAAGACCCCTGTACAGAGAGCAATTGAGCGGGAGTGAAGAAACTGCGGGGGCAGTACAGCACACCTAACCTCTTAGAAACTGTTTTGGAAAGAGAGTATATGTGATCTTTCCAGGAAGAATCACGAGAAAAGGAAATGCCAAGAATGTTAAGAGAAGAGGAAGGATTGAGTTGTATATTGTTGAAGGTAAGGGGATAGTCGTGTGGAAGATTGTGACGAGGAGGCAGATGGAGGAATGAGTTTTTGAGGAATTGAAAAGCACAAGGTTTTCTCTGCCCCAATTAGAGATCGCAGAAAGATCAGAGGTCAGGTGTATCATAGCCGTACAACGCGAATCATGGAGTGACTTTTGAGAGGGACGCTTTGGGAAGCGGGTGGAGAAGTGGAGTAGAATCATAGGCTAGGATTGAGTACGACAGAAAGTGCGACTTAAAAGATCGTTGATAAATAAAAGCGGTGACAGGACAGAACCCAGAGGAACACCACTGTTAATAGTTTTAGGAGAACAGTGGCCATCTACAACTGCAGCTATAGATCGGCAAGAAATCAGAGATGAAGGCACAGATAGAAGGATAGAAACCGAAGGAGGGCAGTTTCGAAATTAAAGATTTGTGCCAGACTCTATCAAAAGCTTCCGATATATCTAGCGCAATAGCAAAAGTTTCACAGAAATCCCGAGAGGAGGATGACCAAGAGTAAAAAAGATATGCAAGAAGATCGCCTGTACAGCGTCACTCGCGGAACCCACACTGACGATCTGAAGGAAGATTGTGAGAAGAGAGGTGTTTAAGAATCTTCCAATCAAAAATAAATTCAAAAACTTTTGAAAGGCAAGAAATCAAAGCAATTGGACTTCAACTTCAGTTGGAGGGTTGAGAACGATTACCCTTCTTCGGGACAGGTTGAATGAAAGTGAACTTTCAATAGGAAGGAAAAGTACCAGATTAAAGACAAAAACGAAAGAGTTTGCCTACGCAGGGTGTCAGCACAGAGAGAGAGTTCTTGAGAACAACAGGAGGAACACCATCAGGACCGTACGCCTTCCTAGAGTTGAGCCCAGATAGTGCAGAAAGAACATCTTGAGAAGAGATTCTAATTTCAGACATAACGTCAGAGGGAGGAGGAGGTGGAGGAACAGCACTGGAATCTTCCATGGCTGAGTTGGAGGCGAAAGTTGGAGCGAAGAGTTCAGCTTTGTCACGAGAAGAGACGGCAACTGAGCCGTCAAAATCGACAAGAGGAGGGAAAGAAGAGGAGGTAAAGTTGTTCGAGAGGTTCTCAGCTAGATGCTTTCAAACAATCAATGTTTTAATTATAAATTTATCTCGACCTCACAAACTTCCACCGACAGAACAAAATTAATGAGTTAATTTATTTTTACGAACACTTGATGCATATTATAATCGGACCTCTTCGTATAATCCAATTACTCTGTGAGATGACAGCGACTCTTAGAATTTTAATGGCGAGAGATGGATAGAAACTAAAAAATGCTCTACGCATAATTGCATTATCATTATAAAAATAAGTAAAATAGTGAACTGTGTGTGTGGGTGTGGGTATATATATATATATATATGTGTGTGTGTGTGTGTGTGTGTGTGTGTGTTTGTATATAATATAAAATGCGCCTCGGTGGTGTAGTGGTTAACGTCGCTGACTACGAACCCATCGGTCCCGGGATCGGGACCCGGTGACGGTAGTCGGGCCGCAGCAAAACCCGGCTGTTCATCCTTCCACACAATAAAGAAAGTGGTTGGTAGATAAATGGGTACCTCGGTAGCCTAGTGGTTAAAACGCCAGGCTGCTGGTGGGGCGTGGTTCGGATTCCACATTAAACTGTCGGTCTAAGTTGGAGTGAAAAGCTTGACCTTTGTCAGAATGAACAATTCGGGCGGAAGCAAACCAAAGGTTACCAAAGGTGTATATATATATATATATTAAATATATATATTAAACCCTCGTGACGAGGGGGTTAGGTTCCTCGAGAACGGCGTTAGGTAAATAAATCCGCGTTGGACAAACTTAATACCTTATGGGATAAATGGGGATACGTGAACGCGGCCGCGTAAAGTCTCCCATTAATATTTAGATACGTAGATTTTTTATTCACACGCAAATGAATTTCCCTACCTATATTGTATATGAAATAAGAACATAATAAAATCATAAACATAATGATATCTGCATATAAGTAAAATTATATTAAATGAAAATAACACGCATCTTTTCTTCACTCTTTCGGATGGTGCGTATGGTAGACTCATTCACGTGATACTCGCGGCCAAGTGATGTTATACTCATACCACCACGCAACTTATCTAGAATCTTTATTTTTTCGGCTAATGTCATAACTTTACGACTTTTCTTCTCTTCACTATCACTCGCAGATGCTTCACGTTTTGGTGCCATACTGCTGTCTAAGGGTAATAGCAAAACAACGGCAAAACACGACAAAAACAATCAAACACAACTTCACTGAACTGAACGCGGGAGCGGGGCTGAGACAAAAGGTGATGCGAGGGGTGGCGCGAGAGGAAGGGAGATGCGGGAGTGTTGGAGAGTGTAGGAGAAAACACTAGAGCGCGCATTGGCACGCGTACAGTACTACTGTTTTTGAGCATGTTTGGCGGACCGTGTATAATCAAATTCGCGCTGGACAAACACGCGTTGGACGAGGGTTTACTGTGTATATATATACACAAGAGTTCGTTGTTCCATGCACGGTCTGTGTATCATATACTGTATATATATATATATATATATATATATATATATATATATATATATATATATATATATATATATATGATGAATAAAACCAAGAAGGAAAGGAAACACAGAATAGTGCTCAAGCGCTTTCGTCTAATGACATCCTCAGGAACAATGAAGTAAATAAAGAGTTCAAAACTATACTGGTCAAAAAAAGAAACGCAATTAGCTTGCATATGGTGTAAAATTTAAGTTGTTCGTGGTATTATCACAGTTTCAAGATTATGGTTAAATGTTTGTTCAAATCTTTTAAAGCCACTTAGTGCATGTTTTTAAACCTGACTAATCGCGGCTAAGACGCCATTTTGTTACAAACAATAAACAGAGATTAAATTGAATGTATTCTTTATGAAGGCATGCATTTTTTCTTTGACTTCACAGAATACACACTGCCCGTTGAGAAAACCAAACTTTTTCCCGCGATTGAGGCATGCCACGACTCTCAGAGGTCAACAGAGGTCGTGCCTTGGGCATGTTGGATGCAGGCATGTCTGCTGTCCAAGTTGCACAACGAAGGCATGTGCATCCCAGCACAATCTCTAGGCTTGTTAGACGGTACAATGCCACAGGAAGTGTTCAGGACCTGCCAAGACGTGGGCGACCTCGTGTGACGACCCAACGCCAGGATCGCCACATTGTACTGCAGCACCTGCGTCATCGGCAGCGGAATGCTCGTCAGACAGCCAGAGACACCTGGTATCCACAACAACAGAATTAGTGACCAGACCGTCAGAAACCGACTCCGTAATGCAGGACTCCGATCCCGCAGGCCTTACAGAGGTCCTTTTCTCACTGATGCAAGAAGGCAACGACGCCTGCAATGGGCCTATCAGCACCGTGACTGGACACAAAGAATGTGGAACCAAGTCCTCTTTTCTGACGAGTCTCGCTTCAGACTGTCCAATTCTGATGGCCGTGTCAGGGTATACAGACGACCAGGGGAGCGATACTCAGATGCTGCAGTAGTGGAGCATGACAGATGGGGAGGACCAAGTGTCATGGTTTGGGCAGGAATTGCCTTTGCTTCAAGAACTGAGCTGGTGGTTGTTGATGGCGCTCTGACTGCCCAGCGCTACAGGGATGAGATTCTTCACCCACATGTTCTTCCATTCATGAGGCAACATCCAGAATTGGTGCTCCTGCAACAGGACAATGCCAGACCTCATGCAGCCAGGATAGTGCAGGCGTACCTGCAGGGACAACAGGTGCAGACCTTACCATGGCCAGCCTTCAGCCCAGACATGTCACCGATAGAGCACGCATGGGATGAACTTGAACGGCGAGTTCGCAGACGTCAGCATCAGCCGCAGAACATCAGGGAACTGACCAATGCAATTATTGAAGAGTGGAGGGCCATCCCTGTTGCTTTCCTGCAGAGACTGTTGAGGTCGATGAGGGCCAGACTCCAAGCCTGCATTGTGGCTAGGGGTGGCCATACGCGTTATTGACTGTTTGTTATGTTAAAGAATCATTTACTATATACTGAGTCCTCATGTTTATTAATAAATCTCAAAAATTGCGTTTCTTTTTTTGACCAGTATATACTGTATATAGGTTACAAAAAAAAAATATATATATAATAAATATAGAAATAAAAATTGTGGGAGGAGCATACAAATTTGTAAGGACTAAGGAAACTACCAATTTTAGCACTTTGCCCGAATTCAACACAAGATCAAATGGATTGTTTACAACAAATTTTATAGATAATGCCTGAATGATATATAGGTCACAAAAAAAAAATTACGGTATATATATATATATATATTATATATTATATTATATGGTGAGAGAAAGGTCTTTGAGGATTTTATACATACAACTATTTAGTAACAACATTATACAGATAATTTCAAAGGTTTTAGCAATGGGATATAATTTCAGAATATTTCGACATTCGATCATTATTCAGAATTCCCACTAAATTATACCCTTGAAATTCCATGATGATTGGAGGCGAATTTCTATGACAAAAATTCGCAAGAAAAAGCTTAAAATTATATTTCTGGAGTGAGGAATGGATTAATTGTATAATTAGGCATATCTGGAGTTTTTTGCATTTTTTAAACGTTTTTCCAACATCAATCGGTGGGATTCAGACTCTTCTGTTGTCACGAAGGTGAAAGTGATTGAAGGAAGCGCTGTGACTGCAAAGTTGTACAGAGCCAATGGATCAAGGATGGGTTCGGCACCTCCTATTCTTTGGAGGCTAGCCCTGGCCGCAAGCCTCTTCACAGATCCACTGATACCATCACATGGCCCTTTACCGTGACTCGTGGCAAAGAAATGCCATTCAGCCTCAACTCCGAAATCTTCTTCGTGATGGCAGAGGTTTATAAAGTTCTTGCGATTTTTATATTGTGCAGCACAACCATCACTGAAGTAAAAGATTTTTGTAATTTGATGGGATGCTTTAATAAAATTTATGAGACGGGTTTGAAAGAGGTGAACGGATATTACATCATGCTGGTTGCAGTCAGAAATTGCAACAAAACTTTTGTGCATCAGTTCATTGTCTTGTCGGTAGTAGACTACAAAGGGATGTATTGTAGCTTGGCAGTTATTCCAATGGAATGATTGCACCGCGTCTTGAACTATAAAAGCATAATTCTCCGCAAAGTCACCGATAACGAGAAAATTCACCTTCGCGGAGTTCTTCTTTCTTTTCTTGTAAAAATTTCATCTGGCTTCTTGCAAAGAAATCATGTTCCAGGAGAGCTTCTAGTTTTTCATAAAAACTTTGGATGAATTCATCTGCAGAAAGTTTTTGTGTTTGCAGCGTTGATCTGTCCGTTGAAATCCATTGCCTGAATTCAATCTCATCAAGCCCTTTTCTGTCGAAGGCTGTAGTTAAGAAGTCTGTGAAGGCCTCTTTTCTTGGGCATTGATCACATTTCCCAAAGAAGTCTCCCGAGGTGGATTACATTGGAGGAGGGCTAGACAATGCCTGTAGTGACAAATATAATTTGTCTCCAGCCCATCATCCCATGTTGATGAGCTAGGCTTATCGGGAGGGTACTGCTCCACCTGGAAAACACTGGTTATTGCTGCCATCATGAGTTTGACATTCTAGTGCTTAGTGCAAATGCAGACAGAATGTGTTCCACTGGCACCTGGCAACACACATTCTTTTGGCCGAAGCTCTGCAAATTTTGAAAATCCTATTTTAATTGTTGGATGGTTTGTTTTAAAAAGCTCAAATGCTTTTTTTAGGTTGAGTAAGATTAGCGATTTTTATTTTCTTTCCCGCCTACCATCAGCTCCTTTTACAGAAACATAGTCTTTCAACCCTGGCATTTGTCTACTCACATCTGGCGAATGATAGAAGTCAATTACTTTGGCAGCAGTCTCACTATTCAGGCGTTTCCCCAAACGCGATTAGGAGTTGAAAGCACTCCATTCTCCCTCACCAAACTCTTTGCTTGCCGAGCTATGTGATCTGAGCACTTAAATTCTTCTCTGATCTTTACTTGTGTCCATCTTTTTGGTAGGATAGTAAGAATTGTCAGTTTTTCACTTCGACTTGTCACTTGATTAAATTTCTCTTTTAGTTGTTGAAGAATCTCCAGTTCTGTATCATCTGAGTCACTGCATGAAATTGGTTGTTTAGTTGTAAGTTCAAGCTTTCTTTTCACAACTATTCCTACTTTCCTCAACTTTCTCTTTGCGTAACCAGCGCTGTCAGAGAGTTTACATGGTTTTATTGGGGTCTCATCAAGTGTGGCCAATGAAGCATTGAATTTACTAAGCTCATACTGCATTTCAACTACATCTCCAACGGTTGCTAGCTTAGATGGGGCACTTGATGAGGTGGATGGTGATTTTTCAAGTGGTTCACATTCAGGCATTGGGGATGGACGATTTGCTAGTATATTTCGACAGGTTGCACATGCTTTATGATTATTTGTTAGTTTCAATTCCAGATTTTGATCAATCAAATTTTTAGTCAATGCACGAATGCCTTTTTTCACTTTTCCTTTGTGTTTTTTAAATGGGTCACAACAGAACCTGCCCATATTCAAACTAACTGCTGAAATCCGTTTTTCTAAAAAGAAAAAAAAACATGTAGCTTAAAAGCCAGGGTTGGGTTCAATTACACAAAATGGAAACAATTACAATTTTTTTTATTTTTCTTCAAATTAATTAGTTAGTATTGTACTTCACAATTTCAAGATCAATTGCAATTACAATTAATTTTGTCTGAATCAATTACAATTACACAAATATAACTATATATTCTATATATCTAAAATAAATATATATCTATAAAAATCTATATCTATATCTAAGTATAGCTAAATAAACTATCAAAGGTTTATTTTCATTGGATGATGTATGACTGCCAGCTCTCGGGGTATAATTTTTAACACGACATTAATTGATCAATTACATCAGTTATAGCTCAAAAATCAATTATAATTACCTTTATTTTAATTTTATTTTAATCAATTACAATTACAATTAATGGAAATTAGGATCAATTAATTAAAAATACAACTATAATTATTCATTATATCCAACCCTGTTAAAGCTATTTTTGCTTAGATGGCACAAATAAAATTTGGGACCTACTGATCTTGTTTCAGAGGTCTACAAGAAAAAATGTGCAGTTTGATTTACAGATTGGAATAAATACAGATGCCAAAAAAATCCTTGCTCCAAGGTTTAAATAAGCTTATTTTCACATGGTACATACTGTAATTCTATTAAAACTCTTCTAACTCTTAAAACTGAACTTATTCTATAGGGTAGTACCTATAGCCTAGTGTAAGGTACTTACATACGTACATAGCTTTACCTTAAACAGGATAGCAGGTTCGAAGTTCTTCACACTTTTGAATGTCCATATAAATTAATTAATTATGTAATTTAAATTACCTATATTATATAATTCTCTGAAATATACAAAAAAAAAAAAAAATTTATAATAGGGCCGGATACTTATTCGACCAAATAAATGGTTAGGTTAGGTTAGATAATTACCGATTTTTTTTTAAATTAGCAGACATTACACTGCCCAACACCAATTTTGCTGATTTAATTCTAACACCTGTTTTTAGGTAACTTTGGTGTGCTGATTTCAAAAATCACCTTAGTTTTTGCCTATCACGTCAGGTTTTCGAGCAATCAAATACGGATATTTTGGAGATATCGCATTTTGGCAGGGTTATGCCCATTTTTTTTTTTCAAAAAATAAGTTTTTACATACTCAGAATCATCATGGAAAAGTAAACAATTGTGCAGGGAGTGAACTTTAATATACAATGGTAATATTGTATTAAAGTGTTTAAATAAGCAAAAAATGAATCCATGATCATGACGTCACGCTCACACCTGGGGAAATCACAGATACCCAAGATTTTAATATGTTGTACATGACCTTTAGATTTAATGCACAGATTTGCGTATTCCACAGATAAAATTTTAACAGCAAAACAGCTGTTAACAGGTCTCAAAAATCATCAATTTTGATAAGCGCCGCTCATGGATCACCCAAAATAGGCATATTGCATTGCACGAAAACCTGATGTGATGGACAAAATCTAAGGTGATTTTTGAAATCAGCACATCAATATTATCCAGAAACAGTCTTAGAATTAAATCAGCAGCAAAAAATGGTTTTTTTGTTGGGCAGTGTTATATATATCTCAGTAAGAAAAATCTAATGGTATTTTTCTCAACACTCTAGCTCAAACAGTTCCAAAGATACGGTGCTCCAAAGTTTGGTGGAAAAAGGTACTTGGTCAAAATGGAGGTGGTATGGTCCACTGAAATGGCTGTAGCGTCTATACTAACTTAATCAACACTAAAAATCTTCTTTTAGGTTAAGGTAGACATGTGTACCCAAAATTGGGTGAAAGCAGAAAAAATCGGTTGTGACATCAAATACCTACATAAGGTCAAATGTCAAAAATAAGATCAACTTTTTTTTTACCACTGAGGTAAAATATGAATAGAAACAAAGTTGTAGATCTGCCTAAAAGCTTTAAAACAGTGCTTAAATGGTCTCTGTAAGTGCATAGGAGCCGAGATATTTCATGTTGAAATATGGTATGACCTTGGAAATTAACCTTTTTTTACAAAATTCAAAGGGCCATATCTCCGGAACCATATGACCTAGTGTTGAAACAAGCGTCATTCTGTTTTTCTCACAGAGATCTATAAGTGTGCCAATTTAAAAAAAAAATCGGTGATGGTCACGTTTTTTTCGCCGGTGAACTGACATGGAATGACCCATATCCAACTTCAGGGATTCTACTTTACTTAGCAAGATCAGAATTTTATTGTTTTCCTGTACAGTACCTACATTTTTAAAACTAAGAAAAAAGTACGCACTCCGTACACTGTCGGGAAAATTCTTAAATTATGGGGACGGGGAATCGCTGACCAAGTGGAGGTGCCTCTGCATCAGCGCTTCTTCATATAATTCCTAAGCGAAGGATCCAATATAAATTACGTTGTGATAAATGTTCAAAATGGAGAGGTAATCGCATGATGCGCATTTTCGTGGAAGTTCTTAAACTGGGGTCTGCTGACCAGCTGGAGGTGCCTCTGCGTCAGTAATGCTAATTTAACTAGGTGATTCCATTGCTTAAGGTGGCAATGTAGTTTATCTTAAAAGTAAGTCTCTCAGCACGGTGACCTTGGCATTGATCGAGGAAATGATGCGACGATGAAATCATAAATTCTTATACATAATATATATATAAATAAATAGATCCTTAAAAAATGCATGATATACATTATATTAAGCAGTTTAAACAGAGTAGATTATGTAGTTTAGTGTTTCATGTTATCCTTTATTTTTCATTGTCCTCTGATGCGTAACTAGGTACACAAGATAAGTGTAGGCATGGTGTGAATGAACTCTGAAGCTATTCTTTTCATCATAATTTTTTCAACTTCCCTATACATCTTCTTTCACAACTTTTTCTGTAAGCTGTGTTGGCGGAGGAAGAAGAGCTTTGTCTGTTCATACTTTGTTGTTGCTACTACGTAACTACTATTCCCGTGTGAAAGCGTTACACATTTATTATAAGTGTAAGCATGGTATCAGTTTTCGATATGTTTGATTTCAATTTGGTTTTTTTATCTTCTACATCTTTTTTGGGCTAACCTAGAATGAATCAGTGGGTTTTTCTTAGCCTGTAACTCTGTAATATCTCATCTATCTCTATCTCTCTATTTCATCTTCCTCTCCATCTTCTCACAGCATCCTCAAGCATCTTCACTCTTCATACTAATCTTTAGGAGAGCAGCAAGGCTATAAAAGGTTTATTTTTGAGCTCGAAATATTGCGCGAGGTTTACGAAAAGGAAAAAAAAATAAAAATTTGAAATGAACTCCTGAAAATTAAAAACGAAACCTCTTAAATATTATTTAATTGGAAGAATTAAAAGACCCCCGACCATTTCAGAATTCGCGCGCACACACTGTACGGTTTCTCACACACACATTTTATATATATATATATATATGTTAAACACAGACCGTGCATGGAACAAGGAACTCTTCTGGGAAAATTAAATCCACTATAGTCCGAATAAGTAATGGTAAATGGCAAATACCATAGTTTTTCTTTTTCATGATGCTAGCCCGACGTGGGCAATGGGTCTCTCGCAAAGAGATCCCATAAATATAGCTTCCCTCACCAGCTATCTGCAAAGCAGACAGGATCCAGCTTTGGGACAGCTGGTGAGGGAAGCTATATTTATGGGATCTCTTTGTGAGAGACCATTGCCCACGTCGGGCTAGCATCATGAAAAAGAAAAACTATGGTATTTGCCATTTACCATTACTTATTCGGACTATAGTGGATTTAATTTTCCCAGAAGAGTTCCTTGTTCCATGCACGGTCTGTGTTTAACATATAAGTTTCTCAGGGGACCATTCTGAGTTTGTGTATGTATATATATATATATATATATATATATATATATATATATATATATATATATATATATATATATATATATACAGGGTGTTTCAGGAGGAAAGGTCAATACTTCGGGAGGTGATAGTATCGGTCATTGTGAGAAAAAAAGTTCATATGAACATGTGTCTAATCTGAATGGTTACGAAGATAGAGCTGTTTCAATCTACAAATACAAAAGCATTGTTCATGGTAATCAAGAAAGAGAAACCAATTACTGTTTCTAACATTTAATGTTTAAACATTGGCATTTTGAATGGTATCAAATACAGAAATGACAAATTTGTTACAGTCTACAATACGTTTTCGAAAATCCCACCGTCAACCTCAATGCACTTTGCAACTCGTGTGCGAAGATCGCGTGTTGTTCGTCTGAGTTGATCTTGACGTTCCTTTATGCGGGCAGCAGCATCCAAAATGCGCGCGAGCAATTCGTCTCGTATATCCACCTTTCTCCTGTAAATGGATTTTCGTCTGACCACCGATGAGAGTTACGAGTGTTGTTGATATCGTCACGGGTGAAAGTAGCTTCATCGGTGAAGAGTATTAATCGAAGCAATCGGCGATTAGCATTTACCCAATGACAAAATTCCAGTCGCATGGCAGCGTCTCCTGGTTGAAGGTGTACACGTTGTACATGATATGGATGCAAGCCTTCCTCACGTAATGTTCGCCATACTGTATGTGGTATACCGAGATGTGTAGAAATTCTTCGTGAGCTAGTAGTAGGACTACGCTCTACCAAATGAAGAATGTTTTCCACTTCATCCACATCTTGTTGACCTTCACGTTCAGATGAAACATGAGCGCTGGGAAGTGTACCAATTTCACGCAATGTGTTGAAAACCCTGGTAAACACTCTTCGATCCGGAATTCTGCGGTTCGGAAACCGTCGACGGTATTCTGCAACAGCAGCTGTTGCACTTCCATCGCAAAAACCGTAGACATACACTATATCTGCATATTCGGCATGTGTGAAGGTGTGTGGCATTCTTAACACTGCTTCAAACACCAAACAATGTCACTCACAACAGTCAGCTGTCGATTGGCTTATGTTACATGCTTACATTACAGCTCACATGGTTCAAGGTTATAGGGGAGGGAAGGGGGAGGAAGAGCTGCGCGCGCATCAGATTCAAACAGCTCTATCTCAGTAACCATTCGGAATTAGACATGTTCATATGAACTTTTTTTCTCACAATGACCGATACTATCACCTCCCGAAGTATTGATCTTTCCTCCTGAAACACCCTGTATAGTATATATATTGTATATAAGTATGATATATTATATTATATATAGTTATATGCATATTATATTATAGATATATATACACAGTATATTATATTATATTTATTATGATCGGTCTCATCATGAAAACTAGACATGCTAGAGGAAAACCAAAAACAGATTTGGAATCAGCGTCTCAACAGCTATCTAGCCCACCCATAATTATATCTGATGAAAAATACTTGTTGGCCAGTGTAATTTACCTACAACCGAAGTGAGACTAATGGGACGATAGTTCCCTTAACTTTCGTGATGCCCTTTCTTAAAGATAGGGGGTCACGTTGGCTTCCCTCCAGTCACCAGGCACCTGGCCCGTCTCCAACGATTTGTTGAAGACTGTAGCCAGGTGGGGAGCCATCTGGTCACGCACTTCCAGTAAGAGTCTGGGGAGGAACAGGTATGGCCCAGAAGCCTTAAACGCGTTCAGTTTGTCTATTCTATCGGCAACGTCTGTCGCGGTACACCGAACACTATCCAAGCGAGCACCGTCGTGTCTGACGCCTGGCTCGGGGATGACGCGGGTGTCCTCCCTGGTGAACACTCCCGCAAAGTACCCATTCAGCACATTAGCGATGTCCGCGTCGGAGGTCCACAGCGCGCCGCTAGGGTCCTTTAACGGGCCTACCATGCTCCTAATGGGCTTTCTACTATTAACATAACTGAAGAATTCCTTAGGGTTCGCCTTGCAGAGGCTTGCCACCCGGTCTTCTTCGTTCCGTTTGGCTAGCCTAACCTTTGTCTTCATTTCCCTGCACAGGCGGACATACGCCTCAGTATTCTCATGGGAACGATTGGCCTTCACCCTCCTATACGCTACTTTCCGATTTCGGATAGCCGAAGCGATGTCCCGACTGAACCACTTAGGCTGCGTTGAAGCAGGGGTGACCGGTTTTGAGGGTATGGCAGCAGACTGCAGCACCATAAACTCGTCCCGGAATGTACTCCACACTCCCTCAACATCGCCGCCCACCCCTAACCCTATCTCACCTACGCTATCCCGGAGGCCAACAAAGTCCGCCCGCCATAGATCGAGCTTACTGCCTCTCGAGTTACTACGCTTCACCCCGAGGGACGCAGACACAGAACCTAATCAGACCGTGATCATTCCCGCCTAACGATTCGTCAACCGTGAGGCCAGTGACGAGTTGTCTTCGGTCGTGAATACTAAGTCTAGAACGCTTTCGCATCGTGTAGGCCCAGTGACCCATTCAGAGAGAGAGTTACAAGGAGTTACAAGTAAAAGAAGTACCTCAAAAGGCCTTGCGGCCCATACCGAGGAGGTACCAATGGCAACGGGTGCCAGGGAAAATTTTGTACACACTCAAATAGTGTGCAAGATTTGGTCCAACCTTTTCTTGAACTGATCCACAGAGGAACTGTTCACAACTTCCGAAGGTAACCTGTTCCATGTGTCACAGATCTTATACGTAAAGTAATTCCCACATGCACTAGTCCTAAACCGTTTCAAATCCAACTTCCAACCATTGTTACGAGTTGGGTTATCATTTAAACTAAACATACTTCTAAAATCGACATCGTTGACCCGCGTAAGAGCTTGAAAACCTCAATCAGTTGACCGCACAGCCTCCGAGTTTCAAGCGAAAACAAGTTCAGGGCGCGTAACCGTCGGTTGTAGCCCATATGCCTAACGGAAGGGATTAACTTTGTGGCCCTTGCCTACACTCGCTCCAGCCTCTCAATATCTTTCCTGAGGGTGGGCGACCAGAACTGCACAGCATACTCCAGGTGCGGCCGAACAAGGGAATTGTACAGTGAGAGCACAATCTCCTTGTTCCGAAACTTGAAATTGCCTCCTGATATAACCCAATAGTTTCTGGGCTTTCTTTTCCACCTCTACACACTGTTTCGTAAACTTAAGGTCGCTGCTAATTAGCACACCCAAGTCCTTTTCTAAATCAGTCACCTCGATATTACTACCCCAACATCGAGTAGTCCGACTTGGGATTGGCGAAGCCAATGTGAGAGAGAGAGAGAGAGAGAGAGAGAGAGAGAGAGAGAGAGAGAGAGAGAGAGAGAGAGAGATCGGGTGATTTTTTTTTAAACATGTAATACGTTAAAAGGTTTGTATTTTTTTTATTAACTGAAATGAAAGCATGAAATTTTTTCTGTACCTTCTGTACACATGTTGAATTAGTCTCTCAGTACAAAACAGGTTTTGTTTGATTTTCTCTCAGCTCACGATACTTAAACGATACTTTCGACGGAAGAGTCCGATCCAACAAATTTCCTGCTATTTATGATAAAGGGATATCATGGCCCCCAACATTACTGACTTTTATCCGCGAGGTTATTTAAAAGATAGTGTTTTTAAAGGAGAAGATTCTAAGAAGGAGATTGTAGACACCAATTGATCAGGGAAGTACTGCCGTGGGGTAGGGGGGACGTCAGAAAGGAAACAGGGAGTGCTCAAACTCCAGTTTCTCCTGTTACTGGCCTCTTTAACTGATTTTATTCCGTCTCATTTACCCGATGAGCAGTCCAACATGCTCTCAAACACACACTTTCCCTCTATTACTCACTACACATACATCCATCTTACACACTACACAAACTTTTCAAAATTTTTAAAAAGAAAAAAGTCATCGCTGAGCCTTGGGGACCTTGATTTCGTCTTTTTCCTTCTTTTATGAAGGAGACATTTTTGCGTGCACTCGCCCTTGACCCCTCCTTCCTACATAAAAAAAATATATACAGGGTGTAACAAAAGCCCGTTCTCATAGGGAAATAAAACATAACAGAATTGATCGGGATGAGTTTGTATGTATTACGTGGAATTGTGTGGAATGCAATTTGAGCATGAACTGGATTAAAATTTTAGTAAGTTGATTGTATTGTTTGTATAGTTAAAACTATTTTCTCGTTCAATTCTGTTATATCTTATTTCCCTATGAGAATGGACTTTTGTTACACCCTGTATAGAGAGGGCATTTTTACGGGCGTTCGCCTTTGGCCCCTCCTTCCTAGGTAAAAAAAAAAAAAAATACAAAATCCACACACAGAAGAAGAATTGAAAACATCAGTTGAAAAAATTTCAACAAATACTCTGTCTAGACTCTAGAGAACTACAAAATTTTGTTGTTCGTGTGCAAACAATTAATGAGTTGAAAGGACATCACATAGAGCATGTTTTGCAATAGAGCACAAGTCCCCATGGGTAGAAAGAGTACAGTAAATATTCCCTGCTTTTAGTTCAGTTAATAAAAAAAAATACAAACCTTTTAACGTGTCAGATGTTTAAAAAATCACTCGATATACTCGTACATATATTTTTTTTATGCAGGAAGGAGGGGCCAAGGGCAAAAACCTGAAAAAGCGCCCCTCCCATAGAAGAAGAAGAGAACCAAAATCAAGGTTTGGGGTTTTCGAGATGCCAAGACACTGCGTTTGAAAGATGGGAGGTCATAGACAGGAGGAAAGATGAACTGAGGAAGATTGTTCCAGAGTTGACCGGTTGAGTAGATGAAAGACTGAAAATACCGATTAACCCTCGCGTTAGATAGTTGGACAGAAAAGGAATGAGAAAGTGTAGAAAGTCTGGTACTGCGTACTCTCCTTAAAGGAGGAGGCATGCAGTTAGAGAGTTCAGAAGAGTAATGTCTGCTATGATAGCGATAGTAAAGGGAGAGTGAGGCAACATTGCGACGAAGAAGGAGAGATTGAAGACAATCAGTAAGATACAGGAATTGATGAGACTAAAAGCTTTTGATTCCACCCGGTCAAGTACGGCTGTGTGGGTTGAACCATCCCACATATGAGAAGCATACTCCATACAAGGGCGAACAAGACCCCTGTACAGAGACAACAACTGAGTGGGGGTGAAGAAACCGCGGAGGTGTTGCGGCACACCTAACCTTTTAGAAGCTGTTTTAGAAAGAGAGTATATGTTATCTTTCCGGGAAAGATCACGAGAAAAGGAAACGCCAAGAATGTTAAGAGAAGAGGAAGGATTGAGTTGTGTTGTTGAAGGTAAGGGGATAGTCGTGTGGAAGATTGTGACGAGTAGACAGATGGAGGAACTGAGTTTTTGAGGCACTGAAAGCCACAAAATTTTCTCTGCCCCAATCAGATATATCAGAAAGATCAAAGGTCAGGTGTCCCATAGCCGTCCAACGCGAATCATGAAGTGCCTGCTGTGAGGGACGCTTCGGGAAGCGGGTGAAATCATCGGCAGTGGAGTGAATAGGACAGGAAGTGCGAATTAAAAGATCATTGATAAATAAAAGGAAAAGAGTGGGTGACAGGACAGAACCCTGAGGAACACCACTGTTAATAGCTTTAGGAGAAGAACAGAGCAGCCAGAAAGGAAATTAGAGATGAAGGCACAGATAGAAGGATAGAAACCGAAGGAAGGCAGTTTCGAAATTAAGATTTGTGCCAGACTATCAAAAGCTTTCGATATGTCAAGCGCAATAGCAAAAGTTTCACCCAAATCTCGAAAAGAGGATGACTAAGAGTCAGATAGATCTGCAAGAAGATCGCCAGTACTGACGATCTGAAAGAAGATTGTGAGAAGAAAGGTGTTTAAGAATCTCCCTATTAAGGATAGATTCAAAAACTTTGGAAAGGCAAGAAATCAAAGCAATTGGACGATAGTTGGAGGATTGAGACCGGTCACCCTTCTTTGGGACAGGCTGAATGAAAGCGAACTTCCAGCAGGATGGAAAGGTACCAGATGAGAGACAAAGACGAAAGAGTTTGCCGTGGCAGGGTGTCAGCACAGAAGCACACTTTTTAAGAACAACAGTAAGAACACCATCAGGACCATACGTCTTACTAGAGTTGAGCCCAGATAGGGCAGAAAAAACATCTTTAGAAGATATTCTAATTTCAGACATAATAAAGTCAGAGGGGGGGAGGAGATGGAGGAACAGCACCGGAATCGTCCAGGGTTGAATCGTAAGCGAAAATTTGAGCGAAGAGTTCAGCTTTATGAGGAGAAGAGATGGCACAGTCGAAATGGAAAAGAGGAAAGAAGAGGAAGTAAAGTTGTTGAAGAGGTTCTTAGCTAGATACCAGAAAGAGCGAGAAGAATTAGAATTCGATAGATTTTCACATTTTTGTCAGATGAAGGAATTTTTGGCGAGTCAAAGAACAGATTTTGCACGATTCCGGTTAGAAATATAAGCAGAGTGAAAGTACCTTCTCAAAGCTTCTCTGTTGCGGATATCATTAGAACAAGTAAAGTTAAACCAAGGTTTTTTTTTGCATTAGTGTAGGAATAGAATATGAAATGTACGCCTCCATGCCCGAGAGAATCACTTCTGTGATGCTCTCTGCACACTCAGAAGGGCCCCGGCCACGGAAATAGTAATCATTCCATGGGAAATCACATAAGTACTGTCTAAGCCTGCAGGGGTTCTTAACCTGTCGCTCGCGAACAACATGTTGCTCTTCAAATGGGCAAATGTTGCTCACGAACAAAGCCTGCTTTTCTAATGCAAAGCAAAGAGGATAATATTTTTCCTGAAATTTTTACTGCTGACTTCAAGATAACATTTTCATTCATGGTCGACATTTTTAGCCATTTAAACGACTTAAATCTGAGGTTGCAAGGAAAAAATATTTTTGTTGTTGCCTTACATATATGAGGAAATTACGGGATCTAAAAAAAAAAAACTTTTTCAGAGCCAAGTTTCTAAGGAGAATCTTAATCATTTTCCTGAACTTAAAAAATGTTTGGCTGAAACTGCTAGCAACTGTCCATCACTCGTAGTAAAAGCACTCGAAAACATTAGTGACGAGTTCGAAGAGAGGTTCAAACACTTAAAAGAGCATCTACCAAACTTTCAATTATTGACAAACTACATAAATTTCGAGATTGATGATCTGACACAAATTTTCAAACAAGAGGAAATAGCAGCTGCAGAATTAGAACTTATTGATGTTTTTCAATATACCTAAAAATTTTAATTAAGAATTATGAAGTTTGCATGCGTTTAAAGAAATATTTAAATAGTTAAATATTTATCTAATTTAAACTTTAAGTTTAAGTTAAAGGCTTTTTTTATATATGTTGCTCACTCTGTAATTAAGTGCCAAAAATTTGCTCACTTAAAAAAAAAGGTTAAGAATCCCTGGACTCTAAGGGCCTCCCAATCAGCGGGGCCGAAGTGCCAAAGGAAGGATTCAAAGGCCGAATTGGAGCGATAGGACAGGAAACAGAGATAAGATTGTGATCGGAGGAGCCCAACGGAGAGAAAAGTTTCACAGAGTAAGAAGGATAAGAGGTAAGAAATAAATCCACAATGTTGGGCCTATCTCCCAAGGCGATCGGGGATACGAGTAGGGTGCTGTACAATCTGCTCTAGGTCATTTAGGATAGAAAAGCTATAAGCTAGTTCTCCAGGGATGTCAGTGAAAGGGGAAGAAAGCCAAAAAGGTGGTGGTGAACATTGAAATCTCCTAAAATGGAGATTTCAGCAAAGGGAGAGCGGGAAAGAATGTATTCCACTTTGGAAGTGAGGTAGTCAAAGAATTTTTGATAGTTAGGAGAATTAGGAGAAAGGTAAACAGTGCATATGTATTTAATTTGAGATTGGCATGTAAGCCGTAGCCAGTGGGTATAGAATTGGGAAGATTCAAGTTCGGGAATACGAGAACAAGTTAGGTCATTGCGTACATATACGCAACAGCCCCTTTTGGAGTGAAATTGAGTATAGAGAAAGTAAGAGGGTACAGAAAATGGGTTGCTGTTGGTCGCCCCCAGACACCAGAGTTTCAGTGAAGAAAAGATGAAGTTTAGAGGAGGAGAGGCGGTGTTCAACAGAGTGAAAATTTGAGAAAAGGCCAGACAGGATAAAACTTAGTAATAACCAGCATAGCAACATTTGATCACTTGGGTGGAAATTCCTGACGCTTTCGCATCCAAAGTTAGTTTTACGCTTTAACCCCCTACACTGAGGGTTGGCAAAAACCCGGGTTTTATTGGGGGGAAAACCCACCTGGGTGTTTTCGGGTTTTATCGTGTTTTTTTTTCATATTTTCAATGGCCAAAATAGTATAAGAATAGAGCTAAATAACTGAGAGCTTATTACAAACATAACTGTTTACCACGAGTTGTATTTTCATTGGGCAGTTAGGTATATGTTTTGCTTGAAAATAAAATGCTCAAATAATTAATGGTTGTAATATCTCAGTCAAGTTGTATGAATGTGGACTCTTTTATTGTTCCATATTTCATATTTCAGTGGATTTCAGCAATGAGTACTGTGCAAGAATTAACATATTACATTATTTTATCAGTGACTCATTGATTTATTTTGAAAAAAAAACGAAAAAAAAACCGAAAAAAAAACCAGTTGCGTGAATTTTATGAGTTTTTCTAAAAAAAAAACATCGGGGACAACTGGGTCAGGTCCAATCGGGCCAACCTTGCCTACATTCATGCCAATGGATGAGCTTTAATTCAAATCTATCCAGCAAACACGAAGGTACCATTAGATGGAAAAAATATACTCGTAAATGCACGTTCTGTTGTAGCCGAATGGTCAACGCCCATGTCTCCGAGTCAGAGCGCCCGGGTTCGAATTATGGTGAGGACTGAGGAGTATATTTTGCATGTGCAAAACTGCCGATTATATGTCTATATTTCAACATACAGTATACTCGGTTCAAATAGTGGGGTACTAAATACAAACCTAACCGAATTTGTACCCTCTTTTCAGACAATATTTTTTCTTCATATTAATTTAAACTAGGGAGGTAGTGTTGCGACTACCCAACAAAAATAAATAAATCAATAATAAACTATAGATCATCCGTGAATTTTACCCTACCCCGCCACCATTTGCCACCCCCCTAAAGAGAAATCACCTACTTTCTGGGGTGAGTCCTAAAAAATAAAATAAAATAAGCATTACATAATTTTTAAACATGAGCTTTCTTCTGTTGGCAACGTTTCGTAACATTGTACATAACGCTCTTTTTTATATTACTTTACTACTGTATGTATCATAACAAAATAGTAATAAAAAGCCTATTAATTTCGCTATCAATATCATATCCATTGTCAATATACTTGAGAAGAAAACAAATTTATTTCCGACGGACGCATTCAGTAAATTCGCCTTTGCCGACTTCTCTCACACACACACACACACACACACACACACACACACATTTTATATAGATGTAGAAAAAGCCTTTGACCGGGTACCAAGAAATAGATTATGGCAGGTGTTGGAAGATCCAATGTATAAATTAAGTCAAACTGATAAGTAGACTTAGGATAATTATGCATTTGCATATGTGCATATGCAAATGCATATTTTAGCCATTTTTGAGCTAAAGTGCATATTCATAAAGTTTTTGTTTTTAAAGCATATTTTGGAAAAATACCACAAAATTATAATAAATTCATCATCCCGCTGTGATATTTAAGTGCCATAATATCCATAAGGCTCAAAATCAGGCTGCTTTGGCAGTTAGCTAGGCCGTGGAACGAGTGTTTTCACAGTATAAATGTATTCTTGGTGATAACCGGCGAAAATTTGTCTTTGAACATCTAGTTCACCATATTGTCATAAAGTGCAATTCAGGTTTGTAGATTGGTGTGATTTTTAGTTTGTGTTGATATTATTCATTTTCCCAAACAGTAGCATTAATTTTCACATTATTATTTTGGTTTTGAGTTTTGTTAAATAAATATTATATATATTTAATATATGTAAAAGTTTACGTTGAGTAAGTACTGCTTAAGCGAGAAAACTGATTTCATTTGTTTTTCTGATTTTTTAGAATTTAAGAAAAAGTACTTAATGTCAGTATTTTCTCTTTTGTATTTAATCCTTCAATAGGAAATGCTACTTACACCGATATCCTGCCTGGGAAAGAGTAAATTTACTTAGGAAAAGTATCGCAAAGTTATTATTTTAAAGTGCATATTTAAGTGCATATTTCCTAAATTTTGGCTGCATATTTGCATGCACATTTAACCATTTTTAAGAGCATAATTATCCAAAGCCTACTGATGAGGGTCATCAAGGGCTTGTATGAAATATGCAGTAACACGGTAAGATCAAATGAAGGAAGAGAAAATTGGTTCAATGTGGTAACAAGGGCGGGACAGGGAAGCGTGATTTCGCCACTATTGTTTATTCTCTATATGGATAGATGTTTGAAAAGAATTTGTACTCGGGAAGATAAAGAACACACTTTCGTATACGCAGACGATGCAGCGGTGATAACCAGACATGGGGTCAATTACTGGGTTTCTATTACTATTACTACTGATTCCTTCTTTTACTATTACTTTAATTTTCATCTACTGTATTACTATTACTTGGTCATCTATTACTTTTACTTTTGTATGTGGGGTACTTCACTCATTTGAGAAGGATCTTTATGTCTATTTAAATGCAATTAGAAGCAGCGTGTTAACAAACACTTTATTTCAGGCTCAACAAGTACAAACATTATACAAGAGGTCCATAGAAGATTAAGAGATAGTTGTCTTGAGCACTGACTAAGTAGGCCAGTGAATCACTGTGTATAATGAACATACAAATACAATGATCCAACCATGAGGTGGTGTGCTAACTATCACTAACATAAGTAAAGCTATCTCCCTAAGACTACACAAATTTAGGGTGGATCACTTTTCACTTTTTTTTTAAAATTATAGCTGGTCAAAGTTTTTCCCAAGATTTGGTTCAGTGGAAGTACACTGACACCATTTTTACCAAAATCGATCAATATTTAGGGGTCGCGCATCGACCTTGAAAATTTCAATTTTGGAAATTTGCCCAAATTGACAATGTTTTACTGAATAAAGATAAATCATCAAATGGCCACATTTTCTGAATCCTCTCAGTGAAAGAAATCCTCTCATATACTTACCAAGTTGATCGGACAAGTGGTTTAGAAGTTACACTCACCTAGAAATAACATTAAAATTTAAAATACCGTATTTGTCCCCCGTTATGGACGTAATCATAGCATCAGTAGCTGGCGCATCCTAAAATCCCAATCACACACACACGCTATGTCTATGACCAATATTTTTACTAATCACAGTTTGCTTTTTACAGATCAACTGTGTCAATTGATTCTTGTTTGATAAGTCTAGACTTTAGTACAATGGATAAACTGTTAACAACCAGGAGTGGGAAGACTCTGAAAGTTACTTATTCTGGAAAAGAGAAAGCAGCAACAACAGCACCACCTTCTCTAAGGTCAGCCACGGACGTCTTCTTAATTGGTCAGCCATCTTCCTCGATCGGTGGTGCCAAATTGCCAACCACCCATCAAGTTCTCCAGTACTTCTTCTATGCCAAGCAGGAAACTACTGACAGGAAGGCCGCCGTAAAAGACACGGTGGCCAATGTTCTGGCATTTTGGAACATGGCACGTATAAAGACGATCACGAGGCGTAACTGCGAAAGAAAACTGGAGTTACTGTGGGAAGTGGCGCTCGCTGCAGAAGAGCAAGATGAGAGACAGTGACGCAGGAAAAGGCAGGGAGAAGTTTTCAGAAAATCTGAACAAGCTCTGGGACATCGGAGCTCCCGATGCTATTGAAGAGATACAGAAAAGTCGACTGCTCTCAGACAACAACAAAAGAAGATATTAAATTTTATGAGGATCAACGGGGCCTGCGCCAGGCAACAATGAGTGGGAATGATAAAGTGTTCGTTGTCAAGAGAAAACGGCAACTCTCAAGACAACAATCTCGTGATGAGCCAGGCACCTCAAAAACGAAATTAGGAACCGAAGCTGAGAGCGACGATGAATCTATAGAAAGCAGATCATCGAGCAACTCCGAATCACAGCTAGAACCACCATACCGACAGCCGAGAGAATCAACTGTATCAATCAGCCTTCCTCACCGCATCCTCAATGCACCGGCTGTTATTGAAGTGGCTGATCGCTTCCGGATGTCCAATAATCAGGTGTGTGTATATCAGTAATGATCTTTCCTTGACAAAGATATAATAGACGTAACGACGGAAAATTTAGTGATTATTTTGTCACATAAAAACCATACGCATCCTTGTCAATTTCCTTTCAATTTCGCACATAGGTGGCAAGTGTCGTGGCGGCAGTCCTACGTTCGGCAGATCCGCCCGCAGACCTGGACAAATTCAGTATCTCGAAGGACACGTCTCGCCGTGAAAGTGGCACATCGTTGTGAAGTGTCGACAGCTGTGCAGAAATCCTTCGTATCTCCGAGGCATGCTGTCGTCCACTGGGACGGTAAAGTAATCAAGGTCAGTTTTGCCCTCACCGTGGACGACAGTGAATTAACATGTTCCAGTGACGACAGTGGATTGACATATTCCAGTGGACGATAATGGATTGGCATGTATGACATACGTTTCAGGACTCTCTTGGATCATTGGAGCACCGCCAGGCGATTCTCATCTCCGGAGCTCCCCAATGCACAGAAGGAAAGTTGCTGGCCGTTCCGACTGTTGCTGACGGCACCGGTCTGTCCCAGGCCCAGGCGACCTTTCGTGCTCTCAAAGACTGGGGATGCGAGAACAACGTGATTGGACTGTGCTTCGACACAACTTCCTCCAATACGGGGAGGGTGCAGGGTGCGGTGGTCCGGCTGGAGAACATGCTTGGTAAACCGCTCTTCCAGCTGGGCTGTCGCCATCACGTTATGGAGCTCATCGTGGGGGCAGTGGTCATCACCGCGTTTGGAAGAACCACAGCACCAACTGAACCTTTGTTCCAGTATCTGAGGAGAAGGTGAATTTCAAGTCTAAGGCGCATTTGTTTTCTCCAATGATTTTTTGCCTTCAGAGCAATTGAGATATCAGCGTCCTTCTACTAATGATGTTAATAGCAGTCGAAAAGGGAAACTTCAGTCGTTTTCATGCAATATTTTCATAACTCCCCTTTCAGGTGGGACAAGCTCGACCTCTCGACTTATCGCGAGCTGGAGATCGAGCATTTGGCGGAGGTGACGTGGCTGATGGAGCTCCGAGATGAGGCAGTCAAGTTCCTCGGCACCGCTTCTGGTCTTGTCAGAGAAGACTACCGAGAAGTGGCGGAGATTACACTCCTGGTACTCGGGGCCCAGCCACGTCGTGGCACACACTTCATGCGCCCAGGAGCCTACCATCATGCGAGGTGGATGGCCAAGGTTGGTATTTTGAATTAGAAGTTAAATATTGTATTGCCTTCTGCAAACAGCCATTTGAAGTCCCTACCAGAAAAAAAAGATAAATAATTTACCATTAAACAAACTTATATGGAGTGGTATCGGTATTTATACATCACAGTGCGTATTCGTTTCAGATCATCTACTACACGAAGCTCCTG
The DNA here is from genome assembly GCA_023014485.1 of Bathynomus jamesi. NCBI lineage: Eukaryota > Metazoa > Arthropoda > Malacostraca > Isopoda > Cirolanidae > Bathynomus > Bathynomus jamesi. The sequence goes on along the minus strand of JAJOZX010001684.1, from coordinate 362,607 downwards.
ATGTTCAGCGGTCAGCTGGAGTTCGACGACGAGCTGGTACAGAAACTTCAGAGAGTGGTACTATTTACTGCACTCCTCTACGCACCTGCCTGGCTGGCGGCTCCTGTCGCAGCTGATGCCCCGCTGAATGACCTTGTGTTGTACCAGCGTCTTCTGCAGTACAGGGCTGTGGATCGCGAGATTGCAGAGGCTTCACTGGCAGTGATCAGGCGGCACTTGTGGTATCTGAGGCCTCAGACCGTCGTTTTCGCCCTCTGCAGTGACAAAGTGGAAGACACTGTGAAGCACGAGATGGCAAAGAAGCTGTGCCGCCTCGCTGTGCCCGAGGACTTCACGTATGACAACGTCTCGGTTGATGACACGACGCGCCTTCCGGACCTGATCGATGAGTCATCGTGGTTCGTGTTCACAGGCCTGCAGGTGTGCGCGTCTACGTGGCTCACTCTGCCGGTGAATAAGTGGGATCAAGATAAGAACTACTGTGATCTGAAGAATGTCATCTCGCATCTGAAAGTTACCAACGACGTGGCAGAGAGAGGGATAAAACTGATAGAAGATTACGCGAACACTGTCACAAAAGACGAGTCACAGCTGCAGGGTCTTCTTCAGCTCGTGGAAAAGAGCCGGAAAGAACTCGGTGACTTCAAGAAGTCGTCACTTGCCAAGATGACGTAGCGCAGAGGGAAAGGGAGTTAGCAGAGAGAGTACATGGCGCACGCCTTAAGATGACGTGTGTTCTAACCACGATTCATACAGTTTTTGAACCTAGTTAGGGGCACCGGAGTAAGTGCCTTTAGTGATATCGGTAAACCGTTTTAATACAAAATACATTTGATCTTTCCTTATTCGTTTTATCTTATCCTAAAAAGCAGACAATGGCAGACAGCATATGGAGGTACGGGGACAAATACGGTATTTTAAATTTTAATGCTATCTCAAGGTGAATATAACTTCTAAACCACTTGTCCTATCAACTTGGTAAGTATCTGAGAGGATTTCTTTCACTGAGAGGATTCAGAAAATATGGTCATTTGATGATTTATCTTTATTCAGTAAAAGATTGTCAATTTGGCCAAATTTCCAAAATTGAAATTTTCAAGGTCGATGCGCGACCCCTAAATATTGATCGATTTTGGTAAAAATGGTGTCAGTGTACTTCCACTGAACCAAATCATGGGAAAAACTTTGACCAGCTATAATGTTTTAAAAAAAGTGAAAAGTGATCCACCCTACTACACATGGATGAAAGGGTGAAGTTATTATCTTCACAGAAGGCTTTTAAGTGGTTGCTAAACAAAGAATTATCATTAAGCACATTAGCATTAAAGTCACCAATAATAGCTACACATGTCGTATCCAACTCATCAATAATACTGCTGACCTGCCCCAATTTAGTGAGGTAATCTTCTTCATTATCAACTGCCTGAAAAGGTATATAGATACACAAAATTACAAATTTTTTATTGTCTACACAAATTTCTATTCCAGTTAGCCAATTCAAACCAAGTTTTAATTCACTAATATATTTCCCATACCCCAACCTCCATAGAATAGCTTCCCCACCAGGTGGGTGGCTTGCAAGGAGACCATCTTGTTTATCTCTGGTGGCCTCCCCTATCCTATGAAAGTTACTGGACAGGCTATTCAGGTCCTTTAAGTCCTGTTTCCATAGCCATGTTTCCTGCAGACAGAGAATATCAGCATCCTCTAACAGCTTATCAATTATGATCCGCCTGTGTTTGCTGTTATTGTCTAAGCTTAGGCCTCTACAGTTATGAGAGATTACCTTAAATGTTGCAATTAAGAAGATGCAGGAGTTCTGCCAGCCATCTCTACATGTTGAATTCCACTTATACCAGGCACAGCAGTTACAGCATTAGACCCAGCTGGATTTTCCTCCACAGTACGACGCATGATGTCTCCATAATTACCCTCTCCAGCACTTGCGAGAGGGGCTGCAGGTGTTTTTCTTCCCTTCTTCTCATAGAACCGCCGTATATATATCCGTTCCGGCCATACTGCTGGACCAATAAATACCCCTGGATCATCACAGACTGCTGTAACTTGAAAGGAACTGTACGTAGTCCATCTGGAGTCAATTTTCCTACATGTAACCCGAAGGGTTTACTTTATCTTCCACAAATGCCTGCAGTTCCTCGGCCGTAAGATCAGGTCGACAGCTCGAGACGAAAATGTTTGCGTCTTCGTTGGTTCAGCCATCATACGATCTGTTTTGGCAGCCCCTATGATACCCCGCCGTTCTCTGCCAGCCTTTGCCACAGGCTGACTCCCTCTAGCCGGTGCATGAGTGGGACCAGACCCCCTTGAGGGACCACCACCATTAGCTACTGCAGTGGTTGCAGTTCTCGGAGGGGTCGCTTGCTTCCGGCCTCTCCTTACCACCATTGTCCAAGATGTCTCCTCATCATGACCCCCCCCGACGGCATTCCCAGCATCCCGATTCACCAAGGCCCCTTGGGGGTTACCCTGTGTGAGATGGTATTGAGCTGGCGATGTTGCAGTGTCTGGATTCAGGGATCCAGCACTCATGGATCCAGGATGAGGCTGAGCGGCAGCCAAATAGCAAATATTTGTTTCAACTAAATCATTATAATTTCAGAAACTGTAGGTCTTGACAAATTTTACTTTATTGAAGGAAAAATTAGCCACAATATTAGTTCACATACATGTTTATTTTAGTTAGAGTAGATTTAGTTCATTTTTCAGTTCTTTGTTCACACAATATGTCCACTGCCACTGTAATAGAAAAGTAATAGACTATTATCTATTACTTTGCCTTCTATTACTATTACTATTACAGCCAAAAAAATTATGATCTATTACTATTACTTGAAAAATCCTGTAATAGTCTATTACTATTATCTATTACTTACCACATGTCTGGTGATAACAAGAGATCTTGAGGAGTTACAGAGAGCGCTACAAAGATGGGATGGAATTATGAGTGATCATGGCATGAAGATCAACATGGCGAAGACCGAAGTGATGGCACTATCAAGGAATAGAGAGAACATAAATGCACAAGTAGGGGAAACACAGCTAAACCAGGCTGATAAGTTCAAATACTTAAGAGCAGTGGTGTAGTGCTAAATAAAGAAGTGAGGGAACGCATTTTGAAAGTGTTACTCAGATGCGGGGGGGACAATGGCGAGCGCGGCGAGCCCATACAGCTGGGGGTCCGGGAGCACTCTAAGCCCCCCGGGAAATCTTTTGAAATCTGACCAATTTCAGGTCATATGCACTGGATATTAGGATATATTCCAAGGTTGAAGATGCAGTATTTCCAGTGTCATTAGATATACGACATCCAGTACGATCAATAAAAATAGCTAACAACTGGAATGATTAACTAAAAAAAAGTTAACAACTGGTACGCCGTGGTGACTGTTTCACCAGATCTTTAGAGGCTAGCATTGCCTCAGTCGAAGCTAAAAGAAATGAAGCAGTTAATGATTCTTTCTCATATTTCTTCTAGGGGTGGGAATTAAAATTTCATGACGTTAGAGATTTGTAAGTTCGGATTTATTTGAAATAGTGAGGGAACGCCGTTCCGTCTACCAAAAAAAGTAAGGGAACACCGTTCCCACGCGTTCCCACAGCACTACACCACTGCTTAAGAGTGATTGTAAGTGAGCAAGGAAGTAGTGGAGAAGAGTTAAAAGAAAAAATTGGGAAGTTCTCGAGGAATGTGAGAATGCTTTATCCCATCCTGAGAGAGAAAACATGTACCAACTGGGGTGAAAATTTTAATATACACCACGATTCTCCTCCCAATATTAATTTATGGATCAGAGTGTTGGGCCTTGAACACTTCTCAAAAGAGTAGGATTGAAGCAGCGGAGATGCGAGTTTTGAGGTTGATAAGGAAGGTAACCTTGAGGGACAGACTTAGAAGCGAGACAGTAAGGTAAGAACTTGGAGTGCAGTCAATATTAACTTGTATAGAGAAAAACCGACTAAGGTGCCACGGCCATATACGAGAATGAGAGAGGAAAGGTACCCACTGCAATTTTATAATTGGACGCCGAGAGGAAGGAGACCAATGGGAAGACCAAGGAAAAGATGGAGAGATACCATACAAGAACCTATCACTGCTAGAGGAAGAACCAAAGATGATGTGGAGGAGAGTCAACTCTGTCGGGATCGGTCGGCCTGCAGAACGTTCGTGGGGCTCGTTACCTGACAGGACATTCCTAACAGGGTGGATGGTGAGAAAGGTGAGAATATATATTAGGATGGTCCAAAAACATTAAAATGAAAAATATATTTCTTATGACATTTGCCCATATTCCACAACCACTAACGATGTTGCAAATAAAACACAGGATCGATTCGTGCATATTTAGAGGTGGCACAACTCGAAGTCTTAGTATCATTATACAGTATGAGGTGGCAAATTTCTTCGACCTTGCTACACCCTTAGATATTAATGGATTTAGCTCAAAATCCGGTCTGAGGTCTTTTTCCTTATAAGAAATGAGAAACTGCATCGGGAAAAAGAAAAATTATCCCAAGGCCTTTCGTGTATTCAGAAGTATAGATGTAATCATAGTATCAAGTGGGACAGTTCTAAAGGGCTCGTTAAAGAAACAGATTATAATTGAAAGGAATATTCTAGAATGTACATTTATCCATTTTAAAAATAATTTCAATAACAGTGAGGGAATGTATAAAATTGACAATATCCTGTTAAAATACCTTTTGCCTTTAATCAACTCTTGTTAATCATATGCTAATCTTTTTATTTTTCTGTCCCGTTGTACATATGTATATATTTTCGTTATCTCACCTTCTCCATTCATTCCCTGACGAGGTGTACTTCTGAATACACGAAAGGCCTTGAAATCCTTTTTCTTTTTCCTTGTGAATTTGTATCATTCATTCATTTCACGTGTTTAATCGTGAAATTTATCGTGAAATTTATCAAACTTAAGGGGGGCTTCAAAATTAGAAACTTTCAGGTTTGAACATAATGTTTTGCATTGAAAGTAATAATTGGGTTTAGCGATGGGCCTCAAAAGCTGGAAGTGGGCCAGGCCTCTCTGGACCTCTGAGGGCCTATATATATATATATATATATATATATATATATATATATATATATATATATATATATATATATATATATATGCCTGGTCGCATAACGACTACCTTGAATATCGTTATAATTCCACTGTCGTATTTATCAAATGTAATAGCCTGATGCAACCTCCATTTCATTACTCCTTTTCCTGCTATACATTACACCACCGACGTCAGTAATCTTGGAGAAAAAAGTTTGCCTGGAAACAAAATTTCTAAAAAGCATAAAAATTTACTGACCGATAACGTTATATTTTTCTTTGGATACTTTTTTAATTTTTTGTTGACAACTACAATCTCAACCCCCCCCCCATTCTCTCTCTCTCTCTCTCTCTCTCTCTCTCTCTCTCTCTCTCTCTCTCTAAGAAAGGGGATCACGAAAGTCCAGGGAACTATCGTCTCATTAGTCTCACTTCACTCCCAACATGGGTTTAGACGGCATAGGTCGTGTCTCACCAACTTGCTCGAGTTTTTCCACGTCATGTTGGGTGAGTATGATAAGAGTAGGGCGATTGATATACTTTATCTCGACTTTCAGAAAGCCTTTGATAAGGTACCTCACCGCCGGCTAATGGCGAAAGTCCGCGCGCTGGGTATCGGTGGGGAAATAGGTAGGTGGATTGAAAACTGGCTGAAGAATAGGCGGCAGAGGGTTGTAATTAAAGGTGCTAGTTCGGGTTGGGCCTCAGTCACTAGTGGGGTTCTTCAGGGTTCCGTTTTGGGGCCGCTGTTGTTTATCATTTACATAAATGATATAGACGGTGGCATCGTCAGTCGGATCGCCAAATTTGCTGATGACACCAAGCTTGGGGCCAATGTTGGGACCCCGGAGGCGATCGAGCAACTGCGTGCGGACCTAGGTAGGATAGGAGTGTGGTCCGAAAAATGGCAAATGCCGTTTAACTTGGGTAAATGCAAAGTGATGCACATTGGCTACGCAAATCCCAAGTCGGACTACTCGATGTTAGGGAGTAATATCGAGGCGACTGATTTGGAAAAGGACTTGGGTGTGCTAATTAGCAGCGACCTTAAGTTTACCAAACAGTGCGTAGAGGTGGAAAAGAAAGCCCAGAAGCTGCTGGGTTATATCAGGAGGCAATTTCAGTTTCGGAACAAGGAGATTGTGCTCTCTCTGTACAATTCCCTGGTTCGGCCGCACCTGGAGTATGCAGTGCATTTCTGGTCGCCCACCCTCAGGAAAGATATTGAGAGGCTGGAGCGAGTACAGGCGAGGGCCACAAAGTTAATCCCTTCCGTTAGGCATATGGGCTACAATCGACGGTTACGCGCCCTCAACTTGTTTTCGCTAGAAACTCCGAGGCTGCGCGGTCAACTGATCGAGGTTTTCAAGCTCTTACGCGGGTTCAACGATGTCGATTTTAGAAGCATGTTTAGTTTAAATCAGCGCTGTCCAACTGGCGGCCCGCGGAATGGAATTTTGCCAAATTTCATTTCTGAATTTTCTTCCCTATTTTGTCATTTCTAGTAGGTAGAACAACATTCAGCGGGTTCCTAAGTCGTATTAAACAATGGTGTATGATTATAGGCCTACAATTTTACTTTAATAAGTGTAATTGTGGCTCACCATCTAACTCTTGTAAACATCTTGGCCCGCGGCTTTATAGAAGTTGGACAGCACTGGTTTAAGTGATAACCCAACTCGCAACAATGGTTGGAAGTTGGATTTGAAACGGTTTAGGACTAGTGTGTGTGGGAATTACTTTACCTATAAGATCTGTGACACGTGGAACAGTTTACCTTCAAAAGTTGTGAACAGTTCCTCTGTGGATCATTTCAAGAAAAGGTTAGACCAAATCTTGCACACTATTTGAGTGTGTACAAAATTTTCCCTGGCACCCGTTGGCATTGGTACCTCCTCGGTATGGGCCGCAAGGCCTTTTGAGGTACTTCTTTTCCTTGTAACTCTCTATCTCACTTATTAAATACTTTGATATCAGTTCCTGAAGTAAAGAGGTTAATTAAAGAGTTAAAGTGGTTCTGCGTCAGGGGTAGATGACCTATCGAATGAGCACTTAAAATATGCCAATGACGTGGTATATCTGCATATATCATTGCTCTTATCAGCCATGCTTGCTCATAGCTTTATCCCTCCAGAGTTCATGAGGGTATATATCTTGCCCCTGGTCAAAAATAAGTATGGAGACATTTTGTCCAGCAATAATTACAGGCCTATTGCTGTCGCTTCCTGCTTCTCGAAACTACTAGAAAAACTCTTGTTACTCCGATTAAGTGATTACCTATGGACATCTAATCAGTTTGGTTTTAAAAGGTCCCACTCAACTCTAAATACAGTGACAGTAATTCAACTATTTACAGTGGTTTTCTTGATATAAGTAAGGCATACAATAAGAGAACCACAATATTTTATTTAAAAAACTAGAAGACAGGAAGGTTCCCATGTACATATTAAATTTATTGAAATTTTGGTATTCCCACCAATCTTTTACAGTTAGGTGGGGCAATGTACTATCCGAATGTTTTGGCTCCTCTTGCGGGGTGAGACAAGGCTCCTCGCTCTCTCCTACAAGTGAAGCTAAAAACTTTCGTACTTTCTGCAGTAATATATACGGACAGCAACTCTGGGTGAATTATAAAAAAGGTTCTGGCAGAACTCTAAATTTGCTGTACAACAGGTCTTTCAGACTCTTACATAAATTACCCCGAGATGCTCAGCTTCGCAAATGTTTGCTACCCGCAATGTCCCGAACTTCCCAGAGTAACAAGACGTACTGAATACAGTCTGATGCAAAGAATTAAAAAATCAACCAACCCGATTATCCAAGCTATCCATGAGTCCTGCCGTTTGTCGTTAAGCTATAGAATTCATGGTACGAAACAAAGCTGGGCACTTGCGTTTTTTTTTGCGGTACTGCGGTACTGCGGTACTACCGCACTACCAAACCGGTACCGCATAACGCAGTACCGCAAAGGATCGCTGAAAGTACAGGCTGTACTTTCAGCGATCCTTTGCGGTACTGCGTTATGCGGTACCGGTTTGGTAGTGCGGTAGTACCGCAGTACCGCAAAAAAAACCGCAAGTGCCCAGCTTTGGTACGAAAACGTCTGTCTGTAGCTCCACTTAATTCGACATTACTGTATATTTCTAATTAATTGTATATATTTCTATCCTTAGTATGTGAACTGTCACTGTATTATTAATATTTGTCATATGGACTATAGTCCGCCAATAAACCTTTTCATATATACGGGTGTCCCAGGAGGAAATGTCAAGAATGCACCATTTCACTCTTTGGGTATTTCTAAGTAGAAAGTATTATATCGATATGGGTCTGATTCCCAACCATTACCGAGATACAGGCCTCTATATTTGGGTAATTAAAACATACTAAAAAGGCGATCTTAGATACTATTTAATGACACTTGTGGTTTGCAAAAAGTACAAACATACAATACACTATTGCACTTATTGCAGAATGGTTTCAAAGTGACCCCCTCCTTCAATGCACGCGGCGAGCCTCCGATCCATCGAGTCTTGCCAAGGAAAACGCGGAAGTTAATTTCTGAGGTTTATGAACGCATCCTGTATACGTGCAACCAACTGCTCCCTAGTTTCGGGCTTACCCCGCTGATAAACGTTACTCTTCAAGAACGCCCAGACAAAAAAATCTAGCGGAGATAAGTCAGGCGAACGAGGGGGCCATGCCACAGGTCCTCCACGTTCAATCCACCTTCCCGGAAACCGTTGATATGATCTAAGATCGGCTTTTTATTATGTTTTAGTTACCCAAATGTAGAGGCCTGTATCTCGGTAACGGTTGGGAATCAGGCACATGTCGATATAATACTTTCTACTTAGAAATACCCAGAGTCAAATGGTGCATTCTTGACATTTCCTCCTGGGACACCCTGTACTATATGCGCCTCGGTGGTGTAGTGGTTAGCGTCGCTGACTACGAATCCATCGGCCCCGGGATCGAGACCCGGTGACGGCAGTCGGCGCGCAGCAAAACCCAGCTGTTCATCCTTCCACACAATAAAAAAAAGTGGTTGGTAGTGGTTAAGACACTGGGCTGCTGGTGGGGCGTGGTTCGGATTCCACGTTAAACTGTAAGTCTAAGGTGGAGTGAAAAGCTTGACCTTCGTCAGATGAACAATTCGGGCGGAAGCTAACCAAAAGTGTGTGTACATAACTACATATATATATATATAGTGTGTGTATTTTGCAAAATCTTCTATAATATTTCCATAGAGAATCGGCTTTTTTTTTCTTTTTTTTCATAAAGTTTATCGCTAAATTTAGTCGAGCGACAAATTGCAATTTTAGCGATATTCCGATCAGATTTTGTTGCGCGAAGAAAATTCTTATTTTTTTTCATCAAAATATGAAATTAATTCTGTAAAACTATTCACACTTGATAAGAATTTCAGCATACATCCGAAACATACATTATGGCAATTTTTTATTGTTTTCGTGCCTGAAAGTTAAATTAAATTACAGGGTGATCCAAAAAAGGGTATTCCCTGAAATAACTTTGCTTCATTATTTAGTGACCATGGTCCAAAGTAATTTTTACTGAGAGAGAGAGAGAGAGAGAGATTCAACTTGTTCCCTATCATGACTTCATACCATTAGTATAATTGTTCCTTCTACACACAATTTCAATACCTTCCCGTAACTCATCTGCGGTTTTTTCAGCATCATTACAGCTGAGGAGGAATGCACCATTACCACCTCACGAATCATCACTTTGACTCCAAATATTTCTTCCCAAAAGCCATTCTTTTACATGATTAGAGTCTGATGGTGGCGTTGGGTGCGTTCGGTAGGGGGGGGCGCAGGTCGGGACGCGCGATAGATAATCGTTGAAGTAAAAACCCTACTTATAGAATCTCTGCAACATTTTCATTCGTCATTTTTAGGCGAACTTAGTTCTGAAACTGTGCGTTCCTTTCGATCCCTATTATCAAAGAGTTACAATATATTTTATACGGTAAATGAACGGGTGTAACGGAGCGAAATCGAACTTTTTAAGGTCAATTTCCATGAAATCTAACGTAAAATTTCCGAAACTGGGTAAGGGTGAACAATTCTATTTTATTTTATTCATGTTAAGTTGGTTTAAATTACGTTAAATTCAGTTAGATTCGGTTGCAATGTGCACAGTTACGCTACGCTATGTTACGCGAGGTCTGCTTAGGTTAGGTCATTTATTTTAACACACATATATATATATATATATATATATATATATATATTATATATATATATACTTTACAGGTTAATCAATTTCGTCTAAAATAAAAAAAATTCTCGTAATCATTTAATATCTCAAAGACATATGCAGGAATAAGGTCGTCATGCATAAGGTCGAATCTCTACCATCATATTCGACTCTGTTACTGAATTCATTTTTAATACCTCACTCCAAAAAATTCTACGTCAATGCAAAACTTTTGGACACGCCTGTAAACATGTTTCAACACTGCTAAGCCATGCTTGATTTTATTTAGCAAAATAACAGAGATCACATACATACACACAGTGTGTGTGTGTGTGTGTGTGTGTGCTCTCCCATCTCTTTTTCTCTTTCTCTTTTTAGTTTGCTGCATCATTTCTCTCGCATATAAGCACTTCTAAGCATTATTTTTTCGACCATTTAATTGAACATAACTGCAACAATTTGAGCCGCACTTCACTACACATTTCTGTACTGTAAAGCCTTCTTCCGCAGGAGTTGGTTGGGTGCGTGGGGTGGTGGATTCAGTGTAGATTAAAAAACAGTTGTTCGCTCGCATGAACAAGTAGGAGAAAATTTGTTCATCATATGAATTTAAATTTGGTATCACACCTATTATATATATATATATATATATATATATACTATATGGAATAACATGAATTTTCATTTTCCTTGTGGGTTTGCATCGTTCATTTCACGTGTTTAATTGTGAACTTCATCCCATATATATGTGTGTGTGTGTGTGTGTGTGTGTGTATATCATGAAAAAAATCGCCCCCACCAGGTTTCGAATCCACCATCTCTTGAGTAAAATGTGAAGGCACTATCCACTACACTATGGCGTGCGTATTCCTGCATGATATTCTATTTATGAAACCCCAGCATTGCACCAGACAATTTGAATGAAAGGCTGGTTATTACCTCGAGGGCGGGAGGGTTAAAGCATAAAATGGCTCTGAACGCGAAAGCGTTATGCGTTTCCTCGGTTATCTATATAGTACAGTACATATATGACGAGTTGCGTTAATTTTTATCTCGTCGTAGTATAGTGTCTAGAGCCGGGGTAGATTGGTTTAAACCACGGTTTTTTGGGGTTTTCTAATGGGAAAAAAGTTTTTTTTTTGTTTTTTTTTTATGTATTTGCTTTTTATTCTTACTTTTAGTGATATTTTTTATGCTTAGTATGAACGTAAATCAATGATAACAATTTCATACATCAATTTCATAGATGAAACCTAATATTGTGCTTATTTTTTAATTGTCTGTCACACTGTCAACAATCAACATCATAAAAAAAAGAAATGGCTGTACTTTCAACTAAGTTATTTTACTATTTTGCAACGGAAATCCTGAAAATAAAGATTATGTCCCAACCACTATTAAAGTATCAATTACGCAGAAAAATGAGAAATTTAGTTTACTATTGCACCAAATAGGGTTGGTTGATATTTTACTAAATAATTTTTATTTACTTATATAATTTCCATTCCTAGTCACGGCATTTGACATGTTTTGTTTGTATGAACAAAATGTTTACGATATATCTGAAATGTGAATAGTGTTAAAGGAATTGTTTTGCGTTATTATCACTATTATTTAGAAGAAAATAATAAACAAGCTCGTTTTAGAATTTTAAATGGAAACATAGGTAGTTTCATGCTTGTAAAAGTTAGTATAATGCTTAAATAAGTTATAATAATATGAAACCAAATAAACCATGTTTTTTTTTTGGGGGGGGGGGGTTGCACCCTGTCTGGAGCCCTCACTTTCTACTCAAGAGATGGTGGGTTCGAACCCTGGTGGGGCGGAGTTTTTTCTTATTATATATATAGAGAATGACGTACACAATTAAACACGTAAAATAAATGAATGATGCAAACCCACAAGGAAAAGGAAAAATGATTCCAAAACCTTTCGTGTATTCAACAGTACAGTATTCCCTGACGAGGTGTACTGTTGAATACGCGAAAGCCTGTTCAATCACTTTTCCTTTGCCTTTTGGGTTTGCATTATATATATATATATATATATTATTATAATATATATATATATATATATATAATATATATATATATATATATATATATATATATATATATATATAATATATATTATTATTTAACGTTAATTTACTTGTTCCAGGAAGTTAAATTTTGTAATTGAAAAAATTAACAAGAAAATTGGCACGAAACCTTACTTCCAGATATTAACGTAACTTAACGGAGCCCAATTCGTTATCTCCTGGTATTGAACTATTTTAAAATAATTTAAAGTGGCCGTTAATTTGAAATCAGCAATAAAGAGTACACAAATTGGGAGACATGTCGCCAGAAATAGGAACTAATTGGCGTTGCGGAGAGATTCTCTAATTACGGTTTACAATCTCTTTGTAGCCAATTCCTATGCTAGTTGGTTGGCTGTTTAAGGGGCAAGACAGAACCTCTTACGTGGCAGCGTAATTATCAAATTATGGCATGTTGCCGTGTGGGAAATTTACGTTTTTTAATTAAGAATTTGAGAATATTATTTATATATATATATATATATATGATGTAGTGGTTAGCGTCGCTGACTACGAATCCATCGGCCCGGGTTCGAGACCCGACGGCAGCCGGTGCGCAGCAAAACCAGCTGTTCATCCTTCCACACAATAAGAAAGTGGTTGGTAGATAAATGGGTACCCTAGGTGGCCTAGTGGTTAAGACGCTGGGCTGCTGATGGGGCGTGTTCGGATTCCACGTTAACTGTAGGTCTAAGGTGGAGTGAAAAGCTTGACCTTCGTCAGAATGAACAATTCGGGCGGAAGCTAACCAAAGGTTATATATATATATATATATATATATATATATATATATATATATATATATATATATACAGGGTATCTGAAAAGTCACCCCCTATTTTTAAATTCTTATTACTCCTAAACGAAAAGGGATATGAGAACATTTCTTTAACTGAAATGAAGCTTATTTATTACCATTTACTTTATTATAAAATTGAAAAGCTTTAATACAAAGTTAAAGTTCAACGTAGGCTCCAGCATTGTCTACACACTTCTGTAACGTTACCGGTACATTTTCAACAGATTTTCTCAAGAAGTCACGTGATACATTACCAAGAACATCACGAATTTTGTTTTCAAGTTCATCAATGGTCCTTGGTTTTGATTTGTACACTTCTTCTTTGGCCCAAGCCCCACAGAGAGAAGTCGCATGGCGTTAAGTCTGGACTTCGAGCGGGCCATTCCGTTGGCCCTCGACGACCTAACCACCGTCCGGAGAAGTGGTTATCTAACCAGGAACGACAGTTAATGCAAAATGTGTTGGAGCTCCACCTCGCATGAAGAGCAATTCTCCAGCATTTTCCCACTCAGGTTACAGAAGTGTGTGGACAATGCTGAAGCCTACGCTTAACTTTAATTTTGTATGAAAACTTTTCAATTTTGTAATAAACTAAACGGTAAAAAATAAGCTTCAGTTAAAGAACCGTTTTCATATCCCTTTTCGTTTAGGAGCAAAAAGAATTTAAAAATAGGGAGTAACTTTTCAGACACCCTGTATATTAGGGTGGAGCGAAAATAGGAATTTTAGAATATCAATTTGGAATACCTAGAAAAGTTGTAAATGACGCGAATTTAAATGTCTACCAAATTTGAACTAGCTGCTGTTTCAGTAAGAGGCTCCCCAATGATCTTGAAAAACCGTCACATTTTGAACCTCAGTCACTCAGTCTTCCTAAAGTGCGTGCAGTGACGAGATGTGTTACAGTTTAATTTAGTCTATTAGTATAACTACTTAACCGTTTTTGCATACATAAATATTTATTTCTTGTAATTCTCTGATTTAATTACATTAATTCTATTTTTTCAAAAATATTAAAATGGATAAAAAAGTAAAGACAAGGCAGTGTAGTATATGCCCAGTTTTTGGCGCTGCTAAAGAACTAAATAGCAATAGGCTTCCAACCTATGAAAAAATGTTTAGACATTATTTATGGGTAAGAGCTGACATACAGTTCACTAATAATAACAAAGATCCTGCAGTCTCTGACGTATCAGAAAGAGTCGCTTTAGATATTGAAAATATTTGGGTAAAGGCCTCACTCAATTCCAACAGTTTCTCACAAAAACTCTTTTGTGAGAAACTGTTGGAATTGAGGCCTATCATAATAAATATATGGTGTTGATAAAGCCATACAAAGGAAGAAAAGGAAACCCAAATTATCAAAACAAATTACAGTTGTTCAGAGAAAAAGCTAAAAATTTATTTGATATTGCTAGCTGCAAATGTGAGTTTGATTCATGTCACTGTGATAAAACTAAAAAGGTTCCTCGCATTGAGCAAAAATTTCTCACTGATCAAAGAGGAGATAGGAAAATGGCAATTGGGAACATAGATAAAATAACAACTGAGAAACTTAAAAAGAATATGAAACGAAAAGAAGTGGAACTTTCTCGAATTAGCAAAAGCATTTCAACTAATGATGATGCTGTAGGCCAAGGCCTTGATTTTTCTGATTCGGAGGGTAACATTTCAGCTTAGTCAGGGAAAGAATCAAACCCGACCCAAACAAGAGCTGTTGATGATGCTAGACCGTCTAACTCGCATCAACAAATTAGAGTTAATTTAGGAAATGTTGCGCAAGTTTGTGATAGATACGGCATATCGGACCGGGCAGGTGCATCTTTGGCATCTGCTGCCCTGCAAGATGTTGGTCTAATAGGAAATGAGGATACCTCCCTCGTAATTGACAGGAGTAAAATTAGAAGAGAAAGGACGAAAATACGGCGTAAAATGCAACAAGAAGATAATGAGGAACACTTAAAAGCTCAATATTTTGATGGAAAAAAAGATAAAAATAAGTGTCATATCAAGCAAGGCAAAAAATATTATTACAAGTCGGTCATTGAAGAACACAACCTTAGTAAGAGAACCAGGGTCTTGCTATGTTGGTCATATTGCACCTGTCTCTGGTACGGCTCATGGTATTAAAGATTCGTTAATTCAGTTTTTATCAGAAAATGTTCAAAACATTGATGAACTGGTGGCTATTGGATGTGATCGAACTCCTGTAAACAGCAAGGCATAATGGAATTATTAGCCTCTTAGAATTGGCATTAGGTAGACCTTTGTAGTGGCTAATATGTCAATTGCACGCTAACGAACTTCCACTTCACCACTTGTTATATCACATTGATGGGAGCACAACAGGACCTCATACCTTCTCTGGAACAATTGGCAAAGCACTGAAAAATTGTGAACAACTTCCAGTTGCAGGGTTTGATAAAATTGAAGCTGATATACCATACATTGCAAATGAAGACTTAAGTACGGACCAGAAGTATTTGCTTCAAATCTGTAAAGCTGTTTGCTCAGGTAAATGCTCTCAGGATTTGTCTGCAAAAAATCCAGGAACTTTATCTCATGCAAGGTGGATAACTACAGCAAATCGAATTCTACGCTTATACATTGCTAAAGATAAACCATCAGAGAACCTTCGTGCATTAGCAACATTTGTAATGAAAGTTTATGCTCCAATGTGGTTTACCATTAAGTCAAAATCTTCATCCACAGGAGGAAGACATGTCTGGGAAACAATTTCAAGATCAAGATACCTTCCACTTGAGCTGAGAAACGTTGTGGATTCTTCAATACAACGCAACGCTTATTTTGCTCACCCAGAGAACCTATTGCTCTCCATGATCACCGATGATCAGGAACACATCAGAGAGCTGGCAATTCGAAGAATTATGCTTACAAGAAGCAAAACACAAAAGGAAATCCGAAAGTTTAAAATACAAGGCTGAACTTTGGAGCAAAAGAATACATTGATTGATCTTATTAACTGGAAAGAAGAAGGACGATTAAGTCCTCCGCTTTTGCAGCAACTAATGGAGGAATTGAGAGCTCGCTTCCAAACAGTCAGATTTTGGAGGCATATTTGGGATGCCATGTCACACACAGGCCGTAGAAAGGTGTGTTAAGCTAGTAACAGAAGCAGCAGCTACAGTTTGTGGAAAAGAACGAAGGGATGGATTCATTCGAGTGAGATTGGAATCGTGAAACATAATGCCATTTTTCAATACTAAATCACAACATAGTTCGGTAAGCAGGAAAAGGAATAAGACTTAGACAAAAGTCCATAATAAGGTTGGGTGGTTGGGATGGGCTGGAACTCGATGTGCAGCTACCTCCACGTGGTGAGTGTTGTGTACTTTGTGCATGTATATATATATATATATATATATATATATATATATATATATATATAGTGCTTAATTTGTAAATGAAAAAAGTGGAACGCAGTTATGGGGTCTGGGGGAGCGCTATAAGCTCCTCCAGCGGGGTCCGGGGCGGCGCCCCGGAAACCAACGCATTTTAAGCGCTTTTTCTGCGAAAACTGCGCAACATGCAAATGAAAGTTTTTCGAATACAGTATTATTTTAAAGAAAAAGTTAGACTGTGATTGCAACATCTAAGTGAAATGTTATTTCATCTAAGTGAAACAAAATATTATATGTATTTGAAACAAAATAAAATTGCTTTATTTACATGCTATTGCTATACCATATGTCCCACAAAAAAGTACACCCAACTTTAGATTGTACTAACTCCTCCAAAAATTGAGATATTTTGGATCTGTTTGTTTGATTTAATATAGCAAATTATTCTTTGTTAACGTTCAAATTTATTCATGTTTAAACGATTTAGTGTTTAAGCATCTGCTTTTAACTGAAGGGTACAGCAAAATGGGTTGCGCGGAATGATCATTTCTCCCAGCCAGATAGCTCCTCTTGCTTTAACCAATGTGCTACTTTTTACGTCGAAGGATATTGCAAATATTTTTTTTAAATAATTCGAACTTTTGTATCTAAGACACGAGTCATACATATAAATGAAGAATCTGAATTACTAAATTTATAAATAACTTTGAAACCCTTATCATGCAGTTTACACGAAGGCAGCGCGTTCTCATGGTCACAACTTATCTGCAAACTAAAAGCTTAAAACAAGTTCAGAATACCTTCGAACTGCAATTTCCCGATAGAGCTTCTCCAACTAAACATACAATTTTGAAGAATGTTCGGAAATACAAAGAAGGAACGGTCCTCAATTTGAACAAAGGACGTTCAGGCCATCCGAAGACGGCAAGAACAGACGAGAACATTCAGCATGTTCGGCATTTATTAGAGAGACATCCAAAAGTGTCCACCAGGCGAAATGGTACAGAACTCTCACGCATGTCATTTCATCGAATAGTTCGTGAGGATTTGAATTTGTACCCATACAGAATGGAAATTCGACATCAACTCATTGAAGGAGATCTACCTCGCCGCCTAAGATTTGCCCAGTGGTTTCTTGAAAAACCAGAAAGATTCACGGAACAATTAGTGGTTGGAGATGAGGCGGCCTTTTTTATGAATGGTCTAGTGAACAGACAAATCTGCCGTCAGTATGCACCAAAAAATCATCCACCTGACAATCATATCTACGAAAAGAATAACTCTAGACAAAAATTGTCTCTCTGGGTAGGACTGTGCGGTAATGGAGCGGTAATTGGCCCGGTCTTTTACGATGGTAATCTAAATGGTGAAGCTTACCTAGAAATGATAGACCGAGAAATCCTTCCACAAATACGTATTACTTATGGAAACCGATTTAATCGTATTTGGTGGGTGCAAGACGGAGCTCCTGCTCACAGGAGAGTTATTGTGAAGGAACGCTTGCAGGAAGTCTTCCACCAAAGAGAATTGCTACAGGCCATGACATTGAATGGCCTCCCAGAAGCCCTGACTTGACCCCGTGTGATTACTTTTTATGGGGTCATTTGAAAAATAGAGTATTTGCATCACAACCTATCAATTTAGATGATTTGAGGACTCGCATCACAGCTGAAATCAACTTGTTAAAAGACAATCCAGATCTTATCAAAAGAGTGATGGGGAAGATGAGAGCTCGACTCCAGATTTGTATCGATAGGAATGGCGGCCATGTTGAAAGAAAACGAAACTAAGCATAACTTTTGCAATAAGGAATAAAGAAAAATCTGCTATGTATCTTATTAAAATTATGTTAAAGTATCTATTATTATGTATTTGTCTTTTCATTACATCGATAGCACACATTATTTTTTCATTGACCAATTTTGCGCAATCCATTTTGTTGCACCCTTCAGTTAAAAGCAGATGCTTAAACACTAAATCGTTTAAACATGAATAAATTTGAACGTTAACAAAGAATAATTTGCTATATTAAATCAAACAAACAGATCCAAAATATCTCAATTTTTGGAGGAGTTAGTACAATCTAAAGTTGGGTGTACTTTTTTGTGGGACATATGGTACATAGGAAGTTGATAGAATAATCACATTAATTTCCACACACACTCCAAACTTCTTTCTGCTTGATCGACTAGTTTTCGCTCTCTACTGTCTGTATTTCGTTGGATTTTAAATTACGAAATTACGTTGCTGACCTTTTTATTAAAATAACCTTTTTTTTTAATTAGGTTTTAAAATAAAAGTACCGGAACGGCGTTCCGGAGCGTCCCATCACAAATTAAGCAATATATATATATATATATATATATATATATATATATATATATATATATATACAGGGCTATTCAAAATGATTCATTCGATTTCAACTGAGAATACTTCCGTACCTATCAACCGTGCATCAACTGGGAATACACCACATGAAAGAGGAAATCTCCGAGTTTTACAAGATCACCGCGAGAGGGCTCCAAAGTCACGCCGTGGCCTAGCCTAGCAACAAACAGTCAGTGTGAAAATGGCGTTCGCACAGCAGAAGGCGTTTTGTGTGTTGCAGTTTTCGAGCTGTAAATCGGTAGTCACAGTGCAGCGTGAGTTTCGTCGACGTTACAGAACAGATCCACCGGGTGCTCAGAGCATCCGTCGGTGGTATCGGCAGTTCGAGGAAACAGGATGTTTGTTACTGCCGTAGAGTCAGTGACAACGGACATGCTGGAGCGAGTATGGGAGGAACTCGACTATCGTGTCGACGTTGCTCGTGTAACTAGGGGAAGTCACATAGAGCATTTATGAGGTGAGACAAAATTTGGACAGTTTTTCTTTTGGTTGATGTATCACAAATCACTCTGTATTTGTAACATTAAAAAATATTCTCATTTGAAATCAGGTGAATCAATTTCAATAGCCCTGTATATATATATATATTTTTTTTTTTCCTTTCTGATTTACCGCCGATTCGTACCTAAAAGGGCGGTACATATCTCGGCGAGGCGGTGACTGGGTGATGTTACTGTGTTGGGGGTGGTAGACTAGGGAAGTGAGTAAGGGTCAGTCACTGGATAGTGGGTAGGAGGGGTACGGTTTTAAATGCGATGGAGCAGCTGGGAGTGAGTAAGGAAGAAGAGAATCGCTTCCGTTGAAAAGTGGGGGCCGTCGGCGAGTGTGGATCGCAGTAGGAGGTTGGAGTATGAAGAGGGATCCGGAGTTCGCGAAATTGAAGGCTTGGTCGGGAGCATGGCTGGCTATCTACAATTCATCATGGAAGGAATCGGTCGGCCTGTCGAACCCCGCGGAGGTGGCGGGATCGAGTCAGCCGAGCGAGACCGGAGGCGTGGATCACGGCAGGCAGAGGAACATCGTTGGCTGAGAGGGTCGGATGTATTGTGACGGGCTTCTATGGTCGGACCAGGAGGGGGCACGGCAGCCCCAAAAGTGGCGCTACCCCGCCTGTCCGGGGTCTCATGGCGGACTCGAGGTGGTGATAAGGGGTACCAAAAGGACCGGGCGGGTGGGAGGGAGGGCGTACACAGGGTAGCTGACAAGGAGGGGGCCGGGGATGTTGGGGGAATAGGTACGATAGGGGTGGAAGGAGGT
This sequence comes from Bathynomus jamesi, assembly GCA_023014485.1. Taxonomy (NCBI): domain Eukaryota; kingdom Metazoa; phylum Arthropoda; class Malacostraca; order Isopoda; family Cirolanidae; genus Bathynomus; species Bathynomus jamesi. The sequence continues at coordinate 342,411 of JAJOZX010001684.1, read as the reverse complement.
GAATCAGAGTAGTCTCGTGGAGGGGTGGAGAAAATGGCACCAGGAGGCAAGGGCAGATCCATAAGACTCGTGGGCGTGGGCGCGGCCGAGCTTCCCTCGGTCACACCGTGCAGCCGCGCCAGGGCCGCATCCACCGGATCCTCGGGGGAGAGGATATTGTTCGGACTGGGTCCCGTCGTCCGGGGCGGGTCGTGGATCTCAGCCACTATTGTCAGGGTCTGTGGGGGTAGAGTGGTGGGACTTCTACGATGGGGAGAGATGGACATGGTAGTAGGCGTGATGGGCTGAGTGAGGATCCGAGCCGTCTTCTTGGTCCGAGGGGAAGAGGGAGAGAGACGTTGGAAGGCCGGAGGGTCCGGTGACACGCTCCGGCGTCTCCGCCTCGACGGCTTGCTCCGGACGGCAGGTTCGGGCGTGTGCAGGGGGTACTGGGAAGGCGGGGTTTGAGGTGGATGGGACCTGGGTGTCCTGGTCCCAGACACCTGGGGAATTCGTGGCAGGTGAGATGCGGGAAGAGGAGGAATGGCAAGGGGACAGGAAACCGTCGGGTCCTGCGAGGGTTTTCTTTGAGGGGAACAGAGAGCAGTGGCTTGGGGGGTTTCGGCGGCAGGCCAGGGGGGCGTGCCGAGATGATAGAGCCGAGAGCAACGGCATAGGACACCCCCGGCCTCACCTCCCGACTCCGCACCCTGTCGCGTGCCTCACGGGGGCTAAGGAAGTCCGTCACCTGTAGGCCTCGGACCTCCTTCTCGAACCTGAAGAAAAGGCATTCTCGAGATGAAGAGGGGTGTGCACCTTCACAGTTGGAGCATTTGGGCGTATTGGGACACCTGTCAGGGTGAGCGAGTCGTCCACAGTGAACACATAATTGATGCGGCTGTCGACAAGCGGAGCTAACGTGTCCGAATTTGTTGCATTTGAAGCAACGGGTCGGGTCTGGGACGTATGGGCGGATAGAAAACTCGCATGAGGCGCGGTCTCCCATACCCCATACAATGCGGCCGGGGGGGATTAGTGTGTTGAAAGTAAGGAGCAGACGTGGGGTGGGGGAGGGGGTGCCACCCTGTCGGGATGTGAAACGATAGATCTTAGTGACTCCTTGGGGTGCGAGGTCCTCCAGGAGCTCGTTCACTGCGACCGACAATAGGCGGGTGGCGTAGTGCCCTGACTCTGGTTCAGGCGAGGGTGTGGGGAAACGGACACCGAGCATCCAAGGACCTCAGTGATGGAGAGTAGGGCTTTCGTCTCTGCGGCTGAGCGTGATTTTACGAGGAGGGAGCCATCCCTCTGTGGGCGTACGTCATAGCGGCTGGAGTTGCTGTGGGTTCGGATCGCCTGGAAAGTCCGTTCAGAGTTGTTCGGGAGGGACCCAGATGTAGGCCGAATCACCAGGAATTTGTGGAGACTTGGGAGGGAGAGGGAGGCTGTAGAGTCGAAATAGACTGGGATATTCAACGGTCGATAGGACGGCCGTGAATGCTGGCTCCCCCGTCCGCCGCGAGGCTCTCTCCGTGGGGAGGTGGGCTGACGGCGGGTGAGGGGGGCATATGGGGAGAGCAAGAAGCCAGGTTGTGGGGGAAAGTCCTCGGTGGAACTTGACTTGCCCGAAGGTGGCTGAAGTGGGCTGGGGCGAGACCCCTGCTCCAGAGAGTGTAGGTCCAAGGGCGTAGTCGAGGGACGGACTAGGGTCGGCAACGGAAAAGGAGAGTGCAAGCGTTCCGCTTCCACAGGGGGTCAACCCCATTAGGTTGCGGTCTTCCAGTGGCAAAGGACTCGAGGCCTGGTTGCCCACCACCCGAGTGTTGAGAGAAGTAGTATCCGGGAATGAGAAGCAGTAGTCGTAGGCCGAGGGGGAGAAGTGTCCATAGCAAAACAAAAAAGAACTTCATCCCCCGCGCGCATCCAGCCACCACCGACTCCAACAAGGGAAAGGCGAAGTGTGGGCACACTTGGTCCCACCGCCGATAGATGTCACGCAGGGAGATACGCCCGCACCCAGTCCCTGTGCCTGAAAGGCGGCCACTCTCATCCAACGCGCGGTGAAAAGTGGCAGGGACAGGGTTTGGGTTTGGTTGGAAAGCGACAAGGGTGCAGGGCAACCACCACCCACACCCAAGGGCCAAGGAAGGGTCAAAATCAAAGTCCAAAGAACAACACCAAAAAACAGGGAGAAGCCAGAAAAAATGGGTTAAAGGAGAAGAAAGAAAAAGAAGCAGGAGATCAGCCGGGTCCCCAAACGGGCCCAATGGTCCACGAGGGCAGAGAAAGCCCTTACACCGAAGAAAGGTGTATTCCCACATTCGCCACAGAGGGACGCGCCCTATCGCTCCGGACAAAGCAAAGGGTATATATATATATATACAGGGCGTCCCAAAAAAATGTACACACACTTTAACAGCTGATAGCTCAATTGATGTTTCTTTCTTTCCAAGTTAAACCCATTAGAATTAATAATGGCAGTCAGACTAAGCTTTGAACAAAGGAAATTCATTCTAAAATGCTACTGGAAGTGTGAAAACGCAGTTGAAGTGCAAAGACAGTTTAGGAGGGAGTTTCAAACAGATCCACCAACGCGACTTACCATCACTCGAATTAGAGATAAGTTTGAAGCCGATGGAACTGTTCAGAATGTCCAAAAGAAGCGTTCCGGAAGACCACGGACATCGACAAGCCTCACAAAGCAAGAAAGAGTACTGGAAACGTATCACCAAAGTCCAAGAAAATCTGTGCGGCAAGCGAGTCGTGAGGTAGGAATTTCAGAATCGTCTGTCCAACGCATTTTGAAGCGCTGTCAATGGAAAAGTTACATTCCAAGATTAGTCCATGCTATTAATGAAGATGATCCGGACCGAAGAGTGGAGTATTGCGAGTGGTACTTGGCACGATGTGGATGTGGATTGGACGAAGGGGTTTCGTAGAATACCCTCCGCGTTCACCAGACCTCACACCACTAGACTTTTTTTTATGGGGATACTTAAAAGACAAAGTCTACGCTATAAAACCTGCAACAGTCGCTGAATTGAGAGCAGCCATTGAACGAGAATGCACACAAATACCAAACGAAATGTTTCGTGATGTTTGCGATTCCATTGCTTCGCGTTATCAGCAGTGCCTGGACCAGAACGGACGTCAGTTTGAAAACAGGCGTTGACAAAACAATTAAATAATGTCTGTAGATTCTATTACATTTTGAAAATGAAATGTATTTAATAAACACTGCCTTTATAATTATTTAAAGTGTGTATACATTTTTTTGGGACGCCCTGTATATATATATATATATATATATATATATATATACAGTGTGTGTGTATATGTATAATACATACACAAAGTAGGGGAATGCTGCCAGAAATGTCAAATTAGGAAGCGATTTTTTGCCCTCGGTGGGAACCCTGAACAATTAATTCAAGGGACATCAAATTTGAGTGAACATTGACAGTAGCCCGTTGACAACTTCTGCAGGTATTCCAAACAAACCCACAAGGAAAAAGGAAAATGATTCCAGTGGAATAATTTTCTCTTTCTTTATGGGTTTGCATCACACACACACACATATATATATATATTATATATATATATATATATATATTATATATATATATATATATATATATATATAATATATATAATTTCACGAAAGTAACACGTGCAGTGGGTATTTTTTTATCATATTTTGACCACGTGGAAAAAAGTCTTTTGCATTTATTAACTATAAAATTGGTTGTAAACAATCCATTTGATCTTGTGTTGAATTCGGGCAAAGTGCTAAAATTGGTAGTTTTCCCTACAAATTTGTATGCTCCTCCCACAATTTTTATTTCTATATTTATTTTATTTATATATATATATTTTTTGTAACCTATACATGAAAATGAAAATGAAAATGAAAATGTTTATTGGCAGACTACAGTCCATATGACAAATATTATTAATACAATGACAGTTCATACACTAAGGATAAAAATATATACAATTGATTAGAAATAATACTGCACTGTCGAAGTTAAGTGGAGCTACAGACAGACGTTTTCGTACCAAGAAGTCCATAGCTTAGAGGATAAATGGCAGGACTCATGGATAGCTTGGATGATCGGGTTGGTTGATTTTTTAATTCTTTGCATTAGACTGTGTTGAGCACGTCTTGTTACCTCCGGGAAGCTCGGAACATTGCGGGTAGCAAACATTTGCGAAGCTGAGCATCTCGGGGGTAATTTATGTAAGAGTCTAAAAGACCTGTTGTACAGCAAATTTAGGGTTCTGCCAGAACCTTTTTTATATTTCACCCAGAGTTGCTGACCGTATATATTACTGCAGAAAGTACGAAAGAGTGTGTCTTTAGCTTCACTTGTACAGAAACGAAAGTTCCTTATGGTCATATTCGCTTTAGCACACAGGCTTCGAGATTGTTTTCTTATATCCGAGTCATCACTCAAGGAGCTGGTAATAGTTTGACCCAAATACTTAAACTCTTGTACTTCCTCAATTACCATTCATTTTAAACCTTATATCAGCTGGCTGATTACAGCTTTTAGGATGAAATTGCATAACCTTAGTTTTTGTAAAATTAAAAAGAATATCATGTTTCTGCGAATACACTTCGCAGACATTTAGTAGCCGATCCAGACCTTTAACAGAGGGACTTATTAACACCATATCATCGGCATAAACTAAGTTATTTATCCTTGTGTTATCTATACAACATCCTACTGTTGCCTCATTAAGTGAAGCAATTAATCCGTCAATATACACATTAAACAGCATAGGGGAGAGCAAGGAGCCTTGTCTCACCCCGCAAGAGGAGCCAAAACACTCGGATAGTACATTGCCCCACCTAACAGTGAAAGATTGGTGGGAATACCAAAATTTCAATAAATTTAATATGTACATGGGAACCTTCCTGTCTTCTAGTTTTTCAAATAAAATATTGTGGTTCACCCTATTATATGCCTTACTTATATCAAGGAAACAGCTATAAATGGTTGAATTACTGTCAATGTATTTAGATATTGTTTCTTTAAGTACATAGATACACAGGTCAGTTGAGTGGGACCTTTTAAAGCCAAACTGATTAGGAGATGTCCATAGGAAATCATTTAATCGGAGTAACAAGAGTTTTTCTAGTAGTTTCGAGAAGCAGGAAGCGACAGCAATAGGCCTGTAATTATTGCTGGACAGAATGTCTCCATACTTATTTTTGACCAGGGGCAAGATATATACCCTCATGAACTCTGCAGGGATATAGCTATGAGCAAGCATGGCTGATAGGAGCAATGATATATGCAGACATACTACGTCATTTGCATATTTTAAGTGCAGAACCAGTCTTTAACTCTTTAATTAACCTCTTTACTTCAGAAAATGATATCAAAATATTTTCCCTTGTCCCTCCCACAATCGTTTCGCTGCAATCTATCTTAAGATTATCCCTACTCACACTATTAAGAATGTTAGAGTGGTGGTTTTTCCACAGCTTTGCAATTTCATCCTCCCCCGACACCCCATCGATTGTCGGAGGGAGGACATTTTTGACACCCGTTTGATTCTTAACAAATTTCCAAAATTTGTTATTATCGTTATTTATGCGAGCTTCACAGGCTTTTGATGCTCGAATAGACCCTTCTTCCTGTTTACATCGCCTTATGGCAGCCTTATACTGACCCCGACTTCTACACATATTTATGTATACTGGTCCTAATCTGGGTCTACCATGAAAGCACCACAAATCATAGGCGTCTTTCGATTCCCTCTTCAGGGGGGCAATAAAATCATTCCATCCAGGAATAACCTAAGTATGATAGTTGTAAGATTTAATCAAGGGGCTTCCTGCTTCTCTTAACAGGGATATTATCTTACTATAATACCTATCTATGAGTTTACAGTGAGAATCATTTGAGCAAGGATTATTACAGCCAAGGTGCAAAATTTCTAAATTATTAAAGAGGTGACATGTTCTGTCTTTGTATTCTATTCTCTGCTGCATATTAACATTGGACCAATCGACGCGATTATTCTTACCTATTGAGTTCTTGTTAAGTCGTGTTGCGCATAAATTGGTAACGTTAATTAATATTTCTAATTGTCTATGATCAGAAAGAAGGAAATCATGCAAAATATGAACTCTAACAATTCGATCCTTTAGATTATTACTATTGAGACAATGATCAATCCACCTGGTGGTACCACTCATATCGCTAACGTATGTAAAATTACCACTGGCTACCCCTAATACATCTACATCACTTATACTTAAATTGGCCGACTCGCACATGTTACCCAATTCTCCAAAGAATTCCGAGTTCACATGTGCGTTAAAGTCCCCCATTATTATACAGTGAGAATATTTGGGGTTATCTGATAATGACTTAATTTTGTACAGCAAATCAATGTATTCATCTAGATTACTGCCGTTGTTGTATGGTAAATAGCAGTTTACAATTAATATGCAATCATTGTTCACTTGTAATTCAATGCCTAACAACCTTACGTTGTCGCTTGTTAAAAATCTTATGTTTTGACAAATTTTTCCTTAATATATATAGTCTTGAACTCTTTATTTACTTCAGTGTTCCCGAGGATGTCATTAGACGAAAGCGCTTGAGCACCATTCTGTGTTCCCTTTCCTTCGTGGTTTTATTCATCATGTATATATATATATATATATAACGGAGGGGGACCAACAGCTTTATGTGGGTTCCGAACCACAGGTCGCTACATAATCTGAACGCGGAAGACGGTCTCCCATCCAACTACTCTCCAGACCAGGGGTTTCCCAAACTGTGGTCCGCGGTGGTATCTCCAAACAGAATTCCAAATGTTACTACACAAAAAAATAATAATTCGTGCTATACAGGGTGTTCATAAAGTCACGCAAGTGAATATGATGGTCATTACCATAGGCTATTCATTTGCGTGACTACGAACACCCTGTATTTATATGAGGGGGTGGTTTTTTCCATTTTACTGTAAAAATTCGTCCTTGTGACGATAAATAATACAGTCGTAGACTAATTTCGGCAATTAGAATTTGTATTTTTTCTTCTTTTTTACAAGTAGAAAGTTAAGCAAATTAGCGCTGTGGAGAAGGGTCGCGGAAGTAACCAGGGATAGAAAAGGGTCCGTGACCGCAAAAGAATGGGAAACCCTACTATCGACCCAATGTCGCTTAACTTCGCTCATCGAGGGAAAGCGGTGTTACGACACTGGACTACGACATAACTCGTCTAAATAACGTCATGTTTCAAGTTTCAAGGACGTAATCTTTATTCCAAGCGAAATTAAGCGACAGTATATCTAATTAGTAATTGGATGGGGGACCGTCTTCCGCATTCAGAACAGAACTCGTGGTTCGAAACTCCGTCACATCACCTTTGTTGTTATAAAAGAGGTCGAGAGAGAGAGTTACAAGGAGTTACAAGGAAAAGAAGTACCTCAAAAGGCCTTGCGGCCCATACCGGGGAGGTACCAATGGCAACGGGTGCGAGGGAAAATTTTCTACACACAAATAGTGTGCAAGATTTGGTCTAACCTTTTCTTGAAATGATCCACAGAGGTACTGTTCACAACTTCTGAAGGTAAACTGTTCCACGTGTCACAGATCTTATACGTAAAGTAATTCCCACACACACTAGTCCTAAACCGTTTCAAATCCAACTTCCAACCATTGTTGCGAGTTGGGTTATCATTTAAACTAAACATGCTTCTAAAATCGACATTGTTGAACCCGCGTAAGAGCTTGAAAACTTCGATGAGTTAACCACGCAGCCTCCGAGTTTCCAACGAAAACAAATTCAGGGAGCGTAAGCGTCAATTGTAGCCCATATGCCTAACGGAAGGTATTAACTTTGTGGCCGTCGCCTGCACTCGCTCCAGCGTCTCAATATATTAATTGAGGGTGGGCGACCAGAACTGCACAGCATACTCCAGGTGCGGCCGAACCAGAGAATTGTACAGGGAGAGCACAATCACCTTGTTCCGAAGTCGAAATTGCCTCCTCATATAACCTAACAACTTCTGGGCTTTCTTTTCCACCTCTACGCACTGTTTCGTAAACTTAAGGTCGCTGCTAATTAGCACACCCAAGTCCTCTTCCAAATCAGTCGCCTCGATATTACTCCCCAACATCGAGTAGTCCGACTTGGGATTGGCGTAGCCAATGTGCATCACCTTGCATTTACCAAGTTAAACGGCATTTGCCATTTTTCGGACCACTCTCCTATCCTACGTAGGTTCGACCGCAGTTCCTCGATCGCTTCTGCCGTCCCAACATTGGCCCGAAGCTTCGTGTCATCAACGAATTTGGCGATCCGACTGAGGATGCCAGCGTTGATATCATTTATGTAAGTGATAAACAACAGTGGCCCCAAAACTGAACCCTGAGGAACCCCGATAGTGACCGAGGCCCAACCCGAACTAGTCCCTTTAATTACAACCCTCTACCGCCTATTCTTCAGCCAGTTTTTAATCCACCTACCTACTTCCCCACCGATACCCAGCGCACGCACTTTCGCCATTAGCCGGCGGTGAGGTACCTTATCAAAGACTTTCTCAAACTCGAGATAAAGTATATCAATCGCCCTACTCTTATCATACTCACTCAACATGACGTGAAAAACTCGAGCAAGTTGGTGAGACACGACCTATGCCGTCTAAACCCATGTTGGGAGTCCCCAAGCAGCTTGTAGGAATCCAAATGATCAAAGATCCTATCCGCTATTATCCCCTCTAATAATTTACCTACAACTGAAGTGAGACTAATGGGACGATAGTTCCCTGGACTTTCGTGATTCCCTTCCTTAAACATAGGCGTCACGTTGGCTTCCTTCCAGTCACCAGGCACATGGCTCGTCTCCAACGATTTGTTGAAGACTGTAGAAAGGTGGGGAGCCACCTGGTCGCGCACCTCCCGCAACACTCTAGGGAGGAACTGGTCTGGCCCAGGAGCCTTAAACGCGCTCAGTTTCTCTAGTCTATTCTATCGGCAACGACTGTCGCGGTACACTGAACACTAGTCAGGCCAGCACCTTCGTACCTGACGCCTGGCTCTGGGATGACGCGGGTGTCCTCTCTGGTGAACACTCCCGCAAAGTACTCATTCAGCACATTAGCGAGAGAGTTACAAGGAGTTACAAGGAAAAGAAGTACCTGAAAAGGCCTTGCGACCCATGTCGAGGAGTACCAATGGCAACGGGTGCCACGGAAAATTTTCTACACTCAAATAGTGTGCAAGATTTGGTCTAACCTTTTCTTGAAGTGATCTACAGAGGAACTGTTTACAACTTCTGAAGGTAATCTGTTCCACGTGTCACAGATCTTATACGTAAAGTAATTCCCACACACACTAGTCCTAAACCGTTTTAAATCCAACTTCCAACCATTGTTGCGAGTTGGGTTATCATTTAAACGAAACATGCTACTAAAATCAACATCGTTGAACCCGTGTAAGAACTTGAAAACTTCGATCAGTTGACCGCGCAGCCTCCGAGTTTCCAGCGAAAACAAGTTCAGGGCGCGTAATCGTCGATTGTAGCCCATATGCCTAACGGAAGGGATTAACTTTGTGGCCTTCGCCTGCACTCGCTCCAGCCTCTCAATATCTTTCCTGAGGGTGGGCGACCAGAACTGCACAGCATACTCCAGGTGCTGCCGAACCAGGGAATTGTACAGAGAGAGCACAATCTCCTTGTTCCGAAACTGAAATTGCCTCCTGATATAACCCAACACCTTCTGGGCTTTCTTTTCCACCTCTACGCACTGTTTCGTAAACTTAAGGTCGCTGCTATTTAGCACACCCAAGTCCTTCTCCACATCAGTCGCCTCGATATTACTCCCCAACATCGAGTAGTCGGACTTGGGATTGGCGTAGCCAATGTGCATCACTTTGCATTTACCCAAGTTAAACGGCATTTGCCATTTTTCGGACCACTCTCCTATCCTACCTACGTCCGCACGCAGTTCCTCGATCGCTTCGGGGGTCCCAACATTGGCCCCAAGCTTGGTGTCATCAGCGAATTTGGCGATCCGACTGACGATGCCACCATCGATATAATTTATGTAAATGGTAAATAACAGTGGCCCCAAAACAGAACCCTGAGGATCCCCACTAGTGACCGAGGCCCAACCCGAACTAGCCCCTTTAATTACAACCCTCTGCCGCCTATTCTTCAGCCAGTTTTCAATCCACCTACTTACTTCCCCACCGATACCCAGCGCGCGGACTTACGCCATTAGCCTGCGGTGAGGCACCTTATCAATGGCTTTCTGAAAGTCGAGATAAAGTATATCAATCGCCCTACTCTTATCATACTCACCCAACATGACGTGGAAAAACTCGAGCAAGTTGGTGAGACACGACCTATGCCGTCTAATCCCATTTGGGAGACCCCATGCAGCATGTAGGAATGCAGTCAACGATCCTATCCGCTATTATCCCCTCTAATAATTTACCTACAAGTGAAGTGAGACTAATGGGAAGATAGTTCCCTGGACTTTCGTGATTCCCTTTCTTAAAGATAAGGATCACATTGGCTTCCCTCCAGTCACCAGGCACCTGGCCCGTCTCCAACGATTTGTTGAAGAGAGAGAGAGAGAGAGAGTTACAAGTTACAAGGAAAAGAAGTACCTCAAAAGGCCTTGCGGTCCATACCGAGGAGGTACCAATGGCAACGGGTGCCAGGGAAAATTTTGTAAAAGTTTATTTTTCTTTCAACTATCCTAGCAGTAGTAGAAAACTGGATAGAAAAGTAGAAGGCTCTCTCCCCACCATCCGCTCCCTCCCTGCCAGAGGAAGGTACGGAAAAAGGTTGAAGAAAATACCTTGACCCTGGAAAAGTAGCCTAGGAAATTTTACAGGAAAGTGGAGAATATATAAATCGCTCTATATTTAGCTTGCTCACAGAGACACCGTGCAAGCGATCTCCTGCAGAGTTTTCTTATGTTTTAGTCTTAAACTATGAGAGTATTCAGTACTTTGTCTAGCCTATTTTTAAACACATTTACACTGACTGGAAACAACCTCTGAGGGAAGTTGGTTCCAGATATTAACTATTTTATAGGAAAAGAAATTTCCGCAGACTGAGGTCCTAAATGTCTTTACACACTCAAATAGTGTGTAAGATTTCGTCTACCCTTTTCTTGAACTGATCCACAGAGGAACTGTTCACAACTTCCGAAAGTAACCTGTTCCATGTGTCACAGATCTTATACGTAAAGTAATTCCCACACACACTAGTCCTAAACCGTTTCAAATCCAACTTCCAACCATTGTTGCGAGTTGGGTTATCATTTAAACTAAACATACTTCTAAAATCGACATCGTTGAACCCGCGTAAGAGCTTGAAAACCTCGATCAGTTGACCGCGCAGCCTCCGAGTTTCAAGCGAAAACAAGTTCAGGGCGCGTAACCGTCGATAGTAGCCCATATACCTAACGGAAGGGATTAACTTTGTGGCCCTCGCTTGCACTCGCTCCAGCCTCTCAATATCTTTCCTGAGGGTGGGCGACCAGAACTGCACAGCATACTCCAGGTGCGGCCGAACAAGGGAATTGTACAGTGAGAGCACAATCTCCTTGTTCCGAAACTGAAATTGCCTCCTGATATAACTCAATAGTTTCTGGGCTTTCTTTTCCACCTCTACACACTGTTTCGTAAACTTAAGATCGCTGCTAATTAGCACACCCAAGTCCTTTTCTAAATCAGTCACCTCGATATTACTATCCAACATCGAGTAGTCCGACTTGGGATTTGCGTAGCCAATGTGCATCACTTTGCATTTACCCAAATTAAACGGCATTTGCCATTTTTCGGACCACTTTCCTATCCTACCTAGGTCCGCACGCACTTCCTCGATCGCTTCGGGCGTCCCAACATTGGCCCCAAGCTTGGTGTCGTCAGCGAATTTGGCGATCCGACTGACGATGCCACTGTCGATATCATTTATGTAAATGATAAACAACAGCGGCCACAAAACGGAACCCTGAGGAACCCCACTAGTGACCGAGGCCCAACCCGAACTAGCCCCTTTAATTACCACCCTCTGCCGCCTATTCCTCAGCCAGTTTTCAATCCACCTACCTATTTCCCCACCGATACCCAGCGCGCGTACTTTCGCCATTAGCCGGCGGTGAGGTACCTTATCAAAGGCTTTCTGAAAGTCGAGATAAAGTATATCAATCGCCCTACTCTTATCGTACTCACTCAACATGACGTGGAAAAACTCGAGCAAGTTGGTGAGACACGACCTATGCCGTCTAAACCCATGTTGGGAGTCCCCAAGCAGCTTGTAGGAATCCAAATGGTCAACGATCCTATCAGCTATTATCCCTTCTAATAATTTACCTACAACTGAAGTGAGACTAATGGGACGATAGTTCCCTGGACTTTCGTGATCCCCTTTCTTAAAGATAGGGGTCACGTTGGCTTCCCTCCAGTCACCAGGCACCTGGCCCATCTCCAACGATTTGTTGAAGACTGTAGCCAGGTGGGGAGCCACCTGGTCGCGCACTTCTCGCAACACTCTGGGGAGAAACTGATCTGGCCCAGGAGCCTTAAACGCGCTGTTTGTCTATTCTAGCGGCAACGACTGTCGCGGTACATCTTACACTATCCAGGCCAGCACTTTCGTGCACCTTCGTGCTCCTTAGGGTTCCCCTTGCAGAGGCTTGCCACCCGTAGTTCTTCGTTACGTTTCGCTAGCCTAACCTTCGCCTTCACTTCCCTACACAGTCGGACATACGCTTCAGTGTTCTCGTGGGAACGATTGGCCTTCGCCCTCCTATACGCTACTTCCCTATTTCGGATAGCCGAAGCGATGTCACGATTGAACCACTTAGGCTGCGTTGAAGCAGGGGTGACCGGTTTTGAGGGTATGGCAGCAGACTGCAGCACCATAAACTCGTCCCGGAATGCACTCCACACTCCCTCAACATCGCCGCCAACCTCTAACCCCATCTCTCCTACGCTATCCCTGAGGCTAACAAAGTTCGCCCGCCGGAGATCAGCTTACTGCCTCTCGAGTTACTACGCTTCACCCGAGGGACGCACACACGGAACCTAATAAGACCGTGATCACTCCCGCCCAATGATTCGTCAACGGTGAGGCCAGTGACGAGGTTGTCTTCGGTCGTGAATACTAAGTCTAGAACGCTTTCGCCTCGTGTAGGCTCGTTGACCCACTGAGTGAGGAAGTTCTCATCAGCAAAGTCAACTAGCCTCCTCCCTTCAGCATCGGCAGTCCTGTTTTCCCACTTTATGCCGCGACAGTTGAAGTTACTAAAACTACACACACCCTATCTCCTAGCAGGCTACTGAGTTCGGTGTACAGGGCTGTATCCTCCTCGAGGAGGAGGAGATGCGGAGGTCTGTACACCAAGATTAACCTATAGTTCGTCCCTCCCACGTTCAGATCGACGCCAAGCAGCTCCCGTTCCGACCGGAACTGGCAGTCAACCGGACTCAACGTGTCCCTGACGTATATTAGTACCCCACGCCCCTCCCCACGGGTGCGGTCTTTGCGAAACATTCTATACCCGGGAATTTCGAACTCCCCAACGTAGTCCCTACGATCAGTATGAATCCAGGACTCGGTGATAGCAACGATATCCTGGTATTCTGATGCTAAGAGCTCCCGTAGCTCGTCAAACTTGTTCCTGATCGACCTAGCATTAAAAAGCATTGCACGGAGGGAGCCTCCCCTGTTCTGACCGCCCCCTAGCACGACCCTTTTCCCGAACAGCCAGGGCTGTCGGGAGTTGAAGAGCCCCTCACTAACGAGGGGACAAACTCAGCAGGAGCCTGAGTCCCCTCCAACGTGGAAGGAGTCACTACCTGCTGTTGGAGGGTGACTAACTACTGGGGAAGGGTGACTACCTGCTGGGGAGGGTGACTACCTGCTGGGGAGGGTGACTAACTGCTGGGGGAGGGTGACTAACTGCTGGGGGAGGGTGACTAACTGCTGTGGGAGTAGGTTAACTGTTTGGGAAGCAGGATCAATTACTGGTTTGGGGGGTCCTAGTTTAAAAAGATTATACAAATTAATGTTCAGTAAATCATCATACTTCTTTTTCCCCTTCTGGTTAAAATGTATCCCGTTCGAACCAAAGTATTCCCCATTTCCGTAGAATGTAGGCCAAAAATCGACACACTTTAGGCCTTTTTCCTCACACATGCGTTTAACTCTTTTATTTATGCTAATGGCTTTACTTAGAGTATAATCACTAGCACGCATTCGAGGGAGAATTCCTACGACCATACCCATGTCTGTCCTATCCCTAGAGAGAGAGTTACAAGGAGTTACAAGGAAAAGAAGTACCTCAAAAAGCCTTGCGGCCCATACCGAGGAGGTACCAATGGCAACGGGTGCCAAGCAAAATTTTCTACACACTCAAATAGTGTGCAAGATTTGGTCTAACCTTTTCTTCAAATGATCCAAAGAGGAACTGTTTACAACTTCTGAAGGTAACCGGTTCCACGTGTCACAGATCTTATACGAAAGTAATTCCCAAACACACTAGTCCTAAACCGTTTCAAATCCAACTTCCAACCATTGTTGCGAGTTGGGTTATTTAAACTAAACATGCTTCTAAAATCGACATCGTTGAACCTAAAACAAGTTCAGGGCGCGTTACCGTCGATTGTAGCCCATATGCCTAACGGAAGGGATTAACTTTGTGGCCCTCGCCTGCACTCGCTCCAGCCTCTCAATATCTTTCCTGAGGGTGGGCGACCAGAACTGCACTGCATACTCCAGGTGCTGCCGAACCAGATAATTGTACAGAGAGAGCACAATCTCCCTGTTCTGAAACTGAAATTGCCTCTTGATATAACCCAACAGCTTCTGGGCTTTCTTTTCCACCTCTACGCACTGTTTCGTAAACTTAAGGTCGCTGCTGATTAGCACACCCAAGTCCTTTTCGAAATCAGTCGCCTCGATATTGCTCCCCAACATCGAGTAGACCGACTTGGGATTGGCGTAGCCAATGTGCATCACTTTGCATTTACCAAAGTTAAACGGCATTTACCATTTTTCGGACCACTTTCCTATCCTACCTAGGTCCGCACGCAGTTCCTCGATCGCTTCGGGCGTTCCAACATTGGCCCCAAGCTTGGTGTCTTCAGCGAATTTGGCGATCCGACTGACGATGCCACCGTCGATATCATTTATGTAAATGATAAACAACAGTGGCCCCAAAACGGAACCCTGAGGAACCCCACTAGTGACCGAGACCTAACCCGAACTAGCCCCTTTAACTACAACCTTCTGCCGCCTATTCCTCAGCCAGTTTTCAATCCACCTACCTATTTCCCCACCGATACCCAGCGCGCGCACTTTCGCCATTAGCCGGCGGTGAGGTACCTTATCAAAGGCTTTCTGAAAGTCGAGATAAAGTATATCAATCGCCCTACTCTTATCATACTCACTCAACATGACGTGGAAAAACTCGAGCAAGTTGGTGAGACACGACCTATGCAGTCTAAACCCACGTTGGGAGTCCCCAAGCAGCTTGTAGGAATCCAAATGGTCAACGATCCTATCAGCTATTATTCCTTCTAATAATTTACCTACAACTGAAGTGAGACTAATGGGACGATAGTTCCCTGGACTTTCGTGATCCCCTTTCTTAAAGATAGGGATCACGTTGGCTTCCCTCCAGTCACCAGGCACCTGGCCCGCCTCCAAAGATTTATTGAAGACTGTAACCGGGTGGGGAGCCACCTGGTCGCGCACCTCCTGCAACACTCTGGGGAGAAACTGCTCTGGCCCAGGAGCCTTAAACGCGCTCAGTTTGTCTATTCTATCGGCAACGACTGTCGCAGTACATCGAACACTATCCAGGCCAGCACCTTCGTGCCTGACGCCTGGCTCGGGGATGACGCGGGTGTCCTCCCTGGTGAACACTCCCATCATCTCTCACCGGACTCAACACCATTCTGTATAGATGCCGGTCGAGCAGCGCGCCTAGCACACCTTTACCCTTGTTATTGAGGTGGACACCATCCCTCTGGTAAAGGTCCCACCTACCCGAAAATGCATCGAAGGGGTCAATAAACCTCACGCCCAGCGGGACGCACAAGTCTTGCTGCACCCTCTCGTTGATGCCAATGACCTTACTGAGCGCGTGGTCACTGGCATTCATTCGCGGTAAAATACCCATTAACATTCCTCTGTCTGTCTTCAGTTTTAGATCACCCGCAAGAGACATGATCTCGGTGATGATTCCTTCTGTAAGACCTACCCTACCGCCTTTGAGGAACAGGTCGTTGCCACCAGCGTGGACAACGATCGCAGTCCTCCGACTAGCCACGCGCACCTTCTCTACCTCCTTCCTTAAGTGCGCCGTTCCCCGCCCAGGTAAGCACCTTACCTTCCTCCCGTCCCAGTTTGCAGAAGCAAAGTACTTCTCCTGGCCCCTGCTCTGCGAGTCCCCAATCAAAACGGTGTCTTCCTCCTTCGAGCACAGGAGACTAAAGCGGTTGGAGGTCCTGGCAGGGGCAACTGGGGTCTCAGGCTTCGGCTTCGGAGCCTTCTTGCCCGAGACCTTTCGAAACCCGTCGCCACCCATAAACGCAGTTACTCCACCCGACGCACCCCGACCGGTAGCTACATTCTTCGGTTTCTTTGGGCCATCAGTATGCCCCTTCCCACCCTTATTCTTTATCGGCCCCTTCCCACCCTTCTCTATCAGCTCCTTCTTTACGCCCTCCACCTTGCGCCGCGGTTCCGTGCATTCCACGTGGGTCGCTGGCGATTCTTCACACTGATTTTGTACCATAGCCCCCGGTTGCACCTCTACCGTTTCTCCGCGGTCCCGAGCCCTGTCCAGTCCATCGCTGGACCGCCTTTCGATGGCAGCTATTCTATCAATGAGCTCCGGGGTGGAGGGCGCAGCCGCATCAGTGACCGCCGCACCTCCAACAGCCGGTCTGGACGACTCGAGCCGCCGGACCCTCTCCTCTAGCTTCTCGTAAAACCGCATCAGTTCGCAAAAGTGGGACATGCTGGAGTGGTTGATCTTCGCGAAGCAGGCTTCTTTGAAGTTCGTCACCCACTGGTTTACTTCACACCTCGCACATTCAGCCTTCAGTTTCTGCGGTCCAGTCATTGTAACTTTCTTCTTCGAACTTTGAATACTCTGAATAAGATAAAGCGTTCCAGCAATAAAAACTATCAAAAACGTTCTGACCATTATATAAAAAAGGAGGGGGGGGTGAATTCTTCCCGCGCGTAGAGGCATCCACCTATTTGCAAGTGACGTTCATCCCTTCCAGAAGACTACACCTCTCGCTGCTGCGGCACCGACCAAAGGTCTCCCCAGGGCCGGACAGTCCCAAACGTGTCGCAGCTACCAACTGACAAACACTCGCGACGCAAGCGTCACGGATTTCCCGCCAGGAGCGACAGCGAGATGCAGCCCCAAGGTTACTAAGTCTTACTAGTCACTCACAAGCGGCAGACTCTTAAAATCCAGTGTTCAAGGGATATCCCACCAGACCCAGAGGCTACGCCCGAGACTTTACGTGGCAGCCAGCTGGGCAGTAAAGCTCTCTCACCTAAGAACAGTACAGCCAAGCATCATCAATTGGTCACCAAAGAACGGTCGCAGGGGGCTGGTCAGGCCATTACGCATTAGGAATGGGCTTAACGGGGCACTAGCCACACTCCATTCATCGCGCCCCTACGCCTGGGACCCCTCCATCCCAGTCTCTCACAACCTACGAGCGTTAAATGGTGTTATTTATAGAGGTTCCAAAGCCTCTCTTCCCACGCATGAGGTAGCAGTAGGGTCCTAATAGTAAAAGAAAAGAAAAATACTTTATACTAAAAAAAGTTTTTTTTTTTTTTTTTTCAGTCAGAGGAGAACATCCTTAACGTAAGCTAAAAGGACAGAGTAGGGATGGGATGGGGTCCTAGTAACCCACGGTACAGGATTGCACAACATACTTCACCGGCCCTCCCGAAAGAGAGAGAGAACCTAAAGGAACTCGCAGCCAATTTCTCTAGAATCCCACGACTCGGGACCGGAGGGCTGTCACACCCCAAGTATAAAGTTTACAACATCCAGAAGAAATGTGCATAACCTTTATACCCCCTGCGGAGAGAAAGAGAGAGAGAAAGAGAGAGAGAGAGAGTTACAAGGAGTTACAAGGAAAAGTACCTCAAAAGGCCTTGCGGCCCATACCGAGGAGGTACCAATGGCAACGGGTGCCAGGGAAAATTTGCTACACACTCAAATAGTGTGCAAGATTTGGTCTAACCTTTTCTTGAACTGATCCACAGAGGAACTGTTCACAACTTCCGAAGGTAACCTGTTCCATGTGTCACAGATCTTATACGTAAAGTAATTCCCACACACATTAGTCCTAAACCTTTTCAAATCCAACTTCCAACCATTGTTACGAGTTGGGTTATCATTTAAACTAAACATACTTCTAAAATCGACATCGTTGAACCCGCGTAAGAGCTTGAAAACCTCGATCAGTTGATCGCGCAGCCTCCGAGTTTCAAGCGAAAACAAGTTCAGGGCGCGTAACCGTCGATTGTAGCCCATATGCCTAACGGAAGGGATTAACTTTGTGGCCCTCGCCTGCACTCGCTCCAGCCTCTCAATATCTTTCCTGAGGGGGCGGGACCAGAACCGCACAGCATACTCCAGGTGCGGCCGAACAAGGGAATTGTACAGTGAGAGCACAATCTCCTTGTTCCGAAACTGAAATTGCCTCCTGATATAACCCAATAGTTTCTGGGCTTTCTTTTCCACCTCTACACACTGTTTCGTAACTTAAGGTCGCTGCTAATTAGCACACCCAAGTCCTTTTCTAAATCAGTCACCTCGATATTACTGCCCAACATCGAGTAGTCCGACTTGGGATTGGCGTAGCCAATGTGCATCACTTTGCATTTACCCAAGTTAAACGGCATTTGCCATTTTTCGGACCACTCTCCTATCCTACCTAGGTCCGCACGCAGTTGCTCGATCGCTTCGGGCGTCCCAACATTGGCCCCAAGCTTGGTGTCATCAGCGAATTTGGCGATCCGACTGACGATGCCACCGTCGATATCATTTATGTAAATGATAAACAACAGTGGCCCCAAAACGGAACCCTGAGGAACCCAACTAGTGACCGAGGCCCAACCCGAACTAGCCCCTTTAATTACCACCCTCTGCCGCCTATTCCTTAGCCAGTTTTCAATCCACCTACCTATTTCCCCACCGATACCCAGCGCGCGCACTTTCGCCATTAGCCGGCGGTGAGGTACCTTATCAAAGGCTTTCTGAAAGTCGAGATAAAGTATATCAATCGCCCTACTCTTATCATACTCACCCAACATGACGTGGAAAAACTCGAGCAAGTTGGTGAGACACGACCTATGCCGTCTAAACCCATTTGGGAGACCCCATGCAGCATGTAGGAATGCAGTCAACGATCCTATCCGCTATTATCCCCTCTAATAATTTACCTACAAGTGAAGTGAGACTAATAGGACGATAGTTCCCTGGACTTTCGTGATTCCCTTTCTTAAAGATAAGGATCACGTTGGCTTCCCTCCAGTCACCAGGCACCTGGCCCGTCTCCAACGATTTGTTGAAGAGAGAGAGAGAGAGAGAGAGAGAGTTACAAGTTACAAGGAAAAGAAGTACCTCAAAAGGCCTTGCGGCCCATACCGAGGAGGTACCAATGGCAACGGGTGCCAGGGAAAATTTTGTAAAAGTTTATTTTTCTTTCAACTATCCTGCAGTAGTAGAAAACTGGATAGAAAGTAGAAGGCTCTCTCCCCACCATCCGCTCCTCCCTCTGCCAGAGGAAGGTACGGAAAAAGGTTGAAGAAAATACCTTGACCCTGGAAAAGTAGCCTAGGAAATTTTACAGGAAAGTGGAGAATATATAAATCGCTCTATATTTAGCTTGCTCACAGAGCACCGTGCAAGCGATCTCCTGCAGAGTTTTCTTAGTTTTAGTCTTAAACTATGAGAGTATTCAGTACTTTGTCTAGCCTATTTTTAAACACATTTACACTGACTGGAAACAACCTCTGAGGGAAGTTGGTTCCAGATATTAACTATTTTATAGGAAAAGAAATTTCCGCAGACTGAGGTCCTAAATGTCTTTACACACTCAAATAGTGTGCAAGATTTCGTCTACCCTTTTCTTGAACTGATCCACAGAGGAACTGTTCACAACTTCCGAAAGTAACCTGTTCCATGTGTCACAGATCTTATACGTAAAGTAATTCCCACACACACTAGTCCTAAACCGTTTCAAATCCAACTTCCAACCATTGTTGCGAGTTGGGTTATCATTTAAACTAAACATACTTCTAAATCGACATCGTTGAACCCGCGTAAGAGCTTGAAAACCTCGATCAGTTGACCGCGCAGCCTCCGAGTTTCAAGCGAAAACAAGTTCAGGGCGCGTAACCGTCGATAGTAGCCCATATGCCTAACGGAAGGGATTAACTTTGTGGCCCTCGCTTGCACTCGCTCCAGCCTCTCAATATCTTTCCTGAGGGTGGGCGACCAGAACTGCACAGCATACTCCAGGTGCGGCCGAACAAGGGAATTGTACAGTGAGAGCACAATCTCCTTGTTCCGAAACTGAAATTGCCTCCTGATATAACTCAATAGTTTCTGGGCTTTCTTTTCCACCTCTACACAATGTTTCGTAAACTTAAGATCGCTGCTAATTAGCACACCCAAGTCCTTTTCTAAATCAGTCACCTCGATATTACTATCCAACATCGAGTAGTCCGACTTGGGATTTGCGTAGCCAATGTGCATCACTTTGCATTTACCCAAATTAAACGGCATTTGCCATTTTTCGGACCACTCTCCTATCCTACCTAGGTCCGCACGCACTTCCTCGATCGCTTCGGGCGTCCCAACATTGGCCCCAAGCTTGGTGTCGTCAGCGAATTTGGCGATCCGACTGACGATGCCACCGTCGATATCATTTATGTAAATGATAAACAACAGCGGCCACAAAACGGAACCCTGAGGAACCCCACTAGTGACCGAGGCCCAACCCGAACTAGCCCCTTTAATTACCACCCTCTGCCGCCTATTCCTCAGCCAGTTTTCAATCCACCTACCTATTTCCCCACCGATACCCAGCGCGCGCACTTTCGCCATTAGCCGGCGGTGAGGTACCTTATCAAAGGCTTTCTGAAAGTCGAGATAAAGTATATCAATCGCCCTACTCTTATCGTACTCACTCAACATGACGTGGAAAAACTCGAGCAAGTTGGTGAGACACGACCTATGCCGTCTAAACCCATGTTGGGAGTCCCCAAGCAGCTTGTAGGAATCCAAATGGTCAACGTTGTTGTTGTTGACGTTATAAGAGGTGAAATTAGAGTAGTAGGAGTGATAACAGAAAGTGGGGAAATGGGAAATATAGATGAAGAGTTGATAGGTCCTCGGGCTCACCAAGGATGCGCAGTTTTTTTTTTTTTTTTTTTTTTTATGGGGATTTAAGGTCTGGTGATAAGTGAATCACCTTCCTTGCGCGTTCAAGCTTTTGTAGGGTGCTTGACTTGTTAGCTTAGTTTGGGTTTTCTACCTCTTTTATTTTATTTATTTATTTAGTTTTTATTATTTATTTTTTTATTTTTTTATTTATTTATTTATTTATTATTATTTTTTTTTATTTTTTTATTTTTTTTTTTTATTTATTTATTTATTTGTATTTTTATTTATTTATTATTTATTTATGATTATTTTTTTTGTTTTTGTTTTTTGTTTTTTGTTTTTATCTTCTATACGGTACAAAAAGTGCCGTTGGTGGGGGGTGTCTGCTGCGGGTAGACTTCTCTTGAAATAGAAGTACTCTCTCCCGCGCTGAGGTCCAATATCGAGTTCTTCATAGGTCTGTGGAGAGGTGTTTTGTACCTTCCTCCAAGTTTTCTCCGCCCTACTGTGCAGGAGGACATTGAGGGCTGGTAAGTTTGCTTGTTGGTGCAGTGCCTGGGATGATATCCTGTCGCTGAGTCGTTTTCCCAGGATGAATCTTGTTCCAGCGTTCTGTATTTTTGTAGCAACATCAGATTTGTGTCGCTCGTTGTGTGCAGTGGAATTGCCGGGTATTCGAGGATAGACCGTACCAGCGCCGTGTACAGCATCTTCTTATTTTTTACCGAGAGTCCCCTGAAACGGTAGAGTTTACTGAGCTCACTTCTCGCTTTGTTTGACCTTGCTGTGGTATGGTTTTTATAGCCAAAGCTGTTGATGGTCAGGCCGAGAGCTGTGCCTTGTTGCTTGTAAGGTTGGACTCGGTTGTTTATTTCTAGTGCGTGAACGTTCCTGTGGCCAATGTTAATAACTGTGAATTTCTGTTGGTTCGTCTGAATTTTCCAACGTTCCTCGAATTCATTGATTCTTTCAATTTGTCTCTTCAGCCTGTTGGCGTGTTGCTCTTTGCCGAGGTTTGATGTTACTATTTGCGTGATGTCGTCCGCGTAGATGACTTCTCGGGTGTGTGGTGGGGGCGGAGGCAATTGGGCGATGTACAGGTTGTACAGAGTGGGCGAAAGTATCGCTCCCTGTGGCACTCCCGCCTGGATGTCGAAGAGCTTGCCAGTGTGGTCTTGTGTGGACGTAAGCTTTTCGATCTTTGAGGAAGCTGCAAAGGATTTTCCCTAAGTTTGCGTCCATGTTCTGTTCGAGGATGCGGTATTGTAATCCTTGATGCCACACTTTGTCGAAGGCGGCCTTCACATCTCTCAGTACTATCGAGACTCTTCTGCTGACGCTAGTTTGTTGCCACCGCTTCGTGCAGAATGGCGAGGGCTGTGGCTGTGCCTCTCTTTTTCCTGAATCCATGCTGGGCGTCTGAAAGCGCACCATTGACCGTGAGGTGGAAATTCAGTTTTCGAAGGAGTATTTTTTCCAGGGTTTTGCCGAGTACCTCTAACAGGCTGATGGGTCTATAGTTCTCGATGAACTCTGTGAATTTCCCTCCTTTAGGGATCATGATGATTTTTGCGGTTTTAATGCTTTTGGGAAGTATCCGATGGAGAGACTGGCGCTAAATATGTTTGCTATCTCTTCGTGTATGTTCGGGGGCGACTTTTGGATCAGGGTTTTCGTGATTCCGGAGGGGCCTGGTGCCTTTTCTTTAAAGAGGCTGATCGTGTCAGTGACCTCTTTCACCGTAATTCTGAAGTTGGCATTTAGGGGTTCTGCCCTATCCGTTGTAGGATCCTTTCGTGGTTGTCTTCCAGCCACTGTGTGACCCTTGCTTCATTGTCTTCGTCGAACAGGTCATTTTCTTCATCGCTTATGTTGAACGTTCTTCTGAGACGATTTCGAAAGCTTTCCGCTATTTCTTGGTCCGAGATGAGAGGTCTTCCGTTTTCATTCCGGAGTATCTTGAATTTTTCAGCTTTGGTGTTCCTTTTAGTTTCCTTATCTGTGACCAGAAGGTTTTAGGGTCTCTTTCTACGTCTATCCTGACGACGAGCGCGTTCCACATGTCGTGTTCTTTTTCAATCCACAAGCCTCGTAGTCGGGCTCTGAGGATGTTGTATTGCAGTTTGTTATGCATGTAATTTATGCCGCTGTCCATCTGGTTCCTGACGACGTTTAATTGGCGTGTGGCGGCGACGATTTCTTCGGAGGGGGAGGGGTGTGGCAGAATGCGGTGGGTGATGGTGGGTACGTGCTTTTCCTTGGCAGTCTTCAGCACCTTCAGAAGGTCTGCCGTGGCAGCTAATGGTCAACGATCCTATCAGCTATTATCCCTTCTAATAATTTACCTACAACTGAAGTGAGACTAATGGGACGATAGTTCCCTGGACTTTCGTGATCCCCTTTCTTAGAGATAGGGGTCACGTTGGCTTCCCTCCAGTCACCAGGCACCTGGCCCATCTCCAACGATTTGTTGAAGACTGTAGCCAGGTGAAGAGCCACCTGGTCGCGCACTTCTCGCACACTCTGGGGAGAAACTGGTCTGGCCCAGGAGCCTTAAACGCGCTCAGTTTGTCTATTCTATCGGCAACGACTGTCGCGGTACATCTAACACTATCCAGGCCAGCACCTTCGTGCCTCACAGCTGGCTCGGGGATGACGCGGGTATCCTCCCTGGTGAACACTCCCGCAAAGTACTCATTAAGCACATTAGCGATGTCCGCGTCGGAGGTCCGCAGAACGCCGCTTCCGTCCTTTAACGGACCTATCATGCTTCTAATGGGCTTTCTACTATTAACATAACTGAAGAACTCCTTAGGGTTCCCCTTGCAGAGGCTTGCCACCCGTAGTTCTTCGTTACGTTTCGCTAGCCTAACCTTCGCCTTCACTTCCCTACACAGGCGGACATACACTTCAGTGTTCTCGTGGGAACGATTGGCCTTCGCCCTCCTATACGCTACTTTCCTATTTCGGATAGCCGAAGCGATGTCACGATTGAACTACCTAGGCTGCGTTGAAGCAGGGGTGACCGGTTTTGAGGGTATGGCAGCAGACTGCAGCACCATAAACTCGTCCCGGAATGCACTCCACACTCCCTCAACATCGCCGCCAACCTCTAACCCCATCTCTCCTACGCTATCCCTGAGGCTAACAAAGTTCGCCCGCCGGAGATCGAGCTTACTGCCTCTCGAGTTACTACGCTTCACCCGAGGGACGCACACACGGAACCTAATAAGACCGTGCTCACTCCCGCCCACCGATTCGTCAACGGTGAGGCCAGTGACGAGGTTGTCTTCGGTCGTGAATACTAAGTCTAGAACGCTTTCGCCTCGTGTAGGCTCGTTGACCCACTGAGTGAGGAAGTTCTCATCAGCAAAGTAAACTAGCCTCCTCCCTTCAGCATCGGCAGTCCTGTTTTCCCACTTTATGCCGCGACAGTTGAAGTCTCCTAAAACTACACACACCCTATCCCCTAGCAGGCTACTGAGTTCGGTGTACAGTGCTGTATCCTCTTCGAGGAGGAGATGCGGAGGTCTGTACACAAAGATTAACCTATAGTTCGTCCCTCCCACGTTCAGATCGACGCCAAGCAGCTCCCGTTCCGACCGGAACTGGCAGTCAACCTGACTCAACGTGTCTCTGACGTATATTAGTACCCCACCCCCCTCCCCACGGGTGCGGTCTTTGCGAAACATTCTATATCCGGGAATTTCGAACTCCCCAACATAGCAACGATATCCTGGTATTCTGATGCTAAGAGCGCCCGTAGCTCGCCAAACTTGTTCCTGATCGACCTAGCATTAAAAAGCATTGCACGGAGGGAGCCTCCCCTATTCTGACCGCCCCCTAGCACGACCCGTTTCCCGAACAGCCAGGGCTGTCGGGAGTTGAAGAGCCCCTCACTAACAAGGGGACAATCTCCGCAGGAGCCTGAGCCCCCTCCAACGTTGAAGGAGAGTCACTACCTGCTGTTGGAGGGGGACTAACTACTGGGGGAGGGGGACTAACTACTGGGGGAGGGGACTACCGGCTGTTGGAGGGGACTACCGCTGGGGGAGGGGACTACGCTGGGGGAGGGGACTACCGCTGGGGGAGGGGACTACGCTGGGGGAGGGGGACTAACTGCTGGGGGAGGGGACTAACTGCTGGGGGAGGGGGACTAACTGCTGGGGAGGGGACTAACTGTGGGGGAGGGGACTAACTGCTGGGGGAGTAGGTTTAACTGTTTGGGAAGCAGGATCAATTACTGGTTTGGGGGGTCCTAGTTTAAAAAGATTATACAAATTAATGTTCAGTAAATCACCATACTTCTTTTTCCCCTTCTGGTTAAAATGTATCCCGTCCGAACCAAAGTATTCCCCATTTCCGTAGAATGTAGGCCAAAAATCGACAAACTTTAGGCCTTTTTCCTCACACATGCGTTTAACTCTTTTATTTATGCTAATGGCTTTACTTAGAGTATAATCACTAGCACGCATTCGAGGGAGAATTCCTACGACCATACCCATGTCTGTCCTATCCCTAACCTTGTCAGTTAGGTTCTTAAATTCTTTTATAATGGGCTCTGTCTGCCCTCCTGTCCCTCCCAGAAAAACGTCATTGCCACCAACATGGACAATGATAGGGCAACTTATTCTTGATATTAATTTTGCCTAATTCCCTATTAATTATCTGGCTTGTGGCACCCGGAAAACATCGGAGTTTTCTCTTGGTCACCCGTCTTGCTCCGAAAAAGTCCCCTTGATTCCTTACCATAGAATCCCCAATTAAAAAGGATTCATCCTCCTCATCAGCAAGTAAGTGAAACTTATTTTTGATGGTAATGGGTTCCAAATCCTTATGTTTTGGTTTTGGTTTGGAGGGTCTTTTATTTTTGACCAATTTGAATTCTTGTTCCTCCGTTCTATTTTCCGGAATAGTCACAGTGTTTTCCAAGCGTGCCACGCTTTGTTCTAGATGCTTAATCTTACAGTTTAAATCTGCTGGTGTGTTTTTAGTTTGATCTTGTCCACTGGGTTGGATTTCCAGTGCGACGACCCTAGCTTCAAGCTTTTTTACTAATTCCTTTAGCTCTTTAACTTCCTTTTCGTGGTTGTCTCTAAGTTTACAAAACAAACATACACTAAGGGATGTGATATCGCTGATACTACCTTCAGGGAAGTCAACGCACCAATGATTAACTTTACATTTAAAGCATTCTGCTTTCAATTTAGCTGGCCCTGCCATATTTTCTCTTTTTTTTTTTTCTGAATACTCTGAATAAGATAAAGCGTTCTAGCAATGAAAACTATCAAAAACGTTCTGACCAGTATATAAAAAGGGGGGTGGGGTGAATTCATCCCGCGCGTAGACGCATCCACCTACTTGCAAGTGACGTTCATCCCTTCCAGAAGACTACACCTCTCGCTGCTGCCGCACCGACCAAAGGTCTCCCCAGGGCCGGACAATCCCAAACGTGTCGCAGCTACCAACTGACAAACACTCGCGACGCAGGCATCACGGATTTTCCGCCAGGAGCGCCAGCGAGATGCAGCCCCTTACTAAGTCTTACTAGTCACTCACAAGCGGCCAACTCTTAGAATCCAGTGTTCAAGGGATATCCCACCAGACCCAGAGTCTACGCCCGAGACTTTACGCTGGCCTGGCAGCCAGCTGGGCAGTAAAGCTCTCTCACCTCAGAGCAGTACAGCCAAGCACCATCAATTGGTCACCAAAGAACGGTCGCAGGGGGCTGGTCAGGCCATTACGCGTTAGGAATGGGCTTAACGGGGCACTAGCCACACTCCATTCATCGCGCCCCTACGCCTGGGACCCCTCCATCCCAGTCTCTCAACCTACGAGCGTTAAATGGTGTTATTTATAGAGGTTCCAAAGCCTCTCTTCCCACGCATGAGGTAGCAGTAGGGTCCTAAAGGTAAAAGAAGAGAAAAATACTTTATACTAAAAGAAAAGTTTTTTTTTTTTTTTTTTCAGTCAGAGGAGAACATGCTTAATGTAAGCTAAAAGGACAGAGTAGGGATGGGATGGGGTCCTGGTAACCCACGGGACAGGATTGTACAACATACTTTACCCGCCCTCCCGAAGGAGAGAGAGAACCTAAAGAAACTGGCAGCCAATTTCTCTAGAATCCCACGACTCGGGACCGGAGGGCTGTCACACCCCAAGTATAAAGTTTACAACATCCAGAAAAGAGACTAAAGAGAGAGAGTTACAAGGAGTTACAAGGAAAAGTAGTACCTCAAAAGGCCTTGCTGCCCATACCGAGGAGGTACCAATGGCAACGGGTGCCAGGGAAAATTTTGTAAAAGTTTATTTTTCTTTCAACTATCCTAGCAGTAGTAGAAAACTGGATAGAAAAGTAGAAGGCTCTCTCCCCACCCTCCGCTCCCTCTCTGCCAGAGGCAGGTACGGAAAAAGGTTGAAGAAAATACCTTGACCCTGGAAAAGTAGCCAAGGAAATTTTACAGGAAAGTGGAGAATATATAAATAGCTCTATATTTAGCTTGCTCACAGAGACACCAAGCGATCTCCTGCAGAGTTTTCTGAGTTTTAGTCTTAAACTATGAGTATTCAGTACTTTGTCTAGCCTATTTTTAAACATTTACACTTTGACTGGAAACAACCTCTGAGGGAAGTTGGTTCCAGATATTAACTATTTTATAGGAAAAGAAATTTCCGCAGACTGAGGTCCTAAATGTCTTTACACACTCAAATAGTGTGCAAGATTTGTCTACCCTTTTCTTGAACTGATCCACAGAGGAACTGTTCACAACTTCCGAAGGTAACCTGTTCCATGTGTCACAGATCTTATACGTAAAGTAATTCCCACACACACTAGTCCTAAACCGTTTCAAATCCAACTTCCAACCATTGTTGCGAGTTGGGTTATCATTTAAACTAAACATACTTCTAAAATCGACATCGTTGAACCCGCGTAAGAGCTTGAAAACCTCGATCAGTTGACCGCGCAGCCTCCGAGTTTCAAGCGAAAACAAGTTCAGGGCGCGTAACCGTCGATTGTAGCCCATATGCCTAACGGAAGGGATTAACTTTGTGGCCCTCGCCTGCACTCGCTCCAGCCTCTCAATATCTTTCCTGAGGGTGGGCGACCAGAACTGCACAGCATACTCCAGGTGCGGCCGAACAAGGGAATTGTACAGTGAGAGCACAATCTCCTTGTTCCGAAACTGAAATTGCCTCCTGATATAACCCAATAGTTTCTGGGCTTTCTTTTCCACCTCTACACACTGTTTCGTAAACTTAAGGTCGCTGCTAATTAGCACACCCAAGTCCTTTTCTAAATCAGTCACCTCGATATTACTACCCAACATCGAGTAGTCCGACTTGGGATTGGCGTAGCCAATGTGCATCACTTTGCATTTACCCAAGTTAAACGGCATTTGCCATTTTTCGGACCACTCTCCTATCCTACCTAGGTCCGCACGCAGTTCCTCGATCGCTTCGGGCGTCCCAACATTGGCCCCAAGCTTGGTGTCATCAGCGAATTTGGCGATCCGACTGACGATGCCACCGTCGATATCATTTATGTAAATGATAAACAACAGCGGCCCCAAAACGGAACCCTGAGGAACCCCACTAGTGACCGAGGCCCAACCCGAACTAGCCCCTTTAATTACCACCCTCTGCCGCCTATTCCTCAGCCAGTTTTCAATCCACCTACCTATTTCCCCACCGATACCCAGCGCGCGCACTTTCGCCATTAGCCGGCGGTGAGGTACCTTATCAAAGGCTTTCTGAAAGTCGAGATAAAGTATATCAATCGCCCTACTCTTATCGTACTCACTCAACATGACGTGGAAAAACTCGAGCAAGTTGGTGAGACACGACCTATGCCGTCTAAACCCATGTTGGGAGTCCCCAAGCAGCTTGTAGGAATCCAAATGGTCAACGATCCTATCAGCTATTATCCCTTCTAATAATTTACCTACAACTGAAGTGAGACTAATGGGACGATAGTTCCCTGGACTTTCGTGATCCCCTTTCTTAAAGATAGGGGTCACGTTGGCTTCCCTCCAGTCACCAGGCACCTGGCCCATCTCCAACGATTTGTTGAAGACTGTAGCCAGGTGGGGAGCCACCTGGTCGCGCACTTCTCGCAAACTCTGGGGAGAAACTGGTCTGGCCCAGGAGCCTTAAACGCGCTCAGTTTGTCTCTATCGGCAACGACTGTCGCGGTACATCTAACACTATCCAGGCCAGCACCTTCGTGCCTCACGCCTGGCTCGGGGATGACGCGGGTATCCTCCCTGGTGAACACTCCCGCAAAGTACTCATTAAGCACATTAGCGATGTCCGCGTCGGAGGTCCGCAGAACGCCGCTTCCGTCCTTTAAGGACCTATCATGCTTCTAATGGGCTTTCTACTATTAACATAACTGAAGAACTCCTTAGGGTTCCCCTTGCAGAGGCTTGCCACCCGTAGTTCTTCGTTACGTTTCGCTAGCCTAACCTTCGCCTTCACTTCCCTACACAGGCGGACATACGCTTCAGTGTTCTCGTGGGAACGATTGGCCTTCGCCCTCCTATACGCTACTTTCCTATTTCGGATAGCCGAAGCGATGTCACGATTGAACCACTTAGGCTGCGTTGAAGCAGGGGTGACCGGTTTTGAGGGTATGGCAGCAGACTGCAGCACCATAAACTCGTCCCGGAATGCACTCCACACTCCCTCAACATCGCCGCCAACCTCTAACCCCATCTCTGCTACGCTATCCCTGAGGCTAACAAAGTTCGCCCGCCGGAGATCGAGCTTACTGCCTCTCGAGTTACTACGCTTCACCCGAGGGACGCACACACGGAACCTAATAAGACCGTGATCACTCCCGCCCAACGATTCGTCAACGGTGAGGCCAGTGACGAGGTTGTCTTCGGTCGTGAATTTTAAGTCTAGAACGCTTTCGCCTCGTGTAGGCTCGTTGACCCACTGAGTGAGGAAGTTCTCATCAGCAAAGTCAACTAGCCTCCTCCCTTCAGCATCGGCAGTCCTGTTTTCCCAGGAGAGAGTAAAGAGAGTAAGAGAGAGAGAGAGTAAAGAGAGTAAGAGAGAGTAAAGAGAGTAAGAGTAAGAGAGAGTAAAGAGAGAGAGAGTAGAGAGAGAAGAGAGGAGAGTAGAGAGAGAGAGTAGAGAGAGTAAAGAGAGAGAGGTAGAGAGAGTAAAGAGAGAGTGAGAGAGTAAGAGAGAGAGAGAGAGTAGAGAGAGAGAGTAGAGAGAGTAAGAGAGAGAGAGAGAGTAGAGAGAGAGAGAGAGAGTAGAGAGAGTAAGGAGAGAGAGAGTAGAGAGAGAGAGAGAGAGAGTAGAGAGAGAGAGAGTAGAGAGAGTAAGAGAGAGAGAGAGTAGAGAGAGAGAGAGAGAGTAGAGAGAGTAAGAGAGAGAGAGAGTAGAGAGAGAGTAGAGAGAGTAAGAGAGAGTAGAGAGAGTAAGAGAGAGAGAGAGTAGAGAGAGTAAGAGAGAGAGAGAGATAGAGAAAGAGAGAGTAGAGAGAGTAGAGAAAGAGAGAGTAGAGAGAGAGAGAGTAGAGAGAGAGAGAGAGTAGAGAGAGTAAAGAAGAGAGAGAGTAGAGAGAGTAAGAGAGAGTAGAGAGGAGAGAGTAGAGAGAGTAAGAGAGAGAGTAGAGAGAGAGAGTAGAGAGAGTAAGAGAGAGAGAGAGTAGAGAGAGAGAGAGTAGAGAGAGTAAGAGAGAGAGAGTAGAGAGAGAGAGAAGTAGAGAGAGAGAGTAGAGAGAGTAAGAGAGAGAGAGAGTAGAGAGAGAGAGAGTAGAGAGAGTAAGAGAGAGAGAGTAAGAGAGAGAGAGAGTAGAGAGAGAGAGAGTAGAGAGAGTAGAGAGAGAGTAAGAGAGAGAGAGAGTAGAGAGAGAGAGAGTAGAGAGAGTAAGAGAGAGTAGAGAGAGAGAGAGAGTAGAGAGAGTAAGAGAGAGAGTGAGGAGAGAGAGAGAGTAGAGAGAGTAAGAGAGAGAGAGAGTAAGAGAGAGAGAGAGTAGAGAGAGAGAGAGTAGAGAGAGTAGAGAAGAGAGAGTAAGAGAGAGAGAGAGTAGAGAGAGAGAGAGAGAGAGTAGAGAGAGTAAGAGAGAGAGAGAGTAAGAGAGAGAGAGAGTAGAGAGAGAGAGAGTAGAGAGAGTAAGAGAGAGAGAGAGTAGAGAGGAGAGAGAGAGAGTAGAGAGAGTAAGAGAGAGAGAGAGTAGAGAGTTACAAGGAAAAGAAGTACCTCAAAAGGCCTTGCGGCCCATACCGAGGAGGTACCAATGGCAACGGGTGCCAGGGAAAATTTTCTACACACTCAAATAGTGTGCAAGATTTGGTCTAACCTTTTCTTGAACTAATCCACCGAGGAACTATTCCTGTTATTAAAAGTTTATCTTTCTTTCAACTATCCTAGCAGTAGTAGAAAACTGGATAGAAAAGTAGAAGGCTCTCTCCCCACCCTCCGCTCCCTCCCTGCCAGAGGCAGGTACGGAAAAAGGTTGAAGAAAATACTGGAAAAGTAGCCAAGGAAATTTTACAGGAAAGTGGAGAATATATAAATAGCTCTATATTTACCTTGCTCACAGAGACACCGTGCAAGCGAACTCCTGCAGAGTTTTCTTATGTTTTAATATTAAACTATCAACGTGTTAAAATAATTCCCACATATACTAGTCCTAAATCATTTCAAATCCAACTTCTAACCATTGTTGCGAGTTGGGTTATCATTTGAACTAAACATGCTTCTAAAATCGACATCTTTGAACCCGCGTCACATAAGCGTCGATTGTAGCCCATATGCCTAACGAAAGGGATTAACTTTGTGGCATTTTTCGCCAGTTTCCAATCCACCTACCTACTTCCCCACCAATACCCAGCGCGCGCACTTCGGCCATTAGCCGGCGTGAGGTACCTTATCAAAGGCCTTCTAATCAATCTCCCTACTCTTATCATACTCACTCAACATGACGTAGAAAAACTCGAGCATGATGGTGAGACACGACTATGCCGTCTAAACCCATGTTGGAGTCCCCAAGTAGCTTGTAGGAATCCAAATGGTCAACAATCCTACTCGCTATTATCCCCTCTAATATTTACCTACAACTGAAGTTAAATGGTGTTATTTATAGGGTTCCAAGCCTCTCTTCCCACGCATGAGATAGCAGTAGCGTCCTAATCATAACAGTAGAGAAAAAGACAATACTAAAAGTTTTCTTTGCAGTCAGAGGAGAACATCCCTAACATAAGCTAAAAGGACAGAGTGGGATGGGAAGGGGTCCTAGTAACCCACGGGACAGGTTGTACAACAGACTTCACCCGCCCTCCCGAAAGAGAGAGAACCTAAAGGAATTGGCAGCCAATTTCTCTAGAATCCCACGACTCGGGACCGGAGGGCTGTCACACCCCAAGTATAAAGTTTACAACACGCAGAAGGAACGTGCATAACCTTTATACCCCCTGCGGGGGTAGAGAGAGTAGAGAGAGAGTAAGAGAGTAGAGAGAGTAGAGAGAGTAGAGAGAGTAAGAGAGTAGAGAGAGTAGAGAGAGTAGAGAGTAGAGAGAGTAAGAGAGAGAGTAGAGAGAGTAAGAGAGAGAGTAGAGAGAGTAAGAGAGAGAGAGTAGAGAAAGAGAGAGAGAGTAGAGAGAGTAAGAGAGAGTAGAGAGAGTAGAGAGAGTAAGAGAGAGTAGAGAGAGTAGAGAGAGTAAGAGAGAGTAAGAGTTACAAGGAGTTACAAGGAAAAGAAGTACCTCAAAAGGCCTTGCGGCCCATACCGAGGAGGTACCAATGGCAACGGGTGCCAGGGAAAATTTTGTCTTTCAACTATGCTAGCAGTAGTAGAAAACTGGATAGAAAAGTAGAAGGCTCTCTCCCCACCCTCCGCTCCCTCCCTGCCAGAGGCAGGTACGGAAAAAGGTTGAAGAAAATACCTTGACCCTGGAAAAGTAGCCAAGGAAATTTTACAGGAAAGTGGAGAATATATAAATAGCTCTATATTTAGCTTGCTCACAGAGACACCGAGCAAGCGAACTCCTGCAGAGTTTTCTGAGGTTTTAATCTTAAACTATGAGTGTTTTCTGTACTTTGTCTAGCCTATTTTTAAACAGATTTACACTTTGACTGGAAACATCCTCTGAGGGAAGTTGGTTCCAGATATCAACTATTTTACAGGAAAAGAAACTTCCGCAGACTGAGGTCCCAAATGTCTTTACACACTCAAATGGTGTGCAAGATTTCGTCTAACCTTTTCTTGAACTGATCCACAGAGGAACTGTTCACAACTTCCGAAGGTAACCTGTTCCATGTGTCACAGATCTTATACGTAACGTAATTCCCACACACACTAGTCCTAAACCGTTTCAAATCCAACTTCCAACCATTGTTGCGAGTTGGGTTATCATTTAATGAACCCTCGTAAGAGCTTGAAGAGAGAGAGAGAGAGAGAGAGAGTTACAAGGAGTTACAAGGAAAAGAAGTACCTCAAAAGGCCTTGCGGCCCATACCGAGGAGGTACCAATGGCAACGGGTAAGAGAGTAAGAGAGTAAGAGAGAGAGAGTAGAGAGAGAGAGAGTAGAGAGAGTAAGAGAGAGAGTAGAGAGAGTAAGAGAGAGTAGAGAGAGTAAGAGAGAGAGTAGAGAGAGTAGAGAGAGAGTAGAGAGAGTAAGAGAGAGAGAGTAGAGAGAGAGAGTAAGAGAGAGTAAGAGAGAGAGTAGAGAGAGTAAGAGAGAGAGTAGAGAGAGAGAGTAAGAGAGAGTAAGAGAGAGAAAGAGAGAGTAAGAGAGAGAGAGTAAAGAGAGTAAGAGAGAGTAAAGAGAGTAAGAGAGAGAGAGTAAAGAGAGTAAGAGAGAGAGAGTAAAGAGAGTAAGAGAGTAAAGAGAGTAAGAGAGTAAAGAGAGTAAGAGAGAGAGTAAAGAGAGTAAGAGAGAGAGAGTAAGAGAGAGAGAGTAAAGAGAGTAAGAGAGAGAGAGTAAAGAGAGTAAGAGAGAGAGAGTAAAGAGAGTAAGAGAGAGAGAGTAAAGAGAGTAAGAGAGAGAGAGTAAAGAGAGTAAGAGAGAAAGTAGAGAGAGTAAGAGAGAGAGTAAAGAGAGTAAGAGAGAAAGTAGAGAGAGTAAGAGAGAAAGTAGAGAGAGTAAGAGAGAGAGAGTAGAGTAAGAGAGAGAGAGTAGAGAGAGTAAGAGAGAGAGAGTAAGAGAGAGTAAGAGAGAGAAAGTAGAGAGAGTAAGAGAGAGAAAGTAGAGAGAAAGTAGAGAGATTAAGAGAGAGAGTAAGAGAGAGAGTAAAGAGAGAGTAAAGAGAGAGAGTAAAGAGAGAAAGTAAAGAGAGTAAGAGAGAGAGAGTAAAGAGAGAGGTAAAGAGAGTAAGAGAGAGAGTAAAGAGAGAGAGAGTAAAGAGAGTAAGAGAGAGAGAGTAAGAGAGAAAGTAAAGAGAGTAAGAGAGAGAGTAAGAGAGAGAGTAAGAGGAGAGAGTAAAGAGAGAAAGTAAAGAGAGTAAGAGAGAGAGTAAGAGAGAGAGTAAGAGAGAGAGAGTAAAGAGAGAGAGAGTAAAGAGAGTAAGAGAGAGAGAGAAAAGAGAGAGAGAGTAAAGAGAGAGAGAGTAAAGAGAGTAAGAGAGAGAGAGTAAAGAGAGAGAGAGTAAAGAGAGAGAGAGTAAAGAGAGAGAGAAGTAAGAGAGAGAGAGTAAAGAGAGTAAGAGAAAGAGAGTAAGAGAGAGTAAAGAGAGTAAGAGAAAGAGAGTAAAGAGAGTAAGAGAGAGAGTAAAGAGAGTAAGAGAGAGAGAGTAAAGAGAGTAAGAGAAAGAGAGTAAAGAGAGTAAGAGAGAAAGTAGAGAGAGTAAGAGAGAAAGTAGAGAGAGTAAGAGAGAGAGTAAAGAGAGTAAGACAGAGAGTAAAGAGTAAGAGAGAGAGTAAAGAGAGTAAGACAGAGAGTAAAGAGTAAGAGAGAGAGTAAAGAGAGTAAGACAGAGTAAAGAGAGTAAGAGAGAGAGTAAAGAGAGTAAGACAGAGTAAAGAGAGTAAGAGAGAGAGTAAAGAGAGTAAGAGAGAGAGTAAAGAGAGTAAGAGAGAGAGTAAAGAGAGTAAGAGAGAGAGTAGAGAGAGTAAGAGAGAGAGTAAAGAGAGTAGAGAGAGAGTAGAGAGAGTAAGAGAGAGAGTAAAGAGAGTAAGAGAGAGAGTAAGAGAGAGTAAGAGAGAGAGAGTAGAGAGAGTAAGAGAGAGAGAGTAGAGAGAGTAAGAGAGAGAGTAGAGAGAGTAAGAGAGAGAGAGTAGAGAGAGTAAGAGAGAGAGAGTAGAGAGAGTAAGAGAGAGAGAGTAAAGAGAGTAAGAGAGAGAAAGTAAAGAGAGTAAGAGAGAGAAAGTAAAGAGAGTAAGAGAGAGAGTAAAGAGAGAGAGAGTAAAGAGAGTAAGAGAGAGAAAGTAGAGAGAGTAAGAGAGAGAAAGTAGAGAGAGTAAGAGAGAGAAAAGAGAGTAAGAGAGAGAAAGTAGAGAGAGTAAGAGAGAGAGAGTAAAGAGAGTAAGAGAGAGAGAGTAAAGAGAGTAAGAGAGAGAAAAGAGAGTAAGAGAGAAAGTAAAGAGAGTAAGAGAGAGAAAGTAGAGAGATTAAGAGAGAGTAAGAGAGAGTAAAGAGAGAGAAAGTAGAGAGATTAAGAGAGTTACAAGGAGTTACAAGGAAAAGAAGTACCTCAAAAGGCCTTGCGGCCCATACCGAGGAGGTACCAATGGCAACGGGTGCCAGGGAAAATTTTGTCTTTCAAACTATGCCAGCAGTAGCAGAAAACTGGATAGAAAAGTAGAAGGCTCTCTCCCCACCCTCCGCTCCCTCCCTGCCAGAGGCAGGTACGGAAAAAGGTTGAAGAAAATACCCTGACCCTGGAAAAGCAGCCAAGGAAACTTTACAGGAAAGTGGAGAATATATAAATAGCTCTACATTTAGCTTGCTCACAGAGACACCGAGCAAGCGAACTCCTGCAGAGTTTTCTGAGATTTTAATCTTAAACTATGAGTGTGTTCTGTACTTTGCCTAGCCTATTTTTAAACAGATTTACATTGACTGGAAACATCCTCTGAGGGAAGTTGGTTCCAGATATCAACTATTTTACAGGAAAAGA
Source organism: Bathynomus jamesi (assembly GCA_023014485.1). NCBI lineage: Eukaryota > Metazoa > Arthropoda > Malacostraca > Isopoda > Cirolanidae > Bathynomus > Bathynomus jamesi. Next base: position 305,930 of record JAJOZX010001684.1, on the reverse strand, counting down.
AATTTCCGCAGACTGAGGTCCTAAATGTCTTTACACACTCAAATAGTGTGCAAGATTTCGTCTAACCTTTTCTTGAACTGATCCACAGAGGAACTGTTCACAACTTCCGAAGGTAACCTGTTCCATGTGTCACAGATCTTATACGTAACGTAATTCCCACACACACTAGTCCTAAACCGTTTCAAATCCAACTTCCAACCATTGTTGCGAGTTGGGTTATCATTTAAACTAAACATACTTCTAAAATCGACATCGTTGAACCCTCGTAAGAGCTTGAAAACCTCGATCAGTTGACCGCGCAGCCTCCGAGTTTCAAGCGAAAACAATTTCGGGCGCGTAACCGTCGATTGTAGCCCATATGCCTAACGGAAGGGATCAACTTTGTGGCCCTCGCCTGCACTCGCTCCAGCCTCTCAATATCTTTCCTGAGGGTGGGCGACCAGAACTGCACAGCATACTCCAGGTACGGCCGAACAAGGGAATTGTACAGTGAGAGCACAATCTCCTTGTTCCGAAACTGAAATTGCCTCCTGATATAACCCAATAGTTTCTGGGCTTTCTTTTCCATCTCTACACACTGTTTCGTAACTTAAGGTCGCTGCTAATTAGCACACCCAAGTCCTTTTCTAAATCAGTCACCTCGATATTACTGCCCAACATCGAGTAGTCCGACTTGGGATTGGCGTAGCCAATGTGCATCACTTTGCATTTACCCAAGAGAGAGTAAAGAGAGAGAGTAAAGAGAGTAAGAGAGAGAGAGTAAAGAGAGAGAAAGTAAAGAGAGTAAGAGAGAGTAAAGAGAGAGAGTAAAGAGAGTAAGAGAGAGAGTAAAGAGAGTAAGAGAGAAAGTAGAGAGATTAAGAGAGAGAGAGTAAAGAGAGTAAGAGAGAGTAAAGAGAGAAAGTAAAGAGTAAGAGAGAGAGAGTAAAGAGAGAGAAAGTAAAGAGAGTAAGAGAGAGAGAGTAAAGAGAGTAAGAGAGTAAAGAGAGAGAAAGTAAAGAGAGTAAGAGAGAGTAAAGAGAGAAAGTAAAGAGAGTAAGAGAGAGAGAGTAAAGAGAGTAAGAGAGAGAGAGTAAAGAGAGAAAGTAAGAGAGTAAGAGAGAGAGTAAGAGAGAAAGTAAAGAGAGTAAGAGAGAGAGAGTAAAGAGAGAAAGTAAGAGAGTAAGAGAGAGAGAGAGAGTAAAGAGAGTAAGAGAGAGAGTAGAGAGATTAAGAGAGAGAGAGTAAAGAGAGTAAGAGAGAGTAAAGAGAGAGAAAGTAAAGAGAGTAAGAGAGAGTAAAGAGAGAGAAAGTAAAGAGAGTAAGAGAGAGAGTAGAGATTAAGAGAGAGAGAGTAAGAGAGTAAGAGAGAGAGTAGAGAGATTAAGAGAGAGAGAGTAAAGAGAGTAAGAGAGAGTAAAGAGAGAGAAAGTAAAGAGAGTAAGAGAGAGTAAAGAGAGAGAAAGTAAAGAGAGTAAGAGAGAGAGAGTAAAGAGAGAGAAAGTAAAGAGAGTAAGAGAGAGTAAAGAGAGAGAAAGTAAAGAGAGTAAGAGAGAGTAAAGAGAGAGAAAGTAAAGAGAGTAAGAGAGAGAGAGTAAAGAGAGAGAAAGTAAAGAGAGTAAGAGAGAGAGAGTAAAGAGAGAGAGTAAAGAGAGAGAAAGTAAAGAGAGTAAAGAGAGAAAGTAAGGAGAGTAAGAGAGAGAGAGTAAAGAGAGAAAGTAAAGAGAGTAAGAGAGAGAGAGAGTAAAGAGAGAAAGTAAAGAGAGTGAGAGAGTAAAGAGAGAGAAAGTAAAGAGAGTAAGAGAGAGAGTAAAGAGAGTAAGAGAGAGAGTAAAGAGAGTAAGAGAGAGAGTAAAGAGAGTAAGAGAGAGAGAGTAAAGAGAGTAAGAGAGAGAGTAAAGAGAGTAAGAGAGAGAGAGTAAAGAGAGTAAGAGAGAGAGAGTAAAGAGAGTAAGAGAGAGAGAGTAAGAGAGAGAGAGTAAAGAGAGTAAGAGAGTTACAAGGAAAAGAAGTACCTCAAAAGGCCTTGCGGCCCATACCGAGGAGGTACCAATGGCAACGGGTGCCAGGGAAAATTTTGTCTTTCAAACTATGCTAGCAGTAGTAGAAAAACTGGATAGAAAAGTAGAAGGCTCTCTCCCCACCCTCCGCTCCCTCCCTGCCAGAGGCAGGTACGGAAAAAGGTTGAAGAAAATACCTTGACCCTGGAAAAGTAGCCAAGGAAATTTTACAGGAAAGTGGAGAATATATAAATAGCTCTATATTTAGCTTGCTCACAGAGACACCGAGCAAGCGAACTCCTGCAGAGTTTTCTGAGGTTTTAATCTTAAACTATGAGTGTGTTCTGTACTTTGTCTAGCCTATTTTTAAACAGATTTACACTTTGACTGGAAACATCCTCTGAGGGAAGTTGGTTCCAGATATCAACTATTTTACAGGAAAAGAAATTTCCGCAGACTGAGGTCCTAAATGTCTTTACACACTCAAATAGTGTGCAAGATTTCGTCTAACCTTTCTTGAACTGATCCACAGAGGAACTGTTTCACAACTTCCGAAGGTAACCTGTTCCATGTGTCACAGATCTTATACGTAACGTAATTCCCACACACACTAGTCCTAAACCGTTTCAAATCCAACTTCAACCATTGTTGCGAGTTGGGTTATCATTTAACTAAACATACTTCTAAAATCGACATCGTTGAACCCTCGTAAGAGCTTGAAAACCTCGATCAGTTGACCGCGCAGCCTCCGAGTTTCAAGCGAAAACAAGTTCAGGGCGCGTAACCGTCGATTGTAGCCCATATGCCTAACGGAAGGGATCAACTTTGTGGCCCTCGCCTGCACTCGCTCCAGCCTCTCAATATCTTTCCTGAGGGTGGGCGACCAGAACTGCACAGCTATCCAGGTACGGCCGAACAAGGGAATTGTACAGTGAGAGCACAATCTCCTTGTTCCGAAACTGAAATTGCCTCCTGATATAACCCAATAGTTTCTGGGCTTTCTTTTCCATCTCTACACACTGTTTCGTAAACTTAAGGTCGCTGCTAATTAGCACACCCAAGTCCTTTTCTAAATCAGTCACCTCGATATTACTGCCCAACATCGAGTAGTCCGACTTGGGAGAGAGTAAAAAGAGTAAGAGAGAGAGAGTAAGAGAGTAAGAGAGAGAGAGTAAAGAGAGTAAGAGAGAGAGAGTAAAGAGAGTAAGAGTAAAGAGAGTAAGAGAGAGAGAGTAAAGAGAGTAAGAGAGAGAGAGTAAAGAGAGTAAGAGAGAGAGAGTAAAGAGAGTAAGAGAGAGAGAGTAAAGAGAGTAAGAGAGAGAGTAGAGAGAGTAAGGAGAGTAAGAGAGAGTAAGGAGAGTAAGAGAGAGAGAGAGTAAGGAGAGTAAAGAGAGTAAGAGAGAGAGAGAGTAAGGAGAGTAAAGAGAATAAGAGAGAGAGAGAGTAAGAGAGAGAGAGTAAGAGAGAGAGAGAGTAAGAGAGAGAGTAAAGAGAGTAGGAGAGAGTAAAGAGAGTAAGAGAGAGAGAGTAAAGCGAGTAAGAGAGAGAGAGTAAAGAGAGTAAGAGAGAGAGAGTAAAGAGAGTAAGAGAGAGAGAGGATAAAGAGAGAGAGAGAGAGTAAAGAGAGAGAGAGAGTTACAAGGAGTTACAAGGAGTTACAAGGAAAAGAAGTACCTCAAAAGGCCTTGCGGCCCATACCGAGGAGGTACCAATGGCAACGGGTGCCAGGGAAAATTTTGTCTTTCAACTATGCTAGCAGTAGTAGAAAACTGGATAGAAAAGTATATAAATAGCTCTATATTTACCTTGCTCACAGAGACACCGTGCAAGCGAACTCCTGCAGAGTTTTCTTATGTTTTAATCTTAAACTATCAACGTGTTAAAGTAATTCCCACATATACTAGTCCTAAATCGTTTCAAATCCAACTTCTAACCATTGTTGCGAGTTGGGTTATCATTTGAACTAAACATGCTTCTAAAATCGACATCTTTGAACCCGCGTCACGTAAGCGTCGATTGTAGCCCATATGCCTAACGAAAGGAATTAACTTTGTGGCATTTTTCGCCAGTTTCCAATCCACCTACCTACTTCCCCACCAATACCCAGCGCGCGCACTTCGGCCATTAGCCGGCGGTGAGGTACCTTATCAAAGGCCTTCTAATCAATCGCCCTACTCTTATCATACTCACTCAACATGACGTAGAAAAACTCGAGCATGATGGTGAGACACGACCTATGCCATCTAAACCCATGTTGGAGTCCCCAAGTAGCTTGTAAGAATCCAAATGGTCAACAATCCTACTCGCTATTATCCCCTCTAAATATTTACCTACAACTGAAGTTAAATGGTGTTATTTATAGAGGTTCCAAGCCTCTCTTCCCACGCATGAGATAGCAGTAGCGTCCTAATCGTAACAGTAGAGAAAAAGACAATACTAAAAGTTTTTCCTTCTTTCTGCAGTCAGAGGAGAACATCCCTAACCTAAGCTAAAAGGACAGAGTGGGATGGGAAGGGGTCCTAGTAACCCACGGGACAGGTTTGTACAACAGACTTCACCCGCCCTCCCAAAAGAGAGAGAACCTAAAGGAATTGGCAGCCAATTTCTCTAGAATCCCACGACTCGGGACCGGAGGGCTGTCACACCCCAAGTATAAAGTTTACTACACCCAGAAGGAACGTGCATAACCTTTATACCCCCTGCGGGGGTAAGAGAGTAAGAGAGAGAGAGTAAAGAGAGTAAGAGAGAGAGAGAGTAAAGAGAGAGTAAAGCGAGTAAGAGAGAGAGAGTAAAGAGAGTAAGAGAGAGAGAGAGTAAAGAGAGTTACAAGGAGTTACAAGGAAAAGAAGTACCTCAAAAGGCCTTGCGGCCCATACCGAGGAGGTACCAATGGCAACGGGTGCCAGGGAAAATTTTATGAAAGTTTATTTTTCTTTCAACTATCCTAGCAGTAGTAGAAAACTGGATAGAAAAGTAGAAGGCTCTCTCCCCACCCTCCGCTCCCTCCCTGCCAGAGGTAGGTACGGAAAAAGGTTGAAGAAAATACCTTGACCCTGGAAAAGTAGCCAAGGAAATTTTACAGGAAAGTGGAGAATATATAAATAGCTCTATATTTAGCTTGCTCACAGAGACACCGAGCAAGCGAACTCCTGCAGAGTTTTCTGAGGTTTTAATCTTAAACGATGAGTGTGTTCAGTACTTTGTCTAGCCTATTTTTAAACAGATTTACACTTTGACTGGAAACAACCTCTGAGGGAAGTTGGTTCCAGATATTAACTATTTTATAGGAAAAGAAATTTCCGCAGACTGAGGTCCTAAATGTCTTTAGACACTCAAATAGTGTGCAAGATTTCGTCTAACCTTTTCTTGAACTGATCCACAGAGGAACTGTTCACAACTTCCGAAGGTAACCTGTTCCATGTGTCACAGATCTTATACGTAAAGTAATTCCCACACACACTAGTCCTAAACCGTTTCAAATCCAACTTCCAACCATTGTTGCGAGTTGGGTTATCATTTAAACTAAACATACTTCTAAAATCGACATCGTTGAACCCTCGTAAGAGCTTGAAAACCTCGATCAATTGACCGCGCAGCCTCCGAGTTTCAAGCGAAAACAAGTTCAGGGCGCGTAACCGTCGATTGTAGCCCATATGCCTAACGGAAGGGATTAACTTTGTAGCCCTCGCCTGCACTCGCTCCAGCCTCTCAATATCTTTCCTGAGAGTGGGCGACCAGAACTGCACAGCATACTCCAGGTACGGCCGAACAAGGGAATTGTACAGTGAGAGCACAATCTCCTTGTTCCGAAACTGAAATTGCCTCCTGATATAACCCAATAGTTTCTGGGCTTTCTTTTCCACCTCTACACACTGTTTCGTAAACTTAAGGTCGCTGCTAATTAGCACACCCAAGTCCTTTTCTAAATCAGTCACCTCGATATTACTGCCCAACATCGAGTAGTCCGACTTGGGATTGGCGTAGCCAATGTGCATCACTTTGCATTTACCCAAGTTAAACGGCATTTGCCATTTTTCGGACCACTCTCCTATCCTACCTAGGTCCGCACGCAGTTCCTCGATCGCTTCGGGCGTCCCAACATTGGCCCCAAGCTTGGTGTCATCAGCGAATTTGGCGATCCGACTGACGATGCCACCGTCGATATCATTTATGTAAATGGTAAACAACAGTGGCCCCAAAACGGAGAGAGAGTAAAGAGCGTAAGAGAGTAAAGAGAGTAAGGGAGAGAGAGTAAAGAGCGTAAGAGAGAGAGTAAAGAGCGTAAGAGAGAGAGAGAGAGAGGTTATAACTTGAAGGTACAAAAAAGACAAAACCAATTAAATATAAAAGAAGAAAAAGAACAAAATAAAAGTAGAAAAACAACGTCTTGCCATCCAAATAAAATTAGTATTGAGTGAATGACAGCATAAATCCAAAGTCAAAGAAATAAATAACCACAAGGCGAATTAATTAAGGCCATCAGGAATTGGACTGCAATACATTTCCAACGAAAATGGGATGATATTGGCATATAAAACACACACTAGTGACTAGGGTGTTCCACTTTTATTAAGTTGTGAATTTCACTACACTTTGCTCTCCCCCGTAAACCTTCCTATCTGCAAAGCATATGTATCAAATTTGAAGCAAATTGAACACCATTTAGAGGTTGCACACTTATGTCACCTCTGATACCTTAGCCCTTTGTAACCAAATCTCAAGAACGTCCCAACTTCCAACATATTGTAATGTTTTCTTTCCTTTCACAGGTGCAAAAAGTGTTGAAAATGGGAAGAAAGAAGATCTGGCTGATTGAAAAGACTCCAGTCGAAGAGCTCTTAGGAGCAAGATTGCCATCCCGGGAGCAAGTCCTCCTCTGCTTTATGTACCATCACCTGGAGCTGAAGGAAACAATCCCCCTTGCCATCAAGTCTACGAGTATCAAGCTTCAAGAAGTTTGGAAGAAGGCGAATATCCCCGTGAAGACAGAGGAGAACATTAGAGCTGCTATACTAAAGCTGTACAAAGAGTACCAAAACTTGAAGAAGAAGAAGAAGAAGGAGAAGTCGAGAGAGACGGACAAAGCCATTATGAAGCGTCAGGTGTGGAAGGGAGACCTTGCTGACCTTTTCGACGTCACTTGTCAAGGTGTGATGAGCATGAGTTCAGTTCCGGAGGAGGACAAGGTTTTCTTGTCCTCCCAGAGGGAGATTATTATTTCGCCATCAACTGTTCATCGAGCATGTGCCAAGTATCGAGAGAAAATGGCCAAACAACTTGAGGAGTCGATCTTCAAAGATCCACCTCTCTTAGTTCTGCACTGGGACAGCAAGCTACTACCCCAAGCTGCTGACGGAAGCTCTAGAAGCTTGGAAGACAGAGTAGCTGTTGTGGTAACAGGGAAGGAGTTCGAGTATCTTCTTGGAGTGCCTGTTGCCCAGGATGGTACTGGTGAACAAATGGCTCGAGCCGTCATCCAGGAGCTGCAACGATTTGGAATTCAGGACCGCATCATTGGCCTCTCGTTTGACACTACGGCGTCCAATACCGGACTTCTGCAAGGGACATGTATGAGGATTGAACAATTCCTTGGTCGGTCGGTCTTGTGGTTGCCTTGCCGTCACCACATTTATGAGCTCATTTTAAAGGAGGTCTTTCATAAGTCCCTGGGGCCAACAAGTGGTCCTGAAATCCTGTGGTTTCGACGATTTCAGCAGCGTTGGGACTTTATTAACAAAAATTGTTTCAAAACCATGATCGATGATGAAGAGCCAGCCACTAGGTACTTGGAAGATGAACGAATCAGGATGGTGAGTTATCTTCGTAAGAGTCATTGAAAGTTCATGTTACCCGAGAGAAGGTTATGAGGAACTCCTCAAGCTGTCGCTCCTTTTCCTTGGAGGCTGGGGTGGAGCTGAGTTCTTCTTCAGGACTCCAGGAACCCATCATCAAGCCAGTGGATGGCGAAAGCTATCTATGTGCTGAAAATGGTTTTGTTCCGGGAGCAACTGGAACTCATTGACCGAGAGTTGAAGGGATTGCACGACGTGGCCCTTTTTACGTGTTTCATTTATGTCCGGTTCTGGCACGAGGCAGTGGTCAGTAGGTGGGCCCCGAAAAATGACCTAGACATGATTCAACTGTTGATTTCATATCCGAACAAGGACCTGGGCCAGGCTGCCTTGAGAGTTGCCAAAAGGCATCTATGGTATCTCTCGGAGACTCTAGTCGGCTTGGATATCGCCAAATGAGAAAGAAAAGATGTTCCAGGCCTTGAACAAACCTGCGTCGAGGAAGGAACTCAAACGACTCGAGTGGAAAAACCTGACTTTTGAAGGCAAGGATCTGAGCAACTTCGTCACTCAAAGGACGAAGACATTCTTCGACAACTTCGGCGTCGGGGATGTGGACAACGTAGAAGAGTACACCAAAAAATGACGGCTTGAGTCAGTCAACGCGCTGGAAGTCGTAAACGACACAGCGGAGAGGGGAATTGCATTATTCAAGCAATTCAATGAATCAGTCAAGGACGAGAAGCAAAAACAATTCTTGTTGCAGATTGTTGAACATCATCGAAAGGAGGGGCCAAAAAGAACCAAGGCGGGAACGTCCTTGTACCAATTCAAAAATTGATTTGGATTTTCTGATTTTAATACTAGTTTTTATTTTCTGTTCTTCCAAGGGAGAATTCTTTTGTAACACTGAAGAAAATTTTGTATTATTAAATTGTATTGTATTGTGTAATGTGTATTGATTTGAATTTTCCAATTTTATTATTAGAGTTTTTCATTTTCCGTGGTTCCAAGGGAGAATTTTTTCGTAACACTGAAGAAAATTGTTTATTATAAAAGGTTCAAATGTGTGCAACCCCTAAATATCAATTAATCGTTTTCAAAATTGGTGCACATTTCTTACATGAAAAGGAATAAAAGCACAAGCAAAGTGGAGAAAAATATTGATCTTTGATATTTTCCTCTGTACGAGTGAAATACCCTAACACACACACACACACACACACACACACACACACACACACATTATGGTTTACCAGATTGTGTGTGTGTGAAGTTCATAAAGTAATGTTTACAGGGACCTTCTGAAATATTGCCGATAAAAATATATTTTCTATTTAAAAATGTTATCTGAAGTCATGAAGTGATGAAAGGTAGGTAAATATTTAAAATATGCACGATCGTTTGCGAAATAATGTGGGGGTTTTCACTACCGACTTATGAGGCAGTGGTCAACAGATACTTGATTATAAAGTGCTGAACAGCGTATCTTCGAGCATGAAACACTCGTAAGTGTTTATATGTTTATACGTTTATAAGGTCTAGTCACGCGTTTGTGTTTATGAAGTTGAGTACAATTAATATGTAACATTTATTTACAAGTATTATTGTAAATAAATATTAATAGGAAAAAGTTTTGAAAATGGGACCACACATGTCAATGAAGAAAAATTTTAACATATTGTAAACATTTCTTTTTAAATTTATACGATACGCACAAACGTATAAAACAAATGTAGGCAATTATACAATTTTAAAAGCAATTTCAAGATATATATATATATATATTATAATTATATATATATATTGAAATTACTTTAGTGTTGTCAGATATCCAAATGGTTTGTCATATGTAAGTATAAAATATATTCTTCAGCCACAGACAACCAAATCCATTGTAATGGATCGGTTCACTTACTTTTTCGCACAACTGTATACTAGAACCCCCGCTGCGGTTTGCGCAGCAAAAGCTCCCCGAAACACAACCTTGGTGGAGTGGGAAGGGCGGGTATATTACTAAAACCTTCCCTGGTTCTCCCTTATTGTGTACACTAAATTTAGTGCAGATAACTCTAGCCGTTTAAGCGTGCATAAACGAACATAGCGTCATCATCATCCTCTACATATATCAATAAGATATTGGTATCTTTAATAAAATCATTGAGCCAACAAATAGGCTTTTACTTAAAAACTAAATTTAATTGCGTGCATATTATTAATATTTGTAGCCCAATTTACATTTATCTTTTCAGTATTAGAGAGTAATCCAAACAGTTGTTCCCAGAAATAACTTGTTACAAAAAATATTTTTGGGAACAACTTTTTGGATCATCCTGTATATCTCTCGATAAAATATTAACTAGCAGAAATGGCCGTCCGAGGGGTGGGATATTCTTTAAGCGAGTTAGAGTTTAACATTTACAATTAGCTCACGAGTCACTTACATTTTAAATGCAGCTTCACAGATTTTACTTGAAGTTTACGAAGCACTTAAATTTCAAATGCAACTTGTCACATATTTTTTTACTTATCATGGCTTCCGATGCGTAGCTAAAAATTGTAATGGCTACATTCTTTTCTAAATTTATTGACCAAATTGATTATCTTCATTCCATGAAAGTGTATGAAACTCTAGAAGCGCGACGGTCTTGGTTTATTTAAAGACAATTTTAGAAGTTCAAAATCTTGAAATTTAAGTGCTTCGTGTTTTAACATTGGAGGGGAGGGGGCGGTGAAATTTGGATAAATTTTTTTTGGGGGGGGGGACACCCAACCTGGAAAAAAAAAAAAAGTTGCTAAAAACACTGCAGAAACCCCACACGGTGTTGGCACCAAGTTTCATGAAAATAGGTTCAGCCGTTTGGACCCGAATAGGAGACAGACGGACATGTGGTGAATTATGGTGGGAGATGATAATGATAAGCTTACCCGTACAGTATTTTCATTTATAAAGAAAATACGTTTTCGTAGTTTCAAGTCTTGGCAAACTTGTCGATTTAACTGTAATAATTAATTTAATTCTTTGTTCTCTTTTCTTAATGGAAATATGCGCATGCGCAGAAAGTCAATGTCGCCACATTATTGTTCCATATATTCAACTTTTATCAACTTGAAAACAATTTTTGTACAGTTCACTGAGCGATTTTTCCAAATCCGATTCGTGAAAATCAGCGATTTCTTCAGATATTGTTTTTGCATCAAGAAAAATGTTTCGTTCACTATAAAAATGTGGATAATATGAAATTTCTAGGTTAGGTGGTTGTTTTAGATGCGTTAGTTATTTACCACGTGACCAATTTAGGCCAATCACGATCTTTGTAACAAGTTTCGACTTCGTCAAAACACTGGTTTCCGCGAAACTGAATCAAATATACTATTGAGTTAAAATGTGTCTGTGTGTGTGTGTGTGTCCGCTTTTTTCGGAACCGTGCACAGCCTAAACGGCACATCGGAAAATTCTGCAACCACCACCAACTGATAGCCCATGAGCTGACGATGTGGTCTGTCAAGTTTCCCGGTCCTAGGTCACCAATTACTGGGTCCGAAGGCCCCAGCACCGCGATAAAACTACAGAAAAGAACGCAGCCGTGAAAATCTTGAGCTTCACATTTATACTGTGATATATGATATATATACTGCTACCCGCCCGGAGGGCGGGAAGCAGTATAATGGGGAGGTGGTGGGGTAATTGGAGGAGTGGGGGTAATGGGGAGAGGGGTAGGGGTAATGGGGGAGTGGGTGTGGGGGTAATGGAGGAGTGGGGGTGGGAGGGTAATGGAGTAGAGGGGTGGGGGTTATGGCGTTTTTTTTAATTTTGTAGCTTAGCCACTTCTTCCTATGAGGGCCTCATATAATATAATAAAAAAAATACATGAAAAAGTGAAAAAAAAAGTCCTCTTTACATTTGTGATTGGATAGCCCGAAAGGACTCACAATTTAATTGGGATATTAAGCTCCATTCTTTCATCGATTTGCAGTTACGATTCATTACAATTTTTGTAATTATATTACCGATATTTTATAAAATATTGGTGGTTACGATTGTATCAACCAGTGATATGCCATATATATAAGATATATGTGATATGCCATACTTTTGTCGCTTAGCCACTTCTTCCAATGAGGGCTTCATATAATTTTAAATCTACAACCAATAAAAAAAAATGAAGTAGTGAAAAAAAATCCGGAGGGCGATAGCGAGCTACCGCTTGTAAAAACCTTAGCCCCCCCCCCCATTTGCAGCTTACATATTTACTTATATCGTACACTATTAGCAACAATAGACATTAGTAAAGCACTTGATGCTATCCCCCGCTTCCCTCTCATAAACAAAATACTCAACACAAACATGCACAATAACACCAAAAGATGGCTGAGCAACTATCTCTCAAGAAGATACATGTCACATTTAATGGCAAGTCATCCAAAAACAAGCTTTTTCCGAACGGGGTCCCTCAAGGCTCTGTTCTCTCACCAACACTTCAACTTATACATGCATAACATTCCAACACCCATAGATAACAAGCTTACCTTATCATCATATGCAGATGATATCACTCTAACATCCACCCACAACAACGTCGACACCGCTACAAATAACCTACAAACATACATAAACAGTATACAAGACTGGCTCACACACAGACTCAAAGTAGCGCCCACAAAATAAACCATTTCCTTGCTTACAAGCAACACAAAAGAACACCAGATAACTCCACAGCTTACACTAAACAACACCAACATTCCACACACTCACAGGACCAAGATACTTGTGGTCACATACAACACATCATTATCTTTTGCAAACCACATTCAGGACATTAAAAACAAATGTACGTCAAGACTTAACACGCTTAGGGTACTAACAGGCACAAACTTTGGACACCAGCAGGAAACAACATCACTCATATACAAACAATATATTCGCTCAGTTATGGACTATGCTAGCCCATGCTGGGCACCCATTATCTCAAACACACACATAAATACCTTACAAACAATACAAAACAACGCACTTCGTATCATTACAAGATGCACTCAAACAACACCAATAGAACACCTGCACACAGAAACAAAAATACTAAAAGTTAGGGAACATTTAGACATGAGGGGAACACAATTCATGGCAGCAGCGACAACTAACCCACAACACCCTTGCCACTACATGTACAATCATGCACCAACACCTCGCACCATTAAGGTAACACCAGAGAGACATTATAACCAAATACTCCATTCCGTACCACGCCCCACAGACATCACACAGTACAGAAAACACATACACACACACCTAACCCACAAAGCACTGACACGACTCGGTCCGAATGCGGTCGTAGGTGCGAAGCCGCCACCCATTAACAGGTCAGAGATCAGCCTGAGCAGATCGGATCGAGTTAACTTAGCACGATTCCGATGTGGACATCACCCCAACTTACGGACATATAAACACAGACTAGACAACTCCATAGACGACACCTGCCACCTGTGCCAGGACACACCACAAACAATTGAACACATTATGACAGACTGTACCGCTCTAGCACAACAACGAACACAACACAACATCACTAGTGCGCTGAACCTCTGGTCCACTCCGGAGAGGGCGATCGGTTACATGCGTGCCGCCGGCTTGCTCGATCAGGGTGGGCTGATCGGCTAAACAACAACAACAACAACTTATATCGAAATAGGTTTTAGTAATTATAAAAATATATAAAATTCTTTATTTATTGCAGGTATTAAAATTACTCTAGCTGATAAAGTGATAATATAATGGCTTCTCAATTAATTGGTGATTCGGAGAGGCAACGTGTGATAGATCGCATACAAGCAATAACATTTCGGGAAGCTCGTGATACTGGAGCCACCTTTATAACATGTTCATGGGTTGCCAAAAAGTTGAGAAGAAGTGAGGACTTCGTCAAAAGAAATTGGAATAAAACTTTGGATGAATGTGAAATGGATACAACCAAATCTGGGCGCCCAAATTTGCCACTCTCTCAGGAAACAAAGGACATCATTGAAAGCGGTATGCGTTAGCGGAAAAACAGCTGTGCTAAACTTTCTAGAGAGATCGAAGTGTTGAGAGGAAAGATCGTTAGTGGTGAGATCATTCGACTGTACCGTCATAGGCAAGGTTTAAAGCCTTGGCATGAACTTCCAAAGCCAAGAAAAACTTAACTTAACATCGATGACAGAATGTGGTTTGCCCATTATCTTGAAGATTGGGATGTGGATGATTTCATGCATTTCGCTGTCTCCGATGAATTTTTTGTTTACGTAACAAGTCGGCCTAACTACCAAAATGATCGAGTGTGAGCCACAACACCAGATGAAATCGATGACAATGAACATTATCGCGAATTATTAAAAAGTCCAGACTGTGTTGGTGTGTTTGTTTTGTTCACTGCAAAGAAGCTCATGTGGGTGCTGAAGCCAAATGGTCAGAGTTGGGATGGACAGTATTTTCTTGATATTATTCTATCCCAGCATGTCATTCCTTTTCTAAGAAACCCAAACAATGTTATGGATGTCGATCAGGTCACACTTCTGCACGATAAGGCCCCCTGCTTTAAGGCATTAGCCACTCAACGGTTGTTGCGGAACCATGAGATCGATTTCTTTGGAAATGAAGAATGGCCAGGAAATTCTCCTGACCTGAACGTCTGTGAAGTGTGAACACATTGGATCAGTTATAAAGGACAAGGTTGAATGTCTCTTGTTTCAAGAACCTGCAGCAAATCGATTTTCGAAGGATACAAATGACGCAACACATTGAAACTGTTTTAGCAAATTTGCGTAACGATTAAGATCTATTCACGTCACTTTTGGCAAGCTACCCAAAGCGAATTCAGGCTGTCTTGGAAGCCAATGGCGGGAACACCAAGTTTTAATTGTTTCTCATTAAATGCAGGATCAAATTCTCTTTTGTAAGGTATGTTTAGTTTTACTGCACCTCTAATGGTTTAGGCCATGGGCGGGGGGGGCTAAGGTTTATATGAGCCCCCGTATTTACCTAAAATACAAATAACTCATTTTTTTTCACGACAAGAATCTTAGCTTCCATATAATTTTGGAAAAAGTTTGCCTACAAATTCAAAAGTTAAAAAAAAAGAAGTTCTAATCAGTAGGCTAATGAGTGGGTTTCTTCTTGAAATTTTACAACTGCCATCAACAATAACAAAACACAGGGTGTCCGTAAATTATCTTTACAAATTCAATTCAATTGAATTTTTAAGGATATGAACCATGGCTGTGGCGTCGGTGATAAAATTTGCCGACTCCAACTCCGACTCCAAAAATTTTAACATTCCGACTCCAACTCCAGAAATCTGACTTGTATAATTACGACTCCGACTCCGATGGAATGTTAAGGCCAAATTGATTACGATTAGCTTTATTAGGCCAATGGAGATTCATAAACAAGGCATTTCGTCACCACCACATGACTCATCAGTTACTTAGTGGCTGTAACTATGCCTTAATGGCTTTTTTTCTCTTTATTCAAAAATTACAATAAATCCCAAAATACAAACTGATTGAAGCTTAAACAAAATAAGATTATTATTGGTTTAGCAAATTAATAAGATGTTTTTGTATTATTATAAACATCCGTAATACATAATATTTTCCATCAGCAGTGAGTGAAAAATATTCAAAAACAGTAGATTTATACTTTTGATGTGAATTACGCTATCATTACTTATCAAATTGAAATCTAAAAATCTGAAAAAGATTTAGGGTTGCTAGTACAAAATTTTTAAATTTCCTTTTATTAATTATGTTAATTAATTATAATCCTTATTAATTATAAGCAACTATATTTATATATTATTTATATTTATATATTTATATATTTATATATTATATATTATTTATATATTATATTATATATTAAAACATTAGGTTAAATCTATTTTATTCATAAAATTGAGCTAGGCCTAGGCTGCTATGGTTATAGTTGAAGGATTTGCACCGACTCCGACTCCATCCAACTATGCACTTCCGACTCCGACTCCACTCAAAATTGACCGACTCCTGACTCCGACTCCACAGCCCTGATATGAACACAGTATATTACCAATTAGTAATTTTTTAAGCTTGAAAATTAGTTTTTAGGCAAACTTCATTCCCAAACTGTACATCTTAAATACTGACGCGAGTCTTTTGGAAATGATTTTGCGAAGACACTCTCCGAATTTTTTCTATCAAGCAAGGATATACAGGATGACCGGAGATAAAGTAGCCCCATTATTTCTTTTAACAAAACTCAATGGGGCTACTTTATTTCCGGCCACACTGTATAAACGGACGTTGCTCGAGAGATTTGAATCTTAATTAAAACTACACCAAAGGTATTTAAAAACTTTACAAACTAAGTCGTAATACTTATGGAATTTTTTTTTTTTTTTTGTTCTCGAGTTCGTCCACAATTCCTTTGGAAAAGAGTTTAGAAAACTCGTCTGTCATTTTTTTCATTCTTTATTCACGAATATTTACTATTGCTTCGCAAACAAAATAATATTGTTTAATTTGAAGAATATTAAGAGAACAATGATGAAAAAAATTTATTGTAACACGCTCATTTTGAAAACAGTTTGAAATAACATCCACTTGTCTCATTAAAGCGCAAAACTTTCAGTGTCAGATCAACATTACGTTCATAAAAGTTTCAACTGGCGTCGTCGCGTCGATGTAAACTGTCATCGTTAAATATTCAACTGAACTCAAACTGCCAATTAATGACCAGATATTTTTCTGATCAATTTTAATGTTTTGAAAGCATCCAAGATCCGTTTCTTGCACAAATGAGTGGTTTTCAAGATATTTTTAGTTCTCGTATTTGAGGAATCGCGAATTGAGAAACGAAACGGAAGTTAAATTCCTTCAAAATACATTAAAATTAACCAGAAAAATGTTTACTGGTGAGGGCACAATGTAATCTAACTACACATAGCCTAACTCTCTAACCTAAAACAAACCTAGACAATATATGACAATACATATGTATGCGTGTGTATATACGTGTGTGTACACGTACACACACACACATATATATATATATATACAGGGTGGGCCGTAAGTTTCCATACATAGGAAAAATAAACATTTTTTTATGGACAACCATTTTTATTTATATAATATGCTCTACATGGTTGCCATTGTTTTGAAAACACATTTCAATACGTGTTCCCCACTGTTGATGAACACGCATTAGCACAGTTGACGTTATGCTTGTAATGGCGTTGGTGATACGTTCCTTTAGATGATTTATGTCTCGTATCTTTTCCTGATACACCATGGCCTTCAAGTGCCCCCAAAGATAGAAATCAAGGGGGGTGAGATCTGGGAATCTGGGAGGCCACTCCACAGGACCACGCCGACCAATCCAAGCATCCGGAAACTGCTGATCCAAATACCGACGCACGTGAAGACCATAATGAGGTGGAGCTCCATCTTGCTGGAAGTAAACTGGGAAGTTACCTTCCTCGTTTAGCAGGGATGGGAAAATCTCTTCTTGCAACATGTTAAGATACCTTTCGGCATTAAGATTTCCACTGACAAAAATTGGTCCAATAATTCTGTCACCCCATATCCCGGCCCACACCATCACTTTACCGGCACCTTGCATCTTCGTCGGACTCAGCCAGTTAGGGTTAGCATTACTCCAATAACGTATGTTTTGCCGATTAACCTCTCCATTGACGTAAAAATTTGCTTCATCAGTAAACAAGATCTTACAAACGCATATTCTTAGGGTATCTGAAACATAAAAACAAACGTTTAAATTTTCCTATGTATGGAAACTTACGGCCCACCCTGTATATATATATATATATATAAACAAAAATGACTAACCTGAAAATCAAACCTGGGGTGGATATATTCTTTGTAGCCTAGGTGGTGGCGCTCAAGCGGGGACTCTTTTCGTTCGTAATGTCAAAATTGAAGTCTGGCAAATGGAAAATAGTCTGGGGTCCGGGATAACAGGAAAGTAGCGAGAATTTATTTTAAGCTATCATAACCCGCTAATGTCCATGCTTCTTCTGTACTAGACTCGGAAAACAGAAGGCAAGGCCAGCCAAATAGCTTTTTTTGGCGTGACACTACTCATCAACTATGACGTTTTGTCACACCATAAATCTCTTATTAGATCTGGATGGCTTTGAATTGCAATTAATGGTTGTATTTTCCTAAGAATTGGCCTACGTTTATTTTTGTTTAAACTTGTTCACAAATGGTCTCTATCAAAATTTGGGTTTAATTAGTTCTTAACTAAATCAAAGATTTGAGAAATCATGTTATTCCAATTATTAAAACTACAGTACACTGCACACACAATGCAAATTTTAATTATACAGTAGTACTGAACTTTTAGACTATTTAGTGCCGGTGCAATTTTTAGGTATTATTTTATCGTACAGTAATTAATGGTTTTCTCAAACGAATAAAATTTTTCAGTCATTTAATTTTAAAAGTCAGATTATTATTTATGATTCCTGGTAATTTCACACGCAGTAATTTCAAAAACTAAATGGTACACTGTTACGAAAGAAAAACTGGGCAAACATTTATTCGACAGGCGATCATGCCCAGAATTAAATCATAATTGGCAACTTTCCATAAAATTAGGCTCATTGGAAATATCCTTACAAAAATTATGCAAATATAAAATTTACATAATATTAGTATTCAAATGGTTAATTAACAAAAATTGGTAATTAGTAACAAAATGACTAATAGGTACTGAAGTATTTTAAATATTCTAAGAATGTTTGGATATTTTTATTCATGGCTGGCTTAGACATTTCAATGCTAAAGAAACTAACCAATATTTGGCTATTTTCTGGCCTACTTTTGACACAAATTTTTTTTACTTTTTTTTTAAATATAATTTGCTTAAGAGTAAATACTCTTATGCTCTTAAATGTTGTTTTATTTCACATATTTTTACAATTCAAAATATGCAATAACAGAATCAGTAAAGGATGCATTTCACTCTCACTTGATTTGTTTCCTAGGGTTGTTTAACCTCCTTCGCAATATCTAAGGTCATATGACGAAGGAGACCTACAGGTTTACGTGAGATCCGAACCACGGGTCGCTGCATAATCTGGACGCGGAGGACGGTCTCCCATCCAACCACTATCCAAACCCAATGTCGCTTAACTTCCCTGACCGACAGAAAGTGGTTGCGGTGTTGCTAAAAGGCGAATGAGAGAAAGAGGGTGGTAACTTACGGATGCAGACGATAGTCCCCAATCCAACTAATGAACAGACCCAACGTCACTTAACTTCGCTGATCGACGAGAAGCGTTGTTACGACATTGGCCACGACGCAGTCCTTCACTCACTCGAACGTCTGTGAAAATGCAGAGCGCGCACTGGTTCATTGTTACCCGCAATCCCTATTCAGTGGTTCTTAACCTTTTAAGGCTGCGACCCAAATTCTGGTCGCGGAGCTAGCTCGGCGACACATGCCTTCAAACAGTTAACTCGTAATAGATAATAAAATAAATAATTAATGGTAAAATGATTAGGGATAACATAAATATATGATAATTTAATGACCCAATCAAAATGGCTTGGCGACCCAGTTTTGGATCGCGACCCAGGGGTTAAGAACCACTGCTATAGTTTGAAACATATTCCTCTATACCTCTCTGGCAGGTTCCCGCCTGCTCTAGCTCAGTGGTCTCTCAATTACATATTTGCAACCAGACTGGCATTTGCGTGGTATGGATGCTGTTCAACAAAACCACGCATAAATGTGAAAAACTTTTAAAGATGGGAATGTAGATCATAAATATTAGTCAAAAGGAATTTGAAGGTATTTATAGACTGTTTAAATAAAAATATATATTCTTAGTACAAACATGCAAGAACGAAATGTTGGGGAGTACGTATCATCATAATTTCACTTTCTTTACAGCCTATACTATGAGACGGTTGACAAAAGAATTGCAACTTCGGTTTTGCCATAGTTTTTGACTTGATAATAAACATTAACAAATACTAAGAAATTTATTGAATCAATATATTTAGAATGGTATTGCTTTCCCCTTTCCATTAGGTAAAGGTGACACACGTTCTGGCATTCCATTGATAAGCTTTCCCATTGGTTCTTGAGAACAATCATTGGAGTGTCTATTTACCTTTGTTAACCTTCTGTGTGTGTGTGTGTGTGTGTGTGTGTTAACCTTCTGTATATATATATACTTGCTGCCGGAAGCTCTGACCTTAAGCTCAAAATTATGGAATCTTTGTTTATTTATAAATTAAAACCAGACCTAAATTCTGATGAATCATCGGTAGATCTGCTGTTTTGGTTAAGGTACTTGTTTATTTTATTTGCTTGCCTTTTTAAAACTTTTATATTTTCCTACCTACTTTTTATAATTGTAACATTTTAATTTCATCTATTTCATCTAGTTTTAATGTTTTACATTTTGTTAACTACTTTTTATAATTTTAACTTTATTTTAAATTGTTAAGCAACCTACAATTTGTATTTTGTATGTGATTTGGCATTTTATTGTTTTAGCCCTGAAGATGGAATTAGTGCATTCCGAAACGTTGGTACTGATTAAACCAGGAAGGATGTTTATTTTTTCTCTGGTGTTCTTGTTTATTATATATATATATATATATATATATATACGTGTGTGTGTGTGTGTGTGTGAATATTTTATGAGGTAACATTTTTGGTACCTCATAGCATAAAAAAATTATATTAAAAATACTCTATTTGGAAACATTTTTTACTATCGGAAATAAGATATTGGTCCAGGTTAGGTTAGGTTAAGCTAGATTAGCGAGTACCTCACTATTAAATGACCACAAAAAACACCGTTTGAGCCCTCAGTTGCGTCTGAAACACTTATCACGCCCTTCTCGGTTCGATGGCACTAAGGTCAGGTTAGGTTAGGTTAAATTAAATTAGGTTTGGGTTTTTAGATACACAGATTTGAAAAAAAAGTTGGTACCTCACATTTGGAGATGCGCACACGTGTGTCTGTGTCTTTTCTTCCATAGGAACCGCGACAATCGTGACCATCGCGAAACGAACGTGCGTATCACGACATTAGCAGTGTCGCGGTGGCTTATCTTTAGAAATGCTATATTATATCATGAAAACGGGCGATATAATTAAGGTTGGGATTGATTAGGTGAGCTAGATTAGGTAAGTTTCGGTTAAATTTATTGGGATTTTAGATTGGGTAAATGTCACGATACAGAAATGAATGTGAAAATGTCGCTGTTTTGTAGGGTAGCCAAACGTGTGTGTGTGTGTGTGTGTATTTTTGAGTGATGGCTTAGTGCTTTTTCATTAGAAGTACCTGGCAACCTTGTTCTGGCTGTCATCTGAATCAAGGCTGGACGTTGATCAACATTGACGGACATCAACACGCCATCCAGCCCACCCCCTCAATAACTCTGAAAAAAGGTGTGTTCAAGCGAGAGAGTTAAAGAAAACGCGGTCAAACTACATTTTGGCCATCAACCAACCATGAAATAACAGAATATTCACTGAAGAAGTTTCAGTCTGAAACTCCCCCGAAGACACAACCACCTTCCTAGGCTGCTTTCCGGGGTTAGGTGAAAGAATCCACCTCCAACTTCAACTCCAATATTCACTAAACATTGTAAATATAAATACGAAAATAAATAAAATTCTACATACAGTATCTATATAAAAAGTTGAGAAATGGTTTCATATACGTTAAGAAAGCAAGGCCTCCTCCCTTGCCCTTATACAGGGTGTTTCAGGAGGAAAGGTCAATACTTCGGGAGGTGATAGTATCGGTCATTGTGAGAAAAAGTTCATATGAACATGTGTCTAATTCTGAATGGTTACGGAGATAGAGCTGTTTGAATCTACAAATACAAAAGCATTGTTGATAGTAATCAAGAAAGAGAAACCAGTTACTGTTTCTAACATTTAATGTTTAAACATTGGCATTTTGAATGGTATCAGATACAGAAATGACAAATTTGTTACAGTTTACAATACATTTTCGAAAATCTCACCGTCAACCTCAATGCACTTTGCAACTCGTGTGCGAAGATCGCGTGTTGTTCGTCTGAGTTGATCTTGACGTTCCTTTATGCGGGCAGTAGCATCCAAAATGCGCGCACAAACAATAATCTAACGGAGAGAGGTCTGGAGACCTTGGTGGCCATTGAATGGGACCACCGCGGCCGATTCATCGACCAGGGAAAGTTTGATTTAGGTATTGCATCACCAGACGGGTAGAATGTGGAGGAGCTCCGTCATGCTGAAAGTACATACCAGCGCGTGTAGCCAAAGAAACATCCTCCAATAGTCCTGGCAATTCATTTTGCAGAAATTCTAGGTAACTTTGTCCTGTAAGACGATTCTCTAAAGTAACAGGGCCAATCAGCTGATCATCGATGATACTGCACCACACATTGGCAGAGAAGCGATGTTGAAAATTTGTTTCCACAGTGGCATTTGGATTTTCGTCTGACCACCGATGAGAGTTACGAGTGTTGTTGATACCGTCACGGGTGAAAGTAGCTTCATCGGTGAACAGTATTAATCGAAGCAATCGGCGATTAGCATTTACCCAATGACAAAATTCCAGTCGCATGGCAGCGTCTCCTGGTTGAAGGTGTTGTACACGCTGTACATAATATGGATGCAAGCCTTCCTCAAATAATGTTCGCCATATTCTTGTGTGTGGTACACAGGGACGTGTAGAAATTCTTCGTGAGCTAGTAGTAGGACTACGCTCTACCAACTGAAGAATGTTTTCCACTTCATCCACATCTTGTTGACCTTCACGTTCAGATGAAACATGAGCGCTGGGAAGTGTACCAATTTCACGCAATATGTTGAAAACCCTGGTAAACACTCTTCGATCCGGAATTCTGCGGTTCGGAAACCGTCGACGGTATTCCGCAACAGCAGCTGTTGCACTTCCATCGCAAAAGCCGTAGACATACACCATATCTGCATATTCGGCATGTGTGAAGGTGTGTGGCATTCTTAACACTGCTTCAAACACCAAACAATGTCACTCACAACAGTCAGCTGTCGATTGGCTTATGCAACATGCTTACATTACCGCTTACATGGTTCAAGGTTATAGAGGAGGGAAGGGGGAGGAAGAGCTGCGCGCGCATCAGATTCAAACAGCTCTATCTCCGTAACCATTCAGAATTAGACACATGTTCGTATGAACTTTTTTTCTCACAATGACCGATACTATCACCTCCCGAAGTAGTGACCTTTCCTCCTGGAACACCCTGTATATATGGCTAAAAGTTACGTTCACTCCTATTAGGTGCTATCTTTTGTATCACTTTCCTCCGACACGCAGAAGAGCTACTATTTTGTTGTACATGTATTTTGGTTCAGTTTTGGCTGTTAGGTTAGGTTAGGTTAACTTAACCTAACCTAGAATAAGATAAAAAACTGGGTAGCATGAAGCATGAAGTAGTAGTAATTTCATTTGGAGTTTTTTTAATTAAAATCCTAAGGCGAGTGAAATTCGAAAAATTAATCGTTTTATACGATAAAAGAGCGCATTCTCTAAACTTTTAAATGGAACTCTATCTACTTTAATGCAAGCGTAAGTGATTAAAAATTGTAGGAGCTTAATGTAACTTCAACGACCACCGACGAAAATGTAGGAAGAATTTGCACTCTTCAAGTACAGTGTGTATATACACACTGTTATACAGTATATATAGTCATAAATGCCCAAGTTGCTCCAACATTTGTGTAAAAATATGCATAAATCATCAAGTAGCACCAATAGTAAGCCATGTTTTTACCAATCAGGTCAAACTCTGTAAATGACTCAATATTTCTTATATCACCTACTTTTCTGAGGTTATAAGTTACGCTAGGTCAGGTTTGAGTAACCTAACCTCAAAAAGTTTGTCATACCAAAAAAACCGACTGTTTACAAAGTTCGACCAAAGGGATAAAGGGATAAAAAACGTGGCTTACGATTGGCGCTACTTGGGTGTTTAGTGATTTATATTTTGGTATAAATACCCAAGTTGGTCGAATATTTATGTAAATTTTCGTTCTCAACCATATTTTATCCAGTAGGGAGAACAGGTTATATATTTTATATTTTCAAATTTTTATCACTTGTCCCAGTGATAAAGTAGTGGGGGTGGGGTGGGTCCTCTGAGAGAGAGAGAGAGAGAGACGTTAAGCGACATTTTGTCTGGAGAGTAGTTGGATAAAAGACCGTCTTCTGTGTCCAGATTATGTAGCGACCCACGGACCCCACGTATAAAGCTGTAGGCCCCTTCCGTCATATGTCCTTAGATGTTGCGAAGGAAGTTAAACAACCCCATCATTAAATTATTTGTACCTTTCCAAGATCCACAAGAACCTATGGAGCGCGCAGACCTTTACAATTGGAACACCACACAGGAGAACGTTCGCTTTTCAGCACTCAGTTTTACCTTACTCAGCTGATTGATGTGGAATGATATCGATACTCCAAGAACATAACTTAATCTAACCTGAACATAACTTAATCTGGCCTAAACTAGCGTAACTTAACCTAACTTAATCTATCCTACAATAACTTGTTCGTCAGATGTCGTTAGCCCGCCTCGCACAGTTGCTCATTGGAACTCACTTTCAGAGAGCATTTATCCAACAGCTAAAGCTGAAGACTAGTGTAACAGTAAAGTTCAAAGCTAGTGTAAACAGTAAAGTTGAAAACCACTGTAAACAGTAAAGATGAAGACTAGTGTAAACAGTAAAATTGAAGACTAGTGTAAACAATAATGTTCAAAGCAATTGTAAACAGTAAAGCTGAAAACTAGTGTAACCAGTAAAGTTGAAGAACAGTTCAAACAAAGATATTTCTTCTTTAGACAAGAAATAGAAGGTGAAAGAACAGTAACAGTATATGTATTGACGATCTTCCTTCTAAGTGGGTATATGAAAAGTTTTTACACTCAATCTAAAATCTTCAACTGCAATATATAAAAATTTACTTCAGTATTAATAATGGTTATTTTAATTTTAACATCAATATCTATCTCTATGCTAACGTCAAATAAGTTAGTTGATGCATGAACAATCCCAGTGAGGATACTAAATTTATCTTAATATGCGAGTAATATTACATGAAAAACTATTGACTCCATTAACTTAGAATATATTAGGTGTTCCCAAAGAACAGAATTTCTATTAAACTAACAGAAACTGTTTTACTGTGCTACCTGTCTCCCAGGATAAAATAAATTCCATCAAGTTGGTACAGAATTTTATTTCAGTAAGTCTCTGAGTGCAGTCGCACTTTTATGTGTGACAATTTATTTCATCAAAATTTCATCAATATAAGAAGGGTAACCAAATTCTTTACCGGTTTTGAGAGGATTGATCAGTTTAATAAAACCTGACAACCGCAAAAACGACCAATATATTCTTTCCTCGTGCTTCCAATATCAATTTAACACGATTTTCAAAGGAATGCAAAAATCGATCAAACAACTTTTTGTCTATGCTTTGCAAACCCTCTTCGATCACTCTGACCAAAGTTTCTCTTGAATTTCGGTCTTGGCCTCTTTGAATATATTGCGGAGAGCTACTTCAGCTCATTGTTTGACGATTGCATCCACATTTTCGCACGAATTAAAATCGGGTAAGTTTCCAGGCCATCATCCGAGTTCAACTTATCAAAAAATTTTGCTACATTGATGGCATCTGTCAAAGCTGCTGAAAAACCTCCCTAAAACTGGTAAAGAACAAGTTTATTTTGTTTATTTTATAAATAGTGCCAAAACTTAACTACAAAACTTTGCAAAAACAAAATAACCAAATTTGGGGTCGGAATTGACTGTCTTTGAAAAAGTAATATAATAAAGAGATAGATTTTCCTAAATTTCAAATCCGTTCCAAATTATAACGCAACCCTCACCCCCACCCATCCCATTCTTCGGAGTCACCCCATTTTACGGAATGTAAAATGATGGAAAAGATGTCTATCATTAAGCACAGATAATGAATCTATTCTATAGAATTTATAGAATCCATTTTACAAAATTCAAACGGGAGATAAATTTAATAGAATTTATGGCCAAGATGGCAAGATCATATATTTTAATCTCAGTCACAATGGGTATCATTTAATTTAAAAGTGGGTATAGGTTTTTAATAAAAACAACAGCGGTCGTGGCTCAGTGAGTAATGCCGTCTCCCTGCAAGCGAAGCGAAGACACTGAGGTCGGGGGTTCAACACTCATTTTCTACTAAATAATAATAATAATCTGGGTGTTAGCACAATGGAATGCATTAGATGCCACCATTACCTCTGGTGCCAGTTTCTGGCCCTCCACAAAGATTACTTTAACAAAAACATTAATTTCATAATATATATATATATATATATATATATATATTATATATACACACAAACTCAGAATGGTCCCCTGAGAATTTTCCCTGAAGAGTTCCTTGTTCCATGCACGTCTGTGTTTAACATATATATATATATATATATATATATATATAATTATATATATATATATATATATATGCAGGGTGTTTCACAACCGATCTGCCATACTTTGGGGGGTGATTTGCGGGGTGATATCGAATAAAAAAGTTAATACAACATAGGTGCTATTTCCAACTGTTGCGGAGCTACGGACGTTTTAAAATGTACAAACAACAAATCCCTACTTGTGTGTAATTCGATAGATGGCAGCACTGGTGGTAGTTTCGGTTAACGAAGTTACCACTACTAACCCTCAGTTTTTTCTTTCAGTTGGTTCTGATCTGTGGTACGAGACACTGTGTTGCGCTAAGGTGAACAATCAAAATGAATCAACAGTTCACACCCGCTGAATACGATGATATCTATTTCATTTATGTATTCTGTGATGGTAACAGTAGAGCAGCAGTTGAGGAATACCGAAGACATTTTCCGAACCGCCGAATACCGAACAGGCAAGTGTTTAGTGACACATAGCAGAGATTACGGGAAACAGGGACAATTGTTCCACGTAACTAAGAACATGTAGCACGACGGCCCGTTGCTGTGGAGGAGCACATACTGGACCTAGTACAACGTAGCCCAACTACCAGTGTTCGAAGGATTTCTAGACGAATTGGTGAATCTGCATCGCGTGCATGGCGAACCATACATGATAAGGATTTGTTTCCCTATCATTTGCAACGTGTGCAAGCTCTTCAACCGGATGATTATGATAAACGTATTCAATTTTGCCAGTGGATGGTTATGCATCGTCAAATTCTTAATCGCATACTGTTTAGTGATGAAGCACAATTCATTCGGGATGGAATTAACAATAGACGAAATTCCTGCTTGTGGTCCGCCGATAATTCCCACGGTATCGTTGAAGGAAACTTTCAACATCGATTCGCGGTGAATGTTTGGTACGGTGTAATTGGAGATCAGCTGATTGGACCGTTCGTTTTGGAACAACGATTAACTGCTGATATTTATCTGATCTTGCTGACGAACGAATTGCCGCTTTTCATGGAGGACGTGCCCTTGGAGACAAGGCGCAGGATGTTCTTTCAGCACAATAGGGCGCCACCACATTTTGGCCGTCATGTTACGGATTACTTGAATCAGCGGTACGGGAATCGTTGGATTGGTCGTGCTGGTCCAATATCGTGGCCCCCTGAGATCTCCGGACCTAACCCCGTTAGATTTCTTTTTATGGGGCCTTATGAAAGAGATGGTTTACAAGACCAAACTACAAACGAGAGAGGAACTCTCGCGTCGGATTATGGATGCCGCTGCTGACATACGAGAACACCCCGAAATGATTCAAATGGGCAGTGGACTCTTGTTTGGAACGAGCAAGGGTGCACTGAAAACCGAGGCGGACATTTTGAACATTTATAAGGTGTATCTCATAAAATGTAGCAATAAATACATTAGATTAATACTCTCGTTTATTTTTTTCCGTGCACCTGAAAACGTCCGTAGCTCCGCAACGGTTGGAAATAGCATCGATGTTGTATTAACTTTTTTACTCGATATCACCCCCCAAATTATAGCAGACCGGTTGTGAAACACCCTGTGTGTGTATATATATATATATATATATATTTCGAAAATTTAATTTTAAACTAAGTTTAAAATTTGTATGAAATTAACATTATAGTTGCAATTTAAATAAGCCTTGAATTCGCTTGCCACAGAAATCTTAAGTTAAATTAACTTAATTTAACTTAGTTTGAAATATTTAACATGTATGTTTGGGGTTTCAGCATCATACTTCAAACATGAAATAAAATCTGTTCGATATAGCTACTGATCTTTTTTTTTCTTTTTTGCCTACTTTCAATTTTGCTACTTGCGAATAGCACACTTGTAGCACCTGTAGCTGAAACTGCTATCGGCTATCGATAAGACTGACACTGATCCAATAATTTTAGAATATATATATATAGATATATATATATATATATATATATATATATATATATATATATATATAGTTGACACAGGTAAATAGATACGACGATAACTGTCCTCAAGATCAAATGGCAAAGCTCATCATTGAAATGTCAGAACGTGTGTGACCTTTACATAATAATGCAAAGGGGAAGCAACTCCACTCTCATATCATTTATTCACTTTTATTAATTATCAGATAAAAAACTATGGAAAAACCGAAGTTGTCTGTTTACTTTTGTGTGTGTGTGTGTGTGTGTGTGTGTGTGTGTGTGTGAATAAACACAACCGAAATGAAGCAACATGAAGAAAATTAAAGCACTAAAATAAATATATATATTATATATATATATATTAAATCCTAGCCTGAGCCTCGTGTCGTGGCATTCTGTTAAGTTTGGTAATAATGTCCAAAGTTTTCTTACTTGCCAACCAAAACTTGGGATAAAAGTGTCAAACGGTTGGCACATTTCATGTGATTTACTAATATATATTAATATATATATAATATCCGAGCCCTCTGCAGCATCCCGCCTCATTTGGGGGATTTGGTGAAGGAGAGAGTTGCTTTCGACTTTCATCCTGCCCTCTCACATTTAACTTAACGGGTTTCATATAATTTAGTCTAACAACGGGGCTCTCATCCTGCAGAAAATTCGGGTAGTTCTTTATCCATTTCAACGATGAAGCTGAGCATGGACTCGGTGCGGTTACAATCCAGGACGTAAAAAGAGTCAGAAACAAGAACTCTAAGACTTAAATTTCCCTTTATCATCATAAACTTTTCATGGACTTCATGAACCCCCTTGGCAACATCTAAGGTCATATGACAGAGGGAACCTACAGCTTTACCTGGGATAATTACGGGTCGCTACATCATCTGAGCGCGGAGAACGGTTCTCCCATCCAACTACTACTCTCCAGATCCAAAATCGCTCAACTTTGTTGATCGACGAGAAGCGGTGTTAGGACAGTGGGAACGTACCCTCTTTATCGTAAACGCTCAAGCAGTTTCATTGTTTGACCTTCAGTATGCTGAATTATTTTCTTTTTAGTATTGATTCTGGGTATTGCCCGGTGCGCCGGATTTGTCGCTACCGGGTTCTAACGGTTAAGAAATAATACAAGACCGAAGTTTGTTATAGATGCAAATTACGAGATATGTTGTGGGCATACTAAATGTCGCTACTCGTCAATCAGCGAAGTTAAGTGACATTGACTCTGGAGAGTAGTTCGATGGGGGAACTATTCTCCGCACACAGATAGTACCAACCCTAAGATGGTTCGAACCTCACGTAAACCTGTAGGTCCCATCCGTACCACGACCTTTGCTGTTACAAAGGGAAAAAAAATTTATTCCAAAGGTCTTTCGCATGTCGTCAGGGTATACGAAGTTCAGAAAGGTATGAATGGCCTTCGAATTAGTTTCTTTTCTCTGTAGGGGGTGTATCATATATATATATATATATATATATATATATATATATATATAATTTATTTTATGAAGGAAGGAGGGGCCAAGGGAAAAAATGCAAAAACGCACAAAAATGCACCCCGTTTAGAAGGAAAAGCAAGAGCCGAAATAAAGGACTCTGAGGCTCTTATAAAGGTTGCCATTTTTAATTTTAATTCTGAAAAGATTGTGTAATGTGTCAGATGCAATTATATGTAGTGAGGAATAGAGGGAAGAAGTGTGTGGTTGAAAGCATGCTGGAATGCTTGCTCACAGGGTAGATGAGACACGAAAAAAGATTAGCTAAGGAGGACAGTGACAGGAGAAACTGGAGTTCCAGCACTCTCTGTCTCCTGCCAAACGACCCCCCCTCCAAACTACTTCCGTGGTCGATTGGCGTCTACAATCTCCTCCTCATATATATATATATATTTTTTTTTTCCATTACGCATTACATCAAAAGAACTTTTAGCTCTATGGCTCCCTTTTGTTCTTGGTATTTCTGCGCAAATATTTGCCAATTCTTCAGTAAAAGAGTTCTGAAGAAGTTTTGGGGTAGAAAGTGTAATTAAATGATATAAAAATTGTGCAAAAGGCGAGTTATATACAGGGCGTCCCAAACAAATGTATACACACTTTAAATAATTATAAAGGCAGTGTTTATTAAAATACATTTCATTTTCAAAATGTAATAGAATCTACAGACATTATTTAATTGTTTTGTCAACGCCTGTTTTCAAACTGACGTCCGTTCTGGTCCAGGCACTGCTGATAACGCGAAGCAATGGAATCGCAAACATCACGAAACATTTCGTTTGGTATTTGTGTGCATTCTCGTTCAATGGCTGCTCTCAATTCAGCGACTGTTGCAGGTTTTATAGCGTAGACTTTGTCTTTTAAGTATCCCCATAAAAAAAAGTCTAGTGGTGTGAGGTCTGGTGAACGCGGAGGGTATTCTACGAAACCCCTTCGTCCAATCCACATCCACATCGTGCCAAGTACCACTCGCAATACTCCACTCTTCGGTCCGGATCATCATCTTCATTAATAGCATGGACTAATCTTGGAATGTAACTTTTCCATTGACAGCGCTTCAAAATGCGTTGGACAGACGATTCTGAAATTCCTACCTCACGACTCGCTTGCCGCACAGATTTTCTTGGACTTTGGTGATACGTTTCCAGTACTCTTTCTTGCTTTGTGGGGCTTGTCGATGTCCGTGGTCTTCCGGAACGCTTCTTGTGGACATTCTGAACAGTTCCATCGGCTTCAAACTTATCTCTAATTCGAGTGATGGTAAGTCGCGTTGGTGGATCTGTTTGAAACTCCCTCCTAAACTGTCTTTGCACTTCAACTGCGTTTTCACACTTCCAGTAGCATTTTAGAATGAATTTCCTTTGTTCAAAGCTTAGTCTGACTGCCATTATTAATTCTAATGGGTTTAACTTGGAAAGAAAGAAACATCAATTGAGCTATCAGCTGTTAAAGTGTGTATACATTTTTTTGGGACGCCCTGTATTCATTTATATAAAAAGGGATTTTTTTATGCAATTACCACATTGAAATATAAGAGAAATATCGTTAATTATATATATATATATATAGGGTGAGTCAAAAGTCTCCATACATAGGCAAAATGGTCACTTTATTATGCAATCACTTGTAAGTCACAAAATATGCTCAATGTGGGCACCATTACACTGAATGCACATACGGATGCGTTCCTCCCAGTCATGGCAAACGCGCGTTAACACGTCTGGTGTTATGCGTGCACACGCATCACGAATGCGTTCCTTTAGGTGGTCCGTGTTTTGTATTTTCACCTGGTACACCATGGCCTTCAAGTGCCCCCACAAGTAAAAATCAAGGGGGGTGAGATCTGGGGACCTCGGAGTCGGAGGCCACTCCACGGGACCACAGTGGCCAATTCAGTGACCAGGAAACTGCTGATCCAGCCACTGGCGCACGCAGATACCGTAATGGGGTGGCGCCCCGTCTTGCTGAAAGTACGCTGGAAATCCCCCGTCCTCGTTCAGCAGGGACGGCATGACTGTCTTGCAGCATGTTTAGATACATTTCGGCATTCAGATTGATGTCAATGAAAAATGGGCCAAAAATTGTGTTGCCCCATATCCCGCACCACACCATCACTTTTGCAGCGCCTTGCGTCTTTGAGGGACTCATCCAGTGCGGGTTGTCATCACTCCAATAACGTACGTTTTGACGATTAACCTCTCCATGAACATAAAAGTTGGCTTCATCTGAAAACAGGATGCCAGCCGAGAACTCCGTGTCTTCGTCCACTTTTGTTCTTGCCCATTCACAGAATTCCAGCCGCCTGTCCGGGTCGTCTTCGCTAAGATACTGCAACATTTGCATTTTGCATGGATGCCATCTGTGCTCTTTCATAATGCGGACGATACTCCTTTGGCTGGCACCGCATTCTGCAGACATCCGTCGAGTGCTTTTTTGGGGACTCTTTGCGAACGCTGCCACACCATGGTCGCTGTGCCTTCATCGGTGGTTGTTCGTGGACGGCCACTTCTCGGTTGGTCTGCAACACTTCCAGTCTTCTTGAACTTCTCAGTGAGTTTGGCAGCGGTGTCGTGTGTGATGTGCGTGCCGGGGGCGTGTCTCCTGTTAAAATCCTCGGCAACCTTGCGACAGCTTCCTGATCCTGCAAGAAGAATGATCTCTATACGATCTTCTTGGGACAAAGGCATCTCAGCACATCACCTGCAAAAAAATAAAAAAATAAATAATCATTTATTTATCATGACCATTTTGCCTATGTATGGAGACTTTGACTCACCTTGTGTATATATATATATATTAGGGTGTCTCAAATATACGAATGGAGGATTTCGGGTCGGGGCGACGCTTGCCCGTATTACACCTTTATAAAGGATTGTTATCACAAAATTTGACAGCTGTAGGAGGATTTTTAGGGGTCACTCAAGTTCGCCACTTCTGTTTCACTTATACAAGATTTTCTTCTCTTTCGCAGGTGATGGTTACTAGAGCAGGAAACCAGTTGTGGTTGCTGGACAAGGCCCCAATTGCAGCGATTGTTTGTCCACGACTTCCATCGAAGGAGCAATGCCTGCTCCTTTACTTCCACCACCACCAAGACCAAGAGGGAAGGAAGACCAAATCGGAGAGCATTCGCCTGGTGGTGGAAACCATCTGGCCCATCTGGGAGAAGGCCAACATACCAACTACCACCAAGAAGTACGCAGGGGAGAAGCTGGCGAAGTTGATCGATACCTACGACGCACTCAAGAAGAACAGGACAAAGCCGCAAGAGGGTTACCGGTACAAGGAGGGGATGTTCAAGTCGGATTTGGAGGACGTGTTTGACGTGGCTCACTCCTCCGCGCTATCCTCCTCCAAGGTCCCTCAGGAGGACAAGGATTTTCTCACCTCGCAGAGGGAAGACAGGATGTCGTCAAGTCTTGCGGGGGTGGACCAGAAGACAGCGAAGAAGAAAGCTGTGAAGCGGAAGAGGGATCTTGCAGCCACGGCTAGGAAGAGTAAATGGGATGCTGGGGTGACACAGCTCATGGAGGTAGCGATCTTGGAGGTGGATGGTAGCAGCACTGAAATGAACACGGAAGACGAGGATGATGACGACGAGACGTACCAAGCGCCCAGCACCAGCAAGGCCCAGACTCAAAAGAAAAGGCGAATGAATGCCCTCACGGACCCGAATCTCATCGCTGCTTGGGATCGCGACAACATGTCCGTGAGACAAGCAACGTCGTCCTTTGCAGCAGCAGCTCAGAGTTTGGGTCATGACCTGGATGACCTGGTAATCTCGCCAGCAACTGTTCATCGAACACGGAACAAGATCCGAAAGGAGATGGGAGAAGAGTTGACCCGAAAGTTCGAAGCTTCTGGTCCTTTAGTCTTGCACTGGGATGGGAAACTGTTGGAAGATATCGCCAAGGAGAAGAAGGAGGTTGACCGGATTGCTGTTGTGGTGACGGGCGATGGAGTCGAGGAGCTTCTTGGTGTACCCGTTGCGGTGGACGGCACTGGAAAAGAACAGGCTGCAGCCGTACTCCAGGAAGTCCAGGCTTTTGGCATTTCGGAGCAAATCATTGGACTGGGATTCGACACCACAGCTGTGAACGCTGGGATGATCCAAGGTGCTTGCGTTCGCATTGAGCAGGAGTTTGGCCGTCCCATGTTGTGGTTGGCTTGCCGTCACCACGTCTTGGAGATCTTACTCAAGAATGTCTTCGTGCCATGTCTGGGGCCGTCCTCTTCCCCTGACATTCTCCTCTTCAAAAGATTTCAACAGCGGTGGGCCTCCATTGACAAAGGGTCATTCTTGTCCATCGGTGACGAAAGCAATCCCACAACAACTGACAACTGGGCAAATCAAGCGTCTTCCATGAAGAAATACCTGCAGCAGACGCTTTCCCACGGCACACATCCCCGAGAAGACTACCGTGAACTCCTCATCCTTTCCTACCGCTTCCTTGGCGGTCAGGTCCAGGGGGGATTTCGTCAGCCTGGGGCCTATCACCACGCCAGATGGATGGCCAAAGCCATCTATGCCCTCAAGATTTTCATGTTCCGTCACCAACTGGACCTGACAGCCAGGGAAGAAGGAGGACTTCGGCGGCTGTGTTTGTTCATCTCCCTCGCGTACGTGAAGCAGTGGAATGAGGCAATGGTCTCGAATCGAGCTCCACTGAACGACCTAGAGTTCCTTCGCCTGCTCGAGGCCTACCCTGACAAGGAAGTCAGCCACACGGCATCCATGGCCTTGAAAAGGCACCTGTGGTACCTCTCAGAGGATCTCGTGGGGCTTGGTTTCTTTGACGACCGCATTCCAAAGGACACGAAGCTAAAGATGGTCCAACGACTTCAATCCCCCGCCACGAAGAAAGGACTCAAGCGGATCGATCCGAAGAACTTCAATCCACAGCAATCCATCGAGCTCTTCGTCACCCGGAGAACAAAAGAAGTCTTCTTCCGCGCGATCCTTCCAGAATCTGAGTCTCCCACCTTCCTCATGAAAGATCCAGAGGATTGTATCAATGACCAGGATTGGATCACGGCGCAAAAGAGGGTGAAAGCCCTGAAGGTGGTCAATGACGCCGCCGAGCGTGGTATCGCTTTGATGAAAAGATTCAATTCCACCATCACGCGTGATGAGAAGCAGAAGCAATTCGTCCTCAAGGTGGTTCGGGCTCACCAGAAGTTGATCCCCGTCAAGACGAAGGAGAGCTTGAAGAGTAAAATCAAGTAGTGTAGGACAGATTGATGATGAAAACAATCCATTTATACGCGCTTATTTCAATTAATGAAAGGTGCATTTCGTT
Source organism: Bathynomus jamesi (assembly GCA_023014485.1). Taxonomy (NCBI): domain Eukaryota; kingdom Metazoa; phylum Arthropoda; class Malacostraca; order Isopoda; family Cirolanidae; genus Bathynomus; species Bathynomus jamesi. Next base: position 270,935 of record JAJOZX010001684.1, on the reverse strand, counting down.
TATTTTCATTTTTGTTCAGAAATAAAGAGAATAAGAGAATGATAGAAATTTCTTTTTTTTCCTAAATAGCTACAAGAAAGTGTTAAACTTGAGTGACCTCTAAATACTGTTCGATTCCCATCATTTTTCGATTTTTAGAACCTCTATGCCTATTGAAATCGGGGCAGCATTCGCGAGCAAGAGAAAATCGAAAAAAAAAAATTCTATGTATTAATGAGACACCCTAATATATATATATATATATATATATAATATATATATATATATATATATATATATATATATGTGTATAATATATATATGTGTATATATATATATATACAGTATATATATATATTAGGGTGTCTCTTATTTTCGAAGTGTTGATTTTTTTAGGTTGCGCCCCCTCAACCAGTTCCATTGGTCGAAAAAACATCACATATAAATCGTTTTTTTGGATTGAACAATTTTTAGAGGTCGCCCCCGCTTATTAAAGTTCATAAAATATAGCTATTATTTATGCAATTAATATTTGAAATTACTAGCAGTTGTCAAGTATACTAAACATATGTTTTTAATTAATTAATCATCATATATATGATGAATTCAATTAAATGAATATATTAGAGATAATTGTCAAGTTTGTAGCTGAAAATATTGCTTGATAAGACAAGATCAACCTGTTTAAACATGTTTCATCAAGAATGCTCCAGATTATGTTGCAATTGTTTATTTGTCATCATTCAGTGTTCTGCTGTCATAAGTAAAAGGTGTGTAACTGTGTATCACTATACTTCTTTTTTGCTATTATCAGATAATAAACTATGTTATTTATATTTTTCACAATTATTTATACTGATTTTGTTATTAGTGTTTGAAAAAAATGTAATGAAAAAGAAAGTCAGAATCTTTGATGGAGGCGTCTACTAGTCAAGTTGTACTGGCTTCTTCCACATCTTCCAGCAACACTGATGAAAGTGAGAATGAGGAGGAGGAGCCCAAAGGAGCTTGTGCTTTACCAAAATCTAAGAAAAAACGAGGCATGAAAAACATCATGACTATTCAGATGTCTGCTGCCCTGGATCGTATACAAATTTCCTCTAGAAAGGCAACATTTATCCTCGCAGAGGCAGCTAAAAGCTTTGGTTTGGACGCTTCAGATTACAACATAAACCAACATTCTATCCATCGCCTTCGAAATAAGAACCGAGCTCGTCATGCTAAAGAACTTAAGGAGCATTTCCATGGAGAATGTTCTATGACAGTCCACTGGGATGGCAAGATGATGGAGGACCTCACCTCGCACAAGCACATTGATCGTCTCCCAGTACTTGTGTGAGGACCTGGTGTTGAACAGCTGCTTGGTGTCCCCAAAATCCCAAACTCAACTGGAGAAGCACAAGCTGAAGCCGTCTTTAACTGCCTGAATGAATGGGGAATTACAGAGAGAGTAAAAGCAATTTGTTTCGATACAACAGCTTCAAACACGGGTCAATATAGTGGAGCCTGTGCTCTCATCGAAGCAAAATTGGGACATGATGTTTTGTACTTGCCTTGTAGACACCATGTTTTAGATTTATTGTTGGGAGCTGCATTTGAAGCAACATTGGGATCTACATCAACTGGTCCAGAGATATTGATCTTTAAGCGTTTTCGTGACAATTGGACTTCTGTTGATCAAAGCCAGTTCCAAACAGGTGAGACAGACACGATTAGTAAAGAAGCAATTATCCAGTCTAAAACTGAACTAATTCAGTTTGCTAGATCCCAGGCACCTATGATACGGGATGACTATCAAGAACTTTTGGATCTGTCCATCATCTTTCTTGGAGGTGTCCCCAATAAAGGCATCAAGTTTCGTGCACCAGGTGCCATGCATCGAGCTCGCTGGATGTTCAAAGCGCTCTATTCTATCAAGATGTGGCTTTTTCGAAACCAGTTCAAGATGACTAAGACTGAAGAACGAGGAATTCGAGATCTTTCCCTTTTTTCTGTTCTCATCTATATGAAGGCTTGGACAACATCCTCACTCCCTATTGAAACCCCATTTAATGACTGGCTCCTTATGAGGTCATTGATTAATTATCCTAACAAAAATTTCTGATGCAACTAAAAAAAAGCTCTCTAACCACTTATGGTACCTGTCTGAAGAAGCAGTTGGTCTTGCTTTCTTTGATGAGCGAATTACTACAGATGTAAAGAAACGCATGGTAAAGGCATTAGAAGATGAGTCCACTGATAGACCACCCAAGCGTCCTCGGATTCCTGAATCGACCTTCTGCTCTGGTGAAGGACTACACCAACTTGTTACAAGAAATACTAGAGAATTCTTTACTAAGCTGAATTTGCCAGAAGGATTTCTGAACAAGGCACCCAGCACTTGGACATCCAACTGTGAATATTTAAGGGCCAGAGCTATTGTTGCAGCTCTATCTGTTGTAAATGACCGGGCAGAACGTGCAGTAGCTTTAGTTCAAGAGCTGAATAAGAAATTGACAGTGGGGGAAGAGCAGCTCCAGTTCCTGCTCCAAATTGTTGCAAAACACCGCCAGAGTCACCCAGTTCCATCAAAAACTGTTCTTCTCAAAAAATAACCATCAATGGGGTCGCACCTTAAAATACACCATATTGTATAATCATTGTATATTAAATAAATGTTGTATAAGGAAATAATGCTAATTAAAGAAATTAAAGTATGTAAATAGCACTGGCATTTTGAATTTATCTCCATATAATAAACTAATGGTTTTTTTTTGTAGCAATGCTTCATTGCTGATTGTATATAAAAAAAGAGCCAGGAAGGATTTTGGATAGGAGAAAAAGGATTGGGATAAAGAAGGATTGAGGACCAAAGGATGGATTATAACAACATCAAGGATAGGTTAGAAAAGGATCAATGATAAATAAGAAGGCCTATACTTATAAAAACGAATCAAACTAAAAAAAGGAAGGAAGGAATTATGTGTATAATGAGCATAATCATATGTCAGGAGCTATTATGCCATGGTCACCATTTTTATTAGCCGGGGGCGACCCCTAAATATGAGCCAATTTGTGTCAAACTTTCAAGTTTTAGTTTTTATGCTAAATGGAACTATTTTAGGGGGCGCAGATAAAATAATTCAACATTTCAATTTTTGACTACCCAATAAGAGACACCCTAATATATATATATATATATATATGGTGGTCCATAAAAGTGATTCGAAATAACTTTATATTAAAATTAGATTATATGAAGAAACCCTGTTAATGATATACACAGGGTTGTCCAAGAGAATGGGTCAAAATAATTATTTTAAAACTTATGTTTTTGATATGAATTAAAGATATATAAAGGAACTGAGAACTGTATAGGGTGATCCAAAAAAAGGTGTTAAAATTTTTTTTTTCGAGGAGGGGGTTACACATTTTTGAATCACCCCTGCATTTTACCAGAAAAAGTAATATAGCGTTTCGAGTTGAACCAACTTCAGCTTAAAGGTTTTGTATACCCTGTTCCATTCTCCCAGAAGTGATCAAATTGTGTAACACCTTTTCTTTCTCTTCACGCATGCGAGAGATACGTATCAAAACGTTTCATCTAACATTTTGTAATGTTTTTGGTTTCTGAAATGTTTCAGTTCAGAGGACAGACCAAATGGACCAATATTCATTTCGTGGACAAGACCACACAATCGACACTCTAAAAAAAAACTAACTAAAAGTAAAGTAACCTAACCTAACCTATACTAAAACAGTAAAAATATTCGACAAGTCATCGGCAAAATTTTTATTCTATTTTTATGATATATAAAAGAAACGGAATCTAAGTTTTGGCTTTGTAAATATACAAAGTTAGATATAGTTAATTAGGTTAAGTCAGTGATTCCCAAACTGTGGAACACGACTTTCCTGAGGGACCCAAAACGTACTAAGGTGGAGCGTGAGGAGGTTAGCAAACGAAAAACGAAAAGTAAAAGTCTGTCTATTTTCCGTAACTTTATTCATTATCACTATACCCGGTTAGGATATGTAAAAATCGCTTAGAAAACATTCGGTGTACTTTAGTACATTAACCGGAACCATTATTAATGCTACTTCACGCAATGATTACGTACCAATAAAGTCAAATGCAAAAAACTTCACTTTTTTCTACGTGAAGGTCAAAATATGAAAATAAAAACCCACTCTAATAGACAGAGTTTATTTCCACAACAGTTTCGACGCCCACTGGCATCCTCCTCGGGTGGATACAGAAACACGAATGAACCAAAACAAGAGGGAAAAACAGTCCAGGGACCGACCGTTAAGAAATTCGCACCTAGGTTAGATCCCATTCTCCCGACACCGGTTTCGGGAGAATGGGATCTAACCTAGGTGCGAATTTCTTAACGGTCGGTCCCTGGACTGTTTTTCCCTCTTGTTTTGGTTCATTCGTGTTTCTGTATCCACCCGAGGAGGATGCCAGTGGGCGTCGAAACTGTCGTGGAAATAAACTCTGTCTATTAGAGTGGGTTTTTATTTTCATACCAATAAAGTCCTTTTCGCCGTATTTCCCGACTCCAAAAAATCATTTTCATATGTAATGTGATGATGGGGGGTTGTTTAACCTCCTTCGCAACCTCTCAAGTCATATGACGGAGGGGACCTACAGCTTTACGTGAGATCCGAACCCCCTGAGGGTCGCTACATAATTCGGATGCGGAAGACGGTCTCCCATCCAGCTGTAGTATTACCCAAACCCAATGTCGCTTAACTTCGCTGATCAACGGGAAGCGGTGTTACGACATTGGCTACGACGTACCCCAGTAATTTTCCTGGTGATATGTGTAGACTGTAAGATTGGCAGATGATTGTACTATTCCTCACATTTGAAATTTACTTTACAGTCACACTTGCATACTGTCCCCCTTACAGTGCCTTTGGTGCCTTGATTGGTTTGGTTTTGCTTCCCCCGGAATTGTTCATTCTGACGAAGGTCAAGCTTGTCACTCCACTTTAGAGCTACAGCTTAACGTGGAATCCGAACCACGCCCCACCACCAGCCCAGCGTCTTAACCAATAGGCTACCCATGGTACCCATTTATCTACCAACCAATTTTTTTATTGTGTGAAAAAATGAACAGCTGGGTTTTGCTGCACGCCGCCTGCGGTCACCGGGTCTCGGTCCCGGGGCTGGTGGATTCGTAGTGAGCGACGCTAACCATTACACCACCGAGGCCCGTTTAAAGTGAAGAGTGCCACAAACTGGCACGGCGCTCAGGCCAGGCTAATGCGACCCATTGCTCCAACTCCTGTATATATATATATATATATACATATATATACAGGGAGGTATCGTCGGGAGTCGAACTCCCGACTTCAGTCAGTGTCTTCAGTGAGCCACGAGGTGACCGTTACTGCGTTTAGCCCATATTTCGAGACGTTTTCAATTCTTTGGCAAAAATGACTCCACTGTTCATGCATCCCCATTTGTATCTCAAAGTCAGTTTATCTTATCCTTCACTACCTACAACTGAATTAAGTCTTCTTTTATCTCTCCTTTACCCTCGATTCCGTTCTGCTCGTTTCTTTCCACTGTGTTGTTTCATCCTCCTCGAGAGTGCTTCCTCTTGGTGTCATTCCATCTTCCTTCAAACTTTTCTGCCTGGAACACTTCAAACTATATATATATATATATATATATATATATATACGAGCTAGAAAAAGTATTTCTGAGATCAATTTTACTTGGCCTTCAATAACTGTAATTAATTTACGAGCTTCAATTAATTTTGTTGTTCAGATAAGCTTAAAAGTGTCAATTCGTTAAGTATATTAAATTCTATTTTACTCTTGTGCAAATTTATTTGAAGACATTTTTCCTTCTCTTCAATTCTTTCGTAATTTAATCATGTGAACAAACCTATCTACAGTATCTTCTTCCATCGCTTTATGTATTTACCGATAAATTTATTAATTTGTCTATCTGCCTATCTATTTAGTTATCTATCTACCTATATATGTATATCCACCTGTCTATCTTTCTATCTACTTATCTCTCTTCGGATATTTATCTCCTTAACTACCTATCTACATGTCTATTCATCTGTCCACCTGTCTATTTATCTCCGTAACTACCTATCTTCCTGTCTATTCATCTGTCCACCTGTCTATTTATCTATCTATCCACCTATTTATATGTCTATGTAGCCACCTTTCCATTTATCTGTCTGTCCACCTTCCTATTTATTTGTCTACCCACCTGCATATTTATCTGCCTACTCACCCGCCAATCTATCGATCTGTCTATCTGTTCATCTCTCCTAAATCCATCCATCTGTCTATTCACTGGTGTTCGTCCATTGATCCATGTAACTATCCATCCATCTATCCAGTTGTCTGTCTATGCAAGTATACAGCTATCCGTCAGCCCATCTATCCCTCTATCAACCCATCGTTTTCATGCGGGAAAGAGGGGCCAAGGGCGAATGTCCAAAATCCCCTACCCCACACCTAATAGAGGATGAAGAGAGCCAGAATCAAGGTTCAAGATTTTCGAGATGCCTGGACACTGCGTTTGAAAGATTAGAGGTCACAGACAGGGGAAAAGATGGATTGAGGAAGATTGTTCCAGAGTTGACCGGTTGAGATGAAAGATTGAGAATACCGATTAATCCTTGCGTTAGAGAGTTGGACACAAAAGGAATGAGAATGTGTGGAAAGTCTGGTACTGCGTATTTTCCTTAAAGGAGGAGGCATGCAGTTAGAGAGTTCAGAAGAGCAGTGTCCGTTATAACAGCGACAGTAAAGAGTGAGGCAATATTTCGGCGAAGAGAGAGGGACTGAAGACAGTCAGTAAGAGGCGGGGAATTGCTGAGACGAAAAGCCTTTGATTCCACCGGGTCAAGTAGAGCTGTGCGGGTTGAGCCACACCGCACATGAGAAGCATACTCCATACAAGGGCGGATAAGACCCATGTACAGAGACAGTAATTGAGTGGAGTCTGTGGCGGATTACCTATTAGGCACAGTAGGCACGTGCCTCAAGGCCCCTAAGGTTAAATTTTTTTAGGGGGTTCCCAAGGTTCAGGAAAAATGTCCATATTCCAATGTAATGCCGTCGGCGCACTCAGGATACGTGGATAACCTAATATTGTTGAAATATTAATCATTGGTTAGTGCAGATACACTGAGGTACAGCCTACAGTTAAATATAATAAAACGCAATAGCCTACTTTGATGGAGAGGTTTGAATATTGATAAATATTAAGACAAATCTGCAGGTACATGGACTTAACCTGTAGAGAAAAAATTACAACCCCACAGAAGTCCATGGCCCACGGGCAGATCTGGAGCAAATTGGACAGATTTTCCACTCTGCTTGCCGCAATCTTGTATCATTTGCCCTCTTATGCAGATATGAAAGACTGGAAAACCTGTTTTTAGTATTATACTATTGTTTTATTACTTTAAAACGTGTTGTAAATAATAAAACAATAAACCAGTTTTTTAGTATTATATTATTGTTTTTCATTATTTTAAAAACAATGAGAAAGGAACCCCAAAGTCTTGGTGCCTAGGGCCTCAGAGGGTCTTAATTCCCCACTGGTGAGGGTGAAGAAACTGCGGAGCCAGTACAGCACATCTAACCTCTTAAAAGCTGTTTTAGAAAAAGTGTATATGATCCTTCCAGGAAAGATCATGAGAAAAGGAATGTTCAGAGAAGAGGAAGGATTGAGTTGTGTTTTGTTGAAGATAAGAGGATAGTCGTGTGGAAGATTGTGACCAGTAGATAAATGAAGGAACTGAGGTTTTGAAGCATTGAAAACAACAAGGTTTACTCTGCCCAAATCAGAGGTAGTAGAAAGATCAGAGGTCAGGTGTACCATAGCCGTCCTGCGCAAATTATGGCGTGACTGTTGAGAGGGACGCTTTGTGAAGCGGGTGAAGAAGTGAAGCGTGGAATTATCGGCATAGAAGTGGCTAGGGCAAGAAGTGCGACTTAATAGATCATTGATAAATAAAAGGAAAAGAGTGGGTGACAGGACAGAACCTTGAGGAACACCACTATTAATAGCTTTAGAAGAAAAGTGGCCATCAATAGATTAGCCGGAAAGGAAATCAGATATGAAGGCACATATAGAAGGATAGAAACCGAAGGAGGGCAGTTTGAAAATTAAGGATTTGTGCCAGAATCTATAATATCAAAAGGTATTGATATGTCTAGCGCAATAGCAAAGGTTTCACCCAAATCCAGAAAGGAAGATGACCGAGTCAAAAAGATATGCAAGAAGATCGTCAGTAGAGCGTCACTTGCGGAACAGTTTTTTTTTAATTTTGAAAAGATTGTGTAGTACGTAATATGCATGTATGTGTAGTGAGGAATAGGGAGAGAAGTGTGTGTTTGAGAGCATGCTGGACTGCTCACAGAGTAGATGAGACATGGAAATTTATAAGTTAAAGAGGACAGTGACAGGAGAAACGGGAGTTGCAGCACTCCCTGTCTCCTGCCTAACGTTCCCAACTGTATTTATCCATTTTTTTCAACAACTATGTAAAAAGTGTATATACTTTCTTACGAAATAAAGATGCGTCTGTTTGCCTTTCTGTCCGTCCATCTATTTATCTATTCATCTGTCTATCTATCCACCTGTCTATCCAACCATCCATCTATCTGTCTCTCTATCCACTCATCCATACATCCATCTACCTGAATCAGTCTTCAAATTTTGAATGATGACATAAAAATGTCTGATTTGTCTTTAAGTTTAAACGAGCAAAGAATAAATTTTACAATTTTTAACTCAAGAAGACATTTGTTAAACGATGTAATTTATGTAACTTTAAACGGTGAGAGTATTATAAATGTGATTCATCAGTTACATATTTATGGATTGTGCTGATAAATACATAGGACATAAGGGTAAACTTTCTTCCTGATTCTTGGCTTCTGCACAGGGTTTGGGGGTTAGCCAAGGGGATTTACTGTCTTCCTTCCAATTTAATATTTTTATAGCAATGAAATATTATAAATAAAATATTTAATATAAAATTTGGTCGCGAGTATAGTAACCTTTTCTCTGACTCGTACTGTGACATATTGTAAAGATACTGCATTTTTACCATTAACGGCATATTTAAGCAACATATTTTGACTAGATTACTTCCCACTAAATACAAAATCGAACACGAATGGCAATATTTTGTAAATTTATATTGATGTGATTTTTCATTTCAACTCAAGTATTTAATCTGTATATATGTTTGAAGGAATCTGGGTCACTTGTGTAATGTAATGACGTTTATTTTTATGTATTTATGGTATTAATTATACCTTTATTTTAGCTTGTTTTCATTTAAACCACATCATGTAGATTTAACCCAAGGTTATATACTGTATATCACTGATTATATATATATATTCTTATTTATCTGTCAATTCGTGTAGGGAGATAATTATAAACCTTTTACAAAAATAATATATTCGTCACAGATCTTATTAAACCAATTACAATATAACAATGAAATTTTGGACAGTAAAGAAATTTTGGTTGAAGAATAAAGATGTGATATCGAGACAATTAAATAAAATGCACAAACACTTTAAATTTGATTGTTAGACAATTTTAATCTACAATTGGTAGTAGTTTAACTGAATACAGCCGTATTGTAATATGCCAGGTCATTTACAATGAATAAACGCATACATGCTACAATTTTAATTAACTTATCTTTTAGAACAAAGAGCAACGGTTAGTTCTCTACACGGCCTTTTGACGTATTTTGTACATAATACAATTTCATAGAATTATTTGAATCCTACCTGGTTATTTGACCATTCCAATTATAATGTTTAATGCATGCCTTAGTTACATTGTTACCTACTTCCTTTTGACAGTGGTAATTATTCTCTTGAGAATTTGTACATTATAATCCTGTGTATTTTATATTTCTACCAAATGCGTGGACTCCGTTTTGTAACACTGAATCAAGGACACACTATTTTAGAGCGTTTACCGACACTAACAAAATATACGGAGTCTCCGTTTTCTTCCTCCGGAATATAAGATGGGACAGACTCTTTTGGGAGTCTTTTAAACAGACGCGAATTTTTCGTTTCACTTTAGCTTGGCGAGGACTTTACTCAGAATAAGAAGAACGATTTCGTTTTTCAGTACCACACGATTTGAAATTTATCATTACTGCACAATATGTGTATTTTTATATACTTGAGCAAATTTCCATTAAGAACTAGTTTTTTGTTCTTAAAAAGAGAAATAAATCTAATGTTCTTATTTAATTTCAACACAGGTTTGCGAGAGTGGACCTTTGTGTTCCGCGTTCTGAAATGCACTGATCCTACGCGTTTTTCAGCCTATGCCCCTGTTGTCATGGCTGTCGGGCGTAAGATTCTTTATATACCCAAAATAATATTCTCTTTTTTGATTAATCTTATTTGTAAGAATTATTAACCTTCTAGAAAGTGTAATTTTACATGCCAGTAAACTTGTTAATAATGTAACAATATAATTTTAACGGAGTTTTCCCATTTTATACATAAATGAATGTTAAATTTTGAAAAGTCTTTGTTTCGGTGCTACTGTAGTATGCGGTCTACCTACGATTGGTTAGGTTTAATCATGATATTTTCGTTAAAACTAACGAAAATATCATGACTAAACCTAACCAATCGTCAAGGGCGATTAACATTGGGATGTAAACAAGCAATTAGCAAACAAGATAAGAAACTATACTTCAAAAGTAGACCGCCGAATCGTAGGTAGACCGCATACTACAGTAGCACCTTTGTTTCTTTGGTGTGGACGCGGAACCCACGTGTCGTCTCAGAAACGAATTTCTTTATTTTAATGTAATTTTTTACATTAGTTATTTTCTTAGTTTCTAGGTAACCTTTATATGGTATTTTTATCCGAACTTATTCAGAATTAAATAGACAATTGAATTCATGTCTTTTTCCCTAAATTACATAAGTATTTAACATAGGCTGACCATATTTCCTTGAGACAAAAACGGGACATTGGGATGGCAAAAAAGGGACGGGGTTATGTAATATTCAGTATTCATGAAAAAGTAAGTACATAAACCGGGACAAAATTGACATTTTTATTAAAACGACGGGACGGCCAGGAAATATAAAACAAACGGTACTGTCCCGTTCAAAACGGTACGCATGGTCAGCCTAATTTAACATGATGTTTTAAATTCCATGTACTCAAGAATTTTCAAATTGCTTCGTTTACACCCGAACTACGAAAAAACCCGCCATTTTTGACGCATACAATTCTTCGTTTGCTTGGCTTTCAATTTGGTATTTATAGATACAATTCATTCTGTTTGCATGATCAATTTATTTTTGGGTTAATTTATGACCCGTAATTAACCTTATTACATTATTCGGATCACCTGAAGATCAGGACTCCCAGCCTTCGTTAGTTAGCCTTATAAGGCTAACTAACGAAAATATCATGACTTAACCTAACCAATCGTCAAGGGCGTACAGTTGACCTAACGATTGGTTAGGTTAAGTCGTGATATTTTAATTAGCGTTATAATGCTAACTAAAGAAGGCTGGGGGCCCTGATTTTCAGGTGATCCCATTATTCCCATATATAACACTTGAGATTTCATAAAATTCCTAAAATGTTCAGGGATTTCATGTAAGTTTAAGTCGTGACATTTTCGTTAGTTTCAACGAAAATATCACGACTTAACCTAACCAATCGTCAAAGGCGTACAGTTGACCGAACCGGGCATTCAATTAACCTAACCGGGCATTCAATAATTTTCCCGTAGGTTTAACGAAAATATCACGACTTAACCTTACGTGAAATCCCTAAACATTTTTGGGATTTCATGAAATCCCTAGTTACACAGATTCCCTGTAGCATATACAAAGGAATACAAAGGACACCAAACAGCAACAGACCAGCTGTCCCTTCGAGGCTGTCTGTTTAAGAAGGAAGGTTAAAAGAAGGAAGAAAATTTAAAGACAAGAATATTATCTTTTGTAATTTATTCTTTTTCTGACAAATAATTCTTTAATTTCATTTAAATGAAGTTTTTTTCACATATTTATGATGAATTCTTTGAAATTTGAACCTGATCAATATAAGTCTGATGTTGCCATTAAAAAAAAAAAGATATTTTAAACTGACATTTTAGGAGGGTAAATCACTGGTTATGAACTGATCATTAGATGTTAATAGTATTTGATTGACTCTCTCTCTCTCTCTCTCTCTCTCTCTCTCTCTCTCTCTCTCTCTCTCTCTCTCTCTCTCTCTCTCTCTCTCTGACCTTTCACATATCGTGAAAATAGAATTCTTTGTCACATTTAAAAAAGTTGTGAAATGACAAAATTTTACGATTTATTTTTAAAACTGTTTTCAGAATGTTGAATATAGATCTCACGAAAGACATGAATCATATTATCAATTTTATATGTCCTACGAATAATTTTAGTTTAACTCCAAAATAGGTTGAGGAATGTTTTGTTAGGGACCTACTGGAAAATACAAGGTGGCGCAAAAGTCGCGGACCATGAGAATTTTCAATGTTGACTATATTATTTTCTTTCTTTTAGGTAGGGGATGGCTGCGAAATTAACAATAGACGAAAGGGTGAGTTTGGTTTTAATGCATGGAATATCAGGTACTGTAAATAGATGAATCGTTGCAGAATTTAAATTCTGTACCGATTCATCGATTTGTAGTACCTAGTATTCCATACATTAAAACCAAGCTTACCCTCTCTTCTATTGTTAATTTCGCAGCCATTTCCAACCTAAAAGAAAAAAATAATATATTATTGTCAACACTGACAATTCTTATGGTGCACAACTTTTGCGCCACCCTGTAAATTTTGTCAGAAGCCATATATATATATATATATACATATGGGAATAACAGGAAAAGTAGGAAAATAGATATATAATTTTCTTAGTGAGCGGCGGTAAGTCGTTACAGTACAAGGAGTATCTTCATCAGAATCAGAGGTCCTCAGTCAGTACCACAAGGAGCAGTATTAGCTCCACTACTCTTCATATTCATACCAACTGACATAGATGAGAACGTTACCAGAGCCAGCACAGTAACATCCTTTGCCGATGACACAAAGATCAGTAGAAAAATAAGAAACCCAGAAGATATAGGATCTCTACAAACCGACATGAACAGAATCTACAAGTGGACGGAAGAAAACAATATAAAGTTTAACACTGAGAAATTTCAGCTGTTACGGTACGGAAAAAGAGAGGACCTAAAATCCATGGAATATTATACCCCAAATGGACAGGAAATTCAGAGAAATTCTAAAGCAAAAGATTTAGGGGTTGCAATGAGTGATGATGCGAAACACAAAATAAGATAACAGTAAACAGAGCAAAGAGAATAATAACTGGGCAGATACTGAGAACCTTTAAACGAAGGGATAGGAGTATAATGATTCCTCAACTGAAAACACTGATCATACCCAAATTGGAATACTACTCGGTCCTAACATGCCCATATAAAAAAGAAGACATTAGACAGCTAGAAGGGATTCTGAGAAGCTTCACAGCCAAGATCAAGGGGTGCAAAGAACTAAATTACTGAGAAAGGTTACGCGAATTAAACCTATATTCACTGGAAAGGAGAAGAAAGAGATACACCATTATTTACACTTGGAAAATAATGGAGAAACTAGCCCCTAATCTTACTCTGAACCCTGTAACTCCCCAAACAACAGTGGAAAGTTGAAAAGGAAGACTGTGTCGTGTTCCCAAATTAAAGGCTAGACAGGGAACATCCTTAACCCTGAAAGAAAATAGTTTTGTTGTGAGAGGACCAAGGCTGTTTAATCAGCTGCCCAAAAACCAAAGGAACACGAATGGTGTTGCGGTGGACATCTTCAAAAGATTAGACACCTGACTCAGAACAAACCCCGATGAGCAGGGCGTACCTGGCTATGTGAGGTGGAGAGTACAAGAAACCAACTCACTACTTCACCAGGCCAACTCGAGAGAAGGGGTGACAAGCTTGACCTTCGTGAAATGAGGAATCATCGCACGGAACATTTGAAAGGTTGAAAGGTGTATATAACCTTGGTTTAGCTTCCGCCCGAAATGTTCATTTTGACGAAGGTCAAGCTTGTCACTCCACCCTAAACCTACATTTTAACGTGGAATCCGATCCACGCACCACCAGCAACCCAGCGTCTTAATAACTACGTTACCCAGGGTCCCATTTATCTACAGTACCAACCAATTATTTTTTTTATTGTGTGGAAGGATGAACAACTGGGTTTTGCTGCGCGCCGCCTGCCATCATCGGTTCCCGATCCCGCGGCCAATAGAGTCGTAGTCAGCGACGCTAACCACTACACCACCGAGGCGCATCTTATCATTTATGTTCGTCCTATCTTGGACTTCATATTGAATTTGAATATTTAATTAATTTTTTCACTTCCAATGGTTTTCCTAGGAATTTAATTCAGAAATATATTTTTAAATTTCTTGCCAATATTTATAGACCTAAGACATCCGTTTTTAATGTTCCCAAAAACAACATTAAACCTTTCCCTACCTCGGTCTCGTTAGTGACAAAATTGCGAAAGACCTGTCTGCAATTTTGGAAGAATTTTTCCCCCATATTAATTTTAAATTCGTTTTCGTAAATCCTTCCTCTATAGTCTATAGGATCCTACTTTCGTTTAAAGCATTGGTTCCCAACCTATAGGTAAATTACCCCAGTCGAGTAAATTTGGGATTTTTATCGGGTAAATATTGTTTGAAGGAGGTCATAATTTCAGTGTGGTATATCACTAGGTTCAGTTGAAAAAATTTCTTTAATTTTGTAATATCCATTTGAAATACGTTTAGGCGCCAGCAACAGAAATTCTATAATAAAGTAAATGCATCTATAATAAGTATAATAATTATATGTATAAGTATAATAAGCGTAAATTAGTAATAATTAGTAAGACAGTAATGAGTAATTAGGAAAGAAACATCTGGCAACTCAATTTTGCCGAACGATGAATACAAATTAATAGCCTAGGCTACTAGTTGGCCAATTTGCTTCATGTGTGGAGGTAAATTTGCTTTACGTTCACATAAATTTGTACACAGTTTGTGATTTAATATCAGTGTCAGTGTAATTAATGTTTTCATGTTTTTATTAGCAATAGATAAACATTTTATTAATTGTTTTATCAGAAAAATTTTGAGTTTAGTTATGAGGTGCAGATAACAGATAAAGTTGTGGGTAACTGTATTGTATATTCAACTGTATTTTTTATTTATAGGTAATTATGTCGTGCAAACGGAAGTATGATGAGTCTTTTCTTCAGTACGGATTTGTTAATCTGCCTGATAAACATCAAGACCCCCCCGCAATGTGTGGGTTGCCAAAAAGTATTTGTGAATGAAAGTCTCAAGCCCGGAAAACTGAAGGAACACCTCCAAAAGTTTCATCCAGGAGACGCTGACAAAGATCTCTCTTATTTCCAAGGCATGTCGAAGCGACTTCGTTCTGTGCAGTTCGGTAGCTCCGGTACAGCTGCTCAGAAAACTCTGGCCGCGGTGGAGGCATCTTTAGAAGTTTCTTACCTCATTGCTCGTCAGAAGAAACCTCATACAATTGGGGAAACTCTCATCATGTCATGCGCAGTGGCAATGGTGAAGCGGGTATGCGGAGAGGATCAGGCTGCGAAACTGAGGACGATTTCTCTGTCGAATAATACTGTACGACGGCGTGTTGACCAAATTGCGCAAAGTATTCTCGAAAAGGTTGTTCGTGACGTCCTGCAAAGCCCGTTCAAAATGTTTTCGCTCCAATTTGATGAATCGACCAATGTTTCGTCGTGCGCTCAGCTTCTGTGCTTCATTCGTATGTTCATGAAGGAGCAGCGACGGAAGAGTTCTTGTTTTGTGAGGAGCTTTCGATGACCACGAAGGGCGAGGACATTTTCATGCTGACCAATGACTTCATGAAATGAGTGGGTTTGTCTTGGGATCAAGTCGGATAAGTTTCTTTGGATGGCGCTCCGAGTATGATGGAGAAGAATTGAGGCTTCCAAGGTTCCATCAAACGTGAGAATGAAAACATTTTAGTTACTCACTGTCTCATCCATTGATATGTATTGGCCACTAGATTTCTTCCACCACAGCTGAATTATGTGCCTAAGGATGTTGTAAAAATAGTCAACTTCGTAAAAGCGAGCGATTTGAATTGTCGCATTTTGAGGGAGATGTACAACGAGGTGGGCGCAGAGTACGAGAACCTGCTTTACCACACAGAAGTTAGGTGACTTTCACGTGGGAAAGTTCTTGTCCGCCTTGTTGAGCTTCGATCAGTTCTCGAGGAATTTTTTGAAGGGAAGGGATCCGAATTGGCTCTGTTTTTCTCTCAACCAAAATGGACGATGCGTCTTTGTTACCTTGCTGACAGATTTGTTGCTATAAATGTGGGAAATCTGCAGCTGCAAGGAAAAAATGTGAATGTATTCGAGGCCAGGGATGTAATTGGGTCATTCACTAGTAAAGTACGGTTCTGGTCGAGAAGGGTTAAACACGACAACTTGGCTATTTTTCCAACTTTAGATCAGTTTTTCGATCAGGAGGAAGATGTCTTCGATGAGGAAGAGAAGAAAATCGTGACGGAGCATTTGGATCGGCTTGCAGGTGGATTCCAGAGATATTTTGGGAACCAAAGCAACCAAGAAAACGAGTGGATTAGAAGCCCGTTCACAGTCCTAGAAAACCAGATTTCGGACGATGACTTCCCTGCTAAAGAAGAATTCATCACCCTCAGCTACAAAAATGACTTAAAGTTGGCTTTTGGGACCCAAGATCTTGGATCCTTCTGGACGAGACGTTTGGAGGAATTTCCAACGTTGTCGAAGCGGGCATTAACCGTACTAACCCAGTTCTGCGAAACTGGATTTTCTACTGTTCTGGGGATGAAAACAAAACAACGGAATCGCCTCAATGTGTCATCTGATGCATGCATTGCTCTTTCATGGCACAAACCAAATATAAAGGAATTGGCATTAGCGCTCCAAGCGCAACCGTCGCATTGAGCGAATAATAAAAGTTTTTGATGTGGTCTTAATATTATGAACGTGTTTTTTGTTGTTTTAATTCAGAAATAAACCTTGTTGTTGTAACCTTGTTGGGGTGAAATTATGTCTCAGAATTGTAAATTGGGGTTACAGCGCTAAAAAGGTTGGGAACAACTGGTTTAAAGGATAGATTCCCTCTCCTTTTGTGCTCGTCATGCGTCTATAAATTTGATTGCTCGCCCTGCGAGAGGGAGACTTACATTAGAAGTACCATTCGGTTACTTCAGTTCGGCAGTGACCAGCACTTGGGTAGGTCGTCTCGCACCGGTCGCCCCATTAGTAACCCAATGGAATCCATAATACGTGAACATTCAGTTGGATGTGACTCCCTTTTCACCAGATAACTTTAAGAATTTAAGTGTAAGTAATAACATTAGTGAGCTTAGATTATTGGAATCCATTTATATTTTTAAACTTAAACCTTCTTTAAATCATAACTTTCCAATTTCTCTCAATGTTCTAATGTAAGATTTATCTCGTATTTTTTATCTTTGTAATTGTTTTAAAATTTCACTCTTCTTTTACGTTTTACTTTTTAGAATTTTATAATTTATAATTTACCTCCCAGAATGTTTTACTGTAACATCTATTTTATAATTCTTTTGTAATTATATTTTAAAATTTTAATTCTTTTATTTTTTAATAATTTTTTAAATTTATAATTTATCTTTTAGAATCCTTTACTGTAAAACTTAAACAAAAATTTCTTAAAACAAACTAAGAAATTATTAAATATCTTTAACATTTTATAATTTTAGAATTTGCCCTGAAGATGAGGGTTGTATCCTTCGAAACGTTGGATCTACTCGGGGCACTCAATATATTTTGCCCCACCCTTTTTTCTTAGCTAAATAATAGGCCATGGGATTGAAATGTCTTTTGGGTCGTAAGTTTGAACTTTCTGCGCTTCACATAAATGGATTTTTCCAGTTTGAACCTCCCCTCCTTGTATAAAACCGCTTTTAAACGCCCTTGTAAAGGGTGATCCAGAGAAATGGGACCCAAAAGAAACCCCTGTAACTCTTAAAGTATAAGTCCTTTTATAAAATCATACGCATCATTCGAAAGAGGATAGTTACAAGTTTGTACAGGATTGCATAGGTTTTGACAATACAATACAAGATAAGATACAAAACAAAATAAAAGTGTTAGTTAAAACTAACCCTTCAAGATGACTGCATGGACTGTGGAACAGCTGCGTTTCATAACTGAGCAATATTATGAGCATGGAAGAAGCGTAGTTTCAGCTCTTAGAAGGTGATTTTGACATCTGAAAATTTGTCTTGAGAGATCTTTGAGCTGAAACTACACTTCTTCCATGCTCATAATATTGCTCAGTTATGAAACGCAGCTGTTCCACAGTCCATGCAGTCATCTTGAAGGGTTAGTTTTAACTAACACTTTTATTTTGTTTTGTATCTTATCTTGTCTTGTATTGTCAAAACCTATACAATCCTGTACAAACTTGTAACTATCCTCTTTCGAATGATGCGTATGATTTTATAAATGGACTTATACTTTAAGAGTTACAGGGGTTTCTTTTGGGTCCCATTTCTCTGGATCACCCTTTATAAAACCGATGGTTAACACAGTTTCGAAAATGGTGTCTGACAGTGATGTGCGTCGTAAACAGAGAGCTGTTATCGAGTTCTTAACCGCAGAGAAGGAAACAGTTGGAAATATTCACAAATGTCTACAAAACGTTTATGGAGATGCCGTTGTTGATCGAAGCACAGTTGGACGCTGGTCTAAACGTGTGAGATCATCGGAGTGAGGGAAAGCCAGCCTCGATGATGAGCCACGCAGCGGTCGCCCGGCATCGGCTGTGACATCTCACACCGTGCAACGTATTAACAGCATCACTCGATCAAATCGGTGCGTCACATACAAGGAGCTATCACTGGAGCTAGGAATTAGTGAAGGAAGTGTGAATACGATAATTCAGCAACTGGGATACTCAAAAGTGTGTTCACGGTTTGTTCCTCGCCAACTGACTGAAGATCACAAAGCCCAAAGAAAAGAAATTACTTCTGAGTCGTTGGTTCGATAAGAGACAGAATGGGATGACTTCCTTTCGCGAATTGTAACGGGATGAGACTTGGATACACCACTTTGAACCTGAAACAAAACGCCAATCCATGGAGTGGCACCACGCAGACTCCTCACGCAAGAAAAAGTTCGAAATAGCTCACTCTGCAGGAAAGGTTATGGCCACCATCTTCTGGGAGTGGAGAACAAACATTAATCTCACCCATGAAAATGGGAAAATATCCATCCGCCATGTCAAGATTATGAGGGGTATATTCCAGGGGGACAGCTTATCACATTTGCTATTTTGCCTCACCCTGGACCCCCTTAGAAGAAGAAATCCAAACAGTGTTCTGAATCATCTCCTGTTTATGGATGATTTAAAGCTGTACGCAGACTCTGACCAAAACCTGGAATGCCTATTGAGGATCGTCCATACTTTCTCCGGTGACATAAAAATGAAGTTTGGATTGGATAAGTGTGCTAAGTGTACACTTAGAGGAGGTAGGAAAATACAAACCCATAACATCAATTTAGGAAGACACACTGAGATTAAATATTTGGAAGAGGATAGTTCCTACAAATACCTGGAGGGCAGAAGAAAGTGGAAATATAGAACACCGGCAAATGCGAGAGAAAATCAGTGGAGAGTATGTACGAAGACTAAAAAAGATCTGCAAGACCCAACTTACATCAAAGAACAAAATAACAGCTATAAATCAACTCGCCATCCCTGTTATTATAGTATAGGGATCATAGACTGGCCGCAATCAGAACTAAACAATCTAGATGTTAAGACCAGAAAAATCCTCACTCTAAATAGAACAACATACCTACCAGATTGTACCTACCAAGAACACTGGGAGGAATGGGATTGATTGAGGTTAACCAGCTGCACCGATCATCAACCATCAGCATTGGGTAGTATCTGAGGAGTTCGCATAGCCCTACAATAGCTTGGGTTCGTGAACACCACAACACAGGGGTAACGCAACATACCTCCATAACCAAACTGGCCCAGCACTTTGAAGGGAACAATATGACAGAGGAAATAGAAACTGAAAGAGTACCAGCCACCTTAATAACTAAGAAAAGTCGCAAAAGATATGTGCTGGAACAACAGGCCAAGCATGCAGAAGAATGGGAACAACATGAAAGAGCTGGAAAATACTACCAAGAACTACAGAAGGACTACATGAACAAAGAAGGATCATTGGAATTGTTAAGGAGAGGAGTTCTGCAATACGACGGAGAGCGACTAATAATGGGTGCCCAAGATCTTGCACTCCTGACAAATGCTTTTTAAAAAAATGGCTGGAATAAGCAATAATGATAGATGTAGATTCTGTCATGATGAAGTGGAAAGCTTTGGCCATCTAATATCAGTCTGTAGGATGCTCATGGCAGATGGGTCCTATACAGCCAGACATAATAAAATTCGCATATATATCCACTGGAAGATCATGATAGCGTTAGAACTAGAATGCAGTAAAAACGCATGGGACACACACCTGCATCAGTCACTGGAAATAACCATTATACTATATATTATGATACAGTAATTCCAACAGCCACTTTTATAGACAACTCTGCAGTAAAACCAGGCATAGTAGTGTTGGACAAGAGGGAAAGGAGTGCCTTACTTATTGAGGTCAGTGTCCCAAACGACTACGGCCTTAATAGGGCGGAAAGGGAGAAAATTACCAAATACCAGGCGCTCATTTATGACATAAAGAGAAACTGGAGATTAAAAGAAGCTGCCATGCTTCCTATCATAGTTGGGGCAACAGGTATGATGAAGAACAACCTATCAACTTACTTGAATTCAATCCCAGGACAGCCCCAGGCCATAGAAATCCAAACAGGGGCATTAAAAGGAACGGTCACCCTTCTTAAACGAACGCTAGGACAAGTTCAGACATAGTTGAAGTGTTTGGCTTCGGGTGGAAGCCCCACTTCCAGCGATAAAAATTACAATGAAGAGTATAAACCAAAGTGGACATTATGAAGAAAGGACAAACAATCAACTCAGAGGCATAGATTGCTACCCTACAGAGATTCCAGAGACGTATAAAGCGAGTTCGACCGGAGAGAAAACTGGAAGACGTCCTTCTTTTGCACGATAACGCAAGACCACACAACAGTTTGTAAACAAGAGAGGCCATCACAAAAATGCGCTTGACTGCGTTACCCCACCCTCCATACAGCTCGGATCTGGCACCTTCAGACTTTCATTTGTTTGGGTTAATGAAGGATGCTACTCATGGAAGAAAGTTTCAGTGACGATGAGGTTGTTGAAGAGGTTAAGAGATGGCTCCAGCGGAACCCAGCGGACTTTTACCAGCAAGGAATAAAGGTCCTTGTTTCGAGGTGGAGGAAAGCCGTAGAAAAGGATGGAGACTGTGGAAAAATAAAAACTTGTAAAAAAGGTATGCAACTACTTGTGTACAAAATTTCTGGAACTTACAAGGAAACTTCGAAAGAAAAAAAAAAGGTGGGGCAAAATATATTGAGTGGCCTTCGTATATTAAGGTTATGCTGTATGTTGCGTCCTTGGTCTTCCTTTTTATTATACGTTTAAGGTTTCCTAGAAACAAACCTATCAAATATATAACCTTTGGTTAACCTTTGGTTTGCTTCCGCCCAAATCGTTCATTTTGACGAAGGTCAAGGTTTTCACTCCACCTTAGACCTACAGTTTAACATGGAATCCAAACCACGCCCAACCAGCAGCCAAGCGTCTACGCCACCCATGGTACCCATTTATCTACCAACCACTTTTTTATTCTGTGGAAGGATGAACAGTTGGGATTTGCTGCGCGCCGGCTGCCGTCACCGGGTCTCGATGCCGGGGCCGATGGATTTGTAGTCAGCAACGCTAACCACTACACCACCGAGGCGCATATATATATATATATATATATATATATATATATATACATACACACACGTGTGTGTGTGTGTGTGTGAGAGGGAGAGAGAGAGAGAGATAAATGGCTGGACGGACTATGTAGTACGTGCATATGTATGGACTATGTATGCATGTATATTCAATTTAACCTAAACAGCGCATTTTAAGCGGTGTCAGCTGGGTATACATAATGTATATATCACAGTTACAAAGAATATCTGGAATGATTTTGAACTATTTTTTAATTAATTTGATGTTCTAATGCCCATGATAGTTTTTTCAGTGTATAAAATCGTCTGGCGTGAGCCACAAGATCAGTAAAGTAGACGCCCGGCGTAAAACTCTTCACTCTTCACTTTCGATACTATGATGCGAAGATCAATAAAAACTGAAGATGGTAAAGTAACATTTTTATATCATACCCATACCCAGCAAAGAAACGTAAATACCCACCCGAGTATACATTTCTGCAAGAATTATGATAAGTGCATAAAACCAAGTATGATCCCTGTATTATTGTTTTTTTTAAATCACGAATACTCTTTCGTATTTTCAAAGAGGAAATAAAATACATTGAAAATAAATTAAGATAACTCAGTTATCCCCACTTAATTCCTTCTGAAGATAATCTTTTAAATTCTTTAAAAAAAAAAAAAATTATTGCACAAATTGTCTGAACGTTCAGAGCACAAGGTCACCTCCGATTCCAAAAGATAACATTATTATATTTCGTTGTCTTAAAAATTTCGGATTAAAAATAGAAATATTGATCTTATTTTTATGGTTAGTCTACAGTAATTAAGATAAGCAAGTTAATTAGGGTGTCCGGCACTGCTGAAACTCCGCTGAGTCGTGGGTTCGAACCGTAGTGCCGCTTCGAGCTGGGCGTCTATCTTTTCTGAATCTTACGTCACAACGAAGTGACTGGCCGGCCAACCCGCTTTAATTGACTCGGTAAAGTAACCCAGGTTGGGTCCCTACCCCTCACTTGGGGAATATAGGACATGGTTAGATGTTAATAAATGGTGGTTTGAAAAATAATCACACGACTGTTAGCTGATGTTCATTCGATACCTTGCAGTGATTGCCACAAACTGGCACAGCCCTTAGGCCAACTTAATGCGGTCCATTGCGCTCACTCCTGTATTGTTATTACTAGCATCATCGGGGGTCAAACCCCCGACTTCACTGTATTTTCTTATAGGGAAGCTGTATTACCCAGTGAGGATGGTTGTACTTCATCATCCTGTGATGGTGGGCAAACGGGCCATGATCCAGGAGGTGCTAGAACACTGGTATGCATCAATTTTGCTGTCAAGGGTTTTGTAAGTGATTCTTATAGAGTTTTTCCTGCTGATTTCGAATCTGCAATCCGTTTTTCTCAATCAGCTCAGGTTATCCGGCTATGGCCTCATAAGTAAAATATAATTTTTCGTGATTTTGTCAAAGCGGAATTGGAACAGTAACATCTATCATCACTTGTTTCACTTGTATAATATCTTTTTTTACTTTTCAGGCATATAGATAAAATATTTCATAATGAATAGAGCGTGTAAAAATGATCCCAATAGATTCTGCTACATATGTGGGACGGTTACCATGCCAAATAACCAGTCCCAAATCACTAAATTTGTGAAGACAATGTATAGAGCATACTTTGGAATTAAGCTAGGGGACCAGGACAAAAATTTCGCCCCTCATATGTGCTGCAAGACGTGCATTGAAAATTTGAGAAGATGGAGCAAAGGCAGAGCGAAATCTTTGCCTTTTGGAATTCCCATGATTTGGAGAGAAGGAAAGGATCACGTGACAGATTGCTATTTCTGCATGACAAACCTCCAAGGTGGGCTTATAAATTTATTTTTCTTAAATATTTTGAAATCCTCTTATGAAACTTGACATAATATTCACCATAATGTAATATTCACCATATATAGCATAATATTCACCATAATGGTAATCATACATTTACATATACATAGTGTTATAGAAAATACATTTACACATACATATTGTTATACAAGTTACATTTACATATACAATGATTGTATATTTTCTTTCTTTTTCATTCATATTGTCCCCGAAGGGACACTATGAATGAAAAAGAAAGAAAATATACAGACTCCATCGACCTATTTCATATCTTACAGACCGCAGCCTTCCCTCACGAGCCGCCACTGTCTGAATGATTCTTCTATTTCATATGCAAGTTTTATATCCATGTTTCTGTGTTTCTATTTTCAGGAGTTAACAAGAAGAATAAACACATTGTTGTATACCCTGACATTCCTTCTGCTATGAGACCTGCACCCCATGGTCCTGGAATTCCAATACCCGACCCACCTCAAACCCTAGACTTCGATGATTCTGATGATGAATCAATGACCAATGCCAATGACCAGTCCCAGTCGTATATACCTCAAAATACCGCTTCAAATGAGCCGAGGCCTCTCAACCAGGCCAAACTTAATGATCTTACCAGGGATTTACGACTTTCCAGATTAGCTGCCGAGATCTTGGGCTCACGACTTCGAGAGGACAACTTGCTGGCTCCGGGAACAACATTCTCCTGGTATAGGAAACGAGAGGAAGAATTCCGCAAGTTTTTTGCAGTGCACGAAAATACCTCTTCCTTAGTGTACTGCTGCAATGTTGAGGGGCTAATCGAATCCTTGGGCCTGCCATATAACGCATCAGAATGGAGGCTATTTATAGACTCGTCTAAACGAAGTTTGAAAGCAGTACTTCTGAACATTGGGAATAGGGTTGCATCAGTCCCTGTAGCACATTCCGTACAACTTACTGAGAGCTACGATAACATGAAAATTTTACTGGATGCTCTCGTATACGACCAACATAACTGGAGGATCTGTGGAGATTTGAAGGTAATACTAATATCATAAGTAAACTATTGCTATTGACTATGTTGTTTTTCCAAAGGTTATTTGAGAGCGTATAAGAACATTTAACTTCCCCACAGAAGTGATACAGTCCAATGCATAGATTTGTTTATCTGATAGAACAAATTCTCTAAATTCTTTAAATATTTTCATTTTTTTTCAGATTGTGGCATTTGTATTGGGAATGCAAGGGGGATACACGAAATACCCATGTTTCCTCTGCAAATGGGATAGCCGAGCGGATGAGAAGCACTATGCACAGCGTGAATGGGCATCCAGAGAGAATTTTGAACCTGGGTCGCATAATGTCGTTTCAGTGCCCCTTGTACCACCAACAAAAATTTTGCTCCCACCACTTCATATTAAGCTGGGCTTGATGAAAAATTTCATCAATCAATGAATAAGGAGGGTTCAGCATTCCGATATCTCGAGAGTAAATTTCCTCATATATCTGATGCTAAACTAAATGCTGGGGTTTTTGATGGTCCTCAAATTCGAACTTTGATCAAGGATACTCAGTTCGAAAACGCAATGACTCCAACTGAGAAGAATGCCTGGCAGGCATTCAAATCAGTTGTCACTGATTTTCTTGGCAAGCGTAGAAGTCCAGAATACGAGTCCGTTGTCGAAACCTTGATGGAAGCTTTCAAAGCTCATGGGTCGCGCATGTCCATAAAAATGCACTTTTTGTGGTCCCACTTGGACTATTTTCCTGAAAATTGCGGGGATTATAGTGAGGAACAGGGTGAACGATTTCACCAAGATATCAAAATAAT
Organism: Bathynomus jamesi; assembly: GCA_023014485.1. Taxonomy (NCBI): domain Eukaryota; kingdom Metazoa; phylum Arthropoda; class Malacostraca; order Isopoda; family Cirolanidae; genus Bathynomus; species Bathynomus jamesi. The sequence goes on along the minus strand of JAJOZX010001684.1, from coordinate 245,260 downwards.
GGAAGAGAGGTACCAGGGAAACTGGGATATCAATATGCTGGCGGACTATTGCTGGTGTTTGAAGCGGACGTGCCCGAAGAAAAACACAGACGGAAAGCCAAAAAAACTTCATTCCTTCCTCAATAAACTTTTTCCCATATTCATTGTATGAATAAAAGTATTTATTCACACAATGTTTTCATTTTTCACGAGTGTTCTTATAATATTACTCGTATCTACAGTGTTTAAGCTATAAAAATCAATAAATTTGGGGATAAAATTGGACTTATAATAAATGGCCAATAGAGAAAAAACCTGACCTGATTGAGGAAAACCAATGTCATTTTCGAATTCAGCATGGTCGAATTATATGAGTTGAAAAAACCCTCACAGCAGACAAAAAAATGTCATATGCATACCAGTGGAATTTGGGGATATGAACGAACAATTAGAGAGAGACCAAGTTTGCTTCCGCAGATTTTAATGGTGTCTGTAGTTACCAATAACAAGCTGGCGGGAAATAAAAGCCGTATTTGATATCAGATACAGTTTTAAGAGTAATATTATGTAATCCTCGTTAAAACTCGACCCAAGGTCATTTCGGAAACTGTTCTTATCTCCCAAGCGGTTATGGATAAAAATCTTATCGGAGAAAAAAGTTCACCCTACATTTGGACTATAATGACCTTGGAAATTGTTTCTTCTAGATTAGCGCTTTTAATATTTTTTACCTTACGGTCTAGAATCAATTTCATCACGATGAGGTACGAGCATACTTTAAATAATTATGTATTGTCAGCAGTGACGTGCACAGACTTTCAGAAGGGCAGGGGCTCAGTTGAAAAAAGGGCACTCCCCTAACATTTTTAAAAATGAAATCCGCAATGCCATATAGGCTATATATATGTATACACACACAAAGAAAAAATTTAAAATTGTATGTGGTAAATATTCTTAAATTCCATTAAATTCAATGCATTATTTTTGTATATAAAGCTGATTAAAGAAAATAAATGAAAATTTGTTGTAAAAAGGCATGTTTTTATTGCAAGATTTTAAAAAGATATGAAGATATTGAAATATTGGAGTGTATTTACAATTATTATTCAATTTTACTTATATTGACTTTTAGCTTGCTCATCATATAAATTACAGTATTCTGCTGTGTATACATTTAAATATGGAATAATATGAAACTATAAATTAAAGATTTATAGAAATATACTGTGGGCTATTTAATATGATGGCCACAGCTCTTAAGTAGCAATAGAAAAATATTGATTCTTATCAGGAAAATACAAATGCAATTTCTAAATAGTTACTTTACTTATAACTTTTATAAGTATCAATCAGCAGGATAAAGGGCAGAAGGATCTACCGTAATTGTCGTCCTTGCGGAAAATTGCATCGTTTTATAATAAATAATCTAGGTATTTTTATTCACTTTTAATGAAAATTGTATTGTTTTTAAAAATCAATTTCATATTAAAAATGAAGAGGTTATGATATGTTGTTTAATAAATCATTTATTAATTTAATGAAATTCATGCCAGTACTAAAACCCCAAATCCATCGTTTGACACACTGGTGTACTGATGGGCCTAGCCTAGTAGGCCTAAGACTAAGTAGGGGACGTGGACGTTTTTACCAACTTTACGAGTAATGTCATACAATATTTTTTGGAGTAATGTCACACTGCTTTGGATTCCAACTTACCATAATTATCAGTGAGAAATCACTAGTTAGCTTAGGTTAACGTAAAATAAACAAACAGTAAACAATACACCCACATACCCGAGAGACGCAATCAACAGTGAACAGCTGCAGTCAGTGTTACCACTAGGGACACCCTCCGTGATTGACAAAATAATAGTAACGGTATGTTAAGTTTATTATTCTAATAAAAAAATCATAGATCAAAGTAATTCCAGTTTTGAAAATCTGTTGAAGTAGCAGTAACTAAATAAAAATATAACTAATTAATTCAAATTTATATGGAATCAATATATTTATGAATTTTGACTAAAAGGGCACTTTTGATATGAAGAAGAAAAAGGGCAGGGGCTCAAGCACCCCAAGCACCCCCCCCTGTGCACGTGCCTGATTGTCAGACGTTATTGTAAGTACAAAACCGGAGTGAAAGTATTTAAACAGGTCGAAAAATCTTATTTTTAGCAAATTCTAATTTTCTAGCGTGAGTTTTTACTTCAAGCTAGAGCTATACCAAAATTAAATATGCACCATTATATTAGAAGTATATTTTATTATGACAATATATCCTTATATCACAAGCATCAACTGCGCGAGACATCTTTCACATTGTACGCAAACGTTGCGACTCGTCTCGGCTGATTTAAAGAGAGAACGTACATGTTATTTCATATGTAAATATTAAACTAATAATGGAGCTTCTCTTCAACTCCATTAGTTTCATCCTATTTGGCTTTCATTTTAATGCAATTTCTGACATGGGAACCGTTTTCTCGCAATGACTCTAATCCGAGGTACTCCGTTCGATTCCCCTTAAGGCCCACATCCATCCCTTTTGGAAAAAGATAATGCTCTAGTCATCTGCGTTGTTACAGAAATCTCTCTCTCTCTCTCTCTCTCTCTCTCTCTCTCTCTCTCTCTCTCTCTCTCTCTCTCTCTCTCTCTCTCTCTCTCTCTCTCCAGTTTGAAAGGCAAAATCATCAACTATATTTATGTATAGCGTCAGGGAGCTAATGTAAACACTGATATGCATGTTGTTCCTGATGAATTATGCATTCAGACTTTATATATACAACATACAAGGGCTACATCGTAACAATTAATGATCTTCATTCGAAAATTTACATAAATTATTGATCTGAATGGGATCAACCAGAGCGCTTTTCCTTGATAGTAGTTATGAGCTACATACGAAAGTCTCTATGCACGATAAAATTCTACCTACATGATAACGTAAATAAGCTAAAGCAAAGTACAGTCGTGGAAAATAATTCACCGAAAAAACATCCCTTCAAAAGAAGACCCAAAGCTAACTAATTATCAGTTTATCTATTTATTTTGTAACTATTTTATTACGTTTTGTCTATCTGTCTAGTATCGAGGGCTATCACAAAAGGTCAACCTTGGGATAGTTTCGAGTGTCCGTACAAACTCTTACATTGTCATGGAATGCCTGGAATTGTCTTAAAACACTTATCTACGCCAGAATTGAGCACCATCAGCAGGAAAATATTTTTTCTGGGGGAGGTTTTCTCCTACCTGCGTTGAAACACCACAAAAAGGTTTTTGCTTTCGTTTTTAAAGCTTGAGTTTTTGTTTACTGTACAAGATGTACACCAGCTCTTAGACGCTGGCGAAGGTTTTTTCTGGCACCTGATTCCGAAGTTTACTTTTAATGCTTCACACTAACTTAACCTTTGAGGACATCGTGGGAATTCTAACCAAAATTTTTACCGTTGAAGTTTGAAATTGGTCCGTCTTCAGGCACCTATCTAAGAACATCTCTACCTTAGGCTCTCTCCCCTACACTGCGTTCGAATTTATTAAGTAGATTACATTTTCTCCAATGTTTTCAAGTTTTTCCCCGATTTCAATGAAATTTGTAGCAAATAATCACTATATATAGCAGCATTGATGGTATTCGTTTCGATAAAATATTTTCATAATTAAAGTAATTATCTCATTTTTTTAGAAATATGTAAAATATTGTGTTCCGAATTATTAAGCAAGTATTCTATTTACAGATCTAAATGGTGAAAATGGGTAAGAAGAACGATTTAACACTAACTGAGAAAAGAAAAATAGTGAAGTTACTCGCTGAAAATATAAAATCTATTGAAATTGCGAAGCAGTTTGGCAGAGCTTATCGAACTGTAAACAAGTTTGTAGCTGAGGGTACCAAACTGAGGCAGCGAAGTGATAAAGGAGCTATAAGAAAAGTGACAAGGCGGCAGATATCTGTAATCAAGCGCAAACTGCAAAGCATTCATTGTCCTTAAGTAAAGAGGTTTTTGAGCAGGCTGGCATACATAATGTACCAAGAACATCTCGTTGTGGAATCCTCCAAACAGTTGGCAAGACGTGTAAACCTACGATTCAGTCACCATTAACACCCAGGTACAAGAAGCAGCGTGTTGAATGGGCACGTCAGTACGTGAAAACAGATTTTAATACTGTATTGTTAACCGATGAATGAAGAGCAACCCTTGAGGGATCTGATGGTTGGTCAAGAAGATGGATTGCTAAGGGTCAATCTCTACCATGGAATGAGGTTTTCTTTTAGAAAGTTTGTGTAAGACTGGGCATTCATTTTTACACTATCAGGCACTCTGTATGGGACAGCTACTTCATTGCCTATCAATCCTGCCCAAAACATGACACTACCTCCACCTTGTTGGCGTCTTAATCTCGATGGTAGAAATTGGCTCTCAGCAATCCATCTTCTTGACCAATCATCAAGTCCCTCAAGGGTTGCTTTTCATTCATCGGTGAACAATACAGTATTAAAATCTCTTTTCACCTACTGACGCGCCCATTCAACACGCTGCTTCTTGTACCTGGGTGTTAATGGTGACTGAATCGTAGGTTTACACGTCTTGCCAATTGTTTGGAGGATTCCACATCGAGATGTTCTTGGTACATTATGTATGCCAGCCTGCTCAAAAACCTCTCTACTTGAGGACAATGGATGCTTTGCAATTTGCGCTTGATTACAGATATCTGCCGCCTTGTCACTTTTCTTATAGCTCCTTTATCAATTCGCTGCCTCAGTTTGGTACCCTCAGCTACAAACTTGTTTACAGTTCGATAAGCTCTGCCAAACTGCTTCGCAATTTCAATAAATTTTATATTTTCAGCGAGTAACTTGACTGTTTTTCTTTTTTCAGTTAATGTTAAATCGTTCTTCTTACCCATTATCACCATTTAGATCCGTAAATAGAATACTTGCTTAATAATTCGGAACACAATATTTTACTTTTACATATTTTTCAGTAAAATGAGATAATTATTTTAATTATCAAAATATTTTATCGAAATGAATACCATCAATGCTGCTATATATAGTGATTATTTGCTACAAATTTCATTGAAATCGGGGAAAAACTTTTGAAAACATTGGAGAAAATGTAAGCTACTTAATAAGTTCGAACGCAGTGTACAGTAGGGCGGAGTGAAAAACTCATTTTTCGAATTTTCAAATTGGCTAGTGTGGAAAATGTGTGGAGTATTGAGGAAATAAGCTGGTATAAATTTAAAATCATAACATTAATATCTTCAGGTGCCACAATGACCTTCAATATTGAAAAAAATTGAAAAAAGCAGATTTTAACCAATAATTACAGAAGAGTCCACGATGCACAATAGACAAGAATTTATTCACACTTGTATAAAAATAGCTCAGTCAACCTTTAAAAAAAGTTTCTATTCTCTAAAAACAGTTTTCTATAGTCAGCTCACTCAGCTGTCACGTGAGTACCTCGGTTCAGTGTAGCTGTCGCTCTCGTAGCAGGTGGGTGTTCTGTTGTTGGCGTTACTCAGATAGTCTAAACTATATTTCTTATATATTTTGCATTTCTGTATTGTGTTGCCCTAAGTTTGCCATGTACTATTAACTGAAATTAACGTATAATTGATATTAGCTCTTTCTTTTTCAGATTTGTATACTTTCAAAATGTCTCGAGTTTGTGCAAAATCAACCAGGGCCTCAACTGAGTGCCCCATGTTTGGTATGGGGGAAGATTTGTGGCACAGGAATCTTCCTACATACGAAGGAGTTTTTAAATATTACTTGTTTGTAAGAAACGATTTGAAACAGAATACTAATGAAGATCCTTCAATATCTCAAATATTAGAACAAGTTGTTGATAAATTGAAAACAATTTGGGAAAGTGCTTCCGTCCCAATTCTGTCAGACAGGCGAATTGAAACAATGTTCAGAAGCTACCACGAAAAGTATCGTCATTATGAAGCCATACCAAAGCAGAAAAAATTCTGAAGCTTACAAAGCAAAGATTGATATGTTCAAAAAAGAAGCACACACGAAACTTTTTGACATTGCAGCGTGCAAGTGCAAAGTACTAACACAATGTTCTTGTCCCAAAGAAAAAACGGTTCCAAAGGAAGAAGTGACGTTCCTCTTAGATCAAAGGAGTGAAAGAAAACTGTTTATTGGTAGAGTAGATATTACACTCTCAAAGAAAAAAGCATCTACGTTGCTAAGAAAGCAAAAAGAAGCTGTGAGGCTCACCAAAGAATCTTCACAGGAGAAATTGCAGGATACAAATGTTGAATTATCATCATCGACATCAAATAGTGAAAGTGAATCTGGCGAAATATCAGACGATACATTTCCAGAGCCAGTTAGCTCGAAGAGAAAGCTCGAACAACCTGAAGAACAATTATTCAAGAAAAGGAAAACTACAAATCTACCTTCAGTGGCTACTGCTTGTGACAGGACTGCAGTTTCAGATCGAGCTGCAGCATTCATTGTTAGTGCAGTATTGCAAGATATTGGAGAAGTTTCTATTGACAATACATCTGAAGTAGTGGATAGGAGTAAAATCAGAAGAGAAAGACAAAAGAAGAGATCAGAAATTATGAAAGATCAAAATCAGGTCCCAATCAGAGGAATCTATTTTGATGGTCGAAAAGATTCTACACTCTTCCAAGAAAAAAAAGAGTCCAAAGTATATCAGAAGAAGGTAACAGAAGAACATATCACTTTAGTGAGAGAACCTGGTTCAGATTATTTGGGCCATTATTCTGTGAATTCTGGATCAGCTGAAGAAATATGTAAAGGAATGTTTGAGTATATTGGAAATAATGACATGAACCTGGAAAACCTTGTTGCCATTGGATGCGATGGTGCAGCAGTCAACACTGGAGAAAAGGGAGGCGTTATAAGGCTTATAGAATTGAAGCTGAAGAAGCCAGTTCAACATTTAGTGTGCCAGCTCCATGCCAATGAATTGCCATTACGCCATTTAGTTGCAAAGCTGGATGGAAAAACATCTGGCCCCCGCGGATTCACCGGTCCTATTGGCAGGGAATTAGAGAACTGTGAGAGTCTTCCTATTGTCGAGTTTGAAAGGATTGATGCTGAGGAACCAACTGTAGACTGTGAAGATCTTAGCACCGACCAAAAATATCTAATTGATATTCATCAGGCCATAACAAAGGGATATTGCTCTCCAGATCTTGCTCATCGTAGTCCAGGCAAAATGGCACATTCACGATGGCTGACTACAGCAAATCGTTTGCTTCGTCTATACGTTTCAACTGTAAGTCCATCTGAGAACCTCATGAACATTGCTTCTTTTATAATGAAGGTCTACATCCCAATGTGGTTTTCTATTAAGCAAAGTACGTCTTTTGTCAATGGCTCAAAACATGTTTTCAAAACTATTGAACTAACAAGAACACTGAGTGACGAAGTAAAGGATATTGTAAACCCTGTCATACAAAGAAATGCATTTTTTGCAAATCCAGAAAATATTCTAGCATCAATGATTCATGATGACCGCAGCGCCATAAGAGAATTAGCGTGGAGGCGAATAAAGAAAGCAAGGCAAACAAACAAGGAAAAAGTTGTGAGGCGTTTCACAGTACCTGTTATTCAATTTGAAGCTACTGATTATACTGATTTAATTAATTGGCAAAAATGCATTGTCACTGAACCACCTGTGACAAGAATGGTAAAATTAGTGACTGAAGCATCATCAAAAGTATTTGGATTGAACGCGCGAGATGGCTTCATAAGATCAACACTTCAGTCACGTAAAAAAATGCCATCATTCGAAAGTAAAGCTGAATATAAAGTTTAAATAAAACGTTAATAGAAAAAAACATGCGCAAGGATGGGTGGTTGGGAGGGCATGGGTGGAGCTCGACACGCAACCACCTCCTCGTGGTGAGTTCTGGATTATTTAGATCATTAATCAAAAGAACATTGATCTAAATAAACTAAGAGCTGCGTAATTCAGTAACTATTTTGGTAATTGGAACACTTAATAGTGCGTACTCCAGAGAACGTTGAAAGGGTCAGACAAGCGATGTTGCAAAGCCCAGGCCGCTCTGCTCGGAGACATTCAGCTGCACTCGGAATCAGCAATCGTACTGTTAGACGGATTTTGCATGAAGAATTACATTTTCACCCATACAAGTTAGCGATGGTGCAGGAATTGAATGTAAACGATTGCCCCCAACGACTGAATTTTGCACAGGAAATGCTTGCACTTTATGAGCAGAATGAAAACATGATGGTGGTAATGAGTGATGAAGCCCATTTCCACCTTAATGGGGCCGTCAACAATCAAAACTGTCGGTATTGGGCTGCTGAAAATCCGCGACAACTCCATGAAAAACCGCTGCATAGCCCTAAGGTTACAGTTTGGTGCGCGGTGGGAAAGTTTGGCGTCATCGGTCCCTATTTCTTCGAACAAAATGGGGTTACCGTTACCATAACATCTGGGCGTTACATTGAGATGGTGAACACCTTTTTCATCCCTGAGTTACGAAGAAGGCGTATTGCTCGTCGACATTTGTGGTTTCAGCAAGATGGGGCCACGCCACACACCGCCAGAGCGTCAATGGCTGTTCTTCGCCCCCTGTTTCCCAACCATCTCATTTCGAGATTTGGTGACATTGCATGGCCCCCTCGGTCCCCTGACTTGTCCACATGTGACTTCTTTCTATGGGGGTACCTCAAGTCACGTGTCTACGAGGACAAGCCCCGTACATTAGATGCATTGAAGGAAGCGATCCGTCAACAAATCATCCAAATCAACAGAGACCTGCTGGGAAGAGTGGAGGCCAATTTTCGTAAACGCCTTCAACAATGCGTCGACGGCCAAGGACATCATATGCCAGATATAATTTTCGGTACATGATTATTATGACATGAAATGCTATGTTCTTACGAATGTTGTTCTACCAATATATTTTCTTTACAAAAAAATATCATTTTCCTGATTATTCCAAAAACACTTGGTTCCCGTGCCCCACCCTATATATAATAATAACAAGTAAGTTTCAGTTATTGTACTAATGCAGAATATAAGAAAATCATTATATTTCACTTTTTTCGACGGCTTTGTGGCACCTGAAGATATAATTTCGCAGGACTAATATTTATGCACAGTCATTATCTATAGCACCCACATATTTTCCGCACTAGCCATATTTGAATTTCGAAAAAAGGTTTAAAAACCTCATTTTCGATCCGCCCTAGTGTACAGTGTCTATTATCCTTGGCTTAGCAAACTTCGGTCTGATAATACTGTACAAACACTGGCGTCTTACAGCCTAAATTTACATATAAACTCACTCCGCCTACGAAAGATTATTTCCAGTGTATTCAGTGCGACACTCTTTAATGCTCATATTTGTAGACCTTAATAGAGTGTCAGGGTGCGGCTTTATTCAACCTCATATGAAGCCCTTAATGATAAATAATTGTGGAAGGCCACTCGCTTAAATTTTCAATACTCGAACACAGAACTCGATTCTTTAGGCATTATTGGCAAAACCTTTAATTATTATGCGACTTAGGCCGGCCGCTCACAGGATCGTCTTGCGACTGACGACTTGGGTCGTGACGACTCAAGTCGCCTGTGATTTTACATTGACAGAATGGGAGCCCCGCACACTGCAGCGACAGCGACGCGATTCCCCAGAATATATATATATATATATATATATATATATATATATATATATATATACACTGTATATTGCAAAGCTGTGAGATCCGTCTTATTGTTTATCCGTCTCTTAGAGGCAGGAAGGACTAATAATGCCATACTCTTCTGCCCGTTACTGACATCCTTTTGGGCCAAGGTTCATGTGACGCGACTGTAGAGCTCAATTTCCTTACATTTAAAAGCCTACTCTCGACCTTATTGGGATGAATATATGTCTGCTGTTATTAGGGCTACAAACTTGTAATAAGATTTAATTAAATTCGTTAATGACGACTGTTCTGTTACGTTTATTTACGGGAGAGCCTTTCTATGATTTATCACACACACACACAAACACACACACACATATGTGTGTGTGTGTATTTGTGTGTGTGTGTGTGATGTTTCGAGGTGAGTGGATGCTTTTGTTTTCTTCCTGTCGTAATACTACATGAAAAGTGACACATCAGTTTACATCGTAGTGGTTATAATTAGGTGTCAGTATATTTCCAGTAATAATTTATTGAGTATAAGTAAAATGAAACAAAATGTAGCCATATATATATATATATATATATATATATATATATATATATATATATATATATATATATATATATATATATATATATATATATTAGTTGTGCGAAAAAGTGAGTGGTGAACCCTGTCCGCTAATATATACTTAATCGTATATATTTCTGTTGAAATACAATTTCTCGGAAAACAAACATTTAATTCCTGCAGGAGTTTATTAAAGGTAACCTCGAAAAATGGGTAAAACAGCGTTTCCCAAACAGTACGTGCGCAAATGAGGGTGAACCTTTCAAATCAATACCCGGTAGTTCCTCCTTTTGCTGCAATAACAGCAAGACGTCGTTTTCTGTAATCACTAATGAGACGCTGACATCGTGTTCGAAGGACTTTTGACCACCTTTCAATGCAGAATCCCTTTAACTGCGTAATGGTTGATGATTTTCTGGCGTGTACGACTCGGTCAGGACTTTCTAAAGCATCCAGATCGTATTGACGTCGGGACGTTGGATAGGCCACCCGAGTATACGATATTTCTTTTACATTAACAAGTCTTGGTTGAATAACTCGCATGCTTTGGGTCATTATCGTGACCAAAGCCAAGATGCAGATCACGAAAGGATGGAGCGACATTTTCTTCCAAGATCCGCTGATACTGCATCGAATCCATTTTTCCGTAAGCATCACACTACGGCTTCATCCACCGTGCTTTATCGTAAGCACTACGGTAAAGCACGATGCCTTCATAGGCACTTGGAAAGTTGTTATTCGGTTTGTGCCACACTTAACGTTTGTCATTTTGGCCGAAGAACTTTGTCTCATCACTTCAAAGTGTCTTTTCTCAGCTGGTAGTGGTGTCGCCCAGGTGGGCCCTAGCGAAGTTTCGTCTGTCGACTGTTTTTTTCATCAACATTGGCTTTCGTCTTTCGTCGTGCGACCCGCCCTTTAGGTATCATTCGGTAAGGTAAAGTATGTATGTATGTATGTATATACACCTAGTAGCACAAGTCTTATCCTAAACGTAAAAATGATCATTAAAGATTTCAGTTTTCCAATAAAATACTCAGTTACCATGGAAACCAAGATATGCGTTTTGGCGGAAACCATTTATTATTATTAGAAAGTATATTTTAAAAACATCTAATGTATATTATTATTATTATTATTATTACAACCAGGCAATACCTTTAAAGATAAAAGCATGCATAGTTTCTTAAAATACCTTGCAAATGAATGGCTTCCCTCAAAATTTACAGTTTCCATGGTAACTGAACGTTATAAATAAACTCGAATCATTGAAATTTCAATTTCCATATATTTCACAATCTTTTATTTGTGTAGAGAAGACAGGATTCATACAATCAGTTTATATATATATAATATATATATATATATATATATATATATATATAAATATTATATATATATATATAAGTATATATGCAGTAAAATCACAGAATAACACGTGATCTTATTAATAAGCAAACAACCACAGGGAAAAGGAAAAAGAAACACGAAATCCGAGCGCTTTCGTGATATATTCACATCTTCAGGGAAAAACAATAGTAATAGTAATAATTACTTGTTTTTCCCTGAAGATGTGAATATATCACGAAAGCGCTCGGATTTCGTGTTTCTTTTTCCTTTTCCCTGTGGTTTGCTTTATATATATATATATATATATATATATATATATATATATACGCACACTGTGTGTGTATATATATATACTGTGTATACAATAAAATAATGAAAATTTTAATATTGCTTTGCAAGCATTCTGATCAAAGTTCATAAATTTTAATAAGCAGAAAATAATTTTGAATTGTAGCATTAATAATTGCTTTTATTTTAAAGCACGAAAAACTCTGAATTTGAAAATGTATTTCACGCTATATTCCGATGATTAATTCTAATTTCGCAACTAATTATAAATTCTTTTTGAACGAAATCACATACAATTTATTATTATTTAGTATGAAAAGACGAATTAATATGATGATAATATTTTGTTTTAAACAATAAATAAATAAAAAAAAAGTGACACGAAGAAGTACAGCTCAGGAAAGAAATTCGCCGAGAATTAATCTTTAGACATATTGAAAAATTTGAAAATTTATATATAAAAAAAGTAATTTGTTAATTACTGGTAAAAATTATCTCATCCAGTTGATTAGTAAACTTTTTCTCTTTTGTGACGAGATGCCTAATACGATGCAATTCCAACTTCTCCCTTACTTTTAAATGATGAAATAATTTTTCAAACTAATAATAAATTTCTGCTGAATTTTCAACATTTTAATATATTTTTATGCATTTGTTTTCCTTCACATCTTAATTCGGCAGAGAATAACGTGTAATATTCTCCATATTCTATTGCAACTACTAATGCTAAAAATCTTTGGTTTAACTTTGCTTGTTCTAACGCTATCCGCAACAGAGAGGAGGCTTTCAGAAGGTCATCCAACTCCTGACTCTCGCTCAGCTTATATTTCAGCCGGAATTGTGCAAAATCTGTTCTTTCACTCTCCAAATATTCCTTCATCCGACAAAAATGTGAAAATCTATCCAATTCTAATTCACCTCGCTCTTTCTGGCATTTAGCCAAGAACCTCTTCAATCAACTTTACTTCCTCTTCTTTCCCTCCTCTTTTCCATTCCGACGGCTCAGTTGTCGTCTATTCTCCTGACAAAGCTGAACTTTTCGCTCAAACTATCGCTTCCAATTTAACCATGAATGATTCTGGTGCTGTTCCTCATCAACTCCTCCCTCTGATTTTATTATGTCTGAAATTAGAATCTCTTCCAAAGATGTTCTTTCTGCCCTATCTGGGCTCAACTCTAGGAGGGCGTACGGTCCTGATGGTGTTCCTCCTCCTGTTCTTAAAAACTGTGCTTTTGTGCTGACACCCTGCCCAGGCAAACTCTTTCGTCGTTGTCTCTCATATGGTACTTTTCCTTCCTACTGGAAGTTCGCTTTCATTCAGCCTCTCGCAAAGAAGGGTGACCGCTCTCAACCCTCCATCTATCGTCCAATTGCTTTGATTTCTTGCCTTTCTAAATTTTTTGAATCTATCCTTACTAAGAAGCTTCTTAAACACCTCTCTTCTCACAATTTTCTTTCAGATCGTCAGTATGGGTTCCGCAAGGAACGCTCTACTGCCAGTCTTCTTGTATATCTCTCTGACTCTTTAGTCACCCTCCTCTTGGGATTTGGGTGAAACCTTTGCTATTGCTCTAGACATATTAATATCTTTTTATAGATTCCGGCACAAATCCTTAATTTCCAAATTGCTCTCCTCCTTCGGTTCCTATCTTTCTATCTGTACCTCCATCTCTGATTTCCTTTCTGGCTGATCTACTGATGGCCACTTTTCTTCTAAAGCTAGCTTCTAAAGCTGTTCCTCAGGGTTCTGTCCTGTCACCCACTCTTTTCCTTTCATTTATCAATGATCTATTAAGTCGCACTTCTTGTCCTGTCGACTTCTATGCCGATGATTCCACCTTTCACTTCTCCACCCGCTCCACAGAGCATCCCTCTCAACAGTCACTTCATGAATTGCGTAAGAAGGCTATGGTACTGACCTCTGATCTTTCTACTACCTCTGATTTGGGCAGAGAAAACACTGTTGCTTTCAATGCCTCAAAACCTCAGTTCCTTCGTTCATCTGTCCTACTCGTCACAATCTTCCACACGACTATTCGCTCATCTTCAACAATACACAATTCAATCCTTCCTCTTCTCTGAACATTTTTGGCGTTTCCTTTTCTCATGATCTTTCCTGAACGGATCCCATATACTCTTTCTAAAACAGCTTTTAAGAGGTTAGGTGTGCTGTCCCGGTCCGCAGTTTCTTCGCCCCCACTCAGTTACTGTCTTGTCTGCCCCTGTCTGAATTTTTAGATTCTGAGTTATGCAATATCATGAATATTGGTACGAAATTATGATATCCTATTCCATTTCTAGATAAGTGTCTCAGGAAAGCTAAGAAAAGGTATTATAATAGTGTAATTGTAAATGAATTTGATCATAAAAATATCCTTAGCCTACATTCCCGAACTGTTATTGAAATTATTTTTAAAATAGATAAATGCACATTCTAGAATATTCCTTTCAATTATATCTCTGTTTTTAACGAGAACTTTATTTTATGCTGTTTATCTCTGATATCTAAAGTTTTTTCCGTTTGACTTATATGAACCGAGTTAGTTACATTGTGTACATGCGATCGAATACACACACAGCTTAACAGTATTATCCGGCTATTCTTTATTAGGCGAGATTCAATCGTATTATTATACTTAAAGACTACGTTAATGTCAGTTGTTTCAAGTAAGGTCGGAAGATATTTAAAATTTAAATGGTAAGGTATAAAATTGACAATATCTTGTTAAAATGTCGTTTGCCTTTTATCAATGCTTGTTAACTTTGTGCTAATCTCTCTCCGCTTTTTTTGTTTAATGTACATAAGTATATATTTTGGTTATCTTGCCTTTTCCCTTCATTCCCTGACGAGGTGTACTGTTGAATACACGGAAGGCCTTGGAATAATTTTTTCTTTTCTTTGTGGGTTGCATCATTCATTTATTTCATGTGCTTAATTGTGAAATTCATCCCATATATATATATACAGGGTGGGCCGTAAGTTTCCATACATAGGAAAAATTAAACGTTTGTTTTTATGTTTCAGATACCCTAAGAATATGCGTTTGACGTAAGATCTTGTTTACTGATGAAGCAAATTTTTACGTCAATGGAGAGGTTAATCGGCAAAACATACGTTATTGGAGTAATGCTAACCCAAACTGGCTGAGTCCGACGAAGATGCAAGGTGCCGGTAAAGTGATGGTGTGGGCCGGGATATGGGGTGACAGAATTATTGGACCAATTTTTGTCAGTGGAAATCTTAATGCCGAAAGGTATCTTAACATGTTGCAAGAAGAGATTTTCCCATCCCTGCTAAACGAGGAAGGTAACTTCCCAGTTTACTTCCAGCAAGATGGAGCTCCGCCTCATTATGGTCTTCACGTGCGTCGGTATTTGGATCAGCAGTTTCCGGATGCTTGGATTGGTCGGCGTGGTCCTGTGGAGTGGCCTCCCAGATCCCCAGATCTCACCCCCCTTGATTTCTATCTTTGGGGGCACTTGAAGGCCATGGTGTATCAGGAAAAGATACGAGACATAAATCATCTAAAGGAACGTATCACCAACGCCATTACAAGCATAACGTCAACTGTGCTAATGCGTGTTCATCAACAGTGGGGAACACGTATTGAAATGTGTTTTCAAAACAATGGCAACCATGTAGAGCATATTATATAAATAAAAATGGTTGTCCATAAAAAAATGTTTATTTTTCCTATGTATGGAAACTTACGGCCCACCCTGTATATATATATATATATATATATATATATATACAACTGCAAAGAACACGCAGTATAAATAACATAAAGAACTCATTTTTTCATTTGTTTCGTTCTCTCTCTCTCGTCTTGCGCGGAATATCTCCTATACAAGCGTCGTTCTTTACGTTATATATATATATATATATACAGGGCGTCCCAAAAAAATGTATACACACTTTAAATAATTATAAAGGCAGTGTTTATTAAAATACATTTCATTTTCAAAATGTAATAGAATCTACAGACATTATTTAATTGTTTTGTCAACGCCTGTTTTCAAACTGACGTCCGTTCTGGTCCAGGCACTGCTGATAACGCGAAGCAATGGAATCGCAAACATCACGAAACATTTCGTTTGGTATTTGTGTGCATTCTCGTTCAATGGCTGCTCTCAATTCAGCGACTGTTGCAGGTTTCATAGCGTAGACTTTGTCTTTTAAGTATCCCCATAAAAAAAAGTCTAGTGGTGTGAGGTCTTGTGAACGCGGAGGGTATTCTACGAAACCCCTTCGTCCAATCCACATCCACATCGTGCCAAGTACCACTCGCAATACTCCACTCTTCGGTCCGGATCATCTTCATTAAGAGCATGGACTAATCTTGGAATGTAACTTTTCCATTGACAGCGCTTCAAAATGCGTTGGACAGACGATTCTGAGATTCCTACCTCACGACTCGCTTGCCGCACAGATTTTCTTGGACTTTGGTGATACGTTTCCAGTACTCTTTCTTGCTTTGTGGGGCTTGTCGATGTCCGTGGTCTTCCGGAACGCTTCTTGTGGACATTCTGAACAGTTCCATCGGCTTCAAACTTATCTCTAATTCGAGTGATGGTAAGTCGCGTTGGTGGATCTGTTTGAAACTCCCTCCTAAACTGTCTTTGCACTTCAACTGCGTTTTCACACTTCCAGTAGCATTTTAGAATGAATTTCCTTTGTTCAAAGCTGTCTGACTGCCATTATTAATTCTAATGGGTTTAACTTGGAAAGAAAGAAACATCAATTGAGCTATCAGCTGTTAAAGTGTGTATACATTTTTTTGGGACGCCCTGTATATTTTTTTTTTTTTATTAGCTTTTTTAAACACTGTTTTATAATTAATTTTATATTTTTTTTCCTTGCGGGTTGGTGTAATTTTATATTGTTGCGGTTATTGCAATTAAAGTTTATATATATACACACACACACACGAGTATATCATTTAAATAACAATTTTGCCCTCTTGATCTCAAAACAAGGATTTTAGAATATCAATTAGAGTCCCATTCTGCTGCCAGACGTACGATAATTATCATATCATTGTACAGGCATAATCCCATTACTTTGTACATATTTATACCATAAATAAAGTAATACTGTATACATTACATGTAGTTCTATATAAGAGAAAAATTCCATTTCGAGGGGTAACTGAAACCCCGCAAAGAGCTCTCCTTCCCTTATTAGCCTAAGCCTTTGCTTTACTGAACACACAAAAAAAAAATATATATATATATATATATATAATATATATATATATATATATATATATATTAATAATTAATAATACTAAACATATTTTTATCTCTTATGTGTATCTTAAATGCGATATCATCGTATACCAATCCTAACATGTTGGAACGTGTAGTTTCCCTTGGCATCTGACATGTATGATGCATTGGTGCGGCTCAAATCTTACATGTACAGTATAATCATGTCCTCATACTTTCCTGCTTATAATATTTATTGAGAGGATATGATTCATGCATATGATTTTGCACATAAACGCGTTACTATATCAACAGCGTCAGGTGTCGGAGAACCTTAAGAAATTACTGTGCGAGAAATTTTATACACACACACACACACACACACACACAAGGTCTGTTCAAAAGGTATCCGGACTGGGTGTTTATTTTTAGAACAAGGTCACGCTTGGAGTTGTGACTGCTAAACATATCTCTGCATGTCGAGACAAGTTAATTGATAGATTTGCACTTCATTGTGTAGTGTCAGCCCACTGTGGTAAGCCGATAAAGTTAAACTTGTTTTGTTTCGCGACGATTTCTTCATGTTACTTTTTTTTTCACTGTGAAGGTGTTGTGCACCATAAATATGTTCCACAGGGACAAACAATCAACACGGAATTTTACAGTGAAGTTTTGAGACGTCTACGTGAAGCAGTTCGGAGGAAACGGCCGCAGAAGTGGGAGTCCGGAGACTGGATGCTTCATCACGATAACGCGCCATCTCACTCGTCGCAACTTGTCCAGCAATTTTTTGTCAACCCCCCCCGCCCCAAAGTACAGCAGCCTCCATGCGACTTTTTTTGTTTCCGAAGTTCAAACAAATCCTGAAAGGACGTGGATTCGATGATATTGAGACCATCAAAAGAAATTCGACGGAGCAGCTTTTGGCCATTCCGAAAAGTGCTTTCGAAAAATGTTTTCAACAATGGCAGGATCGTTGAGCAAAGTGTGTGGCTTCAGAAGGAGCGTACTTTGAGGGAGATTGAGACCCAAACCCTGTAAGTACCCTATTCCGTCTATAATCGCATCAGTCCGGGTACGTTTTGAACAAACGAGGCGTATATATATATATATATATATATATATATATATATATATATATATTCTGAACTCAAACTGTGTGCCTTCTCGTTCAAGGAGAGCACACAGTACCGGTATTTGGACACATTCTCATTCCTTTTCTTTCCAACTCTCTAATGCAAAGGTTAATGGATATTTTCAATCTTTCATCTACTCAACCAGCGAACTCTAGAACAATCTTCCTCATTCCGTCTTTCCCCCTGTCTATGACCTCCAATTTTTCAAACGCAGATTATCCAGGCATCTCGAAAACCCTGGACCTTGACTTTAGCTCACTTCTTCCTCTAAGAGGGTCGTTTTTGCGGATATTTGCCCTTGGCCCCTCCTTCCTGAATATATATATATATATAATATATATAACCTTCAGAATATTTAAAATATTATAAAATCTCGAAAAGATTTAAAAAAAAAAAAAATGAGGCAAACTGGAAGACTTGACTACCTTCCTCTTTCGACCTTCGGCCGGGGTGCCTCATGGCACATTTATTAGTCTTAGTTCTTTAAACAGCGTCAGGGTCTAAGTATGGGGTTTCCCCTCTCTCCAACTTTGAGCAATGTTCTTATAAACTTTAAAAAAAAAAATTCCTCTCGAATGTATTAAATCAAAGAATCTTATGGATTCGTTACGTTGATGACGCGCTTACCATTGTACTTTAATGATATCAACCGAACTTCAGTTTCTACATAAATTAAATTGAATGACCCATTCAATTAACTTTGCGTGGAATTAGGAACTCTTGGCCAACTGCCTTTCCTTCATATTGTTGTTGTTGTTGTTGTTGTTGTAAAACTTCCCTACAGTAAACCATCATTTAAAGTGTTGAGGAAAGCCACACATGCGCAAGCTTAATGTTCCATTTGTTCTCCTCACACTGATCACAGATAGAACGTGATGTTCGAATGGTCTCGTTTTTACGCTTTTATAGACTTTGTAGCCTTCAGTTTCTAGAAAGTTAAACTAGTCAGGGAAATTTTTATAGATCTTTGGATATTCCGAAAGTTTTAAAAACAAAAGTTCTTAAAACGAAACGAAAAAAGTTGAAAGGAACCATTACAGTTCGCCTGACAAAAAAGTAACTCACGAAAACATTCTTACATTTACCGATTTCAAATGTTGAGGAGTTGAAAAAGTTGTATCCAGAAAATGTCTAGTTAGTGTCTACTGTTTCATGTACAGGGTGACCATAAAGTCCTGATACCCCTGTGTTTTCCTCACAATATATATATATATATATATATATATATATATATATATATATATATATATATAGGGTGTCCCCAAAAAAACTACATACTCTTTATAGCATCATATATTTTATAATTAAAAAAAAAAAAAATATAGGTACAGGGTGTCCGAGAATTATCTGTACAATATTTGGCTGTTATTAAAAGTCAACCATGAAGTGTAGAAATTCCAGTGTTGTCCCATTTTACAGAGAATCTCATTAAGTTTTTTCTGATACCAAGTTTTGACAAGTTTTTTAGAAATTCCAGTGTGTCCGAACATTATCTGTACAATTTCATCTTTTAATAAATTTCTTGATAACACACGTAAAATTCTTAAACAAGATTATTTAGAATCTGTATTTTCAAAAGTTTCTTTTATTAAAGTAACGTTGTTACAAACATTCGATATGTGCACCATTAGTGATTCGCAAAACATCCAATCGATACTCCAAATGTTGCCATGTACGCTGCAGCATATCCACATCAATTCGCTCAATAGCAGCTGTGATTCTTGCTTTTAAATCATCAATGTCTGTCACCCGCGTACATTTCTAAAAAACTTGTCAAAACGTGGTATCAGAAAAAACTTAATGAGATTCTCTGTAAAATGGGACAACACTGGAATTTCTACACTTCATGGTTGACTTTTAATAACAGCCAAAATTGTACAGATAATTCTCGGACACCCGGTATTGTTATAGCAATTGCCAATGAAAGGTAAATTAATAATCTCAGTGATCAAAATGTTATAGCGAGTTGTTTGCATATAAAATTTAATTAACTACGCCAAGTGCTCAAAATATTCTCCGGCGGCATGAATGCACTTTCAATACAACAAAATCGTGTGGTCTGATGAAGCTACCTTCAAGCTGAATGGCACAGTAAATCGACACAACTGCAGGTACTGGTCACTTGATAATCCACACGTTTATGTGGATAAACATGTTTATTTAGCAGGATTAACAGCATGGTGTGGTTTATTATCCAGGGGTTTGGTTGGACCATTTTTCTTTAATGGGACAGTTACCGGTGCCGCATATCTCGACATGCTGGGGACAGAAATTATACCTGCAGTTCGGAAGTTGTTTGGAAACGACAACTTTTACTTTCAACAAGATGGAGCCCCCCCTCATTATCATTGTGATGTCAGAAGGTACCTCGATGAAACGTTGCCTAACCGTTGGATAGGACGAAGAGGAAGCGTTGAGTATCTTCCACGTTCACCGGACTTGACTCCACTTGATTTTTACTTGTGCGGCTACCTGAAGGATGCAGTTTATGGTACAAGACCTGCAACACTCGAACACCTTAAGGATGCAATTAGGGAAAAGTGCGGGACCATCACAGCATCCACATTAGTCCATGTCTGCGAATCAGTTAGTCGACGTATTCAAAAGTGCATTCATGCTGCCGGAGAACATTTTGAGCACTTGGCGTAGTTAATTAAATTTTATATGCAAACAACTCGCTATAACATTTTGATCACTTAGATTACTAATTTACCTTTCATTGGCAATTGCTATAACAATATTTTTTTTTTTTTTTTAAATTATAAAATAGTATATGCTATAAAGAGTATATAGTTTTTTTTGGGACACCCTGTATATATATATATATATATATATATACTTTGTGTGTGTGTGTGTGTGGTGTGTGTGTGTGTGTGTGTGAAGGAAAAACTTGCAACACAGAGACATCACACAACAGAGGAGCTGAAACAAGCAGACCGTGATGCATTTCGCCTCATGACTCCATTCATGTTGAGGCAGATGCTGTTGCACTGAACATGACGACCGATTTTATTCTCTGTCATGAGAATAATGGTGCTCGAACCGATCCCCTGGACGCGTAAATACGTAAATATGTTAAACCTGTTGGCTTGTAAATAAATAAATAACAGCTATTGTCATCATAATTATTTCACATAAAATTGTAGACATCTTGTACAATACGTGGAATTTTGCGATCTAATCCTGCCAATGGTAATATTAAAAATAAAGGGTGTCTATAAAATTCTGTGCTCAGATTATTATTAGCAATTTTACATAAGAGAAACTATATAATCATACGGGCATAGCTTTGAAGCGAATTATATGAATTCGAATTATAACCGCAAAGGGTGGAAAGAGAGGGATATACCCTTGGTTGATAAACTACACGGGGAGTTCAGAAAACATTAGGAGTTGGTTTATTTACCACACCCGGATATGAGCGCGAATTGAACGTGTAGTTTATATGCCACACCCGGAGCGAAAGGTTTAAAAATAAGACTTTACCAGAATAAACATTTTTGTGGTTTTGGTGAAACCAATGCAACTTTGCACGCCGCATAAAGAGAAAATAATGACCACAGAAAGAAAGTGAAACCAGTTCTCTTCTCTTTTAAACTCGTAAATGTGAATAAAAAAGACAACTAACAGAAAAGTTTTTAATAAATAATACAATTCTGTTATAAGCTTATCTAATACCAATGGGGATACATTCTTGAATCTAGGATCTTGCGTGTTTGGTGCTGCTGTGTTTTGGGTCACTGTCTTGCTGTAACATCCCTTAACTTTACTCTTGCTAATAGTCTGGATGCAAATGCGGGATTTAAAATTGATTCATCGAAGGAAAGATAGTCAATAGTTTCTCCTCTTCCATTTACAGTTCTCAGAGAGCAACAAAAACGATGAATAGGTATACAATATTGCATTGTATACCTATTCGTCGTTTTTGTACATTGTCAATGTATCAATGTTATGCCATTGTTAAGGTTTAGTCTTTTCGAGGAATTTCTTTGCAAATATATATATATATATATATATAGGCCAAAGCCCTACCCAATATTGCCAAGACGATTACATTCTGAT
The DNA here is from genome assembly GCA_023014485.1 of Bathynomus jamesi. Lineage (NCBI taxonomy): Eukaryota > Metazoa > Arthropoda > Malacostraca > Isopoda > Cirolanidae > Bathynomus > Bathynomus jamesi. Next base: position 223,001 of record JAJOZX010001684.1, on the reverse strand, counting down.
TCATCGATCTACAGAGATTTTTGACAAGTGCACTGTCCACTTTTTTGATTCTCTGTCATTATCTATTTATTTTCTTGGATACTGCTGGTGTACGTCGTACCTGCCGCCCGTTCAGAGACTTTTTGACCGAAGATCTCGTCATTGTACTTGTTAATACTGAGATTACATATTTTTTTCGATTTTAGCACTTATTTACTCGAGATTTTTGGACTGCCTGTCATATACAGATAAAATTTATCTTACCAAGATTCGAACCCGGCCTCGGAGAAGAGAATCCTACTGTATATATATATATATATATATATATATATATATATTTGCAAAGAAATTCCTCGAAAAGACTAAACCTTAACAATGGCATAACATTGACACATTGACAATGTACAAAAACGACGAATAGGTATACAATGCAATATTGTATACCTATTCATCGTTTTTGTTGCTCTCTGAGAACTGTAAATGGAAGAGGAGAAACTATTGACTATCTTTCCTTCGATGAATCAATTTTAAATCCCGCATTTGCATTGAATGCATTTGATTTTAAGGCCTCTGAAATCTCTCTTTCAATATTCCAGTTGCGGTCCAATTGGCTCTGTATGTGCACAAACTTAAGCTTTGATGTTATATATATATATATATTATATATATATATATATATATATATATATATATATATATATATATATATATATATATATATATATATGGTGTCCGATAAGTCCGGTCTCATAGGAAAATTTATTTTAAATTAAATTTATAAAAGTATTACATTAGAACTAAAACAAAGATTCAAATTGATGTCTTGTTTTGGGACTTTTTTTTTGTCGCAAGTAGAAAAATGCACTGCCTAATATGGAGGTGAGTTACAGTGGTGAGGAAAAGGCCTCCGGAGGCCTTTTCCTCAGGAGTGTAACTCACTTCCATATTAGCCAGTGCGTGTTTTTCTACCTGCGACAGAAAAATGGTCCCAAAAGAAGACATCAATTTGAACATTTGTTTTAGTTCTAATGTAATACTTTTATAAATTTAATTTAAAATAAATTTTCTTATGAGATCAGACTTACGGGACACCCTGTATATGAGTAGGTATTCCAGAAATGCTAAAGCTAAACTAAATAAATATATTCTTGTGCTCGCGTGGGGAGTTGAAATACATATCTCTGTTATTTACCCTAATTACCTGAAGTATTCGTGTGTGTGTGTGTGTGTGTGTGTGTGTGTGTGTGTGTGTGAAAGTCATAAACGCCTAACGACACGGAACTTCCTCCAAAGAAAAAAAAAACACCTAGACTAAAAAGCTTCTTAACCATTCGTATGCGTGTCAGAGAACAATATCTTTCAACCATCTCTGTTTAACTATCCCTTTTAAGTGTCTCTCTTCACTGACTCTCTTTCCATCGTGTTTTTACCTCAAATCCGACGGTTTTTACTGCATTTTTAATACCTGTCAGAAGTTAATTAATGACGAGGTGAAACGAAGATCTGTTCTCGACATTCCATTGCTGGGTGTGGAGGACCATTCTTTTACTTTCTATTTTATGCGTCCATTTAGAATGGAAATTACCCTCTAAAAAAGGTATCAAACTGAGAAATTCTCTTTGTTTCCTTCTGTATGGCCTTCATCGTATGCTGGGTACCGCGGCAGGTTTACTGCTGCGTCTGTGATTCTGTCGTTTCTGGTGAACAAAGGAGACTGGCTTTGGGTTGAGGCTTCGCTTGGATTGGCTTTTCTCATTTGACTTATAGTGTATATGAAGTTGATCGGAACACACACACACACACACACACACACATATATATATATTAGTTGTATAGTGCTTAACATCGCTGATTATGAATCCATCGGCCACGGGTTCGATTCCTGACGATTCCCGAGGCGGAATGCTGCGGAGGATCGAACACAGGTTGATCCTGAACATTTATTCAGAACCCAAACAAAGAGACAAACAAGTATATTTTATTCATCGATGCATTCATAGCTTAAGTGGAAGTATGAAGAGTTAAATATCTTTTACATAGAGCATCATTCCGCCCATACCCCCATCCCAGGGTACGAACAGTTCGCAGCAGCATTGCCAAGCAAATAGGTCACAGTACTGACGAGGCTTTGGTACGTAGTTCATCACCACTGAAAGCAACAATGCCCTTTGTTACCCAGTTCAAATAATACCCAAATCCATATTCGTTTTCGCGCAATTTTCACGAGTTTGTATCGCAGACACTTCCATTTATTATCAGTTCTGGTGCTCGATTCCTCAGGAGCAAGATTCACCGCGAGCGAGTTCGTGTTTCATCCCTAAGACAGCACAAATTTACCCGTATCAATCGCAGCTACACTCGTACTACGTACTATATCAGGCTCGCTCTACACAAACTGGACCAAAAACCACAAGCATCCGCAATCGCAAACCATCTGCAAACCACCTGCAGAGATTCAACACGGAAAACTGCTGTATTTTTAAACTCTAAAAAACGGAATAGACTTTAAAGAAGACAACGCCTCAATGGGAAATAAATACATATAAAACCAAACCCAGAATAAAATTCAGAAAACCTTTTACACCTAACCTTTTTTCGTTATTCTGTAGTTACGATTTCAATATTTCTCCAGTATACCTCTTATAATCCAGTGTGTGTGTGTGTGTATATCAGTGGCGTGCGGTCCATGGAAGCAAGGGAAGCAATGCTTCCCTATTCAAAGAAAGAAGAAAATGCTGTATTATACTTTAAAGTTTAAACAGTTCAATATGTGTTAATAATTTGTACAAAATCATTTTATTATACTATTTATAGCATTTGATTGGTAATCAGGTGGATACATAGTATATACATTGGTTGCCGTTCGTGCAAAAACCTTTAAGAAAGCCGACGCAAAAAATCTCGAGTTCGACAACAATTGACGAAATGCATCCTTTTTCCCAATGACTTTCGCTTTTTTTTTACTGTTACAAATTGTTTCTTTCCATTCTAAAAACTCATTTAATGTTTAATAATGTAGTATTTATTGAATACAACAAGTTTCATATATAGTTTTTCTACTAAAAAATTTCATGGCCATGTTAAGCGAAAAAGAATATATATTTATCGTTATTTTATCCTTCCCTATGTCAAAAAGGAAGCAATTTAGAAATCGCTGTCCAGATCTTATAGTTAATTTTCTTGAAATATCTGGCAACTTTACGTGCTGTCTGCTGTCATTCTCTCATTTAAAGCGAATACGTAACTACGCTAGAAATGCGCAAGGGTAAGAAAGGCTTGCAAGTTTAGCTTTAATCTCAATTGAGAAAAAGCTTCTTAAGGATATGAAAACCGATGCCTTTTACGAAGAAATAATACAGTGCCCGCGAAAAGTATCCGATCACTCAAGAAAATACAATATTTTCCCTTGATATTCAGAGACACGTAATTCACTTTCTATTTGTTCTAGCGACATCTGGTAACTTTGAAGTTGCTCGCTGATATGAGAGCTATCCAACGCATTCTCAAATTAGTGTTCTGGTAGCCTTCGTTGCGGGTGGCTGTGTCTCAAATTTGTCAGATTTCACTGTTTGTGTTTTCACTGTTTGTGTAAATTTCTTGATATTTTTTTTTTTTTACAGAAAGTGCTGTAAATAAAATTTATATATAATGTGTGCTAAAAAACAACTTAAGAGTGATTGTCGAGGTGCTATTGTTGCTTTGCATGCATGTGGGAAATCACAGAGACAGATAGCTAAGGAATTAAACATATCCCAAAGTACCGTTAATTTATGGGTTTCACGGGCTGAGAACAATGGTGGCCTAACCACGCCAGTCCCTAAAAAACGATCTGGCAGACCGAGAAAAACAAATTCGCGAACAGACAAACTTATGAAACGTTTAGTATTGAAAAACCCAACAATAACTGCGAAAGAAATAAAATTTAATATGAATAATTTGTTATCTGGTGTTTCTGAACGAACTATCCAGGAGCGGCTCCAAAAAGAACTCGGATTACCATCTCGCCATGCTGCTAAGAAACCGTTCATTAATGAAAAAATGCGTAAAAAACGTGTCGCATTTTGTAAAAAATACATTCATTGGACTGTTGATGACTGGAAGAAGGTTTTATTTAGCGATGAGTCGACATTTTTGACATTCAGAAGTTGTCCAAAAAAGGTTCACCGGCCTATTGGCTCAAATAGGATGGACCCTAAAGACAATGAAACACCCTCCAAGTGTGATGGTTTGGGTTGTTTCGGTTACTATGGGCGTGGAAACTTATATTTTCTTCCGAAGAACACAACTATGAATGGTGCACGGTATTTAGCAATGCTACAGGATAAACTTCCAATGGCAATGGCAATCCAAAGGACAAAAACATACATGCATGATGGTGCACCATGTCACAGGGCCAAAATAGTGACAAAATGGATTACTGACAATAAATTTGATATTTTGGATTGGCCTGGTAATAGTCCAGATCTCAATCCGATAGAAAATCTGTGGCTAATAATAAAAAATAAGGTTGAATGCCACGACACTGGCTCAGTCGAAAAATTACAAGAGGCCATCAAAAAGGTATGGTGCAAGGAAATATCAGTGGAAGTTTGTCAAAACTTGATTAAATCCATGCCAAAACGTCTAGAACAAGTCATCCAAACCAAAGGACAGATGACAAAATACTAATATAAGGTTAGTATACATTTAAACATTGTTTTTTATGTAAAAAATACAAATTTCAAGGGTGATCGGATACTTTTCGCGGGCACTGTAGATATATTTAATAAAAAAGAAAGAAGAATAGAATTAACCTATAAGTAAAGTAAGTAGATGATTATATGTGTTTTGTTTTTATTATATACGAGTATTTTAAAGTTTTATTTTTATTTTATATAATCTTTGTTGTTTTTGCTTGAATTGCTTCCCCTTGACGAAAAATCACCGCACGCCACTGATATATATATATACGTCAAACTCACCTTTGTTTTTAAGTTATTTTATTTTTCCTGTGTGTGTGTGTGTGTGTGTGTGTGTGTGTGTGTGTGTGTGTGTACTTCAAGGGAGTGGTCTTCATTGGCACCCCTCCCAAAAAAAAAAAATCCAGAGCCAAAACATTTTATTTATTCATTATTTAATTAATAATAAAATGGCCTCATATCAAAATATAAGGAAAATATTATATATATATATATATATATATCAGACTGTTGTTTGACATCTAATTTTCAGAAATAAAAAATTATTAATGCCTTGGGAAATTGAGACATGTTTTATAGGGTTTTTTCGGTCCCCAAATACTCATAATAGCCAAACAATATATATATATATATATATATATATATATATATATATATATATATATATATATATATATATATATATACTGTATATATAACTTTTTAATATCGTATTTTAATATTTATCGAAAACAATTACATTATTTGGATAGTGTCATTATACAGTGCCAGGCCCAGGCACTGCTATCATTTTCCTTTGTAGATAAAATATTTAAAAGCTCGTAACGCCAAAATTATGATTCATGAATGAATGGCTTTTTTATTTTATGAATAATAAAAAGCGTAAATTTCCTGTTGGGAGGGGAAACTATTTTATTCTAGACTTATTATTTAAGTTCATAAATCATCGAATTTCGGTTGGTGTTCCTTACGTTGGTCTCAAAAGGGGTACATTTATGTATATATGGATTTCGCCTACGGTACCGCGTTCATTGTGAATAGCGTGCCCTCAATAGCCGATAATTATGGATGATTAAATCATGAAAATTTAAGGTTTGGAGACATTGAGAAGGGAGCTTTTAATGTGGGATATAATCGAAACGCGCTCGAAAGTGGGAAAATAAGAAAGAATCAAATGATATTTCGGGAATAAAATATAATATTTTATAACGTAAAATTTTATCATTTTACTGTATATATATATATTAGTGGTATAGTGCTTAACATCACTGATTATGAATCCATCGACCACGGGTTCGATTCCCGACGATTCCCGAGGCGGGATGCTGCGGAGGATTGAACTAAAAATTTTTGAAAAATAAAGTTATGCAGAGGAAAATATGAGAGTCGCCAACCATAAAAGGAAATCTCAGTTAATAATATAATCAGAAAGGAGGGACAGAACTGGCCTTTAAAATTATACAAGTCGTTCCCAAACAACGTTTAAAATTAAAAGCGGATACATTGGTTCTACAGGGTGAGCGAAAAGTCTCTGTGCACCTGCAAGAAGTGTAGTGAACCTGTACCTGCACTGTGTTGGAAGTGGACAGGTGCACAGGGACTTTTCGCTCACCCTGTACTTTCAAATTCTTTACTTAGCGTTCAATACGCTCGAGTTTTGCGCCCGGTTGGGATTCGTTGTGGTTAATGCTGTAACACCGCTTTCCGTTCATTAGCGAAGATAAGCGACGTTGGGTCTGGAGAGTAGTTCGATGGGAGACCGTCCATTGCCTCCAAATTATGTAGCGATCGGTGGGTTCGAACAGGGCCGCCGAGAGGGCGGGAAAGCCGGGTTAAATCCCCGGGGGCCCGGAAAGAGGGGGGGATAAAATCTAAAAATATTAATAAAGCAATTGATTAGATAACAGAGAGGAAATATAATTAATGAACATACATTTTATAGAGATTATCATCTGTATTTTGAATAATGACTTGGACATATAATCAGTTTGCTTGTTATGTACACAAAAAACATTTATAATCAAATACTGAGTAAACAGGGGGGCCCATATACCAATCCTTCCCCGGGGCCCGTGGCAGCTCTCGCCGGCCCTGGGTTCGAATTCCATGTAGAACTGTAGACCCGCTACATCATACTTTAGATGTTCCGAAGAGGTCAAACAACCACAACATTAAATTTAGCGCCGGTACACACACACACACACCACACACACACACACCACACACACACATATACAGGGTGGGCGGAAAGTAGCTCCCTATTTTGGATTGGTAAAAAAATACGTATATTATCCATTTATTTCAGAAGAAATAATATGAAAAGGTAGGCATACATGGTAGGTTTTCTCTAAAATTCAATGTGGGCTCCAACTCTTTCCACCAGCTTCTGGAGCCGCCCAGGAATGGCGTCCACTGACTTTAGCAGGAACTCCGGCGGGATGGAGGACATGACTTCCCGAATTCGGTCCTTCAGTTCTTCCAATGTCCTCGGTTTGGTGCGGTAGACTTCTTCCTTTACCCACCCCCAAAGAAAGAAGTCGCACGGTGTCAAGTCGGGGCTCCTGGCTGGCCATTGTTGTCCGTGAGTGGCTGGATGCCCACTTCCCTGGGCGTTGGATGGGTCGTCGTGGTCCACATCAATGGCCAGCCAGGAGCCCCGACTTGACACCGTGCGACTTCTTTCTTTGGGGGTGGGTAAAGGAAGAAGTCTACCGCACCAAACCGAGGGAGGACATTGGAAGAACTGGAGGACCGAATTCGGGAAGTCATGTCCTCCATCCCGCCGGAGTTCCTGCTAAAGTCAGTGGACGCCATTCCTGGGCGGCTCCAGAAGCTGGTGGAAAGAGTTGGAGCCCACATTGAATTTTAGAGAAAACCTACCATGTATGCCTACCTTTTCATATTATTTCTTCTGAAATAAATGGATAATATACGTGTTTTTTTACCAATCCAAAATAGGGAGCTACTTTCCGCCCACCCTGTATATATATATTATATATACACACACAGGGTGGGCCAAAAGTCTGGATCCATAGGAAAATATTTATTTTAATACATAAATTACAACAAATGGTAAATACTTAAAATGAATATCAACTTTAACTCGTAAATGCGTATCCGTGATACTGTACAGTGGTTCGTACTCCAGTATAAACAACAAATTATAACAAATGCTCAAATTGGCGGCCTCTGACATCGAGACACTTAGGGATGGAATTTATGATTTTTAATAATTCTTCGAATTGACGTTCTCGAGATGCGTGTTTCATTTGATAATCTTCTTGTTGACTTTACTGGACTATTCGTTAAAGTTTCACATACCATTGCAGAGGTATTTTCGTCAGTTGCAGTTTTTGGACGACCAGAACGCCGTCGATCATGTACACTTCCTGTTTCTTTGAAACGTTTAAACAACTTGCCAACAGTCGCATGTGTTACTGGATGCTTATCAGGATGATTTCTATTGAATTCGGTAGCAACTTCTCTGTGTGTAGCGCCCTGTCTTGCGTACATGAGCACAAGTTCTACCCGGTCTTCTGTTGTTAGATTCGAAGCCATTTCTGGGCTGAAATAAAAAAAGTATTTGAGTATTTATTAGTGATGGGACGATTAATCTGAATCGAGAATCGGAAGAATCGAGCATTTTTCAGGAATCGGAATCGGAATCGGAATCGAGAGAATTGTACCATGATTTCCGATTCTTAAAACGATTCTTTAACTTTTAATTGAACCAGTTTTGCAATGTAAACTTTAAAATTTAAATGAAAGAGGATAACAAATTTTATTTTTATTGTATTGTAGCTATACATTAAAACATGTATATCCATGATGTGTAATCAAGAAGATTAAAATGAATTGTTGCAACTTACAGTTGATTTTTATTTTTAAATCAATCTATTATAATTTATAATTTATATTACCATACTCATAATGTAAATAGTTAATCTTACCAGAGTAAAATATGACAATTTCCAGAAAAACAAGTATAGAATTATATTTAAAAATATTGAGAATCGGAATCGGAATCGAGAATCGTATCGGAATCGAGACTTTTTAGTGGTATCGGAATCGGAATCGTTAAAAATTTTGGTATCGTCCCATCACTAGTATTTATACTGGAGTACGAACTACTGTACAGTATCACGGATACGCATTTACGAGTTAAAGTTGATATTCATTGTAAGTATTTACCATTTGTTGTAATTTATGTATTAAAATAAATATTTTCCTATGGATCCAGACTTTTGGCCCACCCTATATATATATATGTATAATATATATATATTAATATATATATATATATATATATATTCCTTGAATAAAATTCATATACCTAACTGTCGATGACAAAAATTAGATGGGAGGAGGTGGGTGTTTCGTCAGGGACGTATCCAAGGGGAGGGCGAAGGAGGCGGTTACCCCCCCCCCCCCTTGGACTAGAAAACATATTGTATGTAAAATATTAACTGTATGTAAATATTAAATAGGTAATCATTATAACTGCATTTGATCAAATTACAGATTTGTTCGATTGTGCGGTTTAGAAAACATCATCAATTAAAAATTGTAAAAAAAAAAAAATCGCTAGAAGCCTGTAATATAATTAGCCTGACTCTTAACATGTAAAATTCATCATCAAAAGTTTCATTTCGTTATAAAAACTTATACTATTCTAATTTAAGACAAAAAAAATATTTATATAGCGATTTCCATGCTGATTTTTATGGCATAAATATCACCAAGTTATTTTATTAACATATAGTCATATTAATGTGTTTATATCTAAAAAACATCCGATGAAAATAGCTCAAAAAGTCAGGTAAGTCAGGCTAATATGGATGGCATATCTGGCCATTCGCTGGCAACGCTGGTTTAAATTTGAGTGTTGATTCGATGTTTTTTTGTCAGAATTGACAATGTACATTTATCCAACAATTATGTTTCGCTGAATTATTTTATTATGTTTGGTTGAATTATGAATTTGATTGAATTATGTTGAATTTGGTTGAATTATTTTATTCAACGACTTATATTATTTTATGCATATTGAGAAACATTTACGATGTGATTTAGCAAAACACCACAGTTGAGTACTATATCATCACCAAAAATGATGTAGTAGAGATGTTAGAAGTGAATGTCAAGATTTACGGCATCGCAATTCTAATGCTAAGAATGCACTACAAAAGCTAATAGTTTATATATGCATTCAAAGAAATATAGTATAAAATACGTAGAACATTATGTCAATTGATTTAAAAAAATCAACATTGTTTTTGAGGCTAGGTTATATGGAGTTATTACAGTGTTGTAAAAAATCCAGTGTTGTCAATGGGGCTGTAACTATATGTGAGGGTGTCAGTTTAATACTGGCACTTATCAATATATTAGCAAATTTTAGCGTTTATAATAATTGCGCGAGTGTGGATTAGTAATGAATTATATAAATTGAAAATAATTCAGACACTAATTTAAAGGTATATGCCAGCTTTTGTAATAATTGGTTATCAAGGTTTAGGTTGACCTAATTATATGTAGTATGATAGTTTTATCAATAAATTAGTCATAGTTGCGCATAATTTTCTTCAATATAAATTATGTACATTTATTGAAAAATTAAATCTATTCACTGCATATTTTGAGTATCTGAACTATTTGTTTAAAGCGTGATTAATTCATAATTATGTAATCTATGCGTAACAATCACGTATATTGATACTATTTATGCTTGAAGTATTAATGACTGTGTATTCTTATGATATGTACATACAGTATTTCTTAAACTCAACTCTATGTTGACATTAGAATCAGACAATTTGCGTTTAAGCGATGCAGACGAAGTTTTGCGCAGATTTGCTCGTAAAAAAGCGAGACGATTGAACATGATGCTGGAATAATACTAGAAACCAAAGAAATTATCGCACAACAATCGCTGCACTAGTTTTGTGATCAAAAAGTGTGTCCGTAATGTCACAACTCCCGGTTCTACTTTGGCTGTTGATTTATTGGTCAAATGATCTAATACTCTCTTATGGGCTAGTTTTGTGTCTACCTGACTGTATACACTTGAGCAATTGATTATGTATGTCTGTAGTGTGTAATCATTTCCCTGTATATAAACTTGCCAGGCCATTTGATTACGTAACTTATAAATATTGATTTCGCTGTCAAATTTAATAAAAATTAATCCCAATTGCAATAAATCTCTATGTTTACCAGTCCTTTGATCGTATTGAGCTAGCATGAACTATTTGAAAACGTACACAGTGTAACCCGTTTATATCACATCGCTTTGGATCATAACTCGGTTGATATTACTATATTTGATAAACCACGTACGACTGATATTCAACAAGTGGAAAATGCCTTGCTTAATATCACTAAAGAAACTGCTTATTATTACGTTTTTCTAATAAATAATCAATTGTTGTTACATCGGTGGAAAAACAATGACATACGCAAGTTTTCAAATAATAAAATATGTTAACATGCTAAAAAACACTAATGCAAAAGACGTTCATTATCATTTCATCCTACACCGAGAACGTGATATTAAGCATGTTACATTGTAGTAGTATAGTTGAATGATGAAACGTAGGTATAACCTACAACGTTCCCTTCGCCCCCCCCCCCTTTGAGCAAATCCTGGATACGTACCTGTGTTTCGTAAAACATTAAACGAATTTTAGCAGTTAATTCAAATTTAAATTCAATTTAAATATTGCCCAGTAATTCAGTGGCCTTAATTAACCCATTAATGCCCAATGGTAGAATTTTCTACCGAAAAAATTGTTATTATTGCATCACTTATTCTTGTATTCGCGTGATCTTCGGTACGAGTCATTGATATGACGCAATCTTTAGATACATGAATACAAGAAAAAGTGATGCAATAATTACAAAACTTTGTCGGTAGAAAATTCTACCAATGGGCTAGCATCAATTTTTTAGACTTTGTCTTCAACTAGTTTAACGTTACCACTTAAATTATCCACTTAATTCATAATACTGTTGAGCTCATTTCTCCTCAAATTATTTACTATATAGGGTGTCCACAATTGATTTTCGTTTTTCTTTCAGACCCATTTGAAACGTGTGACAGCAGCAACTATACGACTGAACAACGCATATTGGCAGTACCTGAGTCCATGAGCGACCACGTAATGACAAAACTATTGAAAATATTCATGTAGCTCCTCCAAAAAGGAGCTGCACGATTGAATCGGTCCTGGAAGTCTGGACGAATATTTTCAATGGTTTTGCTATTACGTGGTCGCTCATGAACCCAGGTACTAGCCAATATGCGTTGTTCAATCGTATAGTTTCTGCTATCACACATTTCAAATGGGTCTGAAAGAAAAACGAAAATCAGCATTTTACTGGGATGACAAGACATTGTGGACACTGTACTTAAAACTTGGTGTTAATTACATTAAAGAGTTTTTTGTATATCATCTTTAATTTTCAAGAATTACATTATCATCTAATTTAGGACTAATTTCTTTATCAAATTATTAAAAAAAAAAATTGTTTTTAACATTCCAGCTTTTCATCGATATATTACGAGATTAAATTACAAAATTTTAAAATCTCAACGCCAAAAGGCGTAGGGATGTGGGGACCCCACCACCCGCCTAAAGGTGCAGCTATAGCTCAGTATTTCCTGCGATACAAGAGTGGAAGGATTTGGCTGACGATCCACTCTTCCCTCTTTCTCCCGACGAAAGGTAACGATAGCCTACCAAGTAAATGCAAGCAGGCATTTGTGGGTGAGGAATGTAAGGGTTAATGTATGTATGTGAAAATACTTTTTGCGTTTATATTTTCATCTACGTAATATCATGTGTGAATTCGACCTGTCATACTGTGAATAAATACTTAATAATAATAGTCAATGAGGAGGAGCCACAAACTGGCACAACGCTCTGACCAACTAATACGGCCCATGACACTAACTCTTGCATTGTTATTACAGCATCATCGGAGAATCGAACCCCCCCCCCCTGACTTCAGTATCTTCACTTCCCTTGCCAGGAAACGGTGTGTTACCCACTGAGCCATCACGAACGTTGGTATAAATACTAAAGTATTACTAAAGTATTGCATTTCAATCGAAAGTATGAAAAGAAATTTATTCTCCAAAATCAAACTAATGTAAACATTATTAAATGCCATTGAAGAGTTTACAGAATTTACAAATAATTACACCAGTGTAGAATAAACAATCCACACATTATTATTGCTGTTGTTTCGTTTTACGTCCTTCGTCCACCAGAGGGCGCTGAGACAGGCGATAACGGCTCCACCAGAGGTAAATTAAAATGATTCATATACATTTCTTGCAGTGGGCTCGTCACTGCACCCCACTCCCCGCATTATTTGGGTTAAAAAACCGGTAGATAAGAGATAAGATAATAATAATACATTTTTCGTGTGTGTGTATATATATATATATATGTGTGTACTGTATATTATATTATATATAAGAATATTTTTTGCAAACAATTATGAATTTTTCATTATATTCTGAAATTTTCAGTGTAGGTCTACTTCCTTTCAGCCTTTCAAATGTTCCGTGCGATGATTCCTCATTTCACGAAGGTCAGGCTTCTCACCCCTCCTCTCGAGTTTGCCTGGTGAAGTAGTGAGTTGGTTTCTTGTACTCTCCACCTCACATAGCCAGGTACGCCCGGCTCATCGGGGATTGTTCTGAGCCAGGCGTCTAATCTTTTTTTGAAGATGTCCACCGTAACACCACTCTTGTTCCTTAGTTCTTTGAGCAGCTGATAAAACAGTCTTGGTCCTCTCACAACAAAACTTTTCTTTCAGGGTTAAGGATGTTCCCTGTCTAGCCTTTGATTTGGGAACACGACACAGTCTTCCTTTTCTACTTTCCACTGTTGTTTGGGGAGTTACAGGGTTCAAAGTAAGATTAGGGGTTAGTTTCTCCATTACTTTCCAAGTGTAAATAATGATGTATCTTTCTCTTCTCCTTTCCAGTGAATATAGGTTTAATTCGCGTAACCTTTCCCACTATTTCTGATGAAGTACTTTTCATAGTTTTTAATTTTGTCTATGAATATTTTTCCTCAACTGTACAATCATGTACAAAAGTCTCTGGTCTGTTTGGTTTTGTTGTAATACAGGGTTATCTGGAACCACGCTTCTGTAATTGTAACTTGCCTGACAAATATACTCTATATATACACACATACGTGTTTAAAGGTGTATCATTAGCACATAAAGCATATTTTTGTGATTTTATGGATAATGATTTAATGTAACTATGACTCTGGATGGCTTTATTTCCATTAAAACTACATTTAGCATGCTGGGTGAGGTGCGCATGTGCCTACTACTACCATAGTACAAGTAATAGCATACTTTCACATGTTGAATATTTTCAGTGCACTGGCTGGCCAGACATTGGTTTTGGTATATGCAATTAAAAGAGTGCAGACAGTGCCAGCTGGTAAAATAATAATAATAATAACAATAATGCTAAAGGATAGGTATGTTTCGAATTGTTTCAATATATCTGTGGCTACTAAATACTGCCATTCCCACTTGTCCTTGCAGATAGGGAGCTCATCAGCAATGGACCCTGTAGCTGTCATCAAGCGCAAGAGAAAATGTCAGGATGCAGTGAGGATTGTTGCTTCTTCTGCCAAAGCAGCGCTGGTGACCTGAGCACAACATCAGCAGAAGGAAAAGCAAGAACTATGACTGTGGGCGATGTGAGAAAGAACCTGGGAGATACCTACTATCTTGATGTTTTACAAAGACTGGAAAGTTATTCCAAGGATGATTTCAATGCATTGGAACTCAAGTGGCATAAATCATGCTACTCTTTATTGGCGACCACAAAAAGTGCAGGCTCTCAGGCTTTTCCCCAAAGCGTAGACGTTCAACACCACTGATTGACTGGACCCTCTGCATGGTTTGCCAAAAGAAGACCACAAAGAAACTGCACAGGGTGGAGACAATGGAAAAGTCAGATGACTTGATCCAGCATGCCAAACACGACCCTGTCATGAGTATACCGTTGTCAGAGCTGGGCAATAAATACATTGAATGTATTTGAATACTAAATACTAAATACATGGGAGAAATGTATTTAAATACTAAATACATTTTACGAATGTATTTAGATACTAAATGCAAAATACATCAATTGTATTTAAATACATTTGTAAATACATTTTAAATACATACAAATTTCAACATATGCATTCACTAATTCATGTTTTGATAAATTTCTACTTTAGGGGACACGGTGAATTTCGAAATAAATACACCACTCGATAGATCAGACGATTTTAAAAGCTTTTTCATCAATTAATTTTCCATCGCAAATTGGATTGATTGCAACGAGTTAGTTACACAGGCCCACTTGAGGCAGAGCCGTTTTGTACGATTATTCGGTCAATTTCAAGATATTTTTTGATGTCTAAAAAAACACTTACCTTCAGATGAGTGTACAGATTCGTTGTAGCATTGCTTGCAGCAGAGACTTCGTGTTTACACAGCAAGCAGGTGCACTTTACCTTATTACCGTCTTTAGATTTAATTTTAAAGTATTTTCCATCAAACAGAGGGTGCACTAAATTGTTATCTGCAGATATATCACTGTTTGATTCACCGGATTTGCTTGTTGAAGCCATGACACGCACACGATAAAGAAATCAACCGCTTTCGACTAAGAGTGGCACACAACTGATTGAACTGACACGTTGAAACATGAACCATGCTGTACTACACTGTCGACGCGTCGTACTGTGCTAGTACAGAACGTGTATTAAACCAGTAAAAGTATTTACATTTTTATATTTTGAGTATTTAAATACTCATTAACGTATTTAAATACTATATTTAAATACATGAAAAACAATGTATTTATAAATACAGTTCTAAATACACAAATGTATTTAAATACGTATTTAAATACAAATGTATTTAAATACTGCCCAGCTCTGTCAGTGGTGAGTGATGTGATTGCAGTTGAAGGCTGTTATCACCTGGCATGTTTGCTGACAGTTGAGAGACGTACTAGAAAACAAGCGGTGTCAGAGGAGCAGCAAGGGCCTGAAAATGAGTGCATGACGAAGCTGTGCAAACTTGACAGTAGGCCTGTCTCGTGGTCACGTACACGACATGGGAGAGGTCTGGGACAGATACGAGTATGTGTAATGACACCGGCATCACCGTGAAATACTCCAGGAGAACAGCGTTTTACGAAGATGTTTACTACCCATACCCCATCTCGGTATGCAGACCGTTGGTCGAAAGACAATTGGTCGAACGACAATTCGTCGAACGACAACTGGTCGAAAAGACAATTCGTCGAACGACAACTGGTCGAAACAAAGAAAAAAAAGAAATTTAAATGTTGGTTGGTTGGTTGGCAGCGAGTTTATATTAAATTCCACCCATCCGCTCTCTCGACCGAGTCAAACTTGGAAGTCACGACTGATATCAGATTTGGTTAATATTCGATTTTACTCCTGTTTTGGCTATAATGTACTTTTTTTCATTCATTTTTTTGATTCATCATGTGCCCTAGATGAAGACAAAGCATTGGATGTTTTTATCAATTATGGCATTATTCTCTCATCCTTAACTTGTCCGAAATGTGATGGTGAGTGCCAATACAAAAAGATCAGAAGATATTTAGGTGAAGTAACCAATATTAACTGGTTAGGTTAATTGAATGCCCAGTTAGGTCAATTGAATGCCCAGTTAGGTCAACTGTACATCTTTGATGATTGGTTAGGTTGTCGTGATATTTTCGTTAGTTTAAAAAAAAAAGATAGCAAACTTTTCTGGTTAATTTTGAGGTGTTTTTCTTTAGCGTTTTTTACCTTCAATTTTAAATTTCTGACCCTTCTCGACGAATTGTCTTTTCAACCAGTTGTCGTTCGGCGAATTGTCATTCGACCAATTGTCAGGCTACCATCATCTCCAAAGCACTAGCTGTCTTGTGAACAAGGTCCTGTCACTCTGAGTCAGAGTCTACTGAAGATGAAGATGCTGATGTCCGCATGTGTGCCACTAGCAGCATATTCCAAGATATGGTACACGTGGCTCTGAAGGTTCGACAAGATCTTCTTGAAACTCCTGGACACTCCGAGACATGGCAAGGTTTTGATCAGGAATATGTTGATCGCGTCATACCCGACAGTCTGTACCTGTTTCTACGATTGCTCTTTGGGGGAATGGATGCTGTGGATGAGGGAAGTGAAGAGGACCAGAAAGTGAAGCAGAGTGTGTGTAGCATTGCCCAGGACATAGTCTATGCAGTCTCCAACCGACGAAAGTTGACACCAAAGCATGTGGGCTTGGGTCTTACTCTGCACCAAGCCACCCGCTCAGAAGCACTCCTAGATCTGTTCCACGCGGCAAATCACTATTGGTATCGACACTGTAAGAAGGATAGACACCACCATCGCTCAGAACATCCTGGAGAGGTATGCTGAGAATGGATGTGTCTACATCCCTGACACCATCGTCAAAGAGAGAATGATTCACTGCTCTTGTGACAACATAGATGTCTTGGAGTCAACCTTAGACGGGAAGAACACCTTCCACAGCACTCAACTGATGGTATGGCAGAGAGGCCCCCCTCCACAGCAGAGTCATGGCCAAAAGGGTGGCAAGCACAAGAGATCGAAATCTATCAAACCTGATGACCTACAGGAGTTCCAAAGGCTGGACCAGGCTACCCTCCCATCTGGCAAGAGGCCATCTCCTCCTGGCTACGACACTGACATAGACGACTTGTCACATGAACCTGAGAGGGACCGGGCACGTGCCAAGGACTTGGCCTGGGTGGTGTCACGCATCCATGATGAAGCGATGTCCGTTCCAAGCTGGGGAGCATTCAATCAATCTGTCAGCACTGCGGATCCACCAGTAACGACCGCCGGGATGTTGCCAATCCTGCAGGCACCAGCAGATGACAATGACACCATGACCACCGTCATCAATCGCTTCATGGCCATTTCTGAGTATGTCAGCCAGAAGTACACCATCATCACTGCTGATCAGCCTCTGTACAGCAGGGGTAAGGAACTAGTCTGGGCAAACTCGAAATTTGCCAACGTGGTCTTGCTCATGGGAGGCCTCCATATCTGCTTCAACTTTCTGAAAGCCATTGGTCAACACATGGAAAGTGTGGGACTTGATGACTTATGGACAGAGGCAGGTGTGTACGCGGCTAACACCACTGAGACAATGCTGGACGGCAAGGCCTACTACCGAGCTGTGAGAGGTCACCAGCTGACGTATGAGGCACTGTGGCGCATCAAGTGGCAGATGTTTGAGTCATGGCTGGCTGCAACTGGCAACGGAGATGAGAACGTCAAACAGCTTGCCCTCAATGTTGCTTCGCTTTTCAAAGACAGAGCTGACATAGATGAGATGCGCGATGCTGTTGACAACTTCTCAGACGTTTTGGCAGATGAGAAATTCCACAGTCTCATGGAGGAATTCAATGACCAGCACTCTGAAAATCCCAACTTCATGCTGTGGTCATCCTACATGGAAATGGTAGAGATCCTACTGGCCTTCATCAGAGCTCAGAGAGATGGCATGTGGAGTCTCCACATAGAAGCCTTTGCTGCAATGCTGCCTTGGCTAACTATCTATGACCACACAAACTATGCACGTTGGGGCCGGTCTACTTGGCTGATATGAGAGGTCTTGAGAAGTCAGCACCAGAAGTTCATGCAGAGTTCTGTAATGGGAACTTTGTCGTCAAGAGGACGGCGAAGCGCTTCAACCAAGTTCCAGCTGATCAGGCAACCGAATGGATAAATCGTACATGCAAGATGCACAATGGTATCATCGGCATCACAAAGAATGACCAAGCAAGAGACAGGTTCTGCATCACATGGTCAGAGCGGTCACGCATCTCTCAAGACACAAGATGCCTCTTCAATCTTCAAGATGATGATGGGGAAGCCACCTTCACTCGGGTTGACAGTCTGCCTTCTCGCACTAGGCGTGACGCTCATGATGTCATGAAGCTAGTTCAGCAGTTGAAGCAGTTTGACGTCTTCAGAGTTCACGTGAGTGAAGCAGGAGATACAGATGCCGCCACTAACATCCCACTTGTTTCACTGGCAACCAAAGACACTGCACCCACAGATGTTGTGGAGAACCTGCTGACAGCTCAGGATCGAGGAAAGCAGCATGTAATCGGCTTCATGAAGGAGAGACTGATTGAACAGATAGTAGGCTTCCATGAAACGATGAAGAAACATCGGTCGAAAACCTTCGCTGATGTGTACAAAGCTACAGTTTCCACCAAGCAGAACATGCAGAAGACCATCAAAGCTGACAGAAAGCTACTACAGCGGCTCCTGAATGCCGCATGGTGGAGATGGTCAACGTCTTGAAGCATGAACTGTCCCCAGTCCCATTTAGTCTGGCGAAGGCAGGAGGAGAGATGAATTCGACATCGAAGTCTGAGCTGATGAACATCCTGATGGCTCAGCAGACCATAAGCTCAGAGGTTCCAACCTCTGATCTGAAGACCTGTGTGATGATAGATGGCCATGCACTCATCCAAGCTCTTGGCAAGCCTGGCGGCTGTCGGACATTCGGCGACTATGCTGAAGTGTTCTTCAAGGCCGTGACGAGTTATTTCAATGAACACACAACAAGAGTTGATGTCATCTTTGATCGGTACGCAGGGGAAGGATCGATCAAAGCAGTTACCAGGACAAAGCGTGCAAGAAGAAGAAACCGATTCGGAAAGTCATTGATGGCCCACAAGTTCCACTGCCTGAAGTGTGGAAAAACTTCATGGCCCTGGATACAAACAAGGCTGACCTAGCCTTGTTTCTGTCTAACGTCATCACTGAGAAGGGCAGAGATCTTCAAGAAAGATGTCAGCTGGTGACAGGGGGTGGCTTCTCTGAAGCCACTGAAGTACGGTCAACCAGGCGACATGACGTTCCACTGCATAGCAACCATGAAGAGGCGGACACCAGGCTCATCCTTCACTCATGTGATGCAGCGTCCCAGGGCTATGAACGAATACTGGTAGTGTGCAGAGATACTGATGTAATGGTGCTGCTGATTCACTTCGTTTGCACCAAGGTCGCTGAAGTGTGGATGCTGTGCGGAACGGCCAAGAACCGAAAATGCTACCCCGTGCACGATGTATTCAAAAGTTTGTCGCCCCCAGTCAGGGACAACCTGGTCAGCTTACACGCTTTGACTGGGTGTGACACAGTCTCGTCCTTCAGTGGTCATGGAAAAATGAAGTGTTGGAAGGTGTTCAGTGACCACCCACTCCTGCTGCACGCCATTGGTCGAGATGGGGATATAGCAGATGTTGAGAAGTTTGTGTGTCATTTGTATGGCACGCCGGAACAACACAGTTGATGACGCCAGAGTTCACCTTTTTGGGAAGGCCAAGAAGATGACTCTGGAAATGCTCCCACCGACAAAGGATGCCCTGGAGATCCACGCTAAGCGGGCAAACTATCAGGCCAAAATATGGCTCCAGGCTGACAAAGAGCACGTAGATGTTGAAGATCCGGTGGACACTTCAGCCTGCAAGTTGGAAGATGGGAGCCTCCTACCAGTGTGGACAAGACTTGCTCCAATCCCTGAAGCCTGCCTGGAGCTTGTTGCTTGTGGTTGCAAGAAAAAGTGCAAGACAGCTAGATGCAACTGCTTCAGGAAAAGGATGAAGTGTACAACAGCTTGTGGTTGTGACGACAGCGGTTGCTGTAACCTAGCTGGACAGTAGATATGGGTCTCTCTTCCGGGCTGAAATCGAGAGAAGCTGGAATGTGCTGTAAGGAACTAATAACTTTCTTCTTAAGTAATTGCAATCCACACAATTGTGACTGTCAGTGCAGCATTTCGGTGCTGTTCATCAAGAAACGTGAACTTGTAGATATTACTAGCGTGTAAACTGTATAGTTATGGGGCTATATTTACTGCTTTGTGATTTAGTTGTGATAATTCTATTACTGTGAGTAATTAATTCATGCCATCAAACTTATTAGGCACTAATCATGTTAAAATAAATTGTTTTGACAGACAGACTTGCTGAATTTTTTTTTCGCCAATTAAAAAAAAAATCACAAATTTGTAGCACAATTTCGGTCGTGATTAACTTGAATTTGACCTGAGTTGGTAATTCGGATGGAATAAGCGTGTCATCATACTTCTTTATCACTAAGTGTGGCAAAATGAAACATTTGGTCAAATCAATTAGCTTAGAATATTTTTTTAAAATTAAAATTAGAAAATATCATTTTTTGCACAGTTTGACCTCAAAAATGACCTTCAGAGCCAAAAGCGAGAGTGGCATCCACCTGCATTTTATTCCTCACCCACAGGTACATTGATTTAGCATGGGTGCCAGCTATTAACAAAAACCGCCGTTCAAAGTCGATTTTTTAATTTTGGCCGGTCCACTATATTGAGTATATTGTGTTTTAGGAGTTTTGCTCTGTAATTGCAATTTGAATAATTTATCTCTGTTCTTTGCAAAAAAATTCACTTTTCTACGTGAAGGTCAAAATATGATAATAAAAACCCACTCTAGTAGACAGAGTTTATTTCCACAACAGTTTCGATGCCCACCCGAAGAGGATGCCAGTGGGCATCGAAACTGTTGTAGAAATAAACTGTCTATTAGAGTGGGTTTTTATTATCATATCTCTGTTCTTTACTGAAGTGATAACTCCTGGAGTGATCCATGGATTTGCGACACTTTTGGGCGAAACCGTTTTTCTCCTTAAAGGAAAGCAAATATTAAAAATATGGAACAAGGTGTCATAGAAGAACTGAAACATATGATCTGGGTCATTTATAGGTTCGTCACAGTCAAATTGAGTATTTTCTACAGCTCCAATAAATTTTCTTTTGTTAACCTCTGAGAATATTCTGTAATCAATAGTTCTTTTGTCCGCAACCTGAACAATGTAAAATCACACGCGACTCGCGTCATCACGACCAGTGGCGGTCCTAGCTTACATGA
Organism: Bathynomus jamesi; assembly: GCA_023014485.1. Lineage (NCBI taxonomy): Eukaryota > Metazoa > Arthropoda > Malacostraca > Isopoda > Cirolanidae > Bathynomus > Bathynomus jamesi. Next base: position 201,338 of record JAJOZX010001684.1, on the reverse strand, counting down.
CGCCCTGGGCGAACCTCACCTTCAGCGCCCCCCCCCCCTGTTCGCCAACACACACACATTCGAATCCCCCAAAATAAAGGACAGACATAACTCTTTCACAAAATAACTTTTTATTGGACTAATTGTTGGAACTTCAGAACCAAAACAAAGACTCAAATTTCTGAATTTTACAAATCCTTCATCACGTAAATAGAATAACTCACTTAAGAGAATGTAATTATGATACTATGAACAGGAAAAATACAAATTAAATTGCACAACTGCCATAAATAAACTAGAGAATCAAATTTCTAAATTGTACAAATGCTCTATCACATAAATAGAATAAGACACTTAAGAGAGGGTAATTATTATGCTACACTTTGAACAAGAAACAAAATAAATTGCACCACAGCACAACTGCCATCTAAAGCCTGACTCTTCTTACCTTCCTTGATGCAAAGTCATGAATTAAATCATCATATGAAATCTGCTCAGCAATTGTATGATTTATACTGATGATGGCCAGACCGGTAAGGCGTTCCTGTGACATAGTTGACCTCAGGTAGGATTTGATGAGCTTCAGCTTTGAAAAGCTCCTCTCTGCTTCAGCAACAGTGACTGGAAGAGTAAGACCAATTCTGAGAGCAGTCCACAAATTTGGATATATTTCAGAGAGCTCCCTTTCATGGATAAATGTCAGCAGTTCAAGCAAGGATATGGTCTTTGATGGCAAGTCAGGCAAGTTCTTCAGCTCCTGTGCAAGCTCTCTGCCATCCAAGTCAGATTGTCCCTTAAAGTGTAGTGTAGTACTAAGGTTCACACATTGTTCTGTCAGCTCCTCAAATGTGAGATTTTGGAAATGTGTCAGCACTCCAAACTTCTCTCCCACAATTTCCAACGTGGAAAATCTTTCCTGAATGGCTGATGTTGCAGCATCAACCACTGCATTGAAAAATGTCACCTCCAGCTTCTTCAAAGCATCAATCAAGGGCTCATCAGATGCTTCATAGGAGAAGTGCCGCTTTGTGGACCTCAGCCGTTTTTGTTTTAACACAGCCTCCACATTCATTTGTTCACAGATATCTGTGGCTACCATTTGTGCAGCCACAAAACCTGTTGCCCTGTAATTGCGGAGACCTCTCTGTTTTTTTTAGGAGATTTACTGCAACATCAACGTGCATGCTAGGAGACTGCATCTGCTTGCTCACATGCTGAATTTGGCACAACAGGTCATGCCACACCACTGAACAAATGGCGAAGCGGTATGACCCAACCTCCTCTGACAGAGATTGAGCCTCGACCTTTATTACAGAGTCTTTGGTGTGGTCCCTCACCTCGATCAGTGCATCTCTCACTGCAGCTGCCTGATATCTCAGGGGCTCCACACTCTTGATCTTGCTTTCCCACCTTGTATCAGACCACATCTTCAATGTGATGTTCACATGTTTTTTTCAAAATGGCCCATCGTTGTGTGGAGGCTGAAAACAAGTTGTAAAGCTTCTGCAAGATGCCAAAGTAACTTGTGGCATCAATAGATCCCTTAGCAGCATCGGCCACAAGCAAATTCAGAGAATGAGCCCCACATGGAACAAACAGAGCTCTGGGATTAATTTCTAGGAGCCTGGATTGAACACCCTTGTTTTTTCCCCTCATGTTGGCCCCGTTGTCGTATGATTGTCCTCTACAGTCCATGAAAGGAACTTTTAGCTCCTCCAGTCTCTTCAGAATCAGAGATGCCAAATGTTGACCAGTGGACTCCTCTGCCTCCAAAAACCCCATGAAATGTTCCTTTATATGGGGCTTCCCCTCCAGTGACACAACCCGAATCACAACTGACAACTGTTCAGTGTGGCTGATATCTGGAGTGCAATCTAGAATTATTGAAAAAAACTTTGATTGTTTGATGTCGCTCACCATTGCTGAAATGGTCTTGCTGCTCGACAAATCAATGAGTTCGTTTTGTATGTGGTGGCCGAGGTAGCTGGTGTGACTGGAGGTCCCTTTTTGGACACGGTTAATGTGCTCTTGCATTATAGGATCAAATTGTGCCATCAGTTCAACTTCTTTCAGAAAATTGCCATTTGAGGGTGAGAACAATTTTTATGTATGTCCCCTTAGTGCCAAATTCCTAACTGCCAGAGAATGCACAATAGCAGTGAGACGTGTCAGCACCGCTCTCCATCTCAACTTCTCAGCCTCCAGAAGTGCCATCTCCTGCTTGTCAATGGTCTCCCCCTTTCTCATCCTCACTGCCAGTTCTTTCCAGATTTTCATAGAATTTAGGTGTTCTGAACTGTTGTCATGTGATGTGAGCAATGAGCTTGCATGCTTCCAGTCCGAGAGTCCCAAACTTGTTAAATTTATTTTCCTCTTGGAAAATAATGTACAACAGAAACAGAAAAGGCTGTTGTTTTTTAAGGAATAGACCAACCAACTTCTGGTTATATTTTCCCCACTAACCAATGACTTCCTGAAGTATTGATGGTGGAAACTTCTTCCGTCACTGTCGTTTCTAGGGAATACAAAGTCAGATGGTACTTGACTTGGTCCCCTGGAAACCAGTTGTGTCCGAATTCTCTCAGTCAGAACTGAAGGCCAGTTAGCAGGGTCGGTGGAGAGAGACTCATCCTCAGGAGGCGATTCTGCTCCAGGCATTTCTAATAGAAAGAACAAGAGCATTACTCATTAGTATACACACCTAAGTTAGATAACACATTATTCACAGCACTTTGTTATGGTGGTGGTGTTATGGAATTATGGTGGTGAAACACCACACATACCCAGTAACCCAGACCCAGTGATAATAACATTATAATTTATAACTGTTTGCAAAATGCTTTGCAGGGATGCACACACATACACATACACACTCACAGACATATGTGCACACAAACTCACCTGAAGAGTCCTGCCGGGGAGAAGTAGAAGCAAATGGGTCTTCATCCTCAGGATCAGACTGCATTTGTGGAGACATATGTGAGGCTGAGGAGGTAGATGGCTCCTCAGCCTCAATAATGGCAGAAGTAGACGGCTTCTCATCCTGGCTAGTGGCAGAGGGTGTTCCAAAATATTTCAAAAGTGCCCCTGCAAATAGTAAAATAGAACATAACAGACCAATGCATGAATAGGCTAGTACAATTAATTTAACATGTTATTAAGCACAATTTATTAAACTTTTAGAATAGGAAACAAATGAATAATACAACCTCCTTGGTTAATGGCTAATTATATACATAATAGTACACTTCAAATGACTCAGAAAGCTATATCACAAAATAGCAGTGCAATATAGCAGTGAAGAGTAGATGACATAGCTCTATACCTTTATCTTTTGCTCGTTTCTCCTCTTCTTCTTTCCTCTTTTTCTAAACTGAGCACCTGATAGCTTTGACCTCTTCTTATCCATTTGCGGTTATTTGACAGACCTTAGTGGCTTAGTGTGAAGATTCGTTCTGTAATAAATAATATACATTTCACTATTTAACCAAACCCAGAAAAATAACATTACATATGTTAAAGTATGGGCCTTTATTCCCAATAATATTAATCTGGAAGCATTTTGCATTGTTTAGGTCTTTTATGGGAAGGTTTATGGAAAATGCAATAGATGGTTTTTTATTAATAAAAATATATTTATTGATCTTTTATTATTTATTTTATTTTATTTTTTATTTCTTTATTTATTCTTATTTTTATTTTTTTTGCAGGCGCTCATGCCGCCCCTCCACAAATGCCGCCCTGTGCGGCTGCCCATATTGCCCATATGAGGAACCGCCACTGATCACGACCCAAGTCCTCAGTTAAAGCGGTTTTAAAACAAACTTCTCAGAAAATTTGTCTTTATTTAATGGATTAAACATTATCGTACTGTTGCGCAAAGCCGTTATAAATGTCTCAGAAAAAAAATTTATGCTTCTGTAATATGACCTCTATTTCTTCCTACCTAAGATTTAAAATCCCGTCAAACTGTAGCCCTCGCCTCTGTACGGGATTTTATACCTTACTGTAGTTAAGAAGAAATGGAGATCACATTACAAAAGCACGTTTTTTATATACTTGTTTATATAATAATAATAATAATAATAATGTTTTGCTATAGTGGGCAAGGAAAGAGGTTACACATAAAATAACTGAAAAAATAAGGGTCTGTGCATCATACAGACAACAGAAATATAATTTTCAGAGATATTATATTAGATTTCACAAATGAAGGACGCTTCAGAAGGGTTCGCTCGCAGACTGATCCTGAATATTTGTTCGGGAGTAAAGAACAGATCTAATATACACACCCCAAAAATATATATTTTTTTAGCTAAAGAAGAAAATTTTCAATTTGAAAATTGTTATTTAAAATATTAGATTAAAATCATGACGTGTTTGAATAAATCAGAAAATTCGTGGTTGGAACTGTAAAAAGCATCAGTGAAAACATTCGGGTGAAACATGTTTTTTCGGAGTTCACTTAAAACTCATCGTCTTTAGTAAACATACAAATAAATGTTCATTTCTTGTGTAATTTTAATTACTTTAATTACGCAGTTAATTAATGTTTCTTTTACAAGATAAATTTTGTCTCTAGTTTATCACCATTCAAACCATTTTAGGTTCCCAAAACTCCTGAAAATAGCATCACTGGAACTATAAAATATAGTCTTTTCTGCTTGGCAAAAGAATATGGTCTTGTTTTAGGGGTTGTTCAATGTCACCTTCTTAACAGCAAAGGTCATATGACGGAGATGACCTACTGTACAGCTTTACGTGGGACCCGAAATACGGGTCGCTGCATCATCCGGATGCGGAGGACGGTCCCCCATCCAATTATTACACATACCCAATGTTGCTTAACTTTGATGATCGACGGGAAGCGGTGTTGCGACATGGCTACGACATAGCCTTTACAAATGATGTGCGTATGTGTATATATATATATATATATATATATATATATATATATATATATATTTGTTTAGGAATACAGGGTGTCCACAATGTCTTGTCACCCCAGTAATACTAACTGATTTTCGTTTTTTTTTTCAGACCCATTTGAAATGTGTGATAGAAGAAACTATACGATTGAACAACGCACACTGGCTCGTATCTGGATCCATGAGCGACCACGTAATGGCAAAACCATTGAAAATATTCGTGCAGATTTCCAGGACCGATTCAATCATGCAGCTCCTCCAAACATGACACTGTTGAGATGGGAAAAGAAACTGTTCACAACAGGAACTGTAAAAGATAAATCAAGAACTGGCAGGTCATCTCAGTGATAAATGGGTCTGAAAGAAAAACGAAAATCAGTTAATATTTTACTGGGGTGGCAAGATATTGTGGACACCCTGTATTCTTAAATATATATATATATATATATATATATATATATATATATATATACACACACACACACACACACACACAGGCCCGGATTTAGCTACAGGCGAACTGAGCGATCGCCTAGGGCCTCGCGCCAAAGGAGGCCTCGCTCAAGCCGTTTTGCGCGTTCTGTTCAAGTGATATTAATGATTTAGAACTCTATGAAGAACTTAAAGTACTTTGCAGGTTTATACCTGAGAAAACAGATCTCGGAAATGCCCTTCTTTATATAGTGCAAAAACAACTAAGTGAGATTTATCCTAATGTTTATGTTGCACTTCGAATAGTATTAACCATCCCAGTTACTGTTGCTTCGGCTGAAAGAAGTTTCTCGCGTCTCAAACTTATTAAAACATATTTGCGTTCCACCATGTCTCAAGCGAGATTGCAATCATTAGCTATGTTATGAATAGAAAACGATATAACAAATTCATTAGATTATTCTCAATTAATTGAAGAGTTTTAGCTCGAAGAAAAGTAGAAAAGCATTGCTGTAATATTCAAGGAGCATCTGAACCAAATATTAAAGCATTAATATTCAGCCTCATAAGTCGATCGCTCACTATTATAAAAAATGAAATGTCAACATCTCTTATACATCACATATGAAAAACGTTTGTATACTATGGAAAGTCATTACCTATAATATTATATAAATCTTAGAAATCATTGTCTTATATTTTCGATACAAATCTTGATTCATATTATAATTTATACTTATTTGTATGGTTTATTTATATTTCTTATGCAATTTCCATGCGTGATTATTTTGGGTTTGGTTTAATTTTTAAGTGCTGGCATAGTTCTGTCTATGCGGGATTCTAATATTGCTGGTATAGTACCGATAATTAAGTCCATATTTTCATATATATAGGCCTAGGACCTCGCAATTTCTAGATCTGCCTAGGGCCTCGCAACTTCTAGATCCGGCCCTGTGTATATATATATATATAATCATGCGGGTTGCTTCTGCAAAGCTTCAATTTAATATTTAGGAGAAATCCAATGACAAGGAGGAATGTAAATGCCATGAAAAGTCTTCTTTAATGCGCAACGTTTCGAGCAATACGCTCATCTTCAGGCTAAACAATAACAATATGAAATTAAAATCAATAAATAAATGAAACACATAAGACAAAATTTCTATAAAACCTATTCTTAAAAGCAAAATTTAAAAAGACAAAGAAGAGGGTTAAATTCAAAGTTATAAAAATTTACATATAAAAATACAAGAAATTTAAAAGCTATTTTTAAATTATATATAGTAAATTTGAAATTAATACAATGGAATAATTAACACTACTAACCCTTCACTGCTGGTTCCGAGGCACAAGTAATTTAAAACAAAGCAAAGGGAACATACTATGGGTTGGGTGGTTGGAGAGTTATAAGTTGGGGAGGGGGAATTATAAAAAATTTAGAGGGACAGCTGAGGAATCAACGTTTAGAGAAGGGGTCAATGTTTTAATATAAAGAGATTCCAAAATTCTAAGTGAGTTGGGACAAGGATTACAACCGAGAATTTTATCCTCCTTGTCATTGGATTTCTCCTAAATATTATATATATATATATATATTATATATATATATATTATAATATATATATATAATATATTATATATATAAAATGCATTATTTCGTACTTATGTTTATAATAATGAAGTAACCACAACGTAGCATTAAATTCCTGAAAAGTTGGACAATTACATGATGTCCGCTAAATGGACAGTAGTTATAAATCGATCGAATTCAACTTTTGAAGAATTTAATTTTAATTTGATGGGGTCGTCTAACCAGTAAAGGAAACGTTGAAAAAAGTTACGTATTTTCGGTAAATATCCAACAAAGTATTCATAGCAAAGGGTTAGAAATAGAAATACCAGCTCGGGTAAAAATGTATAATGTATTAATACTAATACTACATTAGTATTAATATAGTATTAATACTAATGTAGCATCAGTATTAATATAGTATTAGTTAGTTAGGTTCATCTAACCTAACTATGGTTTAAGTAACAGCCTTTTCATAGTCTTGGAAACTATATATATATATATATATATATATATATATTAGGATGGTCCCCAAAATGGGGGTGAAATTTTGTTTTGAATTTCAAAGTGAGAACCCGATTAATCACATGAGTGATTACTATTTTCGGGTTACGCCGAGTGACTGAAGTTCTCCCCTGAGCGATTACGCAAGGACATAGTGTACGTAGTGCGTAGCAAGTCGCAACTTGATTCAACACGTTCTGTACCACTTATTCTTCCATCAGGTTCGTTCAAACGTGAGTCAATTCAGTATTCAGTTCGCTTGTGTATGCAGTCGACGGATCGAGTCCATGTCTGAACGTGGTTTCTAGTGTTCGACTGAAGCGAATGATGGTGTGATTGATGGCTTCTTCATCGGGAAATCAGACGGACTAAAAAGGAAAAGGAAGTCTGGGTTGTTGGACAGACGACGAAGTGCATCTCCGGAAACAAGTTGCTCTCAAAGTGGTAAGCTTTGTCTTTGCTGTTCTATCATCATACAGAGCTGAAATAAACCTTAAAGGATAGCTGCGCTCGAGTCGTTGAGGAGGTTCTTGTATTTTGGCAGAGATCAAAGCTCCCAACGGCTTCGGAACATGACTTCATCAAAAGGCTTCAGAAACTTTATGCTGAGTGGCAAGGCTTGATAAAGAACATCTCCAACACTTTTCCTGTTGTTCTCCACAGCAGGAAGGTTTTTGAAGATGGCCTCGATGCCTATTTGACATTGTGCATCGTAATGCTTTGGACATTATAAAAATTCTGGAGGACAATTTCTTTTGGTTCAAAGGGACATGGGACAACGAAGGCACATGGGAACGGAGAACAAGGCTGTGTCTGCTCTCGAAGCAAGAAACACCGAGCGAAAAAGTAGAAATCTGAAACACTTTCGTCGAGAACAGGACACTAGGAAAGAAAATACAACGATGATAACGATCGATTCTTCCAATGACAGTGCAGAGGACACGACGAAGGACAACAAAGCAAAAGATACTTCTCCTTTCAGCACCCACTGATCGTCGTCGAAAAGGAAGAAGCGTCTAGTCAACCTGGTCAGTCCTGAACTAGCTGCTGCCCAAGAACGTATAAAAACGACTAACTCAAATGTTGTATCGTTTTCGCAGAACCGCAGAGCTAGGTCATGATCCAGACAATTGACGATCAATCGTTGCTCAATCCGCCATGCCCAGATGAAATACCCCGAAGAGTCAGCTAATGACATCAAAGAGAGGCTCGAACCCGATGTCCCTTTTGTGATAAACTGGGCCTAATTCTCGAGTGAGGACCCGGAAAAGTGGGAAAGTCGTCCGGGTTTCCTGATAGGACAGGACACAGTCAGAAATTTGAGGGCTGTGAACGACTTCGCGGAAAAGGGAGTGGCCCTAATTCAAGACTTCAGTCCCCACATCACGCATTCTAAAGAGCAAATGTAATACTTGCTGCAAGTTGTCTCCGACCACAGGGCCTAACTCCCAGACTGCAAGAAATCGACCATTCTCTCGCACGGCAGGCTACAATGAGTGGTTGAAAGGGCAGCTATGGCACCTCCTGCATTAAAGAGATAAGATTCACCGATTCACCAGACCTGGAATCCCCCGAGAAACGTTTCTTCCTCCGCGGAGTATAGATTTTGCTCTCATAACTACTTACCATGGGACTATATAGTCCTCATAAGGGAGAAAGCCTCTAGCTTTTCATTATGGAAAATGACGTTTAGCATTACTGTACAGTAGTAATTTCTCATCAAAGAAAACAAAGTGCCACGTTCCGACATGAAACTTTCGAAGTTTTTTGTCACCATATATATATATATATATATATATATATATATATATACGGTATATATATATATATTACGTCTGAGAAGTAAAGGACACAAATGAGGAAAAATTTTGTAATTTTTGTATTTTTTAAAGCTTTTTCAGAAAAAGATTATATTAACAATGTCGAATTTTCATAATATTGACGTTTGACATCATTTCAGATCGACATTATTGCAGATGCATTTGACATTTGAATGAAAAGGAAGAGTTTATTTAATATTTAAACTGAGTGACAAACCCATATATACATATCACAATTTCAATGAAAATAACAAAACCTAACCTTACCTAGCGTATCCTAACCGGGCATAGTGTAACCTAACTTAACATGACAAACTGATACGTATGAGGTACAACTCTTCAACATTATGCAAGCCCAGAAATTTTTGTGTCGACATTTTGCAAATCGACATTGTCCCAATCTACACAAATCCATGAATTTTTGCTTCAAATGTTTAACATGCAACTTATACATAAACAATAACAAAAACAAATCTTAGTGCAGCAGTTTCCAACTCTTTCTGGCTCAAGGCACCCGAATGTCATCTGTTCTTCTTTCGTGGCACTCCGAAGGTTTTTTGTCTCCCCGTCCCACCCCATCCCAATACCACAACTTCAAACAATTAATACAGGGTAACCCAAATGTCAGGACACACACACACACACATATATATACAGGGGTTGGACAAAATAATATGAACACCTTGATAAATGGCGGTTTTTATTCTTAATATGGAGTTGGTCCTCCTTTAGCGGCAATAACAGCTGCAATGCGTCGGGAATTGATTCATACAGCTTTTGGACAGTTTTTAACGACCCCAGCGGTGTGGATTGGTGCATTATCATCCTGGAAGACGGCGCCGCCATTGGGAAACAGCGTTTGGACCATGGGATGGACCTAGTCAGCCAATATTGACAGATAGACCTGGGCGTTAACCCTACCATGCAGTACTACAGCTGGGCCAAGAGTATTCCACGATATTGCTGCCCAAACCATCACAGATCCGCCTCCATGCTTAACGGTTGGAGTCAGGCAGTCGGGGTCATAAGCATCTTTAGGCTGTCTCCAGACGTAAACTCGACCGGAACATGGAAATAGCGTAAAGGAGGATTCGTCGGAGTAGACTACATTCTTCCACCGGTCCATTGACCAATTCTTATGGTCATTACACCATTTTCTGCGCCGCTCAATGTTGATGTGCGAAAGGAAGGGTTTGGCAATTGCAGCCCTCCCATGGTATCCAGCTCCATGGAGCTCGCGACGTACAGTTCTGGTCGATACCGGGCTTGCAAGATGCTGGTTAAGCGCTGCAGTCACTTTTGGAGCTGTGGTCTTATGGTTCTTTGTCACAATGCGCTTTAGCACCCGGCGGTCTCGATCACACAGCTTCTTCTTGCGTCCACTATTGCATTTGTCGGTGCTTGTCTTTCCATGGTTTTGGTATGCAGACATGACCATAGAAACAGTTCCTCTGGATACATTGAACATCTGAGCGGTTTTCGTCACCGATGCACCAGATCTGTAAAAACAACGTGAGGGTTATAACATGACGTATACACTCTCTGTTACGCATTTAAATAGGTTTGCCAGTCATTTGACCGTTTACTTTGTGTCTGAGCAGTCCGTAAAGATAACCGGTGAAATCGGCGGGTGTTCATATTATTTTGTCTAACCCCTGTATATACTATATATATATATATCATGGCTGTGCGGGTCCATCACTTTCGGGTCGGGTCCGGGTGCGGGTCATTTTTCTAGTTTACTTTCGGGTCCTGGTCCGGGTCATTTTTCTAGTTTACTTTCGGGTCCTGGTCCGGGTCATTTTTCTAGTTTACTTTCGGGTCCTGGTCCGGGTCCGGGTCGGACCCGAAAGTTCACTTTCAGGCCCTGTCGGGTCTTTCAGTATATGACCCGGGTCTGGGTCGGGTCCATTATTAAAAATGTAATAATTATAATCTGGTATAGGATAGGTAATAAGACTGCTACCGTAGCTACATTAACATGTTTTCTGAAACATAGTAAAACATTATATGGCTATACGATAGTAGCCTAACCATATACAGTAATTAATCCGATTTTGGAAATGTTTGAAAGTAGGTGTATTAATTGTATTAATATTTAATAGTAACTAGGTATAGTACGATGTATGATTGCTCTCTTCAGCCCCCTTATTCTAAATTTTAATTAATTTTGTGAAAACAAATTCTATATTTTTTTGAGTGAACTCAAATGGAAATTATCATCTTCTCGCATTAAAATTAAATACTTTGTTTATCTTAAAAAACAAAATAAAACCGATAATATGAAATAATTAAAGTCATTTGGTAGTGATATTGTCTTTATATTTTGAGGGCAACATATTCTGTGAACTCCTTCAAAACAGATATTGATATAGCGGCATAGCCTATACTTATTTCTCCTAGAATCTACATAGATTGAAAGTTGTGGCAAGACAGGAAAGAGATTTCTGAATTTTTAACTGATTTTTTTATTTAAAAAAAAAAAATATATATATATATATATACTGTATAATGTATATATATATATATATATATATATATATATATATATATGTTATAATGTTATAATGTTATAATGTTTCAGATCAACAGACACCTTAGGATCCACTCATGGCTGGTCTACCTAACTGTGTTCGTAATCGTGTATTGTGTATGTCCTCCGTGGTGGCGGAGGGGACCTACAATTTTACGTGGGTTCCGAACCACAAGAACATAAGAAATTTATGTAAAAACCGCCGGTAAATTGGCAACGACCAATTTTTACGAAACTAAATAATTATCAATTTAAAACCAATTAATTATCGATTTAAAACTAAAGATAGAATCTCTGGATCCAGAGGATCTAGTCATAATAGACTACTATCCACAAATATGTTACACTCTATATCTATTTATAACGGACATGCAAATATATCAGATCCAAAGAATCTAGTCAATTTCATTACGGTATCCATCAAGTCACGGTCCATATCGATTGCGGACCAAGTCAAAATTTACAATCATATACCGGGTGTTTCAAAAGTCCCTCACTAATTTGATTTTCAATTTTCTTTGCAGCTAATCGACCAACGACGTTCATCTTGTGGTAAACTCTTACTCAGTAATTGAGAATTTTTTTGAGTCTACATTTGAAGTTTTGCTCCGTTTTCTTCTGCTACCATGCTGACTCTAGAGCAGAGGTGTAAAATCGTTGCATGGCAGGAGGTTTTTCAATCTGTGGTCGAAGTGCAGCGACGATTCCGGGCAGTCTACGGACAGCATTATGCACCGGATAGGAACACCATCGTCGCCACCCACCGGAAGTTTATGGAGACCGGATCCGTAAAGGACAAACCACGATCAGGAAGACCTCGAAGTGGGCGGAGTGAGGAGAATGTCGAAACTGTCCGTGAGGCGTTTACTCAGAGTCAAGGAAAGTCCATTCGGCGAGCTGCTGCGGAACTGAACATCAGCGCGACATCTATCCAACGGATTTTGCGGCGTGGTCTCAAGCTGTATCCGTACAAGATCCAGGTGGTTCAGAAGCTGGAACCTCAAGACTACGATTGCCGGGGGGAGATGTGTGAGACACTGCTGCATCACTACGAAAGAGACCCATCGATCCTGGAGCACATGTGGTTCAGCGACGAAGCTCTCTTCCACCTTTCTGGTCGCGTCAATCGGCACAACACCCGCATCTGGGGAACTCACAATCCTGCGGAGATCCGTGAACATGAAAGGGACACGCCGAAATTGGTCGTCTGGTGTGCCATCTCCTCAGCTGGGCTGATTGGTCCGTTCTTCTTCCGGGATCAAGATGGAAATTCCGTGAACGTCAATGGAGACAATTACCTTCGTATGCTTAAGGAGTTCTGCATCCCCCAACTGTCAGCTGTAGCTAACATGCAAGAAGTCATTTTCCAGCAAGACGGTGCCCCTGCTCATTACTCGCGTGAGGTTCGCTCATTTCTGAATAAGCAGTTCCCGGATCATTGGATTGGTCGCCGTGGTCCCATCGAATGGGCTGCTCGCTCGCCTGATCTTACCCCATGCGACTTCTTTTTGTGGGGCTACATTAAGAGCAAAGTGTACGCCACCAAGCCGCGAGTCCTCCCCACACTAGAAGAACGGATCAGGAATGCGTGTGCTTCTGTTACTCCCGAAATGTTGTCCAATGTCGGCCAAGAATGCGTAAAACGGTGGCTCGCTTGTTTCGAAAAAGACGGTGCCCACGTTGAGGTGTACCAGTGACTTTCCAGTAGACTTATGAAGCCAAGTTTGATGCCACCAAAATTCTCATGAATCGTAGACTCAGCAACCAAATTGTCATTTGGTTCCTCTTGTAATTGCTATTTTAATAAAATTTTAAAAATAATGAGGGACTTTTGAAACACCCTGTATTACAATATATACACTTACGAGAAAAAGTGTAGGTGTGGCTGTAAAGACTGTACAGTAATGTAGAAATGTGTGTGCACCCATTTTGGGTCTCCCATTTAAAGGTGTTTGTGGGGCAAGTGAAGATCATGAGTTTTTCAATACCTCACAGTACTATGGGGGGCACCGCTCAGCAGAGGAATCTCTTTAAATGGGGTGTGTAAGGACAGAGAGTATCCCCTAACCCAAGACGCTGCCTCCCTATATCCCACAACACTTGTGTTGAGCTGTGGGATCTATCCCCAGAAAGCCTTAATTTTACTACCTTAAACTATACCCTTTCTATCAACATATGCGTCTAATCGATTTTTAAACATGTTTATAGACGTGCTACTAATTACTTCTACCGGCAAACTATTCCAGCTATTTACTATTCTATGCGTAAAAAAGTTTTTCGCAACTGCTGTCTCGAACCTTCTACTTGTCAACTTACACCCGTTATTTCTAGTCCTATTATATTGAGATATTTCGAAAAAGCTATCTCTATCTACGTTATCGAACCCATTCATAATTTTGAAAACCTGGATTAGATCACCCCTTAACCTCCTAGTCTCGAGTGTTGTCAATTTTAACTCCTTAAGCCTATCCTCGTACGACTTTGACCTAAGCGACGGAATCATCTTAGTTGCTCGTCTTTGAACTCTTTCGATTTTGTCTATATCTTTGCGCATATGCGGATTCCAAAATTGGACCGCGTACTCCAAATGGGGTCTAACTAATGATTTATAAAGTGGAACTATAATATCGCGCGATTTGTACTCAAAATTTCGAGCTATAAAACCTAACACTTTGTTCGCCTTATTGACCGCTGCTGTACTTTGTTTCGCTACTTTTAAATCACCCGTGACTATAACTCCTAAATCTTTTTCCTGCTCTACGCTTGTTAAATCTTTCCCTGACATACTATACGCAAAATTACCGTTACGCGAACCTATATGCAAAATTTTGCACTTATCAACGTTAAATCTCATTTGCCATGTGACTGACCAATCAACGATTTTATTCAGATCTTCCTGAATTTTACCTCTATCTTCGTCATTAATCGCCCTACCACCCAGCTTCGTGTCATCCGCAAACTTTGAAACTGTACTGACTAGGCCGACATCTAAATCGTTAATATATATAAGAAAAAGCAAGGGGCCCAATACAGAACCCTGAGGAACGCCACTCGCTACATTAGCCCAACACGACTCCGCTCCATCAACGACCACCCTCTGTTTCCTGCCTCGCAACCACTCTTCTAGCCAATTTATTACTACACCCCTGATTCCATGAGCCTTAGTTTTTTCAATGAGTCTTTTGTGCGGCACGGTGTCAAACGCTTTTTGAAAATCTAAATACACTACATCAACCGCCCGATGTCTATCGTAAACGTCAACCACGCTTATATATATGCTTTTTAACTGAAATATTTTTATCTAATATACTATTTCAGAAATGAAGCCTTATATATATATATATATATATATATATATATATATATATATATATATATATAGAATTAATTAAGCTGTGCATAGTAGACTCAAAATTTGTGTTCAATAATGAATATTTTAGGCAGAAATTTGGTATGGCGATGGGAAACCCTCTCTTCCCATTTTGAGTAACTTATATATGGAGTTTTTTGAAAGTAACTTATTAAGGAAGATTCTGCCAAATTATGTTCCATGGTTTAGATATGTAGATGATGTTCTTTGTCTTTGGCCAGTGACTTTAAATCTCAATGAATTCTTACCCAAACTTAATAATTTAACTCCCTCTATCAATTTTACAGTTGAAATAGAAAAAGATTCTTCGATCCCTTTTTTAGATGTTTTAATATATAGGTCTGGAAAAAAGTTTAAGTACAATATTTACAGAAAACCCACTAATAATTGTTCCTATATACATTATTATTCTGATCACCACATTAATGTAAAACGATCCGTTCTTTCTACTTTGTTCCTAAGAGGTCTACGAATTTGTAGCCCAGAGTTCATTGACGACGAAATTAGTAAAATATACAAAATTGCTTTTGATTTAAAATACCCAAAGAACTGCATAGATAAGTCCTTAAAAATGGCAAAGAAAACCTTCTACGAAGTAAAGGATAAGATTCCTTATAACTAACACAAAAAATGTTTTAGTGTTACCATTCAGAGAAAATTTCCTTGATCTGCCGAATCTGCTGAGGACTTTTAACGTAAATATTGCGTCCAAAAATTTAGATGTAATTAAGAATTCATTGATTAAGAACTCCCCGTTAAGTGAACATGGTTGTGTATATAAAATCCCTTGCACAATATGTAATAAATTTTACATTGGCCAAACTGGTAAGACCCTTGAGTTACGTATTAAACAGCATCAATACAGTATAAGAAGTGGCCAGGAATCTAACGCCATTTTCATTCACGTAAGAGATACTATTCATCCCATTGATTGGAAAAATGCTTCCAAATTAAGGTTTAGTAAATCTATTGTAAGCAGAAATATACTGGAATCAAGTGTGATCAAGAATAATGCGGATTTGGTCCTTAATATTAGTCCTGGGTTGTATAAATTAGATTCGTGCATTGTCAGAAAGCTGGCGAAGGGCCTACTGTTTTCTTGACTGCATTCTTGCCCCTTAATGGTTTGCCCTGGTTAAATAAATAAATATTATTGTAAGAACTGTTAACATTCTTATGTGTCTATTTTAATTGTAATATTTCTTTCGTGTATAATCTTTGGTTGCTGCGGGGTTTATTGGACTTTTCAACTGGGTTGCTTTTGGGAAAACAATTTTTCCAGACTGTTTGTAGAAAAAATTTTGTAATATTCTGTAAGACGATGGCACCATTCCCTTTGTTTTCATTAATTTCTGGCCACTTAATTTCCTGCTTTAATTAAATATTAGTGTTAATAACCATTATAATAATTTTTGTTTTTCTGTACTGGTGTTTTGTCTAATTTCATCTATATAGTCCTTTTATATTTAGTAATTTAGCAGCCTACAGATTATGTTATCTATTTGTTATCTACGTTATCTATTTGTTTTTCATTAAATTCTTGCCAATTAATTTGCCTGCTTTAATTAAATATTAGTGTTAATAACCATTATAATAATTTTTGTTCTCTGTATTGGTTTTTTTTTTGTCTAATTTCATCTATATACTTCTTTTATATTTAGTAATTTAGCAGCCTACAGATTATGTTATCAATTGAAAAAATCTTTAGAGGGCTTTAAGGCCTTTAATTTGAGGTGCCGATTGTGAATTTTTTGCTTGTCTATTTAACTCATTTACTTTGTAATCTCTGTCTATTTTCTGTTCCTCCTTGATAATGTGAATATATCACGAAAGCGCTCGGACTTTGTTTCCTTTTCCCTGGGGTTGTTTGCTTATTAATAAGATCACGTGTTATTTTGTGATTTTAGTGCATATAGATATATATATATATATATATGTAACAGTTTTTTTGCGCACACCTACAGGTCGCTACAATTGGTGTAGAACAATGCGGTTTTCACCATTCGATGCGTCTTTTTGTTGTGCAGTGCCCATGCTAAAAAAAAGATTCCCTAACGTAATTCCTTCCCCCCTTTTAGGGGTACAGTTCTTCCCATGCCTGTACACGCATTTTTTTAATTTTTAATTTTTAATCATAATTTTGGCACAAATAAGTCACTATTTACTAAACATTTAATATCATTCGATTCACAAAAGATTTATTTATCGATTCAATTTAAAAAAAGTATATATCTAATATACTATTTCAGAAATGAAGCCTTATATATATATACTAGCTGTTACCCGGCGTTGCACGGGTGAAAATTTAGATTTGAAATGTACAGATCAGTATTTTTTTCAGCAAATTATTCAGTAAGTAAACAAAAGCTGTGATGCGAGAAATAAAAAAACATTTAATCAAACAAAGCTTTATTTGAAATTAGAATTTACAATACTTCTTTATATACAACATTGCATGTTTTTCCAAAAGGAGAGTATACATAAAGATTGTTAGCTGTTCCTACTCTAGAGCATCCTACATACAGTTGACCATGAGAGAAGCAGTCTTCTTGTAATTGTAGCCCAACAACTTTCACTGTTTGTCCCTGTGATTTGTTGGTCGACGTGGCAAAACTTAATCTTACTGGAAATTGTAAGCGCCTAAACTGAAACTACATCTCTGATGTTATTAGAGGTATCCTAGGAATAAAAGTATCTTCACCCTTGCCACAACCAGTTTGAATTTGTGCTTCAATGACATGAGGCTGTAATGCCTTTATTATTAATCTGGTACCATTGAAGAGCTTAGGCTGATCTAAATTTCGTAGAAGCATTATAGGAGCTCCAACTTTAAGTTGTAGTTGGTGAGGAGGCAATCCTGGAAATTCCAAAGAATTTAGAAACTCCGTTGGAAAGTTGACAACTTCATTTTGATCGATAACTGTATCAATTGATTTGTAAATATAAGGATCCCCTGGAATATTTTGGAGTAGTTGTTGGTTGATAGAATTAACTGTCACATTTTTCGGTGCCAATATTGCTCTTTCACACAGCCAAGTAAAGTCTTTGTAGTGATAACTAAAGTTAGTAAATACTTTTTCTGTTAATTCATTAACACTTTGGACCACTGCGCTGATTGTAGATATAATGACTTTGTTGTCAGAGTCCACAGGAACTTTTCCTTCGCCAAGCTGTAGCAAGTTCTGAGCAAATAGACCTGAATTGCGATCACCATAAACTCTTGCTCGCATGTTAGTTGTAAGCTTCAAGGTTTTAACATTGTGCCACAAACAGGAAGATTTAAGGCATGCTCGAATTTCATCAGCTTTTGTTCCCTTAGGTATAACTGGCAGAGTCTGGCGAAAATCTCCTGATAAGACAACAGTTCCATCGCCCATCAATGTCTTGTGGTTTCTCACATCTTGTAGAGTTTTGTTCAGGGCCTCCAATGCTTTTTTATGGGCCATTGTACATTCATCCTAAAGTCTTTGTAGTGATAACTAAAGTTAGTAAATACTTTTTCTGTTAATTCATTAACACTTTGGACCACTGCGCTGATTGTAGATATAATGACTTTGTTGTCAGAGTCCACAGGAACATTTCCTTCGCCAAGCTGTAGCAAGTTCTGAGCAAATAGACCTGAATTGCGATCACCATAAACTCTTGCTCGCATGTTAGTTGTAAGCTTCAAGGTTTTAACATTGTGCCACAAACAGGAAGATTTAAGGCATGCTCGAATTTCATCAGCTTTTGTTCCCTTAGGTATAACTGGCAGAGTCTGGCGAAAATCTCCTGATAAGACAACAGTTCCATCGCCCATCAATGTCTTGTGGTTTCTCACATCTTGTAGAGTTTTGTTCAGGGCCTCCAATGCTTTTTTATGGGCCATTGTACATTCATCCTAAAGTCTTTGTAGTGATAACTAAAGTTAGTAAATACTTTTTCTGTTAATTCATTAACACTTTGGACCACTGCGCTGATTGTAGATATAATGACTTTGTTGTCAGAGTCCACAGGAACTTTTCCTTCGCCAAGCTGTAGCAAGTTCTGAGCAAATAGACCTGAATTGCGATCACCATAAATTCTTGCTCGCATGTTAGTTGTAAGCTTCAAGGTTTTAACATTGTGCCACAAACAGGAAGATTTAAGGCATGCTCGAATTTCATCAGCTTTTGTTCCCTTAGGTATAACTGGCAGAGTCTGGCGAAAATCTCCTGATAAGACAACAGTTACACCGCCCATCAATGTCTTGTGGTTTCTCACATCTTGTAGAGTTTTGTTCAGGGCCTCCAATGCTTTTTTATGGGCCATTGTACATTCATCCCAGACTATAAGTTCACATCTTTTAAAAACCTCTCCCATGCCAGAATTTTTAGTAATTTTACAAACAGCTTCATCATTAGTAGCTAAATCCAAAGGAAGTTTGAATGCAGAATGAGCTGTGCGACCTCCAGGCAACAGTGTAGCAGCTATACCAGAAGATGCTACTGCTACAGCAATTTTATTTTGCTTGCGAACTTTGGCCAGTAATAAATTTGTGACAAATGTTTTCCAGTACCACCAGGAGCATCCAAAAAGTAGATGCCTCCATTCTGCTGAGAGATACTATTCATTATAGTTGAATAAGCAGTTCTCTGATCAGGCAACAACTTGGGCTCATTTTCATTTACATATTCAGTTAAGTAGTTGATATCATATGATGTTTCTCTTATAAGCTCTGTAGCTAAATTGTTGACTTCTGTTCTATTGGTTTGTGGGAGGCCAAATGAAGGTATTTGTTGTCCATCCATTGATGCTATTTTATCTTCTATGTCAATTAAGGCTCTGTTGTAGATTTCATCTGTGTAAACTACGTCAATATGCGGGTTGGCAAGTTGTGCTTGGTGCTTATAATCTTGTGCCAAATCATCTTTGTATTTGTTCCATAATTCTAAAGGGTTGCCCACATCACAGGTTTTTAGCAGAATTGCAAATAAATCTCTTAGCCGCTTTGGGGATTGGTATATGGCTGCTTCTCTTAAGGTGGCATCCCATTGACTATCATCTTCTAGCATTCCACGTTTGTAGCATGCCTCTCTAAATGTCGCACAAACATGACCATCAACTGTTCTAAGATCATCAAAAGATCTAGGCCCTTTAACTTCATGCAGCAACATTCTTAAAAAGAAACACTCATGCTGGCTGGGATGAACAGTGTAAACTCTGCCTAAAGCACTGTCAAATCTTACATCTGGATGACCTTCAACTTCGCTTCCTCTCTTTCTTCTACTCCATTTTTTGTTGTTCCATGTGTAATAAGATGGTAACTGGCGATACAATAAAGTTTGAGCAAACACATCTTCTTGACATAGTTTAAAAAAAGCTGTAAGAGTAGTATCTCTAGGAGCAAGAGCTTGATGGGCAGCTGTTTCATTAGTAAAATAAACTCTGTCCATTTTCTAAATGAACTGCTAGTTGCTGTACTGCAGGATATCTTCCATGAAAGGGAAAGCTAAAAATTCTCCAAAAGGCTTCATTGCTGCTTAAGTAACGACCTTGTTGATAGTTAGTCACTTCATCAGGTACATTTTATTGTTGTAGAGCAAACACAGCTGCATCGGATCCCGTGTTAACATACTTGCACACATACTTGATAGACTTGACAGAATTACAAAATTCTACATTAATATGAGCATTAAAAGTTTTAGTCAAGAGAGGGCAGTAAGGAACTATCCATCTATTATCAATTTCATTTTGTTTAATTCTCGTTGTAAAGCCTCCATCATCAGGTTTTCTTCTGCGATATGAAGGAGAACCATCTTCTCTTGTTTGAGTGTCTTTTAAAAATGGTTTTGGGTAACGTTTTGTACATTTATTTTCTTTCATGCAAAGTGAATTGAAATTTAGAGAACCACATGGACCATGCACCATTTGAGTTTGAACTATTTCAAAGAGGTTTTTGTCTGTGTTAGGGTCTGGAAGTTCAGCTGAGATAACAGAATCAATTTGATTAGCTTGAATTTTGTTGGTCAGCCAAATCAAAATATGAGCATGAGGCAATCCTCTTTTTTGCCATTCAACAGTGTACATGTGGCATCTAACTGGGCCAAAAATGTTGGATTTTGTCATTAAATCCATCAGTTTTAATAATTTTAAGCGAAACACACTGGCTGTGAGGTCATGTCTGTGAATGTATGTTTGTCCAGGTAGTAACTCATCCTGAATTTCCTTCCATTTAGCATTGCATGTAAATGTTATAAATAGGTCAGGTCGACCATAAGTGTGAACATATGTCATTGCATCTTGAGTTCTTTCATGCATGTAACGTGGGCTGCCTGTAAAAGTTGACGGAAGAATGCAAAGTTGGCCAAGCTCTCCTCCAGCTACATCATTGTTGATGCCATCTCTTAGATGTATATATGAATCACATCTTAATTCTCTCTGATGAGTTCTAATGTAACATAATCTTTCTGCTTCTATTTTTGCATACATATCAACAGCAAATTGATGAAAAAGGTTTTTAGCCAACAGAAGATGATTTAATGAATTACTGTGAACCATAAATCTGTAAGCATAGAAGTCCATGCAGGAAACTGTTTTGCTAGAATGTACACCTGCTTGGAGAATTCCAAAGTGATATCCATCTTCTCCATAGACAAACAGTAAAGGATATTGCAAAGCATCATAAGATCTATGGGTTTCATTGATGAATTGCAGAGTATTGTCTCGACTTTTAAGCACAATGTCTCTTTTGTCATGTTCTTGACCAGTAATGATCACAGCAACTTCATTGCATTCTGGGAGATTAAATCGTCTAGCATGTTCAGTAGGAGGTCTCTTGTCGGCATCAATGATGATTTTGTATTCTGTAGCAGGTACATTTTCTAGAACATATTTAAAACTATGAATGTAATTATTTGAAGCATGAAGCATGTCTTGAAGTTCAACAATTAGTTCCAATCTTGTTGCTGGGTTTCTATTGTATCTATTTTGTGCTTGATGTTGCAAATCTCCAACAAAGTACAATTGAAGATACCTTGGTTCTTCATGAGGTAATGGTTGTAGTGAACCTATTCTGTGATATATTTGACCTTGAACTTTAAATGTAGGCATGAATCCTCCTTCAATAATGATATTAGCTCCAAATGAGGTCATTTGAAATACAGAATTGTATGCTTGAATATTTTGTAAGAAGTGTTTAGATTCAGATGTAGTGCCTGTAAGTAGAGTTTTCAAAGGTTCTGGAGGTTCCGAAAGCGCAGGTAATTGAACTTTTCCATTGGTACAACACATTCCTGGTGATTCTTTATCCCACTTTTTAGCACCACATTTATCACATATTTTAGACATTGATCCAATAATAACCACTTTGTCAGATGCATAATTATATTGTGGATTATAGTTAAAAGCACTTAAATTCCACTGCCAAGCATTGAAGGCTCGAGATCGTGTTTGAGCTTGTCTTGTTCTTTGAGCCTGAAGTCGTACATCATGTTGCTCCTCTGTTTCTTGCTCTCTGTAAGTTATGTCTTAATTGTTGTGCTTGAAGTCTGGTTTGACGTTGTTCAGAAGTTTCTTTTTGTCTATATCCAGCTTGCCTTGATGATTCTGCCTGAACTCTGGCTTGGTGCTGTTCAACAGTTTCTTGCTGTCTTTGAGTAGCCTGCCTTTCAGCTTGAGCTCGAAGTCTAGCTTTACGTTGTTCCAAAGTCTCTTCCTGTATTTGAGCAGCCTGTCTTGCAGCTTGTGCTTGAAGTCTTTGATTGCGTTCTTCTTCTGTTTCAGCTGCTCTTTGTGCTTGAATTCTTTTAGCGGCAGAAGACTTTCCATATAAAGGGCGTTTCTTGGTGGCATAATCACCTGTATCACTAAACAATAATTTGCAATTCACAAAGTTACTAAATCACTTATGAAACCATTTAGCACTGTCCTGGAAAATTTGCTCCGCTGGAATATTTGCTCCGCAAAGTTTACGAATGCCAGATTTTCACTAAATTCTTTAAAAATTTCTATTTTATGTTGCTCCGCTGGAATATTTGCTCCGCAAAGTTTACGAATGCCAGATTTTCACTAAATTCTTTAAAATTTCTATTTTATGTTTTGTATGTTTATTACAAAAAAATTTATTACAAAAAAATGACGCAATAATCATTAATTGTCAATTTCGTCATTAAATACTACACCAAATACAAAATAAATAGCACCATTAGATTCCTTGTAAAAAACTGGTTATTATAAAGTTATTTTAAAATTTGTAAGTTCAACCGTTTGGTTTTCTATAGCGAACAACTAAACAAATAAACAAACTTCCTCTTTTATGTATATAAAAAAAAATAATATATATAATAAATAATAAATAAAATAAATAAAAAAGAAAGATATATATATATATATATATATATATATATATATATATATATATATATATATATATATACTGTATATGTAAGTTTTTTTTGCGCACACCTACAGGTCGCTACAATTGGTGTAGAACAATGCGGTTTTCACCATTCGATGCGTCTTTTTGTTGTGCAGTGCCCATGCTAAAAAAAAATTCCCTAACGTAATTCCTTCCCCCCTTTTAGGGGTACAGTTCTTCCCATGCCTGTACACGCATTTTTTTAATTTTTCATTTTTAATCATAATTTTCGCACAAAATAAGTCAATATTTACTAAACATTTAATATCATTCGATTCACAAAAGATTTATTTATCGATTCAATTTAAAAAAGTATATATTTTTAAAATTCATAATGAACTTCTTGCAAAAAACTAAAAACAAACATGCATTTTTAAAATTCAATGATTTTTATACAAAATATTTTGATATTTTTAAAATTCAATGATTTTTATACAAAATATTTTGATATTTGTTATAATTTTAACATTTTTCGATTCACAAAAGATTTCTTTATCGATTCAATACAAAAACTTACATAATTAAAACGGGCAATTTAAATAAACACGAGTTTAAAGTTAAACGAGCCACACTCGAAATTATTTACCGTGACCTTTGTGCGTTTTATTACTGTGGCTTTTGTAAAAATAATTTTACGTATACACAAACAATTTGATAGGATATTGATTTATCATTCTATTTTTTAGTTGTCATAGAAATACGTTAATTAAGTTATCTGATTAGATGCGCTTTTATAGTTGAAGATCATTTTTAGAAAATTATTTATTTTCCCCACTTTAAAATATTACAAAATTTCTATTAGGTATCCTAATATCATTATGCCTGTCG
The DNA here is from genome assembly GCA_023014485.1 of Bathynomus jamesi. Taxonomy (NCBI): domain Eukaryota; kingdom Metazoa; phylum Arthropoda; class Malacostraca; order Isopoda; family Cirolanidae; genus Bathynomus; species Bathynomus jamesi. The sequence continues at coordinate 176,997 of JAJOZX010001684.1, read as the reverse complement.
CTGTAAGTAAGAAAATAGCAATTATTTTCGATTTTATGAAAATTTCGGACCCCTAGGCAGACAAAACCAATTTTCCCCTTTTCTTTATCAAAAATTGTTGATTTTCGGAAGTCTTTCGGTTATAAATTTGTACCAGTCTATTGTTTATCTATAATAATAATAATAATAATAATAATAAAAAGACGTTGTGTGTGTGTGTGTGTGTGTGTGTGTGTGTGTGTGTGTGTGTGTGTGTTCCAGCCATCAGCCATAACTCCAAAATGGAAGCAGTTACAAACATGAAACTTCACACACATATTGATTAGGTCCCGAGGTTGTGCACGTGGGTGTTAATAAATTAAATAATTAATTTTAAAACATTAAATGACGTCATCAAGATCATTACGAAACCTATAGTAAAATTATTGAATACCCGGTTAGGTTCATTGAATGCCAGGTTAGGTTATCTGTACGCCCTTGACGATTGGTTAGGTTAAGTCGTGATATTTTCGTTGGCTTTAACGGAAATATCATGACTTAACCTAACCAATCGTCAAGGGTGTACAATTAACCTAACCGGGCATTCAATTAACGTATCCGGGCATTCAATTAATCTAATTGGGCATTCAGTTGACCTAACCGGCCATTTAATTAACCTAATCGGGCATTCAGTTGACCTAACTGGGCATTCAATTAACCTAACCGGGCATTCAGTTTACCTAACCGGGCATATATATATATATATATATATATATATATAGCGTTCAACACCCACCCCGGCAACGCCGGGTCGCTCCGCTATTATTGAATACCCGGTTAGGTTCATTGAATGCCAGGTTAGGTCATCTGTACGCCCTTGACGATTGGTTAGGTTAAGTCGTGATATTTTCGTTGGCTTTAACGGAAATATCATGACTTAACCTAACCAATCGTCAAGGGTGTACAATTAACCTAACCGGGCATTCAATTAACGTACCCGGGCATTCAATTAATCTAATCGGGCATTCAGTTGACCTAACCGGCCATTTAATTAACCTAATCGGGCATTCAGTTGACCTAACTTGGCACTCAATTAACCTAACCGGGCATTCAGTTTACCTAACCGGGCATATATATATATATATATATAGCGTTCAACATCCACCCCGGCAACGCCGGGTCGCTCCGCTAGTTAGGACTATTCTACACTATTTTATTTGAGAAGACTTTATTCCCGAACACCGTTCGATCGCAAACACAATACTGCGTCTAATAATGATTGCGAAAGAGAATTTCTTTCTTTGCGGGTTCAGAATGAAGCTTAGAGCGGAGAACAATCTTTCAACGCTAACTTGTGTGTACATGGAGTAGACAATGCTACCAGGGCTGCCTGTTTTAATTCTCCTCCCATTTCCATCCACCATTTCATGAGATCTTGATGGATCAGTTTCCCAGCTGAATCTCTCTTTTTCGCGAGGCGAGGACATTTTTCAAACTGTATCACACCTGCATCAAACTTCGCACTCAGTGACACAGTTTGACTTCGTCCTTCCTGGAGTGATAATTCAATACAGTTTCCAAATCTAAAGGGGCACACATAAATTTTGTAAACTAAAAACCCGGCTGTGTGGGTCCTTCACTTTCGGGTCGGGTCTGGGTCTGGCTCAGTTTTAAAATTCACTTTCAGGTCCGGGTCCGGGTCCGTGTCTTTTTTCTAATTCACTATCGGGTCCGGGTCTTATCTCACTTTCATATATATATATATATATTATACCAGGACACATACAGGAAATAATCTGCTTCACGTGTTATGTTAGCTTATTTATAATAAATACTGAAACTGAGGCCAAGTAACCTTGATACACTTCTCGCTTCTTCTTTTTCTGAGAGACATCCTCACAAGTCTCACCATAACAGAACATTGGAACATTCAGCCGTCATTCGAGTCTTCAATTCCTCCATGAACCGGAAACGATCACTAAACGTTGGATTTCAATGACCCCACAAAAAGAAATTAAGGGGCGTTAGATCTGTTGACCTAGGAGGCCATTCAACTGGACCTCGTCGTCCAATCCAGCGCTGCCCAAATAATATAAATCAATTTCCCCTATGTGTTCTGACTTTCGAGACACCCTGTAGTTTCCGTATGAATGTAATAAATTGCGAAAGTTTCATTTAAAATTCTGTACCTATACCTTTCGGATTGATAAGACCATAACATGGACACTCTAAAACACTAACTAAACTTAAATTAACCGATGGTAACCTACCCTCTTTGGGGCATTCCAAGACAAATCACCCAAAAATTTAAAAATGTCACCACTCCGACCCGGATTTTAATGAAAATTGACATATGGGGTTCTTCCGGATGCTGATTTCACTGGTTCAAATGTGTAGAACAATAATGTGTAGAATAATAATGAACATTTCCCCCCCTTTTTATTTTTATTTTTGACCCCCACCCCCCCTAGACAGTGAAATCCAAAAAAAAATTTTCATTTATTAAGCTTCCATTAATTGTTAAAAGGTACAAACAATAAAAAACGTGGGTATCAAGTTGCAAGATATTTTAAAAATTATTGAAAAAATTATGTACATTGACATTTGTACATTGTACATTGAAATTTTGACATTTTTACGCAGACTAAAATAGAGAACTACAAATGATATATTTACATCCTATATATGACTCATATTCACGCAGTCTCTTTCTCAAATATTTGTTAATTACGCTTATTTTTATTACAGATGCGCTTATTTTGAGTCACATCATATCTTATTTTTGAGATTTACAATTGTGTATTTTTAGTAATGAAAAATGGTTAGATACTGTGATGATCCTTTACAAAAACATAAGAAAAAGATACACAAGGATATAAGAACCATCAGCCAATCACTTTATGATCGATGTAAATGGAAACTACAAAGGAATACTGTACTATGTATCAACTGTAGAAAATTATTGACCCAGAGACCAGAGTTGCTATCAACATCACAAAGTGAAGCGTCTGATCACAATCAGTCTTCTGAGAATGTTATTTCAGAAAGCGATGAATATGATCCAAGTATATCAAGTAATGCCAAAGAAGAGGTTTCTCAAGTTCTAGAAAGTCTTGCTGTGACTCCAGTGAAGAAGCGTAAGTATTTAATGATAGGTACTTTTTATATTTATAATTTTTTTATTTATATTATTTATTTATAATGCATTTACTTTCAAGACAGTTTTTCAGCAGTTACTGAAAAACTTAATGAAATTAATATGTTGACATATTAAATTTATTAAACTTATTAAACTTACGAAATTAATATGTTGACATATTAATTATTACTGCCCATATATCTCAAATGGAGTCAAATATTTATTAATTAAAAAATTTCAGATGGTTTGGGTTCCTCAAGAAAAGAAGCAAAAGCTATTCAAACAATAGAAAAAGCACGTCGTTCTTTAAAATGAAAGCTAGAAACAAGTTTAGAAATTGAGATCCCAAGCCCATCAAAAGCTACAAAGTTGGATCATGAAACTCAAAGGTATGAATTTTAAAATGATACGCTATTATTAAGTAGGAATATACCTAAACTAAAACTGAAGTATAAAAACAAAATCTAGGTATTCACCTTTGACAGTAGAAACTAGAAGCACAACTCCCTCAAGATTGGGGATCAATGGGCCCATTAAATCATTTGGAATTCATTTGGTCACAAAATAATTTTGGTTAAAATTGACTATCTCAAAAACTGCTCATTTTGTTACACTTGAAATCAATATTATAATCCAAAAAATTTAATGTGCACATGTAATGTTTTGTTTATAGCTATTATACATTCATGAATTTGTTTCAGGTCAATGATTCATCTCATGAATGAACTGGTTGAAGCTTTCCATTCTACTGACAGTTATGAGAGGAAACTCAAAATATTGACATTATCTCCATTTACCATATCAAAAACTATAAATCTATTTCAGACAACTGAATATTTAGTTAAGAAAAGCAGAAATATAAAACAAAGACTTGGAATTATTCCTGAAATTGAACCCATGTCAAAAGGAAAAGTAATAACTAAAGGTACTAAAGATTCTGTTCAGAAATTTTTCGAATCAGATGAAATTAGTCGTTTGTGCCCAGGTACAAAGGACTGCCTGAGTATCAGAAATGAAAGTGGGTATAAAGAATCTGTGCAGAAAAAAATGGTGTTAATGAATCTGAAAGAAGCTTTTAGTCTCTATAAAAATAATCCAGATAGTCCCCAAATTGGCTTCTCTAGTTTTGCCAGCCTTCGCCCCAGACAGTGTGTTTTAGCTGGAGCTGCTGGTACCCATTCTGTGTGTGTATGTACATACCACCAGAATGCCAAAATACAATTCTCAGCTTTGGGTGTCAAAGGGTTGGAATACACAACTCTTATGGAGAAAGCAGTGTGTGATGTCAACAACAGGAATTGCATGATGCAAATATGTAATCTCTGTCCAAAAGAACGAGGTATTAAGAATTTTTTGCTCACTTTTCAAAGTGTTAACGATCCTGAATGTGAGGAAATAAAATATAAACAATGGGTTACTACAGATCGATGCAATATGGTTAAAAAAACAGAATCTGTAGATGATTTTATAAATTCATTAAGCACAAAAACTGTCAAATTGACACGTCATCACTTCATAGCAAAGAATCAGAGTGCATTTCTAAAAAACTTGAAGAATAATTTAAATAGCCATACAGCTGTAGTTCTTGGTGACTTTTCAGAAAACTACTCATTTGTAGTACAGGATGCAGCCCAAGGTTTTCATTGGGAAAATACCCAATGCACAGTGCATCCCTTTGTGTTATATTATAAGGAACCAGAAAGTAATGAAACAAAACATTCAAGTTATTGTTTTTTATCTCCAAATACAAGACATAACACTACAATGGTTTACACTTTTTTAAATACACTCATACCTATTATTAGAAAATCTCACCTTCATATCAAAAAATTACATTATTTTACTGACGGATGTGCAGGACAATATAAAAATCGTTTCAACTTTGTTAACATTTGTAAACATGAAGAAGATTTTGGGCTGGAATGTGAGTGGCATTTCTTTGCCACAAGCCATGGTAAGAGCGTTTGTGATGGGATTGGGGGTACAGTGAAAAGATCTGTAGCCAGAGCGAGTATGCAGAGAACATTCGCAAATCAAATATTAACACCAGAAGACATGTCTGAATTATGTTCAAACAATATAAGTGACCATAAATTTCTTTTTAATAAATTTTGAAGAAATTGAAGCTATGGAAAAATTTTTAAGTGACATTTGAAAAAAGTATGCGGCTAACAGGAACACAAAAATTCCACAGATTTGTACCTATTAATGCAAAGAACATAAAAACACTTGAATTATCTTCTGATGAAGTTGGTGAGGTGAGGATTATAAGCAAAGCTTTTCTGGTTTTCTGGGTGAAGATAATGTTGAAGTTAATCCGAAAATAGGAGCGTACATAGTTTGTACTTACAATGATCAGAAATGGTTGGGATTTGTACATTCCTATAATGAGGAATTTGATGACTTTGAGGTTAGCTTTTTGCACCCATCAGGATATAGTGTTTACTATTACTTTCCGCAAAATAGAGATACATGCCACATATCAAGAGATAAAATTTTAGGTTTATTAAGCACACCAACTTTAAAGCCAGGAACAATGCGTATTCAATATGTTTTCCCAGAAAATGAGTTGGAAAAACTCATGTAATTATGAATCAACTTGATGTAATATGTGTGTTCAATTTGTATTTTTGCTGTTTATTTTCATCCATGTGAATATATCATTTGTATCTTTTAACAATTAATGGAAGTTTAATAAATGAAAATGTTTTGGGGGGATTTTACTGCCTGGGGGGGGGATAAAAATAAAAAAGGGGGAATTTTTCATTATTGTTCTATACATTTGAATGTGGTATCAATTAATAGATCTCTTCATGCTGATTCTAAAAATGTGTAGTTTTATAGGTCTACAGTAAGATGTTTGGGAGTTATTGCCCATTAAAGTTAGGTGGTAAAGTGGGGTCCCCAAGATTTTGGGGGCCCATATCTCAAAAACTATGGGTCATAGAACTTTTTTATTTTGACCAGTGAAATCAGCACCCGGAAGAACCCCATATGTCAATTTTCATCAAAATCCGAGTCGGAGTGGTGACATGCATTGGGTGATCTCTCCTGGAGAGAGCTTAATCTAACCCACAATATAGCTGTCGATCGAAAGCCAAGTCGATCAGATGTTGTAACTGCGATTAAAAAAAAAAACAATTACTTATTTTTTTTAATTTTCATGAAATTTCGTGGTACCCCAAAGAGGCGTCTGTGGCATTCTTAGAAGAGATGCCGCGGCACTGCGTTTGGCAAAATTGGGTTTAATGAATACCTAATTACTCTTCGTTGGGAAGTAAATGAATAGCGAAAAGCCTAAGATACAGTGTGAAATATTTCCCTAAAAAAACATAACAACAACAACAACAGTATCTTCAACACGGCTTTTGTAAAAAGTGACACCACGATAAATTTCTAACACCACTATAAAGTTCTAACACCACTATAAAGTTTTAACACCACTATAAAGCTCTGACGCCACAATAAAGTTCAAAATCATGGTGGTGGAAGAAGACAAATGATACAAACAGTATATCACGTCTCCTTTTTCCCCTCCATGAGTGAGTTCACTCTTCTCTTGCCCTTTACATCACAATTCATTACTTTCTACTTATAAACTCAATACGATTTTTAATATATGATCCTAAGATAGTTGTCTTAAGTAATTGTTAATATAGGCAGCCGTTAGAACCCAAGTTTAACTACAGATCCCCATTGATATGAATGTTATAGGGAGATCACACACACACACACACACACCACACACACACACACACATATATATATATATATATATATATATACACACCTCAACACCAATAAATTCCTTGCAGTAAATTTCGTTTTAAACCTAAGTTAGAGGAGGGCATAATTTTTAGCTTCGTGGTATATCTGCACTGCAATTTTTCCAAGCTGCAATTTATCGTCAAAGGGAAAAAGAAATTTTATATATATATATAAAACCTTTGGTTTGCTTCCGCCAGAATTGTTCATTCTGACGAAGGTCAAGCCTTTCACTCCACCTTAGACATACAGTTTAACGTGGAAACCGAACCACGCCCCACCAGCAGCCCAGCGTCTAGACCACCCAGGGTACCCATTTATCTACCAACCAATTTCTTTATTGCGTGGAAGGATGAACAGCTGGGTTTTGCTGCGCACCGGCTGCCATCACCGGGTCTCGATCCCAGGGCCGATGGATTCGTAATCAGCGACGCTAACCACTACACCACCGAGGCGCATATATATACAGGGTGTCCCGTAAGTCTGGACCCATAGGGATTTATAATATATTTTTTTATTATGTTGCAGGTAAACCATGTCACTGACTAGAGAGGAGAGAGTTCAAGTTATTCTGCTGGTCGGGACCCGCAGTCACCGGGAAGTGGCCGAAGAATTCAACAATATGCATCCAGACCGCGCACCAATCACACACAGATGTGTTGGCAAGTTGATAGCCAAATTTAAGGAAACTGGATCCGTAGCTGACAAGCCTCGCAGAGGACCTTCAAGGACTGTTACGGAAGACGAAACCAGTACCAATGTGTTGGCTAGCTTCGCTGTCAGTCCCAAGAAGTCACTTCGACGCATGTCCAGCAGGCGACTACCCGGAGTGGTTTCAGCAAGATGGCGCCCCTCCGCATTACGCCACGACGGTTAGAAATTACCTTACCACACAGTTTCCAGAACACTGGATTGGACGACGAGGACATGTTGAGTTTCCACCAAGGAGCCCTGATCTTACTCCGCTGGATTTTTATTTGTGGGGCCACTTGAAAGCCAAAGTGTACGAGGTCAAACTTCAGAACATTTTCCACCTTAAAGCACGCATTGTGGAGGCGTGTCAAGAAATTTCTGCGACTGTGATTCAGAAAGTGCTGTCGCAGTGGAGATTGCGTCTTCAACTATGTGTGCGACACAACGGCGGACACTTTGAACAGATTATGTAATAAATTTTTGGACTATTTTGTAATTTTATTATTTTTCCCTATGGGTCCAGACTTACGGGACACCCTGTACTATATATATATATATATATATATATATATATATATATATATATATATATATATATATATGACCGTCCTCTGCGCCTAGATTATGTAGCGACCCGTGGTTCGGATCCCACGTAAAGCTGTAGGTCCCCTCCGTCATATGACCTTAGATGTTGCGAAGGAGGTTAAACAACCCCAATTAAAAAAAAAATATATATATATATATAAAAAACAACATTATTCAGGAACTTTATACAATACACATTACATTCAGAATGCTATAATAAAATTGCAGAGATCACCAAGAGGCGGACTCCGGTTCAGATACGGACCGTTCACAGGTTCTGTACGGATCGTCGTGGACCGGACCATATTAAAAAAAAAAGAACCATACACGGAAGAACTAAATAAATACCCGCAGCTCTAAATTAAGTTGCGTAGCGTAAGTAAAATTAATAAAAAATAGTATTAAAGGGGGTAACAAAATTCTTTACCGATTTTGGAGGGGTTTTCCTGTCGTTTTAACATGGCATCAATGTAGAATTTATTTTATGGAAGTTAAACTCGGACAATAGCGTGGAACCTCACCCAGTTTAAAATCCATGCAAATCTCTGGGTGTAGTTGCAAACAACGAACTGAAGGGGCTCTGTGCAATATTCGAAGCGGCCAAGACCGAAATTTAAGAGAAACGTTGATTAGTGCGCTCAAAGAGGCTTTGCAAAGGATCGGGATTGACAAAATGTTTGGCCGACACCCGAGTTCTTATCATAATCGTGTTAAATTGACGTTGGAAGCACAAGGAAAGAATATTGTTCTGAAGTTTGTCACGTTTTATTAAACTGATCAAAATAGTAAACTCTCTTCATCCCCCAAAACCGGTAAAGAATTTACGTCTGATCCAGAACATTAATCCGTCATTTGAGTAGTGCAGCGGGAGAAGGGGATAAGCGACAAAATCGGCGAAATGTGTTTTGTTTGTAAAGATACCTTAATTCTTCCCTCTATCACCTCCAATTGGCAGATATCCTATTTTGTGAGTGGAAACACTCTTCCCAGTCACAAAATGGGATATCTGCCAATTGGAGGTGATAGAGGGAAGAATAAGGTGTCTTTTGAAACAGAAAACGCATTTCGCCGATTTTGTCGCTTATCCCCTTCTCCCGCTTCGCTACTCATTTGCCATCGTCCGTCAGTAACTAACACCCGTTTCCTTATAAGCGAAGTGAAAACAACGAGGTCCAGAGTTCATAATAATTCAGGAGCAACGCAATAGGCAACATCAGTCTGGCCTGAGCACTGTGCCACTCTCTGGCCCTCCTCACTGATTATATTATTACCAATACTCTACTACGTGGCACTCCTAACTAATTATTTTGTCATGTTGTTGTTTTATCGAGACGTCACTTGCACCGAGAAGTGAAATATGGCTTAAGGCGAGTCATGAGAAAAGACTGCGATGAACAAAGTTATTTTAATGACAATACTTTAAAGCCATATTACATACTTAGAAAAAAGTATTACAACGGTTAACCTTGGTTTTGCTTCCACCCGAATTGTTCATTCTGACGAAGGTCACGCTTGTTACTGCACCGTAGACCTACAGTTTAACGTGCAATCCGAACCACGCCCCACCAGCAGCCCAGCGTTTTAACCACTACGCTACCCAGGGTACCCATTTATCTAACAACCAATTTTTTTTTATTGTGTGGAAGGATGAACAGCTGGGTTTTGCTGCGCGCCACCTGCCGTCACCTAATAATATTTCAGAGTAAAATATATAATAAAATTAATGTCTTGTTTTTGGACCTTTTTTTTTGGTTGAGGTAGAATAACACGCAAAGGCCTCTGGAGGCCTTTTCGTTCAAGTGCAACACACTTCCATATTAGCCATTGCGTGTTATTCTACCCTACCTGTAACCGAATAAGGTCCCAAAACAAGACATCAATTTGAACATTTGTTTTAGTTGCAATATATTACTTTTGTAAATTTAATTTAAAATAAATTTTTATTTTTATTGGCAATACAAAATTTACAAACGAAAAATTAAATATTTGATAAAAATTACATCGAAAGGCTAACGTTTGTTGACGTTTTAGTCATCAGTTTGTTGAGCATAGCCAGCTGGCTGCAACTGACATTCCAAGTCTTGTTCACTTGACACTGTGAGTCCACATACATGAGGTATGTTTCATTAAATACAGTAATTATGATAAAGCATAAAGTGCTGGTGTTTATAACAATATCATGGTACTCATACCAGTGTCCAGTAATTTTTGACAATGTGGTATCATAGTGATGTTTAAGTGTTTATAAATGCATCGTCGTGATGTTACAATACCCGGTAAATGCATCGTCGTGATGTTATAGAAATTCATGTTTGTGAATGGTGGTCCCTGTGACTACTGGTTATCAATAACAAGACACAGGAAAGTCACACTTTGCACTAAACTTTAGACTACTTTTTTCCTACACCCATGGCTACTGAAGTAACGATAATGTGTATGACTGAGTGAGTTTTTTATGATGACTATGTGGTGATCTTACGATGGTGGTGGTGATATGACTGCATGATTTTTTTTAATGCAACTACATGGTGATGTTAAGACAGAGAGGGTGATGATGTGACTGCATGGAGATGTGTTAATGCTTACATGCTTAATATAGTAAACACCGTTTCAGATTTACATCAACAACGACAGTACTATTTGGAAGCGTTTCTTCATGCGTGACTTTTTTTGGAACCTTGGAGAGAGTCTATTCCTTCTTTTCAGTCTCAACTCATCGATGGGAAGTGCTGATGGAGAATGTAGGCATGACAGTCAAAAGACTTTCCCAGACAAGATGGAGTGCTCATTATGACGCTGTGAAACCAGTGAAAGCAAATTTTGAAAAGCTGACCTCAACCCTTGAAGTACTGTGCGATCCCAAAGAAAATGTGGACACAAGAGGATCAGCTCAGATTTTGCTGTCTGCTGTATGTGATTTCTCTTTTTTGAGTTACCTTTCTTTCTGGTGTGAAGTCCTGGAAGAAATTAATCTCACACAAAAGTATTTGCAAACAGTTGGAATCAGCCTTGAAAAGTGCACTGTGAAGCTCCAAGCTCTAAAACTGTTTCTTGAAGATCAGTGCAATGAAACTGTGGAGAGGGCCATTCATTATGCAACTACAAAGTGTGAGGAAATGGACATTTCTATGGAGAAGAGGGAGAGTAAAGCTCCGAAAAAGGATGCCAAAGGATGCTGGTCTCACATTGCCAGAGGAAGTAAAAAGGGCTATGTTTGAATTTCTTGATCGCTTTCATCAAGAATTGGAACTTCGTTCTTCGGCAATGGATCAAATTCTGTCAATCTTCGCTGTTATTCAGCCAAACACTTTGGTTGTTGCAACAGAAGAAGAACTTCGGAAGTATATTCCAAATTTGACTCAGATTTTCGATGAATTCTCTGATGAAGATAGTGTGGAAATTGGACGACTTCGGAGGCATTTGGAAGCTGCCAAAATCAGCGTTGAAGAGGAAAAGAAATGGACAGCATTGCAGTTTCTGGAGTTTATTGTGAAATGGGATTTTTGTAAATCTTTGCCAAGCTTGTCACTGTGTTTGAGATTCTTTTTGACTGTCTGTGTGTCTATTGCTTCATGTGAAAGAAGTTTTTCCAAAATGAAACTGATAAAAAATTTCTTTCGCTCGACCATGAGTCAGACAAGATTGACAAATCTGACTTTACTTTCAATTGAACATGAATATGCAAAGAAGGTGAATTTTGATTTGGTCATTGATCAATTTGCAGAAATTAAGGCTCGAAAGCAGAGACTGTGAATCCTCTCTATTTACCTTTGAAGAATAGGCTGAGCGTTGAGACTGGATTTCCTGTGTTTTTTGTATAAAATAAAATGCAGTATTACCTCTTCACTGAATTTTCAATGTCCTGCATTTTCCTCATTTCCAATTTGCTTATGACAGTACTGTACTGTTTAAAAATCTACCTGCAAACATAATATATTTTTCTGTGTTTAAATTTTAAAATTATTTAGGGGGGGGGCCAAAGGAAGGATCCGCCCCGGGTGCCAAATACTTTAGGTACGCCCCTGGGGACACCCTGTATAATTTGAGACTTATTCCAACGAAACATGAATTAGAATCGGTAAAATTACTTCACTGAATTCATATCGCTATTTGTATGACAAAGTACTGGGTGCTCACTAACTTTTGCACCGTATGTATGATGTAAATTTTATAGTGCCATCTCCTGCTCTTTCCGGTATCTCTTTCAAACCGGAAGTCCAATCTATCCATTCTACCGGAACTAAACCATAGAAACCAAAAAATCTTATATTACAAACCAGTAAAGCCTTCACAACTTCTTTCAGTAAACGAACGTAAAATAATATTGTTTTACGAACAATTTTAACATAAATTTCTCCTCAGTTTACTGACAAGTACTCTTTTTATATCCCTTATTCAATTCACCTATCCCCTCTCAAAATTTGGCACTATTTTATATCTGAAAGGCGATCAAAATTCGCTTACTTCCTGGCACTTGCAAACGAAATAAACTTACCAAATAGCCAAACCCTAAAGAATTAATTATTATTATTATTATAAAATATATATATATATTCGATAATCATTCTAAGGTTACAGAGGATATTAAGTTTCAATATTTAGGCTAAATGCTATTCTTTTTATTTAATGTTTTATGTATAACATTATCTTGTACACAAGGATCAAATCTATAGTTCAAATTACTGAATGTTTGCACGCTATCAGAAATAGTTCATCCACGTGTATTATATGATCAATCCAACCATACTCTAGTTCAGTTAATAGTTTTTAAAACACACACACACACACACACACACACACACACACACACACACACACATATATATATATATAGAGGGTTGACCAAAGTGAGTAGAAACCCCGATGATTGTCCTCAAAAACAAATGGCAAAGTTACTTTTCATCAATGGAATGTCAGAACGTTTGTCAGCTTCACATAATGGAAAGTGGAAACCAATACCATTTTAAATATATTGTTTCAATGAATCCATTATTATCAAATCTCTCTCTCTCTCTCTCTCTCTCTCTCTCTCTCTCTCTCTCTCTTAAGGTTAAAACATAAGAAAACTCTGCAGGAGTTCGCTTGCACGGTGTCTCTGTGAGCAAGGTAAATATAGAGCTATTTATATATTCTCCACTTTCCTGTAAAATTTCCTTGGCTACTTTTCCAGGGTCAAGGTATTTTCTTCAACCTTTTTCCGTACCTGCCTCTGGCAGGGAGGGAGCGGAGGGTGGGGAGAGAGCCTTCTACTTTTCTATCCAGTTTTCTACTACTGCTAGGATAGTTGAAAGAAAAATAAACTTTTAATAACAGGAACAGTTCCTCGGTGGATCAGTTCAAGAAAAGGTTAGACCAAATCTTGCACACTATTTGAGTGTGTAGAAAATTTTCCCTGGCACCCGTTGCCATTGGTACCTCCTCGGTATGGGCCGCAAGGCCTTTTGAGGTACTTCTTTTCCTTGTAACTCCTTGTAACTCTCTCTCTCTCTCTCTCTCAAACAAACTTATATATTCTCCTCTTTTCTTTAAAATTTCGCTGGCTACTTTTCCAGGATCAAGATATTTTTTCAACCTTTTTTACGTACCCGCTACTGGCGGGGAGGGAGCTGAGGGTAGGAAGAAAGCCTTTTGTTTTTCTATCTAGTTATCTACAACTGCTAAAATAGTTAAAAAATGAACAGTTTAATATAATAGGAACCTCCCCGAGAGGACCGAATAATAATAATTTATGATAGTAGCGTGGTTTTTAATCACTTAATAGAGTGGTCTCATAAGTGACAAATGAAATTTAACCAATTCGTTGCCATAAATCTGTGCCTGCCACGCCATACCCGCATACCTACCTACCATAACGTGGCGATGAAAGGGTTAAAGTAGATAAATGTAAAGTCATGCACATTGCATATAGACACAGTATAGGTATATTTACAGCGCTGGGCTTCCGGCATTTTCAGCCTCGGCGGAAATCTGTTTGCATCACAATGAACTCAGCGACCAGCCGCTTGTTCTCTCAGTGACTCTTGACTCTGCTCCACCAAAGCAGAGCCACTGCTTACCCGTTTTTTTTTTTTACGTCATTACTGACGTCATCACTCATTTTAGTAGCCTCGTCTTGCGCGGAATATCTCCTATACAAGCGTCGTTCTTTACGTTAATTATACTGCGTGTTTGCAGTTAAATGTATATAATGTTACGGCATGCGGGAGGTGCCCCCTTGGGGCATTGGTTTCTGCGAGTATGTAGAAGAATTACGGCATTTGGAAGAGTGAGGCCCATGGTGTAATGGTTATCGCATCTGACCGGCAATCGGAAGATCCCGGGTTCGATTCCCGGGTGGTAACCTCATTTTTCCATTTGTTTCGTTCTCTCTCTCTCGTCTTGCGCGGAATATCTCCTATACAAGCGTCGTTCTTTACGTTAATTATACTGCGTGTTTGCAGTTATATATATATATATATATATACACCTTGGTTAACCTTGGTTTTGCTTCCGCCCGAATTGTTCATTCTGACGAAGCTTTTCACTCCACCTTAGACCTTCAATTTAACGCGGAATCCGAACCACGTCCCACCAGCAGCCCAGCATCTTAACCACTAGGCTACCCAGAGTATCCATTTATCTACCAACCAATTTTTTTTTTTATTGCGTGGAAGGAGAAACAACTGGGTTTTGCTGCGCGCCGCCTGCCGTCACCAGGTTTCGATCGCGGGGCCGATGGATTCGTAGTCAGCGACGCTAATCACTACACCACCGAGATTATAGAAAACTGTAATAACTGCAGAAAATTTTTAGAAGATTAAAAACCCGTAAGAAAATACAAAATACTGTAAGAGCCGAATAACGTTTTCAGCCCACATAACTTTGGTTGTTCTGTTTACTTTCCGAATTGAAAAAGGGGCCATTTTTGGGCTGAAAACCTTGTTCGGACATAATTTTGTATTTTCCTGCGGGTTTTTAATTTTATATATATATATACAGGGTGTCCCATAAGTCAAGCATCATAGGAAAAATAATAAAAAAAGGCAAAACAAAAGCTTTTATTTACAGAACGTGCTCAATATGTCCACCATTGTTTTCAATACACAAATTCAGACGTGATACCCAGTCAGCAAGCACACGGTGAATGATGTCAGGAGTAATGGTGTTACATGCCCCAATAATGCGCTGCCGCAAATGTTCAACACTCCTAGTTTTCTCTGCGTATACCAGCGCTTTCAAGTGGCCCCAGAGATAAAAATCTTGTGGCGTGAGATCCGGGCTTCTAGCTGGCCATTCCACAGGCCCTCGACGTCCTATCCAATGACCAGGGAATTGTTGGTACAGGTATTCCCTTACTTGGGTGCTGTAATGAGCAGGAGCGCCGTCTTGCTGGAACCATGTTGGGAAATTTCCTTCTTCGTTCCAGGATAGCAGTCACTGTATCATCGTCAGTGGACCTCCTTGAAAGTCCACTGCGTGGTTTATCTTCTATGGATCCTGTTTCCTTAAACTTTGCAACAAGTCTGCTAACACAACTCTGTGTTATTGGCTCGCGGTCTGGATGTAGTCTGTTAAATTCAGCAGCGGCCTCTCTTTGACTCCGATTTTCTATGAGTAGAATTATCTGGATTCGTTCTTCCTTGCTCACAGACATTATGGCCTGTAGAAAGAGAAAAATATGAATTATGGTTTGTAGAAATAGAAAAAATATGAATTTCTCCTATGATGTCAGACTTATGGGACACCCTATATATATATATATATATATATATTAGGGTTGCACCGATTAATCGGTTGACAATCGGTAATCGGCCATATCGGCCATTTGCCGATTAATCGGTCATCGGCTTTTTTTTGCCGATTAATCGGTTTTCATACTCGGTCATCTTTGTTTATTACATTACAGAAATTGCATCCCTGGTTTAAGAATTTCAGTTATCCTAGACATAGAATGAACTTAAATAATATTTTGCTTGTTTTTTATTAAATATTTTCTACCAATTTGCATTGTTTGGAGAATAATAGGCAGAGTATTATTGAATTAATTTACTCCATTATCACTCCATTTATTAAAACAAAAAAATCATTGTACCTTACTGAACAAAAGAATCCATTTAAGCTTTCCTGTTGCAAAACAAAAGTGGCCTTAACCTACTCTCTAACGATAAACAAAATTTGAGATGGAAACATTGCATAGGGTGCATTTGCAAATAATTTTGTTATTTTTATCTACTTTAAAGTATTTCCATGCAATGCTTGGAGCCATAAGGGCTTTATGTTATTTAAATTTGTAACAAAAATATAAAATTTCTTGGCAACTTTCATTAAAATGCTTAATTTAATCTGTAAAAGAAATTAAAGAATTAGAATATGTAAATAGTTCTAAAAATATTAGATTAATATTAGATAAAAAAATATTAGATATTAGGCCTACGTTTTATATTGTGTGCTCCTATTTACCAGTATAATAGGTATAAGCGGTGTAATTCAGTAACCATATAGTGCTATAAACTTATACAGTATATAAAAAGAATTATCGGCCGATTAATCGGTAATCGGCCGATTATTTTAGGCCGATTAATCGGTAATCGGTAATCGGCTAATTTGCTTATCGGTGCAACCCTAATATATATATATATACTTTAACTTTAAATGTTTTGAATGTCTCGGATTCCATCAGTTTTTAATTTACAATTCGATGATTATGTCATCAACCTCCAGCATTTATGATGGGCTTGAAAAATTGCCGCCGGTAAAGGCGATGGGAGAGTATTGGGTTTTATTTCTCGGAATTTCGAATATAAATCTAAAGATATGTTTTGTCATTACAGTATATAAGTCGCTTGTTAGGCCTCATTTACAATATAGGGTGTCCATAAATGATTACCCTGATTAAAGCATGCTATAACTTTTAAATAAACACTCGTATTCAAACACAGTTTTAATTATAAGTAGATAAACATACAAAGTTTTGTTACATACTTAATGAACTTAATAAGCTTCCACATGTGCACCCCTAGTGGCACATAAAATGTCTAAACGGTATTCACACTCACGCCACACATTTTCCAACATTTGTGGGTTAACTGTTGCAATTGCATCCGTAATGCGTTCTCGCAATGTCCTGATATCTGGAACAACTGTTGCATAAACCAAATCTTTAACATGACCCCAGAGAAAGAAGTCAAGCGGGGTAATGTCTGGTGATCTTGGGGGCCATGGGATTGGCCCGTCCCTGCCAATCCATCGATTTGGAAATGTTGCGTCGCGAGTTTCACGAACAACATGCGCCCAATGAGGGTGGGTGCCCCATCTTGTTGGAAGATGACAGTTGGCTGCCTGTCCTGCAGCAGGGGGATGGCGTAATTGGTGAGCATATCCAGGTACACAGTTGCGGAAACAGTGTTCTCAGCGAAGAAGAAAGGACCAATTATCTGGTCATGCATTAGTCCACACCGGACATTGATCTTCGGACTGCCCCGGATATGCTCCCTTACGGCACGTGGGTTTTCCGATTATTTCCATACTTTGTTCTGAACCTTCGCTGAACACTGACAGGAGATTTTGTTTCTGCAAGCCACACAACACATTGTGCCTTCTCTGTCACAGACGCCATCTTAACTGAACAGCTACTACAACGCTCCTAGCGGCGAATGCGGTAGCCGAAACACATCAGCACAGAAACTCTATGCGTGTACGAGATCACCTGTCAAAAGAAAACGGATGTAAGATTCGTCATTAAAACATGAGAGCATACTGTTTTCAGGGTAAACATTTATGGACAAGGATATAGAAATGGTAGAAAAGGTTCAGCGCCGTGCAACAAAGTTTATTCCAACCTTACGTGGTAAACCATACATAGAGAGACTCAAAGTTAAATTTATATACGTTTAAAACTCCGCGTTTAAGAGACGACTTAATTCAGGTGTTCAAAATTTTAAATCATTTTGATGAGGTAAAATATGAGAATTTCTTTAACTTGGACGATAGAAACATCAAGAAAAACAATGGTTTTAAAATAAGAGGTAAAAGATTCGAGACAAAAGTTGCGAAGGACTTTTTAACTTGCAAGATAGTCAAGAGGCGGAATAGCCTTCTCGCTCCGGTCATGTCAAGCACTTCAGTTAATATGTTTAAGAGGAGGTTGTAGAGGTATTTTAGTACCGTACATTTACATTAAAGGTTGGGTAAATTAGGGATGAGTTTTTTAGTATAGGGAATAGCCCAATTTTCCTTTTTTGTTTTAAATGTAGTCGGAGGTGGTGATCGGGTTTGGTTGCAGAGCACTGGGAGTTCTCAGATGATACCTCGGTGGAAGAGAAGGAAACCCTGATGAGATCTCTCGGGAACCAAAACGCCCCCTAATAAATAATTTCAATTAGGAATCAAAACCTCCGAACAGACATATTCATCTTCAGGAAAGTTACTTAAACTGGAGTGTGCTGACTGGCTGAAGGTGCCTCTGGATCAATGTTCCCTCGTTTTAGCAATTCCAGAGCGAAAGATGATAACGTAAACGGTTGATTTTGAAGTCTCTCAGCACGATGGCTTGACTCTCATCGGAAAAATGATGCTACGACAAATGATGACAAAAATCTTTAAAAAAAATGCATGGTGTAAATCAAATTAAGTAGTTTAGTATTCGTGCCATCCTTTATTTTCCGCTGTCTTCTAATGCGTAACTGAGAACATGAGACAAGTGTACGCATGGTGTGAATGAACTCTGAAGCTATTTTATTTATTATACCTTTTAACTACTTTCCTATAAATCTTCTTTCACCACTATTTTCTGTCACCAGTGGCCAACAAAAGAGGGAGAGAGCCTAGAACGGAGTATAGAACGGAGCCTTGTCCGTTCTATACTTTACTATTACTACTATTCTTGCGTGAAAGCTTTACGTGTCTCTAGTGTAAGCATGGTGGAAGTGTTCAGTATTTTTTTTTTATTTGCTTTTTCTACTTTTATTTTATCGACTTCTTTTTTGGGCTAGCCTAGAGTGGATCTCTCTCTCTCTCTCTCTCTCTCTCTCTCTCTCTCTCTCTCTCTCTCTCTCTCTCTGTGTGAGACCAATTAACTGAATGAGAACAGTTAATACTCATATGGACACCAGTTCTATTGAATGTAGTTCATCAATCACCTTAACAATACAATAAAACAATACGAAATTTTCTTTGATCTTAATCCCGTTTTGTTCAAAGGTTCAAAAAAGTGAAAAAATAATACTAAATAACAGATATTGTCTTGAAATGTTATTAACACTTTGACTGTTGCGTATATTTCATACGCATTGCAACAGAGCCATGTTGGACACACGTGACTAACATGGCAGTTAAAGTGTTAAAAGAGATTTGTAACTGACATTGTTAAAAATCAAAACAAAAGAACCTAAATCCGCTTTCTATAGTAAAAATGTATATAATACAGTAAACAATTGGATATAACAATGAAGACAATAATGACTTTACTATATTTTCTCTTTGTTTCAGAACTTCACAAAATCAAGGTTGTTCAGAGGAGTTCTGAACAAATTTGAATAAATAAACTTAACCATCCAAACTTCGTGTGAGAAAGTATGACGTTAATGAATAATAATAATAATAATAATAATAATAATAATTACTTAGTTTTAAAGGTGTAAGCTCAGAAATCCTTAGTATGTTTATAGATTTCATTCTCTTTAATGCCAGACGATTCTGTTCCATCTCAAAGAGTTCCCCTATACTTCAAAGGGTTAACAGAAATGATTGGCAATGAAGGGAGAAAAGTGGATTTCCCTCTCCATAAAGTATACTGATAGACGAAATGTTGATAGACAGATATTTCTTATTCTTATTGCATTATATAAAGGTGACACACGTTGTGGCATTCCATTGATGAGCTTTGCCATTTGTTCTCGAGGACAATCATCGGGGTGTCTATTTACTCCTTTCAACCCTCTTTTACTTCACCTGTGATAAAAAGTACGCTGATAGACAGAGTTCTGATAGTGACAGGTAGACATTTCTTACTCTGATTAACCTAACCTAACAATCTGACCAGTTTATCTTTCCCTAACCGGGTATATTTTATACGTATAAAAGATCCTATTTGGATGCAATACATTTATATAAAAAAGAACACCTGTCTAAAGTAATGGTTTTTCTCGCCCTCTATCAATGATGTAGTCGAGACCACTATGGCCGAGACAGACCAGAAAAAAAGGTCTGGAGACCTACATCAATACCCTCTATATCCTGTCTGTCTGTGTATTTGTGTTGTTGTATGTATTCACGTACATAATGTAAGTGAGCAACACAAAAATGAGATGATGACATCATTAAAATGTTCTATCAACCATTTCAAGCATTTTAACATTGTTGAATTGTAACGCATAAATAACATTTTAAAACATTAATTAGACGTTGCACGCATGTTATCAAGTGACATTTTAAGGAAAAATGTTTAAAATGGCTTTCATGTTGAAAATGTTCACGTGATTAAATGTTTCTTTCCTTTAAATGTTTTAACAACGTGAAAATACAGGGTGGCCCAAAAGTCTGTTGCCCCGACGCATTCTAAACTGGGGGGGAACAAACTTTTGGGCCACCCTGTATATGTTGCGGGAAACATTGTTATAACATTTTTCTACAATGTTTCAATAACGTCTTTAAAATATTTTTATGACTTTATAATTTTAGCGTAAAATTGAAAAAAAAAATTTTTTTTTAAATGTTTCTGTAAAAATGTCATTTGATAACGTATCTTTAATCTTTCAGTAATGTTTTAAAATGTTTTGTGGTACCTCTGTAAATATATTTAAAAAATAAGATCTCAACATTTCGTATTTAATTCATATATTATTTAGGAAGGAGGTCAATCCATGATTCAGGAACCAAAATTGCAGTTGATAAGCGTCTGCGAATAGTCAGATGGCACTGCTTAATTTGTCACCGTTACTCCAGAACTTTTATGGTGTCGTTCAAGGAAATCAAATCTCGTATCTGAAGCGCTTTGCATTCGGTGTGGCGTCGCGTTTGTTTGCTGATGTCGTTCGCAACGTCAAATGTCAGATTAATAATTCTAAATTCGATACCGGTGGTGTGCACAATCCCATTAACCTGATGTGAATAAGCGCAAAACTTTGCTAGTGACTGATTACTGCTTAGAAGTTGAAAAATCTTGAAATCCTGAGAAAACGCAAAAAAAGGACTTTTGCAACAAACACACACACACACACATATATATATATATATATATATATATATATATACAGGGTGAGCCGAAAGTCTGGATCCATAGGAAAATATTTATTTTAATACATAAATTACAACAAATGGTAAATACTTAAAATGAATATCAACTTTAACTCGTAAATGCGTATCCGTGATACTGTACAGTAGTTCGTACTCCAGTATAAATACTCAAATACTTTTTTTATTTCAGCCCAGAAATGGCTTCGAATCTAACAACAGAAGATCGGGTAGAACTTGTGCTCATGTACGCAAGACAGGGCGCTACACACAGAGAAGTTGCTACCGAATTCAATAGAAATCATCCTGATAAGCATCCAGTAACACATGCGACTGTTGGCAAGTTGTTTAAACGTTTCAAAGAAACAGGAAATGTACATGATCGACGGCGTTCTGGTCGTCCAAAAACTGCAACTGATGAAAATACCTCTGCAATGGTATGTGAAACTTTAACGAATAGTCCAGTAAAGTCAACAAGAAGATTATCAAATGAAACACGCATCTCGAGAACGTCAATTCGAAGAATTATTAAAAATCATAAATTCCATCCCTAAGTGTCTCGATGTCAGAGGCCGCCAATTTGAGCATTTGTTATAATTTGTTGTTTATACTGGAGTACGAACCACTGTACAGTATCACGGATACGCATTTACGAGTTAAAGTTGATATTCATTTTAAGTATTTACCATTTGTTGTAATTTATGTATTAAAATAAATATTTTCCTATGGATCCAGACTTTCGGCCCACCCTGTATATACACACAGGGTGTTTCAGGTCAACCACAGAAATATGGAAATTGGCAGAATTTGTAGTTTGTATTTGGTAGAACATATCTTAATTACTACCTACTGTACTTGCTACAAATTCCGCCAATTTCCATATTTCTAGGGTCGGCCTGAAACACCCTATGTGTATATAATATATATATATATATCTCTCACTCAATGATTTAATGAGAGACCCGAATATCATTGGTTTAGGTTACGTTACTGTGTTATATAGGTTAAGCTCTTGGCTAATAAAGTTATCGATAAAGGTTCTCGTTAATAGATAAGCATAAATCCGATAGGTTTAGGTCTTAAATGCGATATACTCGTAAATTTTACAGCTTCTACACGAAAACGCGACAGCAAATCTATCGTCTTGTCCAGGGCCGTAGCTGATGATAATCTCCAAGGAAGGCTACATACATAGTACCGATAATATAGGGAATTCTTTGTAAAAATAAAACGCATGTTAAAGTTAAAATTTTATATATATACATTTATTGGACGAGGTCAATCAGACAATTACAAAACTGAATTACAATTCTAAAACTAGTTGGTAAACGACGTGTTAGAATGTAGAGAGTTTAAACAAACGAAACATGACTTAGATACAATACAAAATACAAATTGGTAATAATTATAAAATAGTGTAATGCATTGCGGTAATTTTTCCTTTATTCGAATCTAAAAGTTATTGAAAAACAACAACAACAACAACAGAAACATTGCTTCCAAATTTAAAAACAAAATACAGTACTTCAGTACACTAATAAAAAAATTAAAAGGGGGAGGCTCAAAATTTTCCAGGGAAGGCTCAACCATCCCTGGCGGCCCCGAAGCTACGTCCCTGGGCTTGTCCCAGTTTGTCGGAATTCGAATGACTTCACACGACTTCGTCCCAGAACCAACTTCGAATTGATGAGATAATGGCAACATTGAAAACATTCAAGTTAAAGAGCTTAGAACGTTTTCGCGCGTAGTATCAAGTTCTGATACTTGCAAAGGGGAAAAGTTATTTCGGATGGAGATAAACAAAATGACTTCAGTTTGACTTAGCATAACAACATAATCATGTTTACAGAGGGAACTGCTTCCTTAAACACTCGGTGATTCTTTAATATATATATATATATATATATATATATATATATATATATATATATATATATATATATATTCCGCAGCAGAAAAGCAAACATCATGCTCAAATTATGGAAGAGTCTAGTCCTACCAATAATTGAGTATTGCTCAGTACTCACAAGCCCGCACAGAAAAAGAGACATTGCGAGCATTGAAGCTATACAAAAGACTTTTTCGTCTAAGATAGAGGAAACGGAAGGTGAAGAATACTGGTCTCGACTACAATCCCTGGAACTCTACTCTCTCGAAAGAAGGCGCGAGCGGTACACAATAATATACATATAGAAAATACTTGAGGGCTCTGTCCCTAACCTCAGAAATGAAATAGAAACAAACTGGAATGAGAGAAGAGGCAGATTTTGTACGGTCCCAGCTGCGGTGGAACAAAGAGCCATGAAAACGAGGATGGAAAATACCCTCAGAATACGGGGCCCAAAGCTTTTCAATGTCCTTCCAAAAGAAGTGAGGAATCTCCAACACACCGACCTGAATAACTTCAAGAACCAGCTGGACAGATTCTTGTGCAAAGTCCCTGACCAGCCATTCGTGGCTGGCTACGAGGGCAGGAGGAGATCAGAGAGCAATTCCCTCCTTCACCAAGTCCCGCAAATGAGGCGGGATGCTGCAGAGGGGTCGACCGCAGGTCGATCCTGAACCGTCGTTCAAACTCAACAAAAGTAACAAAAGTAATATATATATATATATTATGATAAAAACGAAGACGTAGAGCAAAAAAGTCATTATATTTGGCTGCAGCCGACGTTTTCGATAAAACTTTCCCTGTCCTATGGCTAATACCCATATGGGACCGTTTTATCGAAAAAGGAACAGTCTGCCATTAGAAATCATTCTATCAAGTGTAAGGTTGACAGTATTTACGAATCTTTGTGCATTAAATTTTTGAACTCCAGTTTAAATATTGATTCTAGCTGTTACCCCCTTTATATTAATTAGAATATCTACAAACTAAAATTTTTTTTATTTTTTTTCCCTTGTGACCCTGGTCTCCTTTTCGCCTCAATTTTTTGTGGCTGTCAAGTGAGCATGGTATGTTTGGTGTACTTTTGTTTTTTCGTTTAACTTTTTATTAGTAAAGTTTTTTAACTATTTTATGTTTGAATGTTTTTAGTTTTTAAGTTTTATTTTTATCATTCGTATATTTTTGTCATTTATATAATTTTTACTTTTGATGTTTTTGGCTTTTGCCTGTTTTATGCTCTGTAATTTTAATTTTTATTCTTGAACAGTTTTAATTTTGTACTTTAAATTAGTTTTAGTTTTTGACATTCATATATTTTTGTCAAGCATTAATTTTAGCTTTTATTTATTAGGCCTTGAAAATGGGTAGAGTTGCCCGAAACGTCGGCTGCAGCCAAATATAATGACTTTTTTGCTCTGTCTTCGTTTTTATCCTAAATGTAAAACTACGTCTTCTTAGGAGGGATCCTATTTCATATATATATATATATATATATATATATATATATATATATATATATATATATATATATATATATATATCCCTTTGCTTTGTCCGGAGCTATAGGGCGCGTCCCTCTGTGGCGAATGTGGGAATACACCTTTCTTCGGTGTAAGGGCTTTCTCTGCCCTCGTGGACCATTGGACCCGTTTGGGGACCCGGCTGATCTCCTGCTTCTTTTTCTTTCTTTCTCCTTTAACCCATTCTTTCTGGCTTCTCCCTGGTTTTTTGGCGTTGTTCTTTGGACCTTGATTTTGACCCTTTCCTTGGCCCTTGGGTGTGGGAAGCGGTTGCCCTGCACCCTTGTCGCTTTCCAACCAAACCCAAACCCTGTCCCTGCCACTTTTCACCGCGCGTTGGATGAGAGTGGCCGCCTTTCAGGCACAGGGACTGGGTGCGGGTGTATCTCCCCTGCGTGACATCTATCGGCGGTGGGACCAAGTGTGCCCACACTTCGCCTTTCCCTTGTTGGAGTCGGTGGTGGCTGGATGCGCGCGGGGGATGAAGTTCTTTTTTTGTTTTGCTATGGACACTTCTCCCCTCGGCTTACGACTACTGCTTCTCATTCCCGGACTACTCCTTCTCTCAACACTCGGGTGGTGGGCAACCAGGCCCTCGAGTCCTTTACCACTGGAAGACCGCAACCTAATGGGGTTGACCCCCCTGTGGAAGCGGAACGCTTGCACTCTCCTTTTCCGTTGCCGACCCCAGTCCGTCCCTCGACTACGCCCTTGGACCTACACTCTCTGGAGCAGGGGTCTCGCCCCAGCCCACTTCAGCCACCTTCGGGCAAGTCAAGTTCCACCGAGGACTTGCCCCCACAACCCGGCTTCTTGCTCTCCCCATATGCCCCCCTCACCCGCCGTCAGCCCACCTCCCCGCGGAGAGAGCCTCGCGGCGGACGGGGGAGCCGGCATTCACGGCCGTCCTACCGACCGTTGAATATCCCAGTACATTTCGACTCTACAGCCTCCCTCTCCCTTCCAAGTATCCACAAATTCCTGGTGATTCGGCCTACATCTGGGTCCCTCCCGAACAACTCTGAACGGACGTTCCAGGCGATCCGAACCCACAGCAACTCCAGCCGCTATGACGTACGCCCACAGAGGGATGGCTCCCTCCTCGTAAAATCACGCTCAGCCGCAGAGACGAAAGCCCTACTCTCCATCACTGAGGTCCTTGGATGCTCGGTGTCCGTTTCCCCACACCCTCGCCTGAACCAGAGTCAGGGCACTATTTACGCCACCCGCCTACTGTCGGTCGCAGTGAACGAGCTCCTGGAGGACCTCGCACCCCAAGGAGTTACTAAGATCTATCGTTTCACATCCCGACAGGGAGGCACCCCCTCCCCCACCCCACGTCTGCTCCTTACTTTTAACACACTAATCCCCCCTGGCCGTATTGTATGGGGTATGGGAGACCGCGCCTCATGCGAGTTTTCTATCCGCCCATACGTCCCAGACCCGACCCGTTGCTTCAAATGCAATAAATTCGGACACGTCAGCTCCGTTTGTCGACAGCCGCATCAATTGTGTGTGCACTGTGGACGACTTGCTCACCCTGACAGGTGCCCCAATACACCCAAATGCTCCAACTGTGAAGGCGCACACCCCTCTTCATCCCGCGAATGCCTTTTCTACAAGTTCGAGAAGGAGGTCCGCGGCCTACAAGTGTCGGACTTCCTTAGCCCCCGTGAGGCACGAGACAGGGTGCGGAGTCGGGAGGTGAGGCCGGGGGTATCCTATGCCGCTGCTCTCGGCTCTGTCATCTCCGCACGCCGCCCTGGCCTGCCGCCGAAACCCCCCCCAGCCACTGCCCCCTGTTCCCCACAATGCAACTCCTCGCAGGACCCGACGGTCCCCTGTCCCCCCACCGTTCCTCTTCTTCCCGCACCTCACCTGCCACGAATCCCCCAGGAGTCTTGGACCAGGGCACCTGGGTCCCAGCCACCTCAAACCCTGCCCTCCCAGTACTCCCTGTACACGCCCGAATCTGCCGCCCGGAGCAAGCCGTCGAGGCGGAGACGCCGGAGCGTGTCGCCAGACCCTCCGGCCTTCCAACGTCTCTCTCCCTCTTCCCCTAGGACCAAGAAGACGGCTCGGACCCTTACACCGCCCACCACGTCTACTATGTCCATCTCTTCCCATCGCAGAAGTCCCACCACTCTACCCCCACAGACTCTGACAATAGTGGCCGAAATCCACGACCCGCCCCGTACGACGAGACTCAGCCCTGTGGATCCAGTGGATGCGGCTCTGGCGCGGCTGCACGGTGTGACCGATGGAAGCTCGGCCGCGCCCACGCCCACGAGTCTCATGGATCTGCCCTTGCCTCTTGGTGCCATATTCTCCACCCCTCCACGAGACCACTCTGATTCACCTCTTTCCACCCCCATAGTACCTACCCCCCCAACATCCCCGGCCCCCTCCGTATCAACTACCCTGAGTACGTCCTCCCTCCCTCCCGCCCGGTCTTTTTGGTACCCCCTGTCACCGCCTAGGGTCCGCTGTGAGACCCCGGACAGGCGGGGTAGCGCCGCTTTAGGGGTTAACGTGCCCCCCCTGGCCCGACCATAGAAGCCCGTCAAGGTATTTCTGACCCGCTCAGCCCACGATGTTCCTCTGTCTGCCGTGATCCACGCTTCCGGTCTCGCTCGGCCGACTCGACCCCGCAACCTCCGCGGGGTTCGACAGGCCGATCGATTCCTTCCCTGGTGAACGGTAGATAGCCAGCCATGTTCCCGACCCAGCCTTCAATTTCGCGAACTCCAGATCTCCCTTCACACTCCAACCTCCTAGCGCCTACACCTTTACCCATCCCCCTTCATTAACTAATGGATCCCCCGAAAACCACAATAGTCCACTTAAAGAAGTAACCCTAGCCCGTCTCCGCATAGGTCACACCCGCATCACCCACGGACACCTTATGGCGAACTCGCCAGCCCCGCTTTGCCCACCTGCCATACCCCTATCACTGTCTTACACCTCCTGGTGGAATGCTCAAAGCTGTCCGCTCTCTGTCGCAGGTGTTTCCCTCTCTCGGCCGAAAACCCCATACCCAACTGCCTACGATCCATACTTGCCGACGGCCCCCACTTTTCAGCGGAAGCGGTTCTCCTCTCCCCTACTCACTCCCATCTGCTCCATCGCATCTGAAACCGTACCCCTCCTACCTACTATCCATTGACTGACCCTTACTCATTCCCCTGGTCTACCACCCCCAGCACAGTAACATCACCCACTCACTGCCTCGCCGAGATATGTACCACCTCTTTAGGTACGAATCAGCGGTAAATCTGGAAAATATATATATATATATATATATATATATATATATATATATATATATATATATTATACATATATATAATTATATATATACCGTATATATGGGGAGGTTTTATGTGTGTGTGTGTGTGTGTGTGTGTGTGTGTGTGTGTGTGTGGGCATGAGTGAAGTCGAGTACGTGATAATTCACAGCGAAAGAGGGGTAATTTTTTAGTACCTCGTACATTTCGTACCTCGGAACATTAACAAAATTATATAGAAAATGTAGAAAATTTTTTACGGTCGATATAAAAAGATATGTTGGTCCTGATTACTTTAGGTTAGTTAAGGTTTGGTCAGGTTAGGCCAGGCTTGGAAAAATTACATTTGTAATTTCATCTGAATGTAATTAATTACACATATGGCTGTAATTGTAATTGTAATGACAGTTATATTTTACTATAATTGTAACTAATAATCCAACTCATCTCAATTAAATTAATTTTTACTTTCTTCAATGATTGGAAAATTTTATGTTTTTTAGCTATTTATTCAAATGAATTCAGTTAAATTAAAAAATTGGTTACCAGCACTGAAGCGTTCAAGCGACTCAGTCACTCGAGAGTCTCAGACCAATCACCATTTGAAATTCGAGGCCGTGGGCCCGTAGCAGTAAGAATCGGATACTTGGAAGACGAGGAGGTTTAACGAGTTGAAACTCGAAAGATCGGAAAGGGTGTTCTCAATCGAGGGAAACTTTTATCGCGCACAACGAGGAAGTCTCGGTGTAGAAACAATCGAAAGTCTTCTCTTTATCAAATGTAATGAGGAAGTATTGGACAAAATTACTCCTATTTAAATATGAAGACTATAAAAATGTACGTAATACCGCATACTGTACGATTATATCTTAAATCAAAGTTTCCTCTCTGGAATTGAAACTGAAACAATTTGCCTGATATTGAAATATATTTGATTCGTGATCCATCGATGCTCGTTTCTTCTTTTCCCTTTTTTGGAAATAATATACGCAACACAATAAATAAATACACAATTACATCGATGGGAAAAACATGATGTTGATTTCTAATTGGCGAATATGGTCTTGCCCATTTAACTAGTTTGATAAGTGATGTAATTGTAGTAGTAATTATAATTGTTACTATCGGAGCCGAAGTAATTGTAATTATAATTGTGACTATCGGAGCCGAAGTAATTGTAATTATAATTGTAATTCAACATTTCTAAAAAGTAATTGTAACTAATCGTAATTAGCCCGAAAGAATGTAATTTTTCCAAGCCTGGATTAGGCTGGATTACTGAGTATCTCGCTATTTAATGACAACAGAAAAAACTCTTTCAACCCTCAATTGCATCCGAAACATTTATCGCGCCCTTCTCGGTTTAACGGCACTGAGGTTAAGTTAAATTAAGTTAGCTTAAGTATGATTTTAAAAAAGGTCAGTATCTCGCTCATACGGAGATGCGCACGTGTGTGTGTGTGTGTGGTTTAATTCCTGTGGCACCAAAATAGTACTGTCACAAGTGCTCTTTTAAGGAGAGGCTCAAAAATGTGGATTTTTATTTCTTCGTTCGTTTTCAGTGGGGGGGAGGGGGAACCCAATTTTATCTCAAATGTCAACTTTCTGTCACTCATAAAAAATACAATGAACGCTTGTAAATGTTTTTCAAGCAAGTGGCAAATTCGAAAGTAGTCTCGCAGTTGGATGAAAAGACTTCAGAAGTTTTTTCACTTTCATAGAATAAAAAAAATTACATTAAACTCTTAAAACAATAAATTAGAATCAAACGATAAAACTTTGAACAAAAAAGTTTTGTTCCTTGAAAAAACTAAATGTTGAACGGTTTTTTTTTAACAAGTTCTAAACACAAAATGTATATTATATAATAATGACGATCTAGTAAGTAAAACCAAAAAAACTTTATTATGAACTCAAATGATTAATAATTAATACGCATTTTCTTTCTTTAGTATTTGTTTACGTATTAAATATGACCCCCAACCTTTTCAAGTACCATCCCCTTCACGATCCGTGTCCATGAAAGGAGGAGACAAAGAAGCTGGAGCTCATTAGGGGTCAGTATAATTCAATGCCTTATACCTAATTTCGGAATGTGAATCACTCTTTTTCATTTGCTCTTTGTCTCTCGGAGACGAGTTTCGTTTGCACTTTTAAGTTCTGCTTGATTGGAAGCAATTGTAGGCTTCTAATATTAGTCTGTGATTTGATCTTCGTCATTGCATATTGTTTCGGACATCAACTCTGGTATAGAAAGAGTTGTGAGTAGTCAGTCACTAAATATTAATTTAAAGAATTAAAGGTAAATCGGTTAATAATTTGTCGTTAATAAACTTTTATATTTAAATTGAAGGATCTTTTCCGTTCTACCCCAGCAACAACTTCTAGAGTAGTTTTACTTGCTGAATTCAATAATATATATTTTATTTTGGAGAAAGTATTCGTGCTTTAATTAGTTATGGTTATAATTATTAATTTTTTTCTCTTTTGTAGATATTGTTATGGATGATAAATGGAATTTCATAAACATAGTTAAGGAAATAACGTTCTACCCCAGCCTTCTTTAGTTAACCTTATAAGGCTAACTAACGAAAATATCACGACCTAACCTAACCAATCGTCAAGGGCGTACAGTTGATTTAGCTAAACGAAGGAACGAGACACATTGGGGAACATCTAGAAATATGATAGATTCTTATTTATGTGAATTTCTGTGGAGGAGAAGACAAAAAGGAAAGGACATTTTTATTGAAATCTTAAATGCAATCTCTACTTTTAAATAAAATAAACGGACTATAACTCTCTTGTTATTAATTTCTCCAAAATAAGATATATATATTATTGAATTCAGCAAGTAAAACTACAGTAGAAAATAATATATAATTTCATTTTTTGTTGCTGGGGTAGAACGGAAAAGAGCCAAATTGAATCCCGTTGTCTTTATCCCCTCATCAAAAGTTTTAAGCATTATTTATTGTACTTTTACGAAAGTATTGGTCGAAGGTTAGGAGGGTGCAATTGGCGTAAGGCGAGAGTCGGATTTGGTATTAACATATGAAGATATTCGAACCACAAAATACATTTATCTCATGAAATTTTATTTAGTGAAAATAAATTAGAAGATGAGGTCTTTCACAACTCTCATAACGGGAAAAGATTCCAATATGCGGATAACACCTTCGTGACATACTCGGACAGCGACCTCGCATCCCTTAATGAAATAGTAAATAGAGACATCACGAGAGTATGCGACTAGCTGAAAGACAATAAATTATCCTTAAATAAAAAACAAAAAAATTTCCTGTCAATCACAAAAAAAATTAATATCAAATTTCAATACTATTGTCGACTTTCACTCGATATCGCGCGTCACTAAAGGGAAATTATTATTAGTTGTGCTTTTGATGATAAACTATCCTTTCGTCAACATATTGAAAATATAGATCACAATTTATCGAACTTCTCTTTTTATATTAACAAAATTACATTTCCTTCTCAAATACACTTAAAACGCTATAATTCTCTCGAGTTTATCCGCATCTTACATCTTTCTATCGTACATGGGAGCGTGTGTGATTATATCAACAACGCTTTAATCATAACCCGGAAAAGAATTATTAAAAAATAAACAAGAGTGATTATTAAGCTCATAACATCAGGAATCTTCAAGCAGATGCGTATATTAAAATTTAAAGACATATTTGAAATACAGATGTGCTCCATAATGTTCAGAATTAAAAACAATTCGGATCACTTGAAGATCCGTCACCCCAGCCTTTTTTAGTTAACTTTATAAGGTTAAATAACGAAAATATCACGACCTAACCTAACCAATCGTCAAGGGCGTACAGTTGACCTAACGACTGATTAGGTTAAGTCGTGATATTTTCGTTAGTTAGCCTTATAAGGCTAACTAACGAAGGCTGGGGGCCCTGATCTTCAGGTGATCCGAAATAATTTGTATGCTTAGTAAAGTGCTTTATATTAATGTAGTTTAGGAAAGCATAACTTGCTTTGTATTAATATAGATTAAGGATATATATAAAAAAATGATACTTTCCTGTTATCCCGGACCCCAGACTTTTTGCCGAAAATATCACAACTTAACCTAAACAATTGTCAAGGGCATACAGTCGACCTAACCGTATTTCTTGTATGTCCATAATGAGACTTTAAAAGATTATTAATAATAACAGAAAAACCGGTGCTTTCCTGTTAGGTCAACTGTATGCCCTTGACAATTGGTTAGGTTGTGATTTTTTCGGCAAAAAGTCTGGGGTCCGGGATAACAGGAAAGTACCAAAAATTAATTAAAGTAAATTAATTACTTTTAGCTTAAAGTACGTAAAGTAAAATTTACAAATAACAGATTTTTTTTTATATCAATACTGTAAATGATGTAACTGTAAATTCAGTCACATTAACTCTGATAATTATAATGGTCATCATCAAAATTTTCAGATCACCTGAAGATCAGGACCCCCAGCCTTCTTTAGTTAGCCTTATAAGGCTAACTAACGAAAATATCACGACCTAATCTAACCAATCGTTAGGTCAACTGTACACCCTTGACGATTGGTTAGGTTAGGCGGTTATATTTTCGTTAGTTAGCCTTATAAATCTAACTAAAGAAGGCTGGGGGCCTTGATCTTCAAGTGAACCAAATTTTCTGTTATTGAATATTTATGAGTTATGGAATGGGAATTTTAGAAATTTCGGAATCTTCGGATACAGAATGAAATGTTGCAATAACATTAAGTAATAATTCATAGTGAACGTTTTTAAGATATCCTCTTGATAGAAATATGAAGGTCCGAACCTACGTTTTTAGCGAAGTAGTCAAAAACAGCTGAGCTACATTTAAAATTAAAACCCATCCTGTTTATTATTCCAACACGGTTTCGAACCTTGATCATTGGCCAATAATTAACGCATAATAATTTACATTATTATTAGAGAATAAAATTTTTTTAATATCCTCTTACCCTGTTTGCTCGCGAAAGACCTTTAATATATAATGCGTTATAAATTTCTAATAACTCCATGTTGAAGGAGAAAATGGAAATTCCTAATTAATAAATACTTATTAATTCTTATATAATTAAGTCTCTCATGATGCATCTAAACTAACTTATTTATAGTTGAGTTCAGACTTGAGGATTCTAAAACTTTAAAACCCTCTGGGTTTAACCTTTCAGATTTCATGATGAGTTATACAGAATGGTACGAGTAAGGTTGGGTTTAGAATTTATAATGAATTAATTATGAAATATATTTGTCATAACTATAAAGAATTAGTCATTTTAATTAACTACAAAAATATGAGAAGAGTTTCCGTTGGAAAGTTTTCTTTTTTCGTAGGTTGAGGTGGGACTTTATACGTGACTTTTCGATGCGAAGCTACGTAGTTCTACCTCGGATGGATGTGATACATTCTTCCCCGAGTCACGGAAACGAGTTGGCAAGATTTAAAAAGAAAGAAAAATGAGCAAACATTTTATTCAGTGAGTTCTAATTATATATGGACAAGTACAAATTAAAATGCCACACGCACACTCGAACACACCGAAGGAGAACTACGAAGTCTCCAACGACAGCGAAATGAGTATACGAAATTATGCGAAATAGACAGACAACTTTTTAATTTAGTCATTTAAACGAAGAAAAGACATTGAGAACTTATTACGATTAATACAGAAAACTATATTATAACATTTGATACTACTACTACTACTACTACTACTAATAATAATAATAATAACAGAATGAAAACAGGCATGAAATTAGATTTTCTTCAAAACATTTCTCTCATACTTATGAAGTGAAATTTAAATGAAGTCATCACTGAAGGAATTGTTGAAGAAGAGAGAAGAACATGAGAAGTTCTTTCGTTCCAAAACTTCAACATCTGGTAAAACTTCGAGATAATATATATATATATATATATATATATGCCCAAATGATACAAACGCTTAAATGTATATAATTTTAGGCAAAAACTAACATACAATATTGCGGTGAAGATACATGGATTACAGTATTTGATTAGATTGGAAATAATAATAGAGGTTTTGTGTTTATTTGTTTATTTCCACTATACCTAAGTAGATATTTTCTACAATTTTGTATTTCATTTTGATTTCTCTTAATATTTTCATTTAACCTACTAAATATTTTTTCAGGGTTAACCTTGGTTTTGCTTCCGCCCGAACTGTTCATTCTGACGAAGGTCAAGCTTGTTGTCACTCCACCTTAGACCTACAGTTTAACGCGGAATCCGAACCACGCCCTACTAGCAGCCTAGCGTCTTAACCACTACGCTACCCATTTATCTACTCACCAATTTTTTATCGTGTGAAAAAATGAACAACTGGGTTTTGCTGCGCGCCGCCTGCCATTATCGGGTCTCGAACCCCGGGCTGATGGATTCGTAGTCAACGACGCTAACCACTACACCACCTCATGAATTAAGAAAACCAACTATGTAACAATTTACATCTTCATTCAAAGTTGTTTTTTTTTTGTTTTTTTTGCGAATGAACTTTTCAAATACAGTAAATAAAACTTCTTTTTATTCTGCGAATTATTTTCCAGTCAGTTTTGACTTGGAATTAATTGAATAGAATTTCAATTAACTTTTTGAATAGAAAAATGAATGTTGGAGTTACTTTCACTAATTTGAGATTTAAAGGCTAAGCTTTAATGGTATTTGATGGGATTGAGTTTAGGGTTTGATTTAATAATTAACGAGTATTTAAATATTCTTAAAGTAAATTTATTAAGATTTTAATGTAAGGATTATACAGGGTGTCCCATAAGTCCGGTCTCATAGGAAAATTTATTTTAAATTAAATTTATAAAAGTAATACATTAGAACTAAAACAGATGTTCAAATTGATGTCTTGTTTGGGGATCATTTTTTTGTTGCAGGTTGAATAACACGCAATGGCTAATATGGAAGCTAGTAACACTCCGGAGGGAAAGGCAGAAGAAGCCTTTTCCTCGAGAGTATAGCTTACTTCCATATTAAAACATTTGTTTTAGTTCTAATGTATTACTTTTGTAATTTTAATTTTAAAAATTTTTCCTATGAGACCGGATTTATGGGACACCCTGTATAATGACGATTATTAATAATAATACGCATTTTCTTTTTTTAAGAATCTGTTTACGTATTAAATACTCGCCCCCCCCCCCCGCTTTGAAGTACAATCCCCTATTTTATTATTTGAGTCTATAAAAAAACCTAAGCGCAAGACCAACCGACAGACAACGGAAGGACACAGAGATACCAATGCAGGACTCAGCGCTGAGGCCGAGGAAATAGACCCTACCTGTCAAATCAGATTTACTCAAAGCTGGGCACAAACCGTTAATCCGTTAATCGTTAATTAACGAAGTTAACTTTTTCGTTAACGATTTAACTTTTAAGTTAACTTTGAAAATCATTATCGGACTAATTAACTTCCGTTACATTTAACTTCCGTTAACTCAAGTCCGTTAACCCCAAAAATTCATAAATAAACGTTTAAAAGTTTCTATTATTTTCACTCTGTGGTGGTCCTGAACACAATCCTGGAGACGAAGAGGCCTGTTCTCCACAGAGTCATGACCCAGCTGAAGGTCAACAGCTTCAAAGACCAGGATGTCGACTTAATGAAAGAGTATGTCAAGGTAATATATTTATAAATTAATAATAAACTAGCGGGACTCGTGGAAATTCCACGATTTATTTTTTTTCTGGTTACAATTAAATGCAGGACCTTGATACAATAATAGCGTTGTTTACGTAAACGTTTAAGAATACAATTATTCCAACTATATTTATTTATTGCAATAAAGTTATATTTTTCTTAACACCAGCCAGTAGATACGTTTTAGTTTTGCTCATTCAGTTATCGTTATATTATTGAGTAAAATACAACAGAATAATATTGCAGAATAATACAAATTTGAATTTCTACAATTTACTAATTCTCCATTGTTTTATTTCCAGATCATGTCACCTGTGGCCAAAGCACTCGACAAGATCCAAGGGGAGGAACAAGCCTACCTTGGGACTCTGCTGCCAACAGTTGCTGCGACAATCTTCAGGCTTAAGGACTTGAAGTCCAAGGGCCTCGTCTACTGCAGCGCCTTGGTCGACGCACTTTTGGCAGGCATCGACAAAAGGTTTGGGCCCCTCCTGGAGGATGACGAATGCCAGCTGGCTGCTGCCTTCCATCCCAGGTTTCGCCTCATCTGGTTGGACAAGTATGACAACACCAAGGTCGCCAGGGTGAGGAAAAGCATGGAGGGTACAGTCGAGGAGGCCATGAAGCAGCAGTCCAACGAAGTGGGCAGCAACAGTGGAGGCAGCAACAACGAGGAGGAGGAGGAGGAGGATGACTTCTTCAGTGCTGTCATCCAGACAAAAGAGAGCAGCAGAAGCCACAGGTCACTCAAGGGCAAGGCCCAGAACTTGGTCAAGACCTGGCTGGAGACCAACTCCAAGGACTTGCTGACAGATGCTGCCTTCTTGGGTGAGCAAGTGTTGGTGGACTTGTTCATCAAGTTCAACACAGCCATCCCCTGCAGTGGAGCGTTTGTTCTCTATGGGCAAGGACATCCTGAGGGCCAAGAGATCATCCCTGTCTGATGAAAACTTTGATATGCTAATTTTCATGAAGGGCAACATGCATCTCATGGACAAAATGGAGAACGAGAAGAAGAGGGAAAATTAAATTATATATATATTGTGTTTTTCATTTTTTTTAAATAAAAGTTAATGTTAACGGTTTATCGGTAACTTCCGTTACATGTTTAACGAATTAACGGATTAACGGTTAACGAAGTTAACTTTTTGGTTAACGGATTAGCGGTTAACGAAGTTAACTTTTTGGTTAACGGTGCCCACCACTGGATTTACTATACTATCTAAATAAGACTTAAGATACATAGCAAATCCAGTTAGTCATCTAAACCCTTAACCCTGTAAGAAAAGTGGTTTACCAATTGGTTAACACCTCTGGGAAGAGGTACGACGAATCTACAGCCGCGAAGAGACACCGCCGACCGATAATAACAATAAAATCGTGGTGTAAGGAAAAACACACCCTCATAAAAACACTGTCGCAACAGTGTTCATTTATTCATGATACAATATGTATGTTTAGTTTATATAAACCAAATTTGATATGAAAGAGCAAAAAAAATATAATTGGGAGAGAAAAGGAGACTAGAGATTAATTTTTTTACAATAAACTAAAGACATGTTTAAAAATGGATGAAAGCACGGAATGCCAAGGCAAGAGTGTAGCTATGTACTGCTGAGTGCCAAGGGCAGGGACTGAATAAATAGCGCAAATGTTTGGGTAGGAAGTGAATTACGGCACAAATAGAGAGAAGCCGGGCAGGTTAGTTTAGATTGTTGGAAAATGAGTTAACCCTCAAGAGCATGCATGATTGGGGGTATATAAATCACTCGAGGCTGGGTTTAGTTACTGAAGTAAATTGACGGACCTGTAGACATTTCGTCGCTCGGAAATTTCCTCGACACTAATAACTTAATTTAACCTTACCAGAACTAACCCACCCCAAACTAATTTAAGCCTAACCTAACAACCATTGCCGTGCTAACCTAATTTAACTTGTTGATAAAATAATATCTCCACAAAATCACATTACTCCGAACTTCACATTGGCTGAAATTACATTAAAAGATGAGAGGCTTTTAGTGACGAATGTTTTAGCTTCAGCATTTTAAGCGAAAATTTATTTTAAGAAATATGTAAAATTCTGATGAAAGAATTCTGACAGAATTCAGACAGAATTCTGATGAAACACAGAATGCTTCGAATACAATTTCTAACTTAAAGAAAAGTGTGGCGACACGCAAGAAGGGGAATTTCCATAAGGATTTGAATGAGAGATTTTAGGTGACTTCATATACGAGCAAACTTATTTAAGCAAGAGAATAAAAATAAAGGATTAAAGCCTTAATAAGAAATGGGTTTATTAGAAGCCCAAGCTTTGGGCCTATATTAAAGTCTTCATCAGGAACGAGTGGCACCTGATGACCTTAATATAGAACCAAAATTTAGGCTTCCAACAAATCCATTTTTTATTGGGCTTTGATTCCCTCAATTTAGCTTCTCTTAAGTGAGAATAATCACGTAAAGTCTAACATCATGGAGGTAAATTGATGAGTTTATGTTAATAATTAATGTTTCGGGTTTAATTTTAGATCATTTGACAATTTTCAGAGGACAGTGTGTTGCCTGTTTTTATCAATATAACACGTGAAACCCGTGTATTGTTGTTTGATGGGGGTTAACCCCACCCCCCTTCGCAACATTTAAGGTCATATGACGAAGGGACCAAGAGCGTTACGTGCGATTCGAATCGCGGGTCGCTAGTCGCTACATTATCTGCGCGCAAAGGAGGGTCCCCCATCCAATTACGATCCAGACCCAATGCTGCTTAACTTTGTAAATCGACGGGAAACGGAGGCGTTACCACATTGGTCACGACGTAGCCCAAAAATACGAGGTCGCAGGGGCATTCAGAAGGGAGTTCGGATACCTTTCGGTGTATATAGACCATCCAAAATAAAAATATTGAATATGCAGAATTAAATATTTGATCAGTAAAATGTCGCCGTGTTCGAGCTCCGGTGAAAATGCTTTACAATAATCAGAAAAAGTAAAGGATGGGTAATACTGTAGTAAATGCTTAAAAACATAAAAATTTATAAAATTTCTTCCTTCTACATGTGATGTAATTACGAAAAACAAGAAAATACATAGAATACAGCATGTACACTTATTGTACAGTGCTTACAAGAAGTCTCACGCTTCTGTCTCGTCCCAAGCTAGTCTGTTAGGTATAAAATGGGCGGTCCTTATGGCAGCGGAGGTGTGTTCGGATTGGTGCACATAACTGCTCTAACACAATTAATGACGTCCATTATTACGTCACTTCTGCTACATTTTAGTGTTTAAAATACAAATGATTAAGAAGCAGAATGGAGCAAGTTTCGGGATGTTGGGATTGTTATGGAGCAATCTTAGTCATCATAATATTAGCTGGGCATTACATTATACCGTCTCAATATATACTGTAGAGGCTGAGTGTAGACTATAGAGAACGACTAATTCGGCAAATATCCCAAATCATGGCATGATACCTAAGTTATTTTGACGCAGGTCTAAATTATTTGCTCAAATGCAATTATTGATATTAAGTAATTGTCGGGAATTGTTGTCAATATTGTTGTTTGTGATATATATCCTACGTGAAGAATCTGATGACCAAATTCCTCAGTGAACCTCTCACGCGCTCGCATTTCGAGGAAGTCACGGTCGTCTCACTAATAGATAGTTTATCCATTGTTTTAAGTGGTAACCTATTAAACGAACTATGTTAAACCTATTCCATCTTATGAAAGTCATTAGTCTAAAGCAAGACTGGTGGGCCGTGAATCAGAGAAATTTGCATTTGATTTGTTCATCGTAATTATTACGTAATATAGTATACTGTATATAGTAGTATATAAGAGTTTATTGGTAGCATAGCATATATGACAATTCCCATAAACGAGGTGATGACCTCGATGTTGCCAGTTTTTATTTTTTTCCTGAAACTATTACCTTCTCATAGTTTGTTTCAACAATGCATATATTATCATCTCCACGAGCGTAGACATTGCAAGAAAAGATTCTAACTAAAGATAAGTAAAGTTCTTTCATGGTCACAATATATACTTTTATAGATGTCAAACATAAAAATATAATAAAATTCTATATTAAATATAAATATATATTCGATACACATTTACGTCATGGCTTTAACATTAGTATTTCGTATAGCTTCCTCCAGCATCAATAATTTCTTGCAATCGTTGCGGCATAGAAGAGGCCAGATTGTAGGGAATGTTTGGTGTTTGGCGTAAGCTCTCCCAACTATTCCTCGTGTGAGCTAAAAGTGCTTCAAATGTTCTTTCATTGCGTTGCTCCCATTCGTTAATCATTATTGCCTAAAAGTTTTCAATGGGATTCAAATCAGGAGAACGTGGTGGCAGAATTAGATTAATAATCTCTGGGTGATCTTCGTACCACGCTCTCACAACGTTACTCCTATGAATGGGACTGTTATCTTCCATTAAGTAAAATGGTTCCGGTGCTGGAACCAGATACGCACGAACACTGGGTAGCAGCACCTTTTCCAGTATCTGGCAATATTGCTGTCCAGTAAAGCATCCATCTACTTGAGTCAATTCTCCGGCACCATAGCCAGACATCCAACCCCACACACCGAGATTGATGTGACCACTACGTTTGCTCGGGAAAACATTTCCTTCTTCATAGCGTTTTCCGCGCTGCCTCCAACAATGCAGGGAACCATGACTATCTGTTGAAAATGTTTTTTCGTCACAGTACACAACTTTTCTCCAGAATTCTTCCTCCTGCGGCAAGTATTGGAAGGCAAATCCCATCCGCGCCTCTTTATGCTCAATCGTCAATGCAGGTTTTATAGCTGGACGGCGAGAAAAATACCCTGCCTCGTGAAGTCTGTTGTTCACTGTATTTGCGCTACAACGAAGGTTCAGGTGTCTGTAAATATGCGTCGCTGGAACAAACGGATGCTCTCTGGCATGATTAACAATCGCAGCATCTTCCTCTTGAGATGTTGAACTCGGAGGACCAGACCTCGGCAAAGTAGCGATTGAGTTTTCTGCTTCATACCGATGAATCCACCGTTCCACAGTGCTTCGATGAACG
Source organism: Bathynomus jamesi (assembly GCA_023014485.1). Lineage (NCBI taxonomy): Eukaryota > Metazoa > Arthropoda > Malacostraca > Isopoda > Cirolanidae > Bathynomus > Bathynomus jamesi. The sequence goes on along the minus strand of JAJOZX010001684.1, from coordinate 136,192 downwards.
TCTAGTCGTTTTGATATTTCTCTTATTGGCACACCATATTCATGCAATGTCACCATTGCTCCCCGCATTGCCTGGGTCGTCTCGTGGTGCACAGACGGCCTTTCCATCTTTGTGTAAATGGCTTATGTGAAGCGTGCTAGGACGATAAAGGAAATGAGGATAGCATACACCCCTTCTGAAATTGATTTCGGTTGTGAAGGGTACCAACCCTTCGAATGGTAATAATAATCAGCCAATTTCCTATTTTGTTGAACATATGCATAAAAAATTCGTCTTAAAAGCCAAGGATCCAAAGATTGTAAGCAATAGTTTATATCCCAACTGAATATAGTCAGCCATCAACAGTATAATCATATTTTATTTCCATAACTAGTCATGACTACTCTGTCATAGTAAATAACCTTATTATGACTTAGGTAGTAGTGGTAATTCTGAGTGGCGGCCTCTAGCCACATACGTTAAACTTATCAGTGCGTCTAAGACCAGACTCTTCTGTTTCTGTCAATTCATTGTTAGTTTAAGGTATTTTGCTCTTTCTCTTTCTAGGTCTAGGGCATTAAAATAAATATTTGAGTTTGTATTTAGCATTTCCTCCTCCCTTCGTAATTCCTCACCCAACCTCGTTTCCTTCGACATAGCAACGCTTACCTCCATCCTCATTCCACTTCCTTCATTAAACCTATTATCGCTTTTACTGTCCCTTCCATCCTTCAATGCCAGCGTTCTTAAACCTACCTAGCACATAAATTACACAGCTCAACAAAAAAAATTTTTTGTTTCGTTGCCAAGGAAATTCATACGAATTTAGGGTATTTTGGGGTTGCTGAATTCCAAAATGAAAGTAGTTTTTCCGATTTGGCTCTAGTTCTTGAGATAATGAATACCCTCAATTAATAGGAAACGTAACCATAACGCGTGCATATGGGAAACTACCGGAACATTCTAGATGGTGAGACACGCGAATATTCTTAGTGTTTACTCCGCGATCATTCTAGAATATTCCCCCTCCGTATATAAGTCATCGGCCACCCAACCAGTAAGTAGGCTCCGCCTGAACATTAATTTTTGCATTTTACTTTTACGTGTTTCAATGGGGGTACCAATTATCTCATAAATTAGAGCCAATCTAGCAAAACCGATGTCATATTCGGAATCAGCACCACAAAGTTACCCCAAAATCACTAATATGATTGGCAATAAAATGAGTGTTGACCAGTGTTATATAATATGGAATCTAACACCTTAGATCTCTACGCATTCATGTTACTTGAAGACGCCTGTGTCTTAGGGGAATCTAAGTGTTGAGAGTGGGCTTGAGGGGTAGTCTATAGATTATTACAGATGACCTTGAACGCTCCAACTATTTAAAAATGATTATTTATTATGCACATCATATGGCATAACACACATGAATTTAAGTATCTCTTACACTATAGGAATGGAATTGAATCCTACCAGTTAAAAAGTCGCAAAATATGATAGATTAGTTTGTATTAAGAGGTCACTAAGAGAAAAGGATTTGGAGTAGAGCGGAATGCAGAGAGTATATTTTCTCGAGTTTCGGTTATTATTAACGTTATATGGATATATTGCCGATGTCCCTGCTGAAGACCTCTGATGAGAGAGAGAGAGAGAGAGAGAGAGAGAGAGAGAGAGAGAGAGAGAGAGAGAGAGAGAGAGAGAGAGAGAGAGAGAGAGAGAGAGAGAGAGCTTTTAAATCACACCCTTTAAATAGTTTGTGGGAAGGGCTTCACGTATGTTATTTTGGTCCAGGGTAGTTTATGTGGAGGTGTTAACGTAACTTGCACTTGGAACTGTTAATTGTAAGACAACTACCATAGCTGGGACTGAGACACGTTATCTCCTGCATACTCTATATATATCTATATACAGTATGTCTCTATATATAAATAGATAGAGTGATCAACACAATGATAATGTGGACGTCATTGATGGGGTTAGAGCAATTATGTGCACCAATCCGAACACACCTCCGCTGCCATAAGGACCGCCCATTTTATACCTAACAGACTAGCTTGGGACGAGACAGAGGCGCGAGACTTCTTGTAAGCACTGTACATAAATTATCTTTACAAATTCAATTGATTTTGTAAAGATAATTTAGGGGCACTCTGTATAAGTTTGGTTTACGATTAATTCATTCTTTTAAGTTACATTCTACATTATATAATAGAACGGAAGTGAATCGTACTGCTAAAATATTAAAGATTTTTTGTTTGTTGGAGAAACCAAATATCAGGAGAATAATAATATAATTTATACAAGTATATAATTGAGTAGTGCAGCGGGAGAAGGAGATAAGCGACAAAATCGGCAAATGCGTTTTCTGTTTGAAAAGATACCTTATTCTTCTCTCTGTCGCCTCCAGTTAGCAGATATCCCATTTTGTGACTGGAAAGCGTGTTTCCACTCACAAAATGGGATATGTGAAATAGTGTTTTCAGTCACAAAATGGGATAGCTACCAAAAAGAGGTGATATAGAGGGAAGAATTAGGTGTTTTTCAAACAGAAAACGTAATTTGCCGATTTTGTCGCTTATCTCCTTCTCCCGCTGTACTACTCAATTATAATTCATGTATTTTAAAGTTACTGTAACACATTTAAATAACTTCTTTTACAGTGATGACTAGAATTACATTTATTAACCCATTAGCGCCGAGCGTCACTTTACTGATTTTGTTCTAGCTCACGCCAGACGATTTTATTCAGTCTCGGGAAAGACCTCTCGGCACTAATGGGTTAATTGCGAGTATATTTAATTACAATAATGATATGAACTTAACAATACCCAAGTAGCACCAACAGTAAGCCACCTTTTTTACCAATTAGGTGGGATGCTCACCTATACTGGGCCTAGTTTTAGCCGTTTGAGGTGATAATGATTAATTTGGTGCTAATGATTAATTGATATAATGATTGATTGTTATAATGACAGGCTGGGTCAACAATTTATGATGTCCTACAGTATCACCGGTTGAAGGTGGCTAATGGAGTAGGCCTACTATAATATTTTTGAGTGATACGAATTGCTTCGAGGTCACCAGCTTGGATTACACCCAAGCAAATATAGTTATAGTTAGAAAAATTACCTTATGGTTCTGTGCTTAATTAAGAAAATAAATCATTTATTTGTTCACAGTGATTAACATGGCAATGAAGGTCTTTACGGGATTAACAATTATATAACGGCATTTATAAGTATGCTAAATATGACTGAGAATTAGCAAATGAGGAAATGGTTATGGAGCTTAATTAAGTAATACACTCGTTTATGGTAGGCTATTGGTATGCAAAAATGGAACATAGAATAGATGTTGCAGCCTAATAAATAATGATTGAAATTATGCACGTACGTTTAGTACACTGTAAGTGGATTAGGCCGTCAATAATGAAATGCTTAAAAGGATCACATAAACAAACGGATGCAAAATAAAATTAATTACATGAAAGAACACAATAACAGGGTGATACACAATTACGGTAATGGAATGACACTTGGAATAGAAAATAGGCCTACTCCGTTCTTAACGATAGTCAGTTATAACGCTTAATTAAACACTTTGGGAGTATAGTCTACCGTTCGGCGGTAGGCTGATGTAGGCTTCACGAGAGTTACTTAGAAAAGATGCACTTATCATACCAGCAATGTTCCCTCTAATTTTTTTTAGTCCGTGTGCGCAAGAAATTTTCGTTGTGCATACATTTAGATTCATGGTGAAAAATTGTGCAAACTTTTCTGAGCGCTATTATCTTCAAAATTAAATATATATAAATATTAAATACTTAATAAATATTATTTCATAAGGTGATAGCTTGATCATTATAGTTCTATTAAATGGATATTAAAAAACTGTTTGCAATATTATATATTCTTAAAAAAGAAAAACATTTTATCCATTCTAAAAATATGAATAAAATAAAAAAAGTAAAATAAAATTCAACAAAATAAAGAAATAAATAAAAATAACATTAATTGAAAATGACTATTTTAATTATCATTTCTCAAAACAATTTTTAGCATTTAGCAATAAAAAATAATAAAATTCAATAAAATAAAATATAATCAAAATAACATTAAATGAAAGTGCCTTTCATTTAAGTATGATTATGATTTCTCCCTGCGATCTTTAGCATTTGCCCATTCCAAATAAACTCTATGAAGATTAATACATCCGTCATCATTCAGGTAACTTTTAATTCGCATGAGCATATCCAAATGATTTTCTTTCAAGCGGTTTCTTAATTTGTTTTACAGAATTCATTAAACTGAAATATTTGAAATTACTTCATTTACTGTCGTGACTCATGATACGCTTGAGCCTGTGCGCATTTTATTTTGCTGTGTGCGCGGGCTTCACAACGCGTGAGCGCGCGCACACGCGCACACCTTAGAGGGAACATTGCTTACCAGGACGTCGAATACCTCTGGTGAAGAAGTGTCGAAGGTGGACCTATTACTGTAGCTCGAGATCTACAGATCTACAGAAGCTAGGGCTAACAAAGACCCTAAGATCCACTCTAATGTTAGCCCGAGAGAAAGGAAAGAGTAGGGGGTTAAGAGAAGAGAAGAGAATAAGGGGTTAAGTAAGGAGGAACACCTATCACTCGTGGGTTAACATTCATTTTAACGATTTTTGAAACGGTTTCCTCAAAAAACGGTTAAAGCTCGGGATCTGAAATTTTTTGTCAGTTATCATCATATTAAGCCCTGACTATCTCGACTAGTCCAAAGTCGATATCTAAAAAAATGCGGAAAATCAACCTACCTTAACCCCCACCCCACGACTTCCTCTACTTGAACACAAGCGAAAATAATTAAAAATATGAAAATCTAAAATATTATATAACTCGTTCGACCTACTCGGTAAAAAATAGTCAAGGACGAAAATTTACACAAATGTTCGACCAACTTGGGCATTTGACTCTGATTTGAAAAGATAAGAAATGTATCTGTAACCCAACTATCAAAGATTTTGCAATATCACCAAAAATAGGAGTAAAACGAGGAAATACTGTAATGAAATTAAATAAAAAAGAATATATATATATATACACACAAACTCAGAATGGTCCCCTGAGAAACTTATATGTTAAACACAGACCATGCATGGAACAAGGAACTCTTCTGGGAAAATTAAATCCACTATAGTCCGAATAAGTAACGATAAATGACAAACACTATAGTTTTTTCTTTTTCATGATGTTAGCCCGACGTGGGCAACGGGACCTCTTTGCGCGTGACCCGTTGCCCACGTCGGTCTGTGTTTAACATATAAATTTCTCAGGGGACCATTCTGAGTTTGTGTATATTAAACGGACGTGTTATGCCTTGAAAAGTGGACGCTCAATGTCCCGGTTGAGGCTTAAGTTTTGTTTTTTGGCTAAAAATACAATAGTTACCCCTTTTTCTTTGATGTATAATCCGACGTGAATACAACGAGTCTTTTGCTTATATTGAGTTTCTAAATGTAGCGGGGCTAGGCTGCTTTAAACCCTAGATCCTGTCCCAAAGCTGGATCCTATCTGCTTTGCAGATAGCTGGTGAGGGACGCTATATTTTTGGGAACCTCTTTGCAAGTGACCCGTTGCTCACGTCGGGCTAACATCATGAAAAAGAAAAAACTATAGTGTTTGTCATTTACCATTACTTATTCAGACTATGGTGGATTTAATTTTCCCAGAAGAGTTCCTTGTTCTATGCACGGTCTGTGTTATATATATATATATATATATATATATATATATATATATATATATATATATCGTTGCTGCTGTGGTGAGTATCGCTGACTACGAATCCACCGGCCCTGAGTTCGATTCCCGGCGAGATCAGGCGGTGTGCTGCTTACGCAGCTATTCATCCTTCCCTAAAAAATAGGTTGGTGGATAAATGGGTACCCTGGATGACCCAGTGGTTAACACTGGGTCGCTGTTCGGGAGGCCGTGAGTTTGCAATTTCTGATTTTCCTGGTGGATCGTGGTTTGGATTCCAAATTAAGCTGTAGTTCTAATAATAATAATAATAATGATGATTGGAGTTGTTTAACCTCCTTCGCAACATCTGAGTTCATATGACGGAGGGGACCTACAGCTTTACGTGGGATCCGAATCACGAGTCGCTACATAATCTGGACACGGAGGACGGTTTCCCATCCAATACGACCCAGACCCAGTGTCGCTTAACGTCGCTGATCAACGAGAAGCGGTGTTACTACATTGGCTACGACGTAGCCCCTGTAGGTCTAAGGTAGAGCAAAAACTTTGACCTTGGCCAGAATGAACAATTCGGGCGGAAACAAAACAAAGGTTACTAAGGTATGTATTTCACTGTTAAACACATGATATACACCCACAGGGCACTCCTTGTTGCTATATATATATATATATATTATATATAATATATATATAGTATATATACAGTATACATGATACAAACCCTGATTCCAAGGTCTTTCGTGTATTCAGAAGTACACCTCGTCAAGGAATGTACTTCTCAATACACGAAAGGCCTTGGAATCATTTTTCTTTTTCCTTGTGGGTTTGCATCATTATTCATTTCACGTGTTTAATTGTGAAATTCATCCCATATATATATATATATATATTATATATAATATATATATATATATATATATATATATATATATAATAGAGATATTAATGAGTAAAAACACATTCCTAAATGTATTACAATTAAACATATGCTGAAGGTACTTGGCATGGCGTACTTACTCATAAGTAATGCATCGAAATATCAAACCTACGATTTTATTTCGGGGGCGGCTGAAGCCCCCGTAGCCCCCCCCTGTCTACGTCCCAGTATATATATATATATATATATATATATATTTTAAGTTCGGGAAAAACCGATTCGCCTCTATTTAAAAAGGCATATCTCGGCGGAAAAACAAAGAAAAAGTGAGAGGAAAGACAGAGGAAAAAGATAGGGTGGAGGGGACAGTCGAAGTGGAAAAAAACCAAGGATGACAAGGACTGCAGGGTCGAGCCCCATCATCCTTGGGTGCTAGGGCCAGGAGGGCGCACGTGAAACCTCCAGGAACAAGCACGTACAAACGAGCACAAAGAGCACTCAAGAGCACGAGCTTAGAACCCCCTTGTGGGGATATATATATATTATATATATATACATACAGGGTGGTTCATAACATGAGGGACGCACTTTCAGGATGGATTCAGGACCTGAAAACAATTAAAAAAGTCTATATAAACATATGCCCAAAATCGTTTTGTTTCCGAGTTACAGCCCGTTATGTGTTCCAGCAAGTATCCGCCTTCCCTTTAAAGGAAATGCTCAAAATGACCGCCTTGCGCTTGAATACACGCCTGAACACGCCTCGTCATAGACTGCCTGACGCGTTCAAACATTCCAAGTATTGCTCGGATTTTCTGGCATCCTTGTTCTACACGTTGGCGAAGCATTTCAACGTTGTCAATGGGTGTCACGTAAACGATGGATTTCAGATGACCCCACAGGTAAATATTGAGTGGATTCAGGTCCGGGGAGCGAGCAGGCCACGCACTTGGGTCCTCCATGGCCTATCCATTTAACAGGGAAATGGTCATCCAAATAGTCTTTGGCTACTCGACTAAAATGAGGCGGAGCGCCGTCATGCATAAACCACATACTGCGCCGGACACCAAGAGGAACTTCATCTCGTAAATCGTTTAAATCATTCCTTAAAAAATTAGAATAGGATTCTCCTGTTAATCTTCCAGACAAAACAAAAGGACCGATTAAGTTGTCGGGAATAAGTCCTGCCCATACATTGATACTAAATTGTTGTTGGTCCCTTGACTGGATGATGGCATGCGGATTCTCTTCGGCCCAGTGATGAGTGTTGTGAAAATTGATCACGCCATTTCTTGTGAAGGCAGCCTCATCAGAAAACAACACGGAGGATAGAGAAAGAGGATCGCGAGCACACTGTTGAAGGAACCAAGTACAAAAAACCTCTCGTGGTGGGAAATCAGTTTCAGTAAGGCCTTGTACGCTCTGAATGTGATTCCCGTAAAATTCTCCACACAATTGTGTATCTTACACTCTCTGCTGCTGCTATCCTTCGGGTGCTGACACCAGGATGTTCCTCCAAGCGATTCAGGACCCGCTCCTCCAACTCGACAGTTCTTGCGCTGATTGGTCTACCACCATCTGAAACTCGCTTCTTGAATGATCCTGTATCACCAAGACGCTCGTCTATTCTCTGAAAGGTCTTCTTATCTGGCAGACGGCGATTCGGAAACTTTTCCGCATACAGACGTCTTGCTGCGGCCGCATTACACTCGGTAAGTCCATACATGAGATGCATGTCTGCCATTTCTCTGTTTGAATAAGCCTCCATTCTCACTTCAAATGCACACTATCACTGAGTAGCACAAAAACTTCTAAGGTTTTTTTTTTCACTGGACTGCACTTATTCATGGTAAGAAGTTACGAATACGAACAGTGAAACACCGCGATGCACCTCTGACTGACTAATGGCTCTACACTCAACGATATTGAAACATGTCATGGAGTGTACGAAACATTACAATCGACAAGGCCATACATGAAATAAGTCTCGTACACACTCACAAGCAGTGTTTGTAAACAGTTTTCGGAAAGAATTGCTGGAACACAAAACGGGCTGTAACTCGGAAACAAAGCGATTTCGGGCATATGTTTATGTAACTTCTTTTCATTGTTTTCAGATCCTGAATCCATCCTGAAAGTGCATCCCACACGTTATGAAACACCCTGCATATATATTCTGAAATATAATTTTGATCACTGACGTTATTGCCATCGTAAACTTACAGTATTGTTTGTACAGTAACCGACCCCATTTTAAATTGTTCTTCCATTCAGAACTCATAAACAGCTTAGCTTTTCATACCCTTATCATCTGAACGCGGAGGACGGTCATACATCCAACTACTAAACGGACCCATCGTCGCTAAACTTCGCTGATTTAAGGGAAGCTGTTGCGACGTTGTCAGACGTACAGTATATTCTGCAGCGGTTGCCAAATTAATTTTTTTATATTCTTCCTACAACACCGCTTCTGTCGATCAGCCAAGTTAAGCGATGTTGGGTCTGAAGAATAGTTGAATGAGAGACTGTCCTCCTCTATGTTCACATTATATAGCGACCCGTATAGCGACTCGGTTCTCACGTAAAGGTGTAGATCCCCTCGTAGATTGCGAGGAAGGTTAAACAACCCCATCAAAAAAAAAAAAAAAAACGTCCCTCCATCCCCTCCAAAATTTTTAGGGCAGACCTAATAACTCTCATTTTTTATAAACTATAAGTTTTACTACTCCAAGCTATAAGCTCCAAATTTATCTTAATTTTTACTTTATGATTCACTAAAATTTTATTTTTTATTTTATTAATTTGGGGGGGGGGGGGGGGGGGGACAGTGGTATACGTATCCAGGCAATTTGGGAAAACCCCTGATACATTTATAATAGCCTTTCCAAGGCATTATGAATCGCCAAATTCCTTTATTGGTTATAGCCAATACTATTTTAAATCTGATTCTATTCCATATAAACAGCAATAAAAAATTCTATTCCGTATGAACAGTAATAAAAAATGATCAGTTGTTCCTTGACCTAAAACTGTAAATCATTATTGGATAATCGGATTATTTACTGTATTCATCGGGGAGAGAGTGAGAGAATATTTTCTGTAATCTTATTACAACTGTAATATATTTTGTCGTGTCATTGTGTCTACGTAAAAATATAATTATGAAAGTAAATTATTTATTAATACGCACTACACAGGGTGAACCAAAATTCAGTATCTATCTTTATATTTATTAATTCGGTAAATGTTGAAACTGCAATCTGCGAAGTTGGTTATATTCTTTTACAAAACTACTACCAATATTGCGTGATATTATAGTTGAGACGTTGGCACACGTTTCAGATGCTCATTTTCAATTCCTCACTAATACGTGGCTGTCTCTCGTAAACCGCAGACTTCAGGTGACTCAACATTATAGGTGAATAATTTTACGTAAAAGACACGATACGGATAAATGGATTTAGTTCCAGCATTCGCTGAATTAATAAACATTGTGGTTCACCCTGTATATTAATAGTGTTATTATATTTGGTATAGCTCTGAATAGGTATCTATATCAGTAGTCCGCAAACTAGGATGCACGGCCACCAAGGGGGTGCGCGATGCACTGCAGAAGGGGTAACATTACTTATTTCAAATGGAACGCGAAAAGTATTGACACGAAGAGGAATGAAATTTCTAATTTCAAAAGAACCGTTCTGGTCCCCACCACTACTTGGACTCACCACTAACTTGAAATTACTAACTACCAATCTGCGAGTGTCTGTCCCCATAACAACGGGGGTAGGTGGAGCGTCATTTTTTTTCTGTTAAGGGGTGGAGGGCGCGGCTGAAGAAGTTTGCAGACCTACACAGCCAGTATGAAAAAGATTACTCACTTGGGAGAAAATGTACAAATCTGACTTTTCTCATTATGAGAATTGGATAAGGGGAAGCTGTGACGAACCCGTTCTTTCTTATTTATTCAGTTCAACCATGCTCCCATAATCAGGGTGTTATTTTCTCTTTATTATTATTGTTGTTGTTGTCGTTGTTATCGCCCGTCTCAATGACCATTCGTGGTTGAAAGACGTAAAACGGCTTTCAGTATGCCAATGCACAAAGAAAAATGGTTGGTTACGAAAAGCGTAGTTGAATATTTGCCAACCAACCGAAATGGTGTTGATCAAACCATGCTGTACACAAACCTTGCTAATTTTTCTGGTAACAAACTTAAATAGTTGAATTTAAAAAAAATTTCCCACTGCGTGGGGGTGAGAGAGTCCCAAAGGTAACCTGGGCCAAAGCATTAACAGGGTGAGTGGCCGGGCCAACCCACTCGAAGAATCAGCAGCAGAGGTCGAACCCATAGCATCACCACCCAGATGGTCCGATGGTTAGATTAATCACTTAAATTAGCTGGCGAAAAAAAATTGGGTGGTTATAATCTGAAGTCCTAGCCAAGACTCAAACCCACGATCTTTAGATTAATAACACGACGGTTTACCACAACGATAATTATAATAATGAATAAAGAGTGCTAGAAATTGGCACAGCGCTTATGCCAGACTAACTCCTGAATTATTATTATTATTAACAGTACCATAGGAGTTCGAACCCCAACCTTAGTTTCTTCACTTCGCTTATAAGAAAACGATGTTAACCAATTAGCTACGGACGTCGGCAAAAACTTTGGTTCAAACAACCAAGTATTTTTTCTTTACGGAAACACATCGTGTAAATTGGGTACATTAATGGTCAGACGTGCGACTCCGAGCCAACGTAAAAATTTGTAAATATATATTTTGATAAACAGGGTGATTAAAAAACCTGCCTCAAAAGTATTAATTGGATAGTTATTTTTGAGGCAGGGCTTTTGACTCACCCTGTATAAGAAACATAGTTTATTTGAGACAGCAAGTTAAGCCTAAAAAAATTAAAACTGCGCAAGTATTTTTCCCGCGTACAAATTTCTAATACAGAAACAAATATTTCAAGGGAAAAGCGTACTTCGTTGGAAATTCTCACGACAGATGGCGCTATTCTAAGTTTTTGAGGGGAAAGTAAAATAATTTTGATTTTCATTTCAAATTTTCACCTACCAAACTGAGAGGCAGGTTTCAATCCTATGACAACCCTTGCCTGATATGGAAATTTCATTCGCGTTGATAGAAACTCTTAATGTCGATGAAGAATGCTGGATCTATTGCTTGATAGCGGGTTCCCACATCCAACTTCTCAATAAAGATGTCACTACGTGATATTTCTCTCTCTCTCTCTCTACTTGAAAAGAGAGAGGACACGTTTCCTTCTTTTAACGCAAATATTATTCTTCACAAAAGATTAAAAGAAGTACCTAAATTATAATTCATCAATGCTTATCACATTCGGGGTTTTTCTTCCCGTAGACTTTCTCTCACTCCATCTGAAAGCTTGATGATAAGAATAGCTTTTACCGAAAAGGAGAGAAAAATAAATAAGAAAGTTAAAAAGAGGTCGACAGGATAAAAGACTATCAAACTATTTTCGAATGAAAACTATTTTAAGAGAAGTTCGTTGACTTCAAATTCAAAATTTTACGATTTAAAAAGTTGGTGAAGAATTACATAATGTTATAGACAGACGTGGGGTAATCGTAACCTGTAATCGCAATCGATTACATTCACTTCTTGTGCAATGTAAACGTAATCGATTACACTAATAATGTAATCGCAATCATGATTACTTTGGTATTCGATTGTTTTCTCAATAGTCAATTCTTTCTTCTCTTCTCTTTCAGGAATATTGATTATTTCCGACATGGCAACAGTAAAGTCAGCCATTTTTGAGTAGTTTCACATGCCAGCTTCCACCGAAGCACCTTTAAAGACAAGTACAAATGTTTATAGGTGGAACTGACATTCAATAAATTGAATATTACACTATTATGTTGTTGTTGTTGTTTGTATACAAGATCATTTTAATTATTTTAATTATCAAAATGATACGATCTGTACTCCAAATACCCCAAGAAAAACGTGATCAGCTCGACACTGTACAAACTCACCCACTGCGAGAGGAGCTGTCTACATGATCTCTGTGACATCCTTGCTCCTTTTGAAGAAGTAATAGATATGATCCAGGGTGACAAAGTTGTCACCTCTACTAGTCTTGTCATTCCTTGCATCCGTGGTTTAAGAATGTGGATGGCCGATATCGATATGAACTCAAGGGTCAACAGCAAACGTGTTACCGCTCTCAAACAGTCCCTAGAGAGGCATCTTTCGGTCTACGAAGAGAAATCCTTGTATAAGATGGCAGCTACTCTTGATCCTCGTTTCAAACTGGCTTGGCGTAAGGAAGGTGAAGTGGTTGATCAACGTGCTGCCTTTACAAAAGAAGCTGCTTCTATGACTCCAGCCTCTACTCTGTCAACCCCTGCTGAGTCGGCCTCCAGGTGAAGCAGAGAAAGCTCTTTAGTTTCATGATAGCCCCAACAACTGAATCACGACATACTATTCCTGAAGAAATCACAAGCTACTTGGCTGATCCCTGCCTTCCTGAAGAAACAGATACCCTAAAGTTGTGGGACCTCAACAGGATATCTAAGCCTGTGCTTTCACAACTGGCCATGAAGTACCTTATGGTGCCAGCCACTTCAGCACCAGTTGAAAGAATCTTCAGTGTTGCTAGCCGAGTCTTCAGATCTGACAGGTGTCGTCTTAGTGACGGAACATTGGTTGATAAATAAATATACATCTAATTATGTTACATTTTTACCCTAAAATACCATTATTTCAGCAAAATAGATAGGGACTTTTGGACCACCCTGTATATATTAAAAATATTTCCTATGATTCCGGACTTTTGAAACGCCCTGGACAATGGCGCTCATACGTATTCGTACAGATAAATATTTCAATTATATTCGGCCTTATCTTTGGCACTATGCACATAGTTATCAAACGTTTACCGCTCGTTTGAAAAAATGTAACAAATAAAAAATTAGTTTAACTCCAACATATAACGTAAAACATCAGAAAATTTAAGGAAAATAAAAAAGTTAAAATGCAGAAGTTTTCGTACATTTATTTACAAAATTATTTAATACTTTGTGTGTCCACTTTTTGCTTGAATAACTTCGGTGATTCGTTTTGGGTATTTTTCTTCAAGGTTTCGACATCTCTCAGTAGAAATTTTAGCACATTCTTCTAAAGAAAATTGTTGCACTTCATTCAGATTCGAAGGGTTTCTCTTGCGGACACCTTTTTTTCTCAAATCAAACCATAAATTCTCAATTAAATTGAGATCTGGGTTTTGACTAGGCCACTCGAGAAGCTTCAAATTCTTTTGTTGAGGCCATTTCATGATGCTCAAATTGCTCATACTTTTATACTTTGCGTCATTATCTCGTTGCAGTATCGACATTCGACACATTTTCAATTCCCGAACTGAAGGCAATATATTTTCTTCCAAACATTTCCTGATATTTCTTCGAATTCAAGATTCCATTAATGATGACAAGTTTTCTTGGACCAGAAGCACTAAAGCATCCCCATATAAGCAAACTACCACCACCATGTTTAACCATAGGAAGGATGTTTTTTCCTTGAATACAGTACCTATTTGTTTTTCGCCAAACATACCGTTCGTTGCCCGTTGTTTTCGAATAATTCAATTTTGGTCTCGTCTATCCACAGAACTTTCTTCCAGAATGCAAATCCACCATTTTGGTGATCTTTGGCATACTTTAAACGAGTTTCTTTTTGCGCTTTTCGCAGCAGGGGTTTTCTTCGTGCAACTCTCCCATTAGGGCGGGTCGTACTCAGGTGACAACATGAATCTGAAGGAAATCCTACCATCAGGGGTGTCTAAATTGTGTGTTTTTACATGGGGAATTCAAATATGAGCTTCTTTTTTGGATAGGATAACTCTAACCTACATCATTTTGTATTTCTAAATTGCTAATTTTACCCTTTTGAACCCCTTTATAATATATTAAAAGATATAAGGTAAATCATTTATATTGACAAGGCCAAATCAACTTTACATATATTTATTAATAGGTGAACTGCATGTATATCACTGGATATAATTACAAAGATCATTCTCCTGACATCTTGAACTTTGCCAGGTTGCACAAATCCTGCTTTGACTCAGACTTGGACATCAGCTTCCTGCTGGTCTCCTGAGCCCTGATCCCTCCATCCCTCTTTTCCTGTGAGAATTACTTAGCAGAAGCCTCAGTCACCATTTTAACAACCCTCTCAATGCTTTGTGTGTGGCAAGGCCAGTTGCGCACCTCCATGGGGGTGTTGATGAAGTTTTTCACCTCTGAGGTGCTTAGAGAGCAGGTGAGAGGTGGCTCTGACACACCTTCTGACCAGCTGATCAAGTCACCGATGCTGGAAGCATCACAATTGATGTCAGGTGTCCTTCTGCTCCTAACAGAGGAGTCCCCCAGCTGAGTGTCCGGGTCCCCTCTCCCCTGATGGCCAGGATTCTCTCCACCCCTTCAATCCTCTCCTTCTGATCCTCAGAGCAGAGTAGTGTTTGGAGGATGACTTCACTGTGGGCATACCAAGCAGATCTTCTCACAGTTGGCATCACAATATCCAGCACCTCCTTTCTCTGGGACTTGAGGCAGTCCAGCTGAAAGAGGATGTGCCTAGGCCCTTCGATCCAGGAGTGCTTGACCTTCACGTTGAACCAACATGGGTAATACACTCCAATGATGAATTCCACAATGAATTGCAGAATCTTCAGGTTCTTTCCTTTAAGTCCGTGCTTTGACACCCAGAGCCTGAGAAGTCTGTTCGCTGTGGTGAGCCAGCGGCTGTGGTTTACTGGTCCTATCTCTAACAGAGCCAGCCCTGCAGGAAGTACTCCATCCCTGACTGCACAGACAATTTTATAGCCATAGTATTGATCAGTTGAGAGATCTTGAATGACCTTGTCAGGAAGCTTGATCAGTGGAGGGCCAACAGAGATTCGGGTGAAGTTTGGATTGATATCAAAGTCTGTAGCAGAATCAAGGAGCTTTCCTATTGGCCCGGATAATTTTTTGTCTGACAGAGTAGGGCCATCAAGGTCAACAATGAGATGGCGCAGGGGAAGTTCAACAGTGTGCAGGTTGCACACCAACCAGACCAGCTTTCTCCCCAGGTGCAGCTCCAGCTTCCACATTACTCCAGCTTTCACACCAGTGTTGACATTTGTTGAGTCTCCTCCAATGGCCAACAAGGTCTTATCATAACCCCTCTCTTTCAGCCAGGCAAACAGGACCTTAGCAATCTTCTCCGCATGTGACTCCTCTTTAGTTGCTTTCTCTGGGGTAAAGTGGAACAGATAGTAGCTGCCAGGCTCACTAACACTATAGTGTTCTTCCTTGATCTTTGCGGGAAAAGATTGGTCACTGCCTTCAGCTTCGCTTCCATCATCACATTGGTCAGGTCAATCCGCCCGTCAAAGAGGATGCAAGAGATACCCCCCTCCTCCCTGCACTTCTTCTCGAACTGTTCCCCCAGCTCTCTCATCAACTTCTCCTGTGCTCTCTTGACCTTGCTCTTATCAATCACTTTACTTGTATTGTCTTCTGTGATGATTCCTGCGTCAATCAGAGCTGCTGTTGCTATCGCTGCAGTTGGCCTCAGCCCTATGTCATACCTTACACTAGCAAGGGCAATGTTTTGAATCTCATCATAGATAATCACTAAATCTATCCCCTCACTGCAAGCCGAGGTGGTAAAATAGCTTCATAAATCATGAGTCACTTCAAATATTTCACAAAACGTTTTAGAATGTTCTGAAACGTTACATTCTAGCCTCTGAGAAAGGTGGCTCAGAAAATGGCCTTATGCGCGCCAGAAAACCGTCAAAATATTTCATATACCAAACTGTATGATAATTACAATTAAGTGGAATGGCACACCTTTTTATTTGAGTATTTAAATATTATTATTATTATATGAATTACATTATATGTGTTTATATGAATTAGTTAGAACAATGCTCTATGAGAGATAACGTGAGCAGCCATGATAGAAAACGTGAGAAGACATATTCTGGGGTAACTACAATAGTAAAATAATCAACAATTTAATAATAATCAACTGCAAAATGATGTAGGTTAGGGTTATCAGAATTAAATATTTTCTTCAGAATTGTGTTCTATACACCAAAATATGTCATTTGAACACCCCTCTCCATTGATTTAAAAAAAAATGCATAGTATGACCCGCCCTACTCTCCCATGCAGACCATCCTTTCCCAATGTACAACGTACAGTAGAGGGATGGACATCGATTTGAGTCAGTCTTAATGTTTGACAGATATTACCTGCAGTTACTCGTGGATTCGCAGCAGTCATTTATTCAATTCGTCTAGCTGTACGTTCTGAACGTTTGCAAGGTCGTCCACACTTTGGTAGAGTTTTCATTGTTCGAAAGCCTTTCCAGTTCTTTATAATTGCAACAACCGTCGTAAATGGAATTCAGAGTTCTTCTGTCTTCCTATAACTCTTTCCAGACTCGTGTGCAGCAATAACAGATCTCTTAAGATCTGTACACAGCTCTTTACCACGATGACCCATTACTTACTAATGGCTTGTACAGTCATCCATCTTCCATGAAGATGCAAAGAGAAAATTCTAGAATTTTGAAATGCCAACAGTCTCTTATCAATAAACAGCGAACTACTGATAAAAATTTTAAATTCTTCAATCCTCAGGTGGACACAAATTATTAAATAATTTTGCAAGTAAATGTACGAAAACTTTCGCTTTTCAATATTTTCTATTTTCCTCAAATTCTTTGATATTTTACATTATATGTTGAAGTTAAACTAATTTTTTATTTGTTAAATTTTTTCAAACGAACGGTAAACTTTTCATAACTATCCTATGCATGGTACAAAAGATAAGGAAGAATATAACTGAAATGTTTCTCTGTACAGATACTTATGAGCGTCACCGTATATGGGTGACCATTTGCGACTAATCCATGTTAAACCCATTAGTGCCCATTGGTAGAATTTCCTACCGACAATTTTGTCGGTAGGAAACTCTACCAATGCGCACTAATGGGTTAATTTAACCCTACATGTTTGCTTTCTCATAGCATACAGTACTTAAATGGTGTGTGTGTGTGTGTGTGTTTGGGGGTTCTTTAACTTACATACTTCACGGCAAAGGTCATGTGACGGAGGGGACCCACACCTTTACATTGAATCCGAACCATCCATGGGTTAGTACGTTATGTGAACACGGAGGACGGTCCTCCATCCAACCCCAACCCAGACCCACTGTCGCTTGGTCAGTACGAACATAATATGATTGGAGTGAGTGTATTGGTTGGCAAATGGTCAACCATGCATTTGGTTGCTGTAACCAAGTTTGCGTATCAAGGAAAGGTTACTTAATAAAATAAAGGGGGATAAAGTAAATTAAAGGCTAAAAGCAGAGCAGAATAATTTAGTTACCCAATACTGAGTGAAAGGGTAACTAAATGTATTATTCGTTAATCTGGATAGCAGACAATAATATATATATATATATATATATATATATATATATATATATATACAGGGTGGGGCAAAAGTCGCGCATCATAGGAATTTTCAATGTTGACTATAATATATTATTTTTTCTTTTAGGTAGGGGATGGATGCGAAATTAACAATAGACGAGAGGGTGAGCTTGGTGTTTAATGTATGGAATAGCAGGTACAACAAATCGATGAATCGGTACCGAATTTAACTTTTGCGCCACCCTGTATATTGTGTAGGCATAGGGACGTGGAAACCTCATTGCCCACCTAAAGGTGCAGCTTGCTCCGCATCTCCTGCGATACAGGAGAGGAAGGATTGGGTTCGGGACCCATCCTTCCTCCCTTTTACCTCGCGAAAGGTAACAATAGCTTCGGATGTGGGCGCCGCTCCTCCCCGGACCACCCACGTAACTGCAGACAGGTACTTGTAGGTGTGTGGAATGTGAGGGGAATAAATGATGAGCAAAAAAGAGAAGTGGTGTAGGTTTTCAAGGGTGGAAGATTTGATGTCATGGGATTGTGTGAAACTAAAATGAAAGGAGGTAGTGTGAATGTGGGGGGAGGGGTTAAGTGTGTGAGGGCGGGTGTGAGCGACAGGGGAAGAGATAGAGAAAGTGCGAATCTGTTGATAAATGATGTTCGGTATGAAGCGATGAGAGACTTTTCGCGTGTCATTTCCTGGATTGTATGTATGTATGTGATTTTTAAGTTTGCGAGAGTGAAATTGGCGGTAGTAGTTGGATATGCTCCGTGTAATGATAAGTGTGAGGATGAGAAAGAAAGTTTCTGGAGAGAACTTGATAATGTAATTAGAAGGGTGCCTGAATGTTACAAAATATTTATGAAAAGAGAGAGAAAGCTGTGTGTAATGAATATATTTTTTTAATATACAATAAGGACGTACACAAGTATATCTGGTATAGAACAAATAATGGTGGAAGAAGTATAATATATTGTGTTCGTGAAAAGAAGTATGATGAAAGGTATGTGATACACGTGATGTGCGAGGTATAAATGGGGAGTCTCTGACCACATGATAGTTGTGCCTAAAGTGAGGTTGTGTGGAGAGTGGAAAAAAAGGTAGGTCACGAGAATTAAAGCGAGAGAGGTAGCGAATGAATGCAGTAAGAGAGTGCGTGATGAATTGAGTGTAAAAGATGCGGATGAAATGGATATGAGCGAGATGTGGAATGTGTATAAGGCATGTCTAATTTGGAATGCCAGGAGTGTGTGGGGTTGTTAAAACATGTGCGAAGAAGAGGTCAGTAGCGTGGTGGGATGTTTGCGTGGATAAATGTTATCGATAAAAAAGTGAAAGAAGAAAGAGGGTGTACGAAGAGAGCAAGAGAAACTCGTGTGAAGAGATTAGTGTAGCGGAAGAAGGGTTGCTGGTCTACCAGAATGTTAGTGTGAATGAATGTGTATGTTTTAGTGTCTACCTTTCCTCTTCTTCTTCTTCTTCTTCACCTTCTATATTTTATATCGGAGCATGTCCGCCTTCCAGGGGCGGATTTAGGGGGGGACGAGGTGGGCGATCGCCCCCCTCCCCAAACCATGAGGCCTCTAAACCTTAAAGGTAAAGAAAGTGAAAGAAAGAACGAGATCGGAAACATAAAGAAGAGACAATACAAAATTAGAGTGAAGTAGCCTATAAAAATAATCGCTGTTGCAAAAAGAGTGCATATTGGGGCACATTGATGTTCAAAAGTGAGCCATTTAATGATGATGCTTTATAAAATAGTAATGTAAATGTTGTTGCGCTAATTTTATGCCTCACTGGAGCTTACTGTCCTCTTTAGGAATTGACTTCTCTAATCAAAAATAGATACCTTCCTGCATTCTTTTTAGGCACAACGAATATGTGATAATCGTTGGCAATTCTGTCACACCAGTTGCCTGCCAATGTATTATAATCTCAGGTTCTGGAAGGTGACCCCCCGACCTAATTGTGCTCTGGATCCGCCCCTGCTGCCTTCTCACCACAACTCATTTGGGAATGAGATTTTTTTATTATGTTTATAAGGTATGTATAGGGTGTACGTAAATGAATTACGCAAAAAGAAACGGTCTTAACTATTAATTGAATTAATATATTCACACAAATTTAAGTGCGTTTTATTCAGTGATGTTGCAAGTTTTACTTATTACTTTTTTTGTATAAAAACAATGACAATGACTAAAATGAGCTAATTTTTAATAAACAAGATTGTACAACATTTATTTTTACCATATATTTTTCGCCTGGTCTAGGCTTTATTTGTAATGGCGTCCGCTCAAGACGAATGTGGATTTAACGTGAATTAAACGAACCAGCACCACACAGAAATCTTATCCGAGTGGGGGTAAAGAAGCTTATTGCAGAAGAAATTGTCAGAAAAGGAAATCACTTGGTAGACCAAGAAATCCTCCACGAAGAGTCAATGCTGTTCCCGAAGCATTCCTGAGAAGCCCTAAAAAGTCAATAAGGAGACCCGTAGCGTAGTTAAACATTCCATATCCTTCTGTGCATAAAATCGTACACAAAGTTTTTAAAATTCAGGTCCTACGAGATAGCTACAGGCTGTTCACCAACTGCACGAGGAAGATTACGCTACAAGACTTAACACACGTCAAGAATTTATCGAAAGCGGGGCCGTTTCCTGGCATAAGCAGACTAAACGGCCGCTTAGGGCCCCGCTGCTACTAGGGAGCCCCTAGACAGGCTCCCAGGTCATACTTCAGTGGGCAAGAATAGGAATATAGCTGAAGTTATTATTAATATTATTGTTATTATCCTTATTATTATTATTATTATTATTATTGTCGTATTAATTAAAGTTTTTGTATGAGACAAATGTGATAAAACGGAGACAAACGAAACGTTTTGGTCGTTATGTGTAAATAACTATTATGAGATCTTATTTCTACAGGGTGGGCCGTAAGTTTCCATACATAGGAAAAATAAACATTTTTTTATGGACAACCATTTTTATTTATATAATATGCTCTACATGGTTGCCATTGTTTTGAAAACACATTTCAATACGTGTTCCCCACTGTTGATGAACACGCATTAGCACAGTTGACGTTATGCTTGTAATGGCGTTGGTGATACGTTCCTTTAGATGATTTATGTCTCGTATCTTTTCCTGATACACCATGGCCTTCAAGTGCCCCCAAAGATAGAAATCAAGGGGGGTGAGATCTGGGGATCTGGGAGGCCACTCCACAGGACCACGCCGACCAATCCAAGCATCCGGAAACTGCTGCTGATCCAAATACCGACGCACGTGAAGACCATAATGAGGTGGAGCTCCATCTTGCTGGAAGTAAACTGGGAAGTTACCTTCCTCGTTTAGCAGGGATGGGAAAATCTCTTCTTGCAACATGTTAAGATACCTTTCGGCATTAAGATTTCCACTGACAAAAATTGGTCCAATAATTCTGTCACCCCATATCCCGGCCCACACCATCACTTTACCGGCACCTTGCATCTTCGTCGGACTCAGCCAGTTAGGGTTAGCATTACTCCAATAACGTATGTTTTGCCGATTAACCTCTCCATTGACGTAAAAATTTGCTTCATCAGTAAACAAGATCTTACGTCAAACGCATATTCTTAGGGTATCTGAAACATAAAAACAAACGTTTAATTTTTCCTATGTATGGAAACTTACGGCCCACCCTGTACATATATTATTTAACTTTATTCTTACTATACTGTATGCTTATACTTTCCTAAATGCTTAATTTTTCTAGTATTGTAAAACATTATTTCACTAATTTACTAATTATTAAGAGATTTTGTAACACTTTAAAACCTACGATTATTTTCGTTATGTTTTCAAGTTTATTAATTCTTTTCTCATCTTTTTCTGTATAACTGTTAGCTATTACACGATTGTATCGTAGAGTTAGTAATTGTTTGGTAGTTGATAATTGCATTATTTTTTTTATACATAGTTCTGTGTCATTTATTCTAAATACTGTAATGTATAAGCTAATTTTCAGGAATTTCATGAGTATTTTTTCTGTTTGTCTTCTGAAAGTACATATTTGTCGTTTTGGACATAAATGTTTCATTAAAATTGTTTCATAATTGTTTTTTTATTAACACAGCCATTTTTTGTATGTGTGCGCTGAGGTGATGTAGTAAGGCGTGAGTTGGTGGATGGAGGGGTGGGGCCTCAAATGGGTATACTGCTTAGGGCCTCCTAATGGCTAGAAACGGCCCTGATCGAAAGGATTAAAAGTAATAATCGCTTTCTTTCAACCCTCATATTTAGCGAAGAGGCATCCTCTGGTAGATTAAACCACTATAACTACAGGGTTCTAGAAGGGTAGAGGGGAGTGACAAAATCTAAACAAAACACACAAACATGAGATCGGTAAAACTGTACATTTGGTGGGCTTTGTTATTCTATACATACACACACACACACACACACAAAATGTATTTATAGGAAGATGTATTTCACACTCAGTGGGTTCTGCCATTCTGCGTATTGGATGCAAATATGAATATGGGGCAGCCCTGAATGCATTAAAAAAAAGACTCTTGGTTCTGAAATAAGATTTTTACCTTTTTCCAGTAAAAATATATGCGTGTTTCACGAGAGGAAATAAACTTCAGAATAAACATATTATTATTGTATATCATGTGGAAGATAATAAAATTTTTTGCACATATCAAACTTAACAAAACAAACCAACAAATAAACAAACAAACCAGTATATAACTCAAATAGCTGTTCTTCAACCAAATTCCCCAAAAATCGAAATCATAAAAGAACCTTGTGTGTATAAAAATTTTCAAAATCACTTATACCAATAACTGCTCAACTCCACGCTCCCCCCTTTCAAAAAAAAAGTCAGACAAACCCATTATCATAATAAACCCTTAAAAACTTAAAAATTAAAATGCCCCTTTAAAATCTCCGCCCCCCCCTAAACTTTCAAATTTTTTTTCTTGAATACCTAAACTTTTTTAAAAGATTTTGGTAATTGATAGTCGATGTTGAAGTAGGAAAAGGATATCATTAATTCCCAGACATGAGAGCCATCAGTTTAAAAAAACTATCCACCCCACCCCATAAAAGGGACCCCCCCCCATGGCATAAACTTGATGTAGGAGGGGGATGGGTTGTTTTCACCTCCAAGGAAGAAGCTTCATCCTCCTCCGCCTTAACCTCTCGTTTTATAGGGCTTGGTATTATGAGGGGATTTTGCCATAAAGATCAAAGTCACTCAAGATTAATTTTATTGCTTAAGATTTTTAATTGAAACCTAAAAATACGCAGAGCTTCATATATAATATATATATATATATATATATATATATATATATATATATATATATGAGAGAGAGAGAGAGAGAATTTTTTTCGTTATTTTATTCTATTTACATTATTACCCTACGCTCGTTCAATGGCTATCGTAAATTAAAAGCAATATAGAGAAAGTTAAAAATAGAACATAAACCCCATAAAAGCTATTGACAATCAACGAATTCTAAACACAGATGGCGCTGCTGTTGCCAGTCCAGCCCAATATGCAAATACAATGAGAACGTTATGTCTATATTTCGTTTAATGCCTTTGGTCCCAAGTTTAATTGGGCTGTTTTGCTTGGTTACACATATAACAAATGTGGAATAAAGTCACGTTTTCTTTGTCAACAATAAATGTTATTTTTAAAATTTTAATAATATTATTTTTTTTTAATTTAATGGTTCGATATTAATAGCATCAATTATTTTATTTTCACTTTTCGAAACTTTATCGAAATATATAATAAACTTAAATTTAAAAATCGTGTTAGAAATAGTCCCTTAATGCTATTTTTAGTTTAACTAAATTGGGTAACTAAAAAAAAAAACTACACGATAATGACATTTTCCTACATATATTTTAGGAAAAATATACACTTTTTAAAAATATCGGAACATTTATAGTTTTATATAAATCGTAAAAATTAACGATTAAAAAGAAAAAGATACACAAACGTAAATTCTATTTTCAGAATTTTATATTAGTTTGCCATTCCACCTCCAACCAAAATTTTGGTCAAAGCCTTCAGATATTAAACTTGTCGATTGTACCTTTTACAGATGGTGATTTCTCAAATAAATTGTATATATTAATAGAGAATTAAAATGAATTTATCTGATGTAGAACGGTTTAGAAATTTATTTCGCAACTTAAATCCAATTTTTCAAAGATTTTCAAATCGGGTGCTTTTTTTCTGATTTTCTCTCAGTAAATCCTTTACTGTTCCGGAAATTAATTTGCGTCGGGCATGATGAAGAGTTGGGATCTCTCTCTCTCTCTCTCTCTCTCTCTCTCTCTCTCTCTCTCTCTCTCTCAAGCAGAGAGTGGTAATAAGTGGAGTGGCTTCGGAGTGGGCGCCCGTCACCAGTGGTGTCCCACAGGGTTCCGTTCTGGGTCCTTTATTTTATCATCTATATTAACGATATAGACGTCGGGCTTCTAAGTGCAATCTCCAAATTTGCAGACGATACGAAATTAGGAAGTAGTGTAGGTACTGAGGAGGGCGTAAGAACGCTTCAGAACGATCTTGACAGGTTGGGCGAATGGTCTGCTACTTGGCAGATGCCATTCAACTTGGACAAATGTAAGGTAATGCACATAGGTTATAAAAACCCGAGACCAATTACTCTCTCTTGGGAAGGAACTTGACTGAGACCGATCTAGAGAAAGACTTAGGAGTCTATATCAGCAACGATCTGAAACCGTCGAAGCACTGTGCAGAAGTCGAAAAGAGGGCCTTAAAATTATTAGGTTATATTAAAAGACAGTTCCAGTTTCGGAACAAGGAAACTGTAATGTCTCTTTATAATTCTCTAGTCAGACCTCAACTGGAATACTGTGCGCAGTTTTGGGCTCCATCCCTCAGGAAGGAGATAGAAAGGTTAGAAAGAGTACAAGCAAGGGCTACAAAATTGATCCCTTCAATGAGAATGCAAAGCTACCAACGGAGATTGGAGCGCCTAAATCTGTTTACCTTAGAGACGAGGAGGTTGCGGGGTCAGCTTATTCAAATCTTCAAGATGCTCAAAGGAATAGACAGGGTAGATTACAGAAACTTATTCTCACTTAATGCCAATCCGACAAGAAATAATGGGTTTAAACTGGAACTAAAGACATTTAGGACCTCTGTCTGCCGAAATTTCTTTTCCTATAAAATAGTTAATATCTGGAACCAACTTCCCTCAGAGGTTGTTTCCAGTCAAAGTGTAAATGTGTTTAAAAATAGGCTAGACAAAGTACTGAATACTCTCATAGTTTAAGATTAAAACATAAAACTCTGCAGGAGTTCGCTTGCACGGTGTCTCTGTGAGCATGCTAAATATAGAGCTATTTATATATTCTCCACTTTCCTGTAAAATTTCCTTGGCTACTTTTCCAGGGTCAAGGTATTTTCTTCAACCTTTTTCCGTACCTGCCTCTGGCAGGGAGGGAGCGGAGGGTGGGGAGAGAGCCTTCTACTTTTCTATTGTTTTCTACTACTGCTAGGATAGTTGAAAGAAAAATAAACTTGTTTAATAACAGGAACCTCCCAGAGTGGACCGGAAGGTCTTTGAGGCTTCCTCTTGTCCTTGTAACTCCTTGTAACTCTCTCTCTCTCTCTTCTCTCTCTCTCTCTCTCTCTCTCTCTCTCTCTCTCTCTCTCAGAATAGGGAAGGCTCCCTCCGTGCAATGCTTTTTAATGCTAGGTCGATTAGGAATAAGTTTTGCGAGCTACGACCGCTCTTAGCATCAGAATACCAGGATATCGTTGCTATCACCGAGTCCTGGATTCATACTGATCGTAGGGACTACGTTGGGGAGTTCAAAATTCCCGGGTATAGAATGTTTCGCAAAGACGGCACCTGTGGGGAGGGGTACTAATATACGTGAGGGACACGCTGAGTCCGGTTGACTGCCAGTTCCGATCGGAACGGGAGCAGCTTGGTGTCGATCTGAACGTGGGAGGGACGAACTATAGGTTAATCTTGGTGAACAGACCTCTGCATCTCCTCCTCGAGGAGGATACAGCCCTGTACACCGAACTCCGTAGCCTGCTAGAGGATAGGGTGTGTGTAGTTTTAGGAGACTTCAACTGTCGCGGCATAAAGTGGGAAGACAGGACTGCTGATGCTGAAGGAAGGAGGCTAGTTGACTTTGCTGATGAGAACTTCCTCACTCAATGGGTCAATGAGCCTACACGAGGCGAAAGCATTCTAGACTTAGTATTCACGACCGAAGACAACTTCGTCACTGGCCTCACCGTTGACGAATCGTTGGGCGGGAGTGATCACGGTCTGATTAGGTTCCGTGTGTGCGTCCCTCGGGTGAAGCGTAGTAACTCGAGATGCAGTAAGCTTGATCTACGGCGGGCGGACTTTGTTAGCCTCCGGGATAGCGTAGGTGAGATGGGATTAGAGGTCGGCTGCGATGTTGAGGGAGTATGGAGTGCATTCCGGGACGAGTTTATGGTGCTGCAGTCTGCTGCCATACCCTCAAAACCGGTCACCCCTGCCTCAACGCAGCCTAAGTGGTTCAGTCGTGACATCGCTCCGGCTATCCGAAATAGGAAAGTAACGTATAGGAGGGCAAAGGCCAATCGTTCCCATGAGAACACTGAAGCGTATGTCCGCCTGTGTAGGGAAGTGAAGGCGAAGGTTAGGCTAGCGAAACGCAACGAAGAACTACTGGTGGCAAGCCTCTGCAAGGGAAACCCTAAGGAGTTCTTCAGTTATGTTAATAGTAGAAAGCCCTTAAAGGACCGAAGCGGCGTTCTGCGGACCTCCGACGCGGACATCGCTAATGTGCTTAATGAGTACTTTGCGGGAGTGTTCACCAGGGAGGACAAAAGCGTCATCCCCGAGTCAGGCGTCATGCACGAAGGTGCTGGCGTGGATAGTGTTCGATGTACCGCGACAGTCGTTGCCGATATAGACGAACAGCGCGTTTAAGGCTCCTGGGCCAGACCAGTTTTTCCCCAGTGTTGCGGGAGGTGCGCGACCAGGTAGGTCCCCACC
Organism: Bathynomus jamesi; assembly: GCA_023014485.1. Taxonomy (NCBI): domain Eukaryota; kingdom Metazoa; phylum Arthropoda; class Malacostraca; order Isopoda; family Cirolanidae; genus Bathynomus; species Bathynomus jamesi. The sequence goes on along the minus strand of JAJOZX010001684.1, from coordinate 109,052 downwards.
TGGCTACAGTCTTCAACAAATCGTTGGAGACGGGCCAGGTGCCTGGTGACTGGAGGGAAGCCAACGTGACCCCTATCTTTAAGAAAGGGGACCACGAAAGTCCAGGGAACTATCGTCCCATTTGTCTCACTTCAGTTGCAGGTAAATTATGAGAGGGGATAATAGCGGATAGGATCGTTGACCATTTGGATTCCTACAAGCTGCTTGGGGACTCCCAACATGGGTTTAGTCGGCATTGGTCGTGTCTCACCAACTTGCTCGAGTTTTTCCACGTCATGTTGAGTGAGTATGATAAGAGTAGGGCGATTGATATGCTTTATTTCGACTTTGAGAAAGCCTTTGATAAGGTACCTCACCGCCGGCTAATGGCAAAAGTCCGCGCGCTGGGTATCGGTGGGGAAGTAGGTAGGTGGATTGAAAACTGGCTGAAGAATAGGCGGCAGAGGGTTGTAATTAAGGGGGTTAGTTCGGGTTGGGCCTCCGTCACTAGTGGGGTTCCTCAGGGTTCCGTTTTGAGGCCACTGTTGTTTATCATTTACATAAATGATATCGACGCTGGCATCGTCAGTCGGATCGCCAAATTCGCTGATGACACCAAGCTTGGGGGCCAGTGTTGGGACGCCCGAAGCGATCGAGGAACTGCGTGCGGACCTTGGTAGGATAGGAGAGTGGTCCGAAAAATGGCAAATGCCGTTTAACTTGGGTAAACGCAAGGTCATGCACATTGGCTACGCCAATCCCAAGTCGGACTACTCCATGTTGGGGAGTAATATCGAGGCGACTGATTTAGAAAAGGACTTGGGTGTGCTAATTAGCGGGACCTTAAATTTACCAAACAGTGCGTAAAGGTGGAAAAGAAAGCCCAGAAGCTGTTGGGTTATATCAGGAGGCAATTTCAATTTCGGAACAAGGAGATTGTGCTCTCTCTGTACAATTCCCTGGTTCGGCCGCACCTGGAGTATGCTGTGCAGTTCTGGTCGCCCACCCTCAGGAAAGATATTGAGAGGCTGGAGCAAGTCTAGGGGAGGGCCACAAAGTTAATCCCTTCCGTTAGGCATATGGGCTCCAATCGACGCTTACGCGCCCTGAACTTGTTTTCGCTGGAAATTCGGAGGCTGCGCGGTCAACTCATCGAGGTTTTCAAGCTCTTACGTGGGTTCAACAATGTCGATTTTAGAAGCATGTTTAGTTTAAATGATAACCGAACTCGCAACAATGGTTGGAAATTGGATTTGAAACGGTTTAGCACTAGTGTGTGTGGGAATTCCTTTACGTATAAGATCTGTGACACGTGGAACAGGTTACCTTCAGAAGTTGTGAACAGCTCCTCTGTGGATCAGTTCAAGAAAAGGTTAACCGAATCTTGCACACTATTTGAGGGTGTATGAAATTTTCCCTGGCACCCGTTGCCATTGGTACCTCACCTCCTCGGTATGGGCCGCAAGGCCTTTTGAGGTACTTCTTTTTCTTGTAACTCCTTGTAACTCTCTCTCTCTCTCTCGTAAGACCAGCTGAAAGTGACCACGGTCGGTCGGGACCAAACAAAACAAACAAAAGTGGTCACTTTTATTAAGAACACCACCAGGCTAAATGATGGAACTATGAATGTACTGTAATTTTCAACTGTACCGTAAAAAAGATACTTTTTATAGGTTAAAATTCGCTGTATTTAGAGTTTAGTAACAAGTTGTATTTTACAATATACGATATTGAACGAAAATTAACACACTTCAGGTTGATATTTTTAAAGAATCTAAACGTTTACATTTTTAGGATGCGTTTGTACGTACAAATTCTTGAAGACATCTTACTCTCGACTCTCCACGTGATGGTCTTCCCTAAACCAAACCCACATATGGTTTACGAATGGGACTAACGTAACGAGACAACTGCGCAGGTCCTGTTAATACTCATGTAAGATATATATGTAAGAGATCGTACGAGGCCAAGTCAATGTGAAAACTTTGTCGATTTGATGTCCCGACTCATTCAGTCACCGATTAAATGTGATTTTTAACGATTGTTTTTATTCCCCTTAAACTTAACAAACTGTAAAAAGTATTTTTTGTCAATATATTAACCAATATCAGTTAAAGGATTTACCAATACATTGATGTTAATTGCGATAATTCGATAAAGAATTGCCGCTTATTGGTCTACTAGCAAATTGAAAGACAGTAACGAAAATTAAAAGCATTTTTGTTCTTACAATTGTAAAAGAATGGAGATTAATAAACGAACACTTTTACATTCATTTCGCGTTGGAGCGTCATCGAACAGGTTTTGTCAGAGAAATAAGACAGAAGGGCTTGTAATGCAGTAGCTTAGACCCTGATTTTTGAAGTACGTGGACATTCTGGACAAAAGCACCAAACTTGGCTCAAATGTTGTTCAGGACCTTAGCTACCAATTTTTCCCCGGAACCAAGACGCACAACCCTATCTTGGCTGCCATTTTGGAAATCCAAGATGGCTGCCAGCTAGAAATCAACAAACTATTGTGAGGAGTAATTGTAAATAAATAATCCCTAAACCTACATATTTCGATGCCAGGATTGCTATAAAATAATCAGAATTACCCTTAAATGTTTATTTAATGTAAAATATTTAATAATATAACTATATAATATGTGCTTTTCTGTTTTGCAGGTGATTTGTGAACATGGATTGGAGCAAATGCATGGTTTGTCAAGAGAGCAAAGGTGAGACTCTTAAATGTCCACTCAATGCTGTGAGTGGTAAAAAAACTGAAGCATATGCAACATTTATGGAGAATGTCAACGCATTCAAGAATCTTGGAAGACTACCAGTTCCTCTTCTTTTCAATGAAGAGGTGACTGTTGAAGATCTGGTTCAGAATAAAGCTGTGTGGCACAAGTCATGCCATGTTAAATTTAGTAAAGAAAAGCTTGAAAGGGCTACAAAAAAGAGAGAAAGGGCGGATGAAGGTGAAACCAGTTCATCTACGGGGAAGCGGGTTCAGCGGCATCCTATGGACAAAGCAACTTGTGTGTTTTGTCAACAAACACATGGGCATCTTCACGAATTCAGTACATTTGGCGCTGACGTCAATTTACGAATGATGGCTACAGAACTCAGTGACACAGAACTAATGTCTAGAATAGGAGGTGGTGATCTCATGGCCATTGAAGCCAAGTATCATCTGCAATGCTTGACATTTTATCGGAACCGTTACCGCTCACTTTTGAGACAAAAACAGAGCAAGGAAGAAGGCTATGAAGAAAACTTGATGAAAGCAAAGGCAATAGTTGAGGTCGTTAATCATGTAGAAAATTGCGTGGAAGAAGGAATCTTTCAAATGAAGTTTTCTGTGCTATTTGATCTGTATCAAAAAAGACTTCGGGACTTAGGTATTAATAAGGAAATGAACAGAGGACGATTCAGAGAGAAGATTCTGGAGTATTTCCCATATGCCCAGGAAGTGAGTGATGGCAAGAACAAAATCTTAGTTTTTCAGCAGGGAATTCAGGAAATGCTCAGAGAGACAAATAGACAGAATTTTGAAGGAGATACTATGATTCTTGCAAAAGCTGCTAGAATCATACGCAAGGAAATCGTCAACTTTACTGGATTCAAGTTTGCAGGTGCCTTTCCATCTGGTTGTCAACAGGAATCGGTACCTACAACCTTGAAAACCCTTATATCTATGATCACAAATGGTGCTGACGTGAAGGACCAAACACCAGAAGACTCCCCTGCAACTCTCACTGTCTCGCAACTTATCCTTTTTAATTTTAGGAACAAGCATACATCATCATCTAAGGTTCGCCATTCTTTGGAAAGAGAACCACCATTGCCTCTGTATCTTGGTCTGAAAATTCATACTGAAATTCGGTCAAAATCATTAATTACACAACTATATGAATTGGGTCTCAGTGTGAGTTATGACCGAATTCTTCAAGTCGAAAGCCAACTTGCAACAGCAGTGTGCCAGAACTTCAAGACCAAAGGAGTGGTTGTACCAGCTCAGTTTCGTCATGGACCATTTATTGTTGGGGCACTTGACAATCTGGATTACAACCCATCTAGTACAACTGCCGTTGGATCATTTCATGGTACAGGGATTAGTCTGTTTCAGTTCCCAACTGTCTCAAACTGTGGAACCAAACAAGGTGATCTTGTGCTACCTTCTCTAGGTTCAAAGGACTTGGAGTTACTCATGTCCTACTCAATTGTACCAGCTGTTGCAATGGACAAAACCAAGGTAGAAGTCCTGAAGTTGTCTAATGTGTCTGACCCTATTGAGGGACACTACCATGAAGCATGTTTCCAGGAAAAGGAGTGGATGAAAGAAGCGTTCAGGATCTTGGAGAAAGACACGATAGGGAAGGGTGATGTTATATCATGGTCAGCATACCACGCTACAAGGCAAGAACAAGATGAAGATCAAATGAAAACCCTTTCCTACCTCCTTCCCTTATTCCATGAAAAGGCCGCTACTCCAGCGATGATCAAGCATGGAATGAATGTTGTTCGGTCTGCTACTGAATTCCTTAACCCCGGGCAAATACCAGTTGTTGCATTCGATGCACCCCTATATGCCCTTGGTAAATTCATTCAGTGGAAGTGGCCAGACACCCACGGAGAAGACAAGGTCATCGTCATGTTTGGAGGTCTACATACAGAGATGGCCATGTGGAGAACGTATGGAGATTATCTAGAGGGATCTGGGTGGACAAATGCCTTGACACAAGCAGGCATTGCTTCGGCAGGAACTGTTGACTCATTTCTTAAAGCCTCTCATCTTACAAGAACCAGACATGCTCACCAGGTAACAGCTTTGACATTGGCAAAGCTGCAGCATGAAGCCTTTATGGAAACTGTTGGTCCCTATGATGACAAGACAAAGGAAGAGTGGAAGAAGAAGATGGTTCAGGTCAGTCCAACATTCCAATACTGGGAGACAATTCTTCAGATGGAGATAGACGGCCTCATATTCATACTTTCCATTGTATGTAGAAAGCTTGAAGAAAGTAGTTCCCTGGTTCTTTGCTCTTGACCACCAGAATTACGCACGTTGGCTTCCACTCCACATCCGGGACATGAAGAATCTCCCTCAGCCAGTTATGAATGAGTTTTCACGAAATGGACACTGGGTAGTACACAAGACCAAGAAGAGATTCTCAGCCATGCCTTTAGACCAAGCGCATGAACAAAACAATGAGAAAGTCAAAGGTTCAGGAGGCGCGGTGGGTCTGACTGAGAATCCAGTGGCATTCAAGAAGTGGATGGTAGCAGGGCCAGAACAAGCCAGATTGATTACTGAATATGAAGACGAAAACCTTCCAGAAACTGAAGACAACAACTTCCACCACGAAGAAGGACTATCTACACAGAGAAGATTCAAGGATCATGTTTCTAATCTCGTTGAAGTCTTCCGTGATATGGGAAATCCATTTTGTGATAATGGGAATGAGTTACTGGCCTTAGACACAAGGAATGTCATGGATGAATCTGTGGTCCATACAGTGAGAACTATAAAGGATTTGGGTAAGGAGCAATATAGCCGATACTACAAAGAAGTTGTCACAGATTGTACAAGGTCAATTCATACACCGATCAAGAAGAACTCGCTTGCCCTCTTCAGATGTCCTCGGCCGAAATCTCAGGTACGGAATGTTGGGGGAATCCAACTACTGAAGAACGATGTTGCTCTATTCTCTCATCTGTATATTGTTATGCAACATCGGCATAGTGACATGGATGCATTCTTCCAACACGAGAATCACCCCTTTCCTTCTTCCCTATCTGATGGTGGGAAATTGCGGTTTGGGAAAAAGTCTGACCTACTGAAAATCATTACATTTGAAAACAAGGACAACCCTCCAGATCCTTTTGATGTGAAACTTCTTGATGGAGCTGCCATCGTCCATTTGCTGTCTACTGCAGGTGTTACCAACTTTGAAGAGTATGCAGATCGTGTATTCGTCCCTTATCTCATCAAACAGTTAGAAACTTGCCAGCGAATTGACATCGTCTGGGATACCTACACTGCAAGCACCTTAAAAGAGACTACCAGAGAAAAACGGGGAAAAGGAATCAGAAGAAAGGTTGAAGGAAAAACCAAATTACCCCTAAATTGGCATGACTTCCTTCGAGACTCTAGAAACAAGCAAGAACTGTTCGCTTTCCTATCAGACAAGGTTGCTGCAATGGAAGTTCCTAACAACAAAGAAGTTGTTATTACATCAGGACCTGAAGTCATCATCAATGGGGCCGACCGCACAATGCCAAGATGCGACCATGAGGAGGCAGACACTAGACTGTTCATTCATCTTCAAGATGCAATAAAGGAAGGGCACATTAACTGCATGATCAGAACTGTAGACACGGATGTTATTGTCATTCTAATAGGAAAATTCCATCACTTGACGTCCATAAGATCTGAAGTAAATATTTGGGTTGGTTTTGGCACTGGGAAAAACTTCACTTACCATCATATTAACACAATCTGTGCCTCTTTGGGTGAAGAGAGATGCACATCCCTACCACTGTTTCACTGCTTCACGGGATGTGATACAACATCATCCTTTTACGGAAGGGGCAAGAATACGGCATGGGCAGCATGGCACCATTACCCTGAGGTAACACAAGCATTCACATTCATGGCACGAAATCCATTTGCAGATGTTGACGCCGAAACTCCCCACTTCAAGCTTCTTGAACGGTACACAGTTGTCCTCTATGACAACACCAGTGACATTGAACGTGTAGATGAGGCAAGAAAGGTCATGTTCTGTCAGAAGGGAAAAGCTATGGAGACTATCCCACCAACTCAGGATGCTCTTCTCCAACACACCAGGAGGGTCACATACCAGGGAGGAATATGGTCGACCTGTGAGAGAAGTGAACAGAATCTTCCAACTCCTGAAGGATGGGGATGGACCTTTAGCGAAGAGTCCCAGTCATGGACACCAGTTTGGACCACAAGACCAGTAGCATCTAAAGCTTGCAGCGAATTGGTCAAATGCGGCTGCAAGAGCAAGAGTGGATGTGGCACCAGGTGTGCTTGCAAGAAGGCCAGGTGGAAGTGTACAGAACTGTGTAGCTGCAACTGTGCAGTTTAACATATAGCGTCGAGCGGGGTGAGTTGGGACAGTTCGGGACAGGGGGTGAGTTGGGACAGTAGGCATTGCAATGCTAAATGCCAAGATATTTCCATTTTATGGTGCCCATTTAATAGCCCTGCCCTTACTCTACAAATGTTGTTAATACAAGTTTTCTATAGAACCACGAATAATGCATGAAAATTGTGCAAATATGAAAGGGTAGCATTTTGACCTTTGTAGAATTTCATTTTTTAAAATGCACATATTTTGCCAATTTTCCTCTCCCACATTCAGTTATAGAGCTAAAGGTCTACTTTTTGGTGGGTGAAATCTTCAATTGTTATAGTTTCGTTGATTTTTCTTAAACATGGTTTTCTTGAACATGGTTTTTGTGTTAAAATATTCACGATTTTCACTGTATATGTTGTACGAAGTGTGATTTCTGCAGTAAACATACTTCTGATCAGCTTAAAAGTTGTTTTATTGATCTGATCATGCCAAAAAACATATAGTTTGATGCCAAACATGCCAAGGGAATTCTCTATTGAAACTTATATCAGAAATTCCATTTTGTCTATGGCGGCCATCTTGAAATCCAATATGGCGGCCAAGTAATGGTCTCTGAAGGTGGTTCAGGGGATATTTTTAATTGTTGGTCCAAAATATACAAGTAGGGAAAGTTTGGTGCTTTTGTCCGGATTGTCCACTTCAACTTGTTTAGTTGCCCTACTATTGGGAAGGAAGAGAATGAAGGGATGGGTTATGGATAAAATAAAGGAATTCATTCACCCCTTATGGACGACTGGCACAAATTGGTAACGTTTTAAATACAAGTATTCATAACTACAAAAATATCCGTCGTTGAAGGGAATAAGAAAAATTCTATCGACATGTTCTGAACTGAGAGAGAACGCAAATGGAAAACCTACATTCAAAATAAATCCTTCTAAATTTAGAACTTATAACTTCTTTTTGAGGGTGGATTCTAGGGGAAGTTCTTCCTTCTTTTGGGTATGAAAGCTTCTTCTTGTCAGATGATATAATAACTTCTTTTAATAACACGTAACTTCTTTACATAGAAGATATGGTCTTCAAAACTTCTTTTTGAGTGATTTGAGATAATAGAAGATAATATTTCTACATACAGAAAGTTGCACGAAGTCGTTTTCTGTGATGGAAACAGGAAGGAAGTTGTAATAAAATTATTAGGAGTTTGTTGTGTTGCGTATTGATTTATCGTTATCATGTTGTATTATATCAATCCTTGTAGGCTATGTATATACGAGGGCCTCTTAGGAAGAAGTGGCTAAACGACAAAAATAAAATTCGCCAGAAAAAGCAATTAAAAGTTATACCAAATTTGAAAGCGACAAATTTTTTTAAGCCTTGAAGATATTTCGTCGAAATATCTTCAAAACTTCAAGTTATATATAAGTTTTATGCCTCACTGATTGGTTAATATCCGAAAAGAGTGCGGAGTTTCATTACCCGTGACCACACCTACCTTCCCGCCCACTGTATCCAAACTTTTGTAACCGATGGTACAAAGGTACACGTATGGATACATTCATAAATAAAGTTGTACAAAATGGACGACTTAAATTGACTCCTGATACGAAAGCAAACACTCCATAGTGATTTATGCTCCCCATTCACGACTAACATAGTAATGAATGAATATTTTCAACATTACAGCAAATCTTCTATCACAACATTTTCTAAATAGCAAATCTTTGCCATTTAGGTCGGCCGCACACACACGACCGTCTTGCGACGCACGAGTGACGACTCAAGTCGCGTGTGATTTTACGACAAAGACCGAGACCGAGACCTAAGCATCCGAGACCGATACCGAGACCAGAAAAAAGGTCTCGAGACCGAGATCATATGCAATTTTTGCATGTATTCAATATTTTGGAATGCCTAATTCCTCAGCTCTGTATTTCTTATTCAGAAATAAAGATTCTAAAGAGGTTATCGAGCGACATTTGCAAAAGTTACTCATAATTTATTCACACATTCATAGACTGTGACATTTTTCAGCAGTTAACTGCCCACTTAAAACAAGATAAGTGTTCGATGCACTTGAAAAACATCAACATATCAACATACTCAGCAGTGACAATGTAGTCGAGACCACCATGGCTGAAACCGAGACCAGAAAAAAAGGCTACAACATACATTCGTACACTACATTCCCACTACATTATTATACACCCGTCCTCATAACGGACCCTTTTACACGACTCTAACTCGACTCAAGATATCCATTGTTGGCTTCATCTCTCATTTTATTCTAAACAAATCCTGGAAGCGCCACCACGCATGGCGTATGAAGGGCCGCTCAGGTATGGAATTTAGCTATGTTGGGGGGCCGGGCGTTGGTCCACCAGGATGCGTGTGTGAACGGATGTGTGCGCTTTAGTCTCTACATTTTTTTTTTCATTACCTTGTCTTTCGCATCCGAGCTATTTCTGCCTTCTCACCCCAATCCACTGGAAAACGAGATTTCGTTAATGTACGAACGTTTTACCCTTTATTTTTAGCTTTATTTCATACGTTACAAAATCCTCCGTTAACTTCTTACCATTTGTCTCCATTCATATGCCTGATACCTTTCAAGATTTTAATATTTTCAACGATCCTGTAATTACGATTGTCCCTGTTTTTTGTTCTCTATTGCTGAACAAACAGTCAGTTCAGTGTAATACTTCATAACCCACATTCAAACTTTAGCCTTTGAACCAGTTTCCTTCATCTCATCGCCTACGTGAATTGTCTTGTTCCTATTCCATGTACTCATATCTACAGGGTGTCCCATAAGTCCAGTATCATAGAAAAATTTATATGCAAAATTAATACATTAGAACTAAAACAAATGTTCAAATTGATGTCTTGTTTCGGGACCTTTTTTTTCTCTGCAGGTAGAATAACACGCAATGGCTAATACGAAAGCGAGTTACATTCGTGAGGAAAAGGTCTCCGGAGGTATTTTCCTCACTACCGAGAGGTGGTTGCGCATTATTCTACCTGCAACAAAAAAAAAAAAGGTATATAAACTAGACATCAATTTAAACATTTGTTTTAGTTCTAATGTAATATTTTTGTAAATTTAATTTAAAATAAATTTTCCTGAGAACAAACTTATGGGACACCATGTATATTCTGCCATTCGTATTGACCTAATGTGACTTAGATAAATGTGTCATTTGTTTTCAAATGTAACTATTTTTAACAGTTTTGTATTTTGGTTGCATGTAACTAACATTTACTTTATTACTAATATTATTATTATTATTATTATTATTTAGTAGTAGTAGTAGTAGTAGTAGTAGTAGTAGTGATACGTGTGACAATGTCCAATGTAGTCATGGAGCTTATTGCATTTTTTCCCTAAGCTTAATTTTTTTTTCTAAGATGTGAATCTTATTCTTTGTCGTTGGGGAGAAAATCGACAGTCTGTCTTTATTGAGTACAATTATGAATTTTAATTCCTACAAATACTGTACAATTTTAATACACACATTTTTCATTTTATAACTAAACTGAACGACTCACGGATTAATAGTGAATATTGTTTAGGTAAAAATATTTAATAAGTGAAGAGCCACAAATTGACGTAGAAAAACTTAAATTAAAATGAAGGAATAAAAGATAAAAGTACAGGGTGTCCGAGAATTATCTGTACAAGTTTTGGCTGTTATTAAAAGTCAACCATGAAGTGTAGAAATTCCAGTGTTGTCCCATTTCACAGAGAATCTCATTAATTTTTTTCTGATACCACGTTTTGACAAGTTTTTTAGAAATGTACGCGGGTGTCCGAAAATTATCTGTACAATTTCATCTTTTAATAAAATTCTTGATAACACACGTACAATTCTTAAACAAGATTATTTAGAATCTGTATTTTCAAAAGTTTCTTTTATTAAAGTAACGTTGTTACAAACATTCGATATGTGCACCATCAGTGATTCGCAAAACATCCAATCGATAATCCAAATGTTGCCATGTACGCTGCAGCATATCCACATCAATTCGCTCAATAGCAGCTGTGATTCTTGCTTTTAAATCATCAATGTCTATCACCCGCGTACAAAAAAGAAAAATCTTGTCAAAACTTGTTATCAGAAAAAACTTAATGGGTTTCTCTGTAAAATGGGACAAACTGTAATTTCTACACTTCATGGTTGACTTTTAATAACAGCCAAAAATTGTACAGATAATTCTCGGACACCCGGTAGATAAACATAAATCTTTTGTTATAATATGCGAATCAAAATGCAGTTTCAAGTGCGCATGTGGTAAGGCCCATTTTACAAATATCCAGTGCTTAATTTGTGACGGAACGCTCCGGAACGCCGTTCCGGTACTTTTATTTTAAAACCTAATTACAAAAAAATGTTTTTATTTTAATAAAAAGGTCAGCAACGTAATTTCGTAATTTAAAATCCAACGAAATACAGACAGTAGAAAGCGAAAACTAGTCGATCAAGCAGAAAGAAGTTTGGAGTGTATGTGGAAATTAATGTAATTATTCTATCAACTTCCTATATATAGCAATAGCATGTAAGTAAAGCAATTTTATTTTGTTTCAAATACACATAATATTTTGTTTCACTTAGATGAAATAACATTTCACTTAGATGTTGCAATCACAGTCTAACTTTTTCTTTAAAATAATACTGTATTCGAAGAACTTTCATTTGCATGTTGCGCAGTTTTCGCAGAAAAAGCGCTTAAAATGCGTTGGTTTCCGGGGCGCCGCCCCGGACCCCGCTGGGGGAACTTACAGCGCTCCCCCAGACCCCCTAACTATGAGGGCTTCACCTGCGTTCCACTTCTTTTTCATTTACAAATTAAGCACTGCAAATATCTATTTTTAAAGGGGAATCAGGGGGGGGTTCTTTATTATTGCACCCCCCCCCTGCTATTGTTTGCCTGGTTGATCATATCTCCTGCATCCTCTAGTATATGAAATCTACCCTACCCGTGCCCAAAAAAGACTGACATTACTATATTTGAAACTGAAGTAGTTTTTGGAAAGTAGTTTTTGGAAAAACATAAAAAATTATTAATTGGGTATCTTTTCGGTTTGATGGCCTGCGGATCCCCCCCCCCAAAAAAAAACACCAGCTTTTTTATTTAGTTAAAACAAACGAAAAGATCACGACTTAACCTAACCAATCGTCAAGGGCGTACAGTTGACCTAACCGGGCATTCAATAATCTTCCCGTAGGTTGTCCCTGTTGATTGTACTAACTGATTTGTTAAGTTTCGTAAAAATCCATAGCAGTCCGCCAAACCGAAAAGACCCCTAATGGTAATATTCTGTTTTCATTTGGATATATTTTTTCTTTTTTTGTGAAAGTAATACTGTCAAATTTCAAAAACAAAACCAGTCATTACTAATTAGTAAATTTTTTAAGTTTTGAGAAACTTTATAGGAGAACTTTTTTCCGAAATTACGTTTCAATCAGTTTAGAATAGCAACTAAAGAAAGTTCCTATCACCGAAAGGTTACAAATCAAACTCTAACTAAATTTATCCCCAAGAACGTAAATCCAGTTCCAGTTCGTCATAACAAATTAGTATAGCGGAGAAATGACCAAAATGGCGAATGCCCTTTCACCCTAACTAACACCGGAGTGATAAAAAATAAACCCTGTCATATCTTTTAATAGGCCGTCGTTGCTATTGTTGTAATACCGCTTCCCTTCGATGTTGATCAACGAAGTTAAGCGACATTGGGTCTGGAGACCAGGAGTCGTGGGTTAGGTTGAGTTGGCTGCTTACCCCGTTAATGCTCGGGCTAAAGAGAGTGACCCTCGAGGCACACTCGCCCACGTGTCGTGAGGAAATGAGCTTCCTGGATGTTATCTTTACTTTTAGGTGCACACTCCTGTGTACGGATAAAGCCTCCCACATACTTACTTTGTGTTACTTTGTGCGAGTTCGAACGACGGTTCAGGATCGATTTGCGGTCGACCCCTCTGCAGTATCCCGCCTCATTTGCAATCCCAGCTGTCAACATTCGGTTTAAAAATAAAAATTTTTAACATTTGTCAACATTTTATTTAAAAATAAAAATATTAACATTTGTTAACATTTTATTTAAAATAAAGAATTCTTTTCCGTTGTTACGTTAACGAAACAACTAAATGAACGTTGTTTTATTTATAAACACTCTTTTGTAAATTAAAAGGAAGAAAGGTCAGTGAGTCGGTGAATTCATTCATGCCAACAACAAGAGTACTTTGGGAGATTTTGCTGTTTATTTAAAGACTGAATAGTTCAGCGAACCTACAGTTAAGTATCTAAGTATTTCCTTATCGTGGAGTAATCAACAGACTTCTTGGATGTGCATTTAGTGAAGGCCCTCACACATCCAATATTTTGTATATATGTCGGGGACAGACATGGGGTAATTACTTGGGCAATGTAATTAATTGCAATTACTTGACATATTCTCAATTACAATTACTGTAGATGGTGAAATACTTAATTACAATTACTTAGTAAAGTAATTAATTACAATTATTTAGTAAAGTAATTAATTATAATTACATTTACAAACAACTGGATTTTTTTCATAAATACTGTACATACTATTTGATTCATGTCATGCTTTTCTACCTACGTATTTTAATTCCATTTTCAGTTTTGGCCATCATCTTCAATGAAAACTAGATAATACAGTATTAGATCAATAAAATGTACTTTTTTTTAACATTGCACGGAACTGTATTTTTCATCAAACAGACAGTTCTTGTTATGAACAATTGAACATATATATATATATATATATGTGATATGGTCTAATGAAACCAAAGATAAGGCACTCAAAAACTACTAATATACGGCAAAAGAACTAGCGTTTATTTTATAAAAATAATAAGGGCAAAAAAGTGGCACTTTAGTTAGGAACATTTTATTTCAAATAAAAAGAATAACATTTTATTTCAAAAGAAATCTCCCTCAGACAT